>OY856410.1:733222605-734422605 GCA_963693085.1 Alisma plantago-aquatica | reverse complement strand
TCTCAAGTTATAACAAGTAGATACCATAAGACATAGGGGCATTTCCATAAAAGATCTCATCTTTAGAAATAGAAATAATTCCATTCTTAATGTGAAATTCAAATCCACTCTTGTCCATACAAGATACAAAAATAATATTTCTATTAATGACAGGTACATAATAGCAATTCTTTAATTCTATTACAAGGCCCGTAGGAAAAGATAAACTAATAACTCCAACTGCAGTGGCAACAACTCTTGCTCCATTAGCGACCCACAACTCGACTTGGCCCTTTCGTAAAGGCTTACTTCTTATCAGATCCTGCATATTAGAACATATGTGAGATCCACATCCGGTATCTAGTACCCATGATGAGGAAGTATTTAAGTTTATCTCAATAATGTATATACCGAAAGTGGAGATCTCTCAATAATGTATATACCTGAAGTGGAGATCTCTATCCCCTACTTCTTCTTCCTCAGTTCCTCCAGGTAGAGAGGACAGTTTCTTTTGCAATGTCCATCCTGGTGACAATGGTGACAACTGCCTTCTTTGGAGATCCCACCTTTAGCTTTGAGTGCAGATAACTTTAGCTTCTGCCCAGATTTAGAACCTTTCTTAGCTTTGCCTTTACCTTTTGACTTTCCCTTTTTCTTACTGATCATCATCACAGAATTGGGCTTGTCTTTCTTCATATATGCTTCAGTTGTCCTCAACATGCCCAACAATTCTGACAACGGCTTGTCAAGATTGTTCATGTTGTAGTTCATGACAAAATGACTATATGATTCAGGCAACAATTGTAGAATCACATCAGTGGCCAACTCTTGACCTAGGAGAAATCCCATCTTGGATAGGCTTTCCATGTAACCAATCAAAGTGAGTATATGGGTGCTAATTGTGTCTCCCTCTTTCATCTTGCTCCTGAACAAAGCCTTGGAGACATCATATCTCTTCTGCCTTGCTTGATGTTGATACATGTTCTTAAGATGTGTTACCATTTCCATGAAATTCATGTTCTCATGCTGCTCTTGCAACTCATAGTTCATTGAGCACAACATCAGGAACTTGATATCCACGACATCATCAAGGTGCTTCTTGTAAGCATCCTTTTTATCCTTGGGCGCATTTGCGGCGGGTTCCGCTGGCTCTGGTGTTTCAAGGGCATAGAGCTTACGCTCATGTGTGAGAACAATTCTCAGCGTCCTAAGCCAGTTTTAAAGTGGCCTCCTTACATCAAGTTTAACAAATACTAAAACTAATCCTATCTCTATTACATCATATGAGTACGAATATAAAGGGAAAGAATTAATTACACTTTGAAATAAGAGATGAGGCTCGACATGCAAGCCAAATACTATATACAAAGGATCCATATGCAACCATTATACATCTATAGCATTCACAAACAAACATATCCACAAGATTGACATCCACATTCACTCACAACATTAAAAAAAGGGGATACTAGGCCATAACCGTGCATGCATTCACCACATAAAACAAAATTTAATGGCGACATGTATCATATCATAGGTATATCTACATATACATATATACATATTAAAATTGCAGTACTTTTAATGCGGGACATTCCCCATTAAATAAATTTTTGACTCCCACATAGACTATGCGGGGTACACAGGGGCAGTGCCCCTGTATGAGGACCCCTTCAATGATGTTTCTCTTTTGAGCAATGATCGCCAATTGAGCCCGACGTTCTAAAAAGTTTCAAATTATATCATTAGCATGAGGATATTAATCTTTAACCCACCTTCATTAATTATTTTATTCTATTATCATGTGTATGCATAATTATGTTGTATTTTTTATTTCTCTCTTGACACCGTGACCGTGGTCTTTAAATAAAAGATGGACCTCGACGGTGGTCCAAGCTGCGACCGAGGTATACTTGGTCAAAAAGTCCATCACACCGTGACTGAGGTGTATTAATCAAAGAGAGATAGATTAGAGGAACTACGGTCGAGAATCAAACAAGAATGACCGCGACGTGGTTGAAAGAACCTAGACCTTATTATGACCTTGACCCATAGTCGTTTCTAATCCAGTTGTTGAGAAAGAAAGACACAGCAACCCGTTGCTAGAAGAAGTAAAATCAAGGGTGACCGCGACCGCGACTGAGGTCAATGTGCAAGCAACACTTAGTTCGATAAGCACCACAACCCCCAGACATCGAGTGATACCGCGGTCGTGACAACGGTAGAACTAGAGGTCCTGCTCCATTGAAGATGGTGATAGAACTAGAGGCTTAAACCTCATTCGGTAGGTTATCAACATCGATCGAAGTGGCGGGGCTCCATGATTGAATCACGCCCAAAATTCTGCCCTACGTTAAGTAGAGAAATCGCAAAACATGGAAAAGAGGGGTGAAGTGGAAGCGTCGAGGAACCGACAAAGGGAAAGGTGAAAGGACCAACACTATTTTTGACGGTGGTCAAAAAGAGAAGTTAGTTGAATACCTCGATGGTGGAAAAATGGTGAAAAATGAACGAGGAGTGGATTTTGCAGTGGCGATGGTGAGCTCCTTCATCGATAGATGATAGGATCATACTTGGTCTTTCCTACTTCACCCAGCGTCGTCAGAGAGAACTAAGTGTTTAGTTTGTTGGTTCAAGAGAATCTGAGATTAGGTCGAGAAGAACAACATTTCAAGAGTTGAAGTATATATATGATAGGTACCACGATCCGAGGTGTGCGGAACACCATGAATGTGGTCGACTTCCTCCTTGGTATGTACCGCGACCACGACCTATCAAGACCTTGAGAGCGAGTGTTGTGGGTCATGGTGTTCATCCTTTTTGATCCAGATTGACACCGCGGCCACGTCCCTTCAAACTAAAACACCTTGAAATCAAAACAAAACTTACTCCTCCTAACAAACCATATTTGGACAAAATACATAAAATATTTACACTCCCTTTAGAAAAGGGAAACTAGAATATAGGGAAAACTAGAGGTACTTAGCCCTAGAGTACGAAATAAAGGAAAACATGAAACAAGAATAACATCAAAACTTGGGTTGCCTCCCAAGAAGCTCATATTTAAAGTCTTTAGCTCGAATTTCTCTTTCATCCTATCTTCATTTTCGATCCACAGTTGTAGTTGTTGCCTCATTCATTCCATTTGTTGTTGAGTTAGACTCCCCCCAAACTGAGTTTTGACCTCCTCACAAATGCTTCATCTTCGTAGTACCTTTTTACTCTGTGTCCATTTACCTTAAAAGTTCTTGTCTTCTCTCCTAATATATCCATCATCCCTGAGGGGTATATTTTTACCACAGAAAATGGTCCTGACCATCTTGTTCGAAGCTTTCTGGGGAATAACCTAATACTTGAATTAAATAAAAGGACTTTGTCCCCTTCGTGAACATCTTTGTTCTTCAAATGGGCATCATGCCATACTTTCATTCTTTATATATAAATCCTTGCATTTTCATAGGTGTGAAGTCTCAATTCTTTGAGTTCTTAGAGCTGAAGGAACCTTTTCTGTCCATCCTTATCAAGGTCCATATTCAAAACTTTTATGGCCCATAAAACCTTGTGCTCTAGTTCAAGTGGTAGATGATAGAATTTATCATAAATCAACTGGTAGGGTGTCATCCCTATATGTGTTTTGTAAGCGGTTCAACAAGCCCAAAGTGCGTCATCTAGCTTCATTGACCAATCTTTCCTTGTGTGGCTCATAATCTTTTCTAAGATTTGCTTGATCTATCTATTTGATACTTCCACTTTCCCCAATGTCTAGGGGTGATGAGGAGTCACGACCTTGTGTTTCACCCCATATTTTTTTAGCAATGCTTTGATTTGTTTCTCACCAAAATGTGATCCTTCGTCGCTTATGACCGTGCGTGGTACTCCAAAGTGTGGGAATATAGTTCTCTCGAAAAGCTTTATCATGGCCTTGGAATCACAAGTTTGAGTAGTGACTACTTCAACCCATTTGGAAACATAATCAATAGCAATGAGGATGTATTGATTCCCTTTTGATGGCATAAAAGGTCCCATGTAGTCAATTCCCTAAACATCTAAAATTTCAACTTCTACCCAGTCTTTCATGAGCATCTCATTTCTCCTACTTATATTTCCTGTTAGCTGACATTCTTTCCATGATTTGATAAAAGAAATGCATCCTTGAAGAATGTGGGCCAATAAAATCTAGATTGTAGGACCTTTGCTGTTGTCCTATCCCCACCATGATGCCCACCATAAGGTGACGAATGGCACTCTTTCAAGGTCAATGCTACCTACTCTTCTAGTATGCACTGATGATATAGATTGTTGGAGCATCTTTTGAAAAGCAATGGGTCATCCTAGTAGTAATTCTTCAAATAAAAAACAACTTCTTCTTCTTCTGGTTGTACGTGATCTCTGGTGGCAACTGTCCACAGGCTAGATAGTTACAAATATCTACAAACTAGGGTAGTCTCTACTCATTTGACTAAGCCATTAGCAAGGCTTCATCAGCGTAATTGTCGTTCACTGGTAACTAATTTTTTTCCCTCAAAGACTATTCTAAACAAGTGGCTGCAACCAAATTCTCCTTCCCTTTCTTGTCAATGATTTCATGATCAAACTCTTGCAAAAACAATGCCCATCTTAAAAGTTGTAGTTTCGTATCCTTCTTCTGCATCAAATACTTAATTACCCCATAGTCTGTATATACTTTCACCTTCAATCCTATTAGGTATGATCTGAATTTATCAAAGACAAACACAATAACCAACATTTCTTTTTTCGTAGTTGTGTAGTTTACTTACGTCTCATCAAGCATCTGACTCTCATAAAAAATTACATGATGTTTCTTGTCCTTTTTTTGTCCCAAGACAATGCCTATTGCATAGTCACTGGCGTCACACATAATTTCAAAGGGTAATTCCCAGTCTGGTGCTTGAAGAATTGGTCTCATTGTTAGCACTCTTTTCAGTGTATTGAAGGCATCCAAACATTCACTCGTGTATTCAAACTCGGCATCTTTGAGAAGAAGATTAGACAAAGGCTTTACAATTTTCAAGAAATCATTTATAAACCTCCTATAGTATCTTGCATGTCCCTGAAAACTTCTCACTCCTATTATATACTTTGGTGGTGGAAGCTTTGAGATAGCTTCAATCTTACTTAAGTCCACTTCAATTCCCTTCTTCAAAATCTTGTGACCTAGGACGATTCTGTCTCGTACCATGAAGTGGCACTTCTCCCAATTCAGAACGAGATGTTTTTCCTCACATCTTTACAGCATTAGAGATAGATTTCTTAGGCATGCATCAAAGTCTGTTCCATAAACTGAGAAATCGTCCATAAAGACTTTACGATATCTTCCAAAAAATTTGAGAACATCGAGATCATACAACTTTGGAATGTTGCGGGTGCATTACACAGTCCAAACAACATTCTTCTGAATGCATACGTGCCATAGATGCACATGAATGTTGTTTTCTCTTCATCATCTGAGTGAATAGGGACTTGATAGAATCATGAATATCCATCTAGAAAACAAAAATAGTCATGATGGGCCAACTTTTCCAGAACTTGGTCGATGAATGGTAATGGGAAGTGATCCTTTTTGGTGGATGTATTTAGCTTGCAGTAATCGATGCACATGTGCCAGCCTTTCACTGTCCTCATGGAAACTTCATCTCCATCTTCCCCCCATACGACTGTCATTCCACCCTTCTTGGGTACAACATGGATGGGACTAACCCAATTGTTTTCTCTTATTGGGTAGTTGATTTCAACATCTCGTAGATTTATAACCTCTTTCTTTACAACCTCTTTCAACATTTGATTTAGCTTCCTTTGTGGTTGAACCAATGGCTTGGCTATCTCTTCAAGGCGAGTTATGTGTATGCATAAAGCCAGGTTAAGACCTCTAATATCCTCTATAGAATACCCTATAGCTTTTCTACGCAGCCTAAGATCATCTACCAACTTTTCCATTTAGTAATCTGATAAGTTGGCATTGACAATTACTGGATTCCTTTCTTCTTCATCTAAGAATTCATATTTCAACCCTTCTAGAAGAGGATTTAACTCTGGCTTAGGCGACACTTCCTTCTCCTCAGACATTTGTTCCAACAAATCATACTTCACTATTTCGATTATTTCTTCATCATCACTGGATTCTTCTTCTGGTTGGTTGAAATAATCTAAGATTTCCACAACTTCCTGACTTTCTATGGCAGGATCCTGGCTATTTAGGGCTCGCATTAATGGATCTACGATTGCTTTATCTTCTTGCACTTCTTTGCAATATTGATTATAACTGTCCATGAAGTAGGCCGACTCAGATAGAGACGGTCCCCTCATGGCATCTTATACTCTAAAATACAAGTGATTGTTCCTTACTCGTAGTGTGATAATTCATTGAGCAACATCTATCAATGCTCTTCCCATTGCAAGGAAAGGCCTTCTGAATATCATAGGACATTTGGAGTCTTCGACTGTGTTTATTACCACTATATCACACGGTATGAAAAATCGTCCAACTCTTATCAGGACGTCTTCAACTATCCCCACTAGCCTCATGAAGTTATGATCAGCTAGCTCCATCCTCATCCCTGTCTTTACCATGTCTATCAGCCCCAACCTTTGGGCTAGATTCATGGGCATTAGACTTATGCTTGCTCCCAAGTCAGCTAATCCTTTTCTCTCCATCTTATCTCCAACACAGAAAGGTATGTTGAATGCTCCGAGATCATTCTTTTTGGTAGGCATCTATGCTTGAACAAAAGTACTAGACATCTTTGCTAATTGAATAGTTTCAATGTGGTCACCTCTTTTTCTTTTCGTAATCAAATCTTCAAAGAACTTTGCATAAGTTGGCATGTCTTCTATCACATCCAGAAAGGGCACATCCAGGTGAAGCTTCTTAAAAGCTTCCATGAACTTTTTGTACCTCTTCTTCAAGTGTGATTTTATTAACTTATAGGGGAAAGGAATTTTTGGGGCGTATGGATTTTTCTTAGAAAGAACAACTCCCAACGGGTCTGAGTTTTTTTCCTCTCCTTCCTTCTTCTTTTTAGGTTGTCATGCTTCTTTGCCATGGTCAGCTTGTTCTTTCCTTCTTAATTCTTTTGTTGCCTTTTCATTCTCAGACTGTTGATTAACACAAATTCTTTCTTCTTCAGTGTTTTTGGTTTTAGCATTCTCCATCATTTTCCCAGATCGGAGAGTAGCTATTTTTGTAGTCTCGGTATTCAAAGGGATCTTTCCTGGAGAATTTTTCATTAGCTCGGCCAACTGTGCAAGCTGCTGATCAATCTGTCTCTGATGAGTTTGCATATCCACCATTTGAGTTTGCATGTTAGTCAGCACTCCTGAATTCATGAGGGCACTTTGAGCCAGTTGATCGTTCACCGACGCTTGCATCTTTGCGAAGTCAAATAGTTGAGCAATCATGTCATCTTGGTATTGTCTTTTTCTGGGCTCAGCCCTGGGCCCTGCCCTTGTCCTTTCCTGCTCACATTTTTGTTCTGGCCTTGATAGTTGTTTTTGTTCTATTGATAGATAGTAGTCTTGGTGTATTGTGTTGCCACCCCTTTCTTCTCAAACCCTAGAGGAGGTTTAGACGAACAACCCAGCTGATGTGTGATCTCCACAACTTCTTTTTTTCCATAACTAAACCCAAGGTAGTCTTGTCACTTGAAGTTAACATAGGAGATGTTTTGCGTCTCTTCTTCACTTTCATTTTCATCACTTTCCTCGGACCTAGTATAGATACAGTTATCGATCCCATGCCCTCCTTCTCCACAGGTAACACACTTCATGACCTTCTCAGTATGCTTCTTGCCCTTAGCTCCAGTTTCTTTCAGCTATTTGACATCAATGGCTATCTTCTGAATCTGTGTTTCTATTTTCTCCAAGGCCTTGGCTTTATTAGACGGTCCTTCAAACCCTACTTTCTTCATTGACCCCCTATCATTCCTATCATAGTCTATGCCTTCTTACCGCGCAACCATGTTGTCTATTATCTTCATGGTTCTTCTTGGTTTCTTTCCAAGAAAGTCACTACCAGCAGCTGCGTTCAATAAAGTCCTCTAAGTAGGAGTCAACCTATTATAGAAAGTGGTCACAAGGAACCTCTTATGATAATTATGGTGCGGGAAATCCCTCTGGTACTCCTAAAAATGTTCCCATACTTCATGCAAGTTCTCTCCTGGATTTTTTTTTCAAAAGAAGCGATCTTCTACATATTGCAGATAGTCCTCTCGGTAGGATAAAACTTAGTAACAAAGGTATCTTCCAGGGGTCTCCATACATCTATGGATTGGTGGGGGAAATTGAGGTACCAGGATAGAGCCTTATATTTAAGAGAGAAGTTGAAGCCTTTACAATAGAGCACTTCTTGTGGGACTCCCCTCATCTTGATGGTATCACAAATATTTTTAAAGGCATTGAGGTGGTGGTATGGGTTTTCACTTCTTGAATTCTTGCGGAAAGGTTTATTCTGGATCATCGAGATGACATACGGCTTCAACTCAAAATTTACTACGTTGAAGTGTGCAATGACGATCGGGCATCTAGATTTGTTGGCCCTAGTTGCTGCCAGTTCTCTAAGAGTCTTCCCCTCTTCATCATCCTCGTTGTCACTATCCCGACCATCGTGCTCACGTTCATTGTTGCGGTGATTGCGATGGTGCCTTCTTCGGCACTGATAGTGTCGTTCTTTGTCGTTTTGATTTTCTTTGTGACAATCTTCATCGATCAACGTGATGATCATCTTCCTGACGTTCTTCTTCACATTGACGACCGTCTGAGTAACGACCATCTATGTCTTCGTCTGAACCTGGCGGTGGTGGGGGTTATGTTGAACCCTCACATTCTGCTCATCCCCAATGAGAGTACCATCCACTCGAGGCGGCATGGTGACTCAAGGTTAAGGAGAAAAGTCAAACGAGTCTGCTTCCCTCCAGGTTCCCTGAATAGACCGCACAGTCAAGTCAGTAAGCGAACACACTAAACGAACTATTCTACGCAAACACAGGGTAGCAGATTTAAGGTTTTCTATGTAGTCAAGCTTATTACTAATCTTGAGGCATGGGAGTATAGTGAGTGGATCTCCAGTTCTTAATAGTTTCATTTTTCCTTGTCTCCGACAACAGCGCCAAAAAGTTGACTGGCCCAAATCGCACGTCCAAAAAGGAGCAGATCCAGAGTAGTCAGACTCTTAAGATAGTAACCCGACACTCAAGCCCCCACAACTATTTTACGAGGTCTGACGTAGTAATCGGGGTCGAACCACAGGAATAAGGTTGGTAGGTGTTAAGCACACAGGGTCTCACACTCATATACTCTGGATAACATATGGTTTAAAAGGGTGTTCCCAAAGGAACAATAGTACTCAAACCAAAGTAAAAGAAATAAACCAAAGAGAAGAAGAACAAAGCGTAAAAAAATAAGACAGAAACAAAGATATGGAAGGGAAACTTGGATTGGGTTTCACCTACTAAGACTTCTCACCAACATTCAAACATCATCTATCCCCATCATATACTCTATCAAGATTACAAGCAATCATAAAGGTGTCTATTCCTCTCTCTCTCTCTTGAGATGAGGATAGATCTAAGCCCAAGGACAACCTCTCTCTCAAGATGACTATCCAAAAACTACAATGAAGAACATATGATCATACGCTTTAGCATTACAACATTTTCATGCATTCATACTACTCCATAACATGAGATATTAGTGATGCTACTCTTTCGAGGTACCAACGATCAAACATCACAAGATGGTAGCTAAGCATACAAGTGAAGCATTAAAACTGGTGCATGGAGATAATCTTGACGAGAGTATATATATATATTCAAAAAGGAGAGACAATATACATGTTGGGAGAGCCTTAGTGGCTACTCCCAACCCATGTTAAGAATTTAGCCACACATGGTTACTGGAAACATAATGGTGTCACAAAATGATAGATACATCAAGTTCTATGAAGTGAGGAGGGAAGTACAGTGAGATGGAAGTGATATATGTAGGTAGAGAGAGAAGAACATGATATAACACAATACTTCTTCAGAACCAGATCCAAGAGGTCGATGGCGTGTATGTTCTTATTCTCTCAAAGAAGATGGAGCCTTCAGTCTTCTGTCTCCTTAGCTTTCACCTTTGTAGATCTAAGACTGATTGGGAATGAGTCTAGAAAATGGCAACACTTCGTGGTCCTTTCAGATATGATGATTTGACAATACGTGTAGGTGGCCTATTTATAGGCATGCTCCAATGACTTAACTCCTCAATTGTGGTTGAAGCCTGGCCTCGATCGAGGCTTCATTTCCATCTTCTCCTCAGTCATGGCCTGGTTAAGCCACCTTCTCGATTGCGGCCTAATTGTCACACCCTATGGTCAGCCTACGGTCTAGGACTTGGTCGCAGGTTCATGCCACGAGCATGTGGACCGTGGGTGTGAGGGGTATTGAGGTGATCTTGGAGACCTGGACCATGGTGGGGTGATCCCTGATGGTCGAATGGGTCACGGTCGAGGTGTCATCCCCGACCTTGACTCAATGTGAGCCTGCAACCCATGAAAAAGTGTGTAAGTGAGATACATGGCATAAAGTGCTAAAATAAGTGATAAAAATCTATAAAGGTATGCTAGGGGAGGTATAAAATATATGCAAAAAGTGTATAAAATGAGGTGTTATCACAAATCAAACTTTGGAAACATATACAAGAAAATAAACATGTTGGAACGTGATCTCCTTCATCGTAACATTCATTCTCATCCTGACCCTGCTCAAATTTTAACTACTAAATCTGAGATCCATGCACTGATTAGTCAACAAGAAATATTTTGGAATTAAAGATCCAAGGACACATGTCTTGAATAAGGAAAAAATGAGACTATATTCTTTCAGAAGATCTATAATTCTAGATAAAGACAATCTATATTCATAGCATTTCCATTAATAACTCCATTATTACTGATTTGTATCATATTATCACACATGTTTGTGAACATATTAGAACATTGTTTAATCATGGACGTTCATACTCTCATCTTCTTAATCTCAATTGAGACATGTTTAGCCCCTGCAAAATATCTAACCCTGGTATCCTCATATCCAACTTCACTTGTGATGATATATATATATATATATATATATATATATATATATATATATATATATATATATATATATATATATCACAAGTGAAGTTGGACATGAGGATACCAGGGAGAGAGAGATAGAGAGCCAGGCTAGAATACACTCGAGTGTATAGATCACGTTGTACACCCCAATGATGTTTGCCTATCTAGACCATGTTTTTCCAAAATCTAATCCATTGATCTTCATGGTTACAATAATAATAGCCCACATGCAAAATTTGAAAAGCATGATTTTTGCCTCCTTTAGATGCACGACCTATAAGTGTCTAAATGAGCTGAAATTTATTTTATAGTATGTTCTTAAGATATTTAAAAAGATCAACGGTTTAGATTTTTCAAAAAATTATTACATCTTTAAAATGACTGAGGTGTACGGTGCCTCTGGTACACTTGAGTGTACACTAGATTGACTCTCTCTCTCTCTCTCTCTCTCTCTCTCTCTCTATATATATATATATATATATATATATATATATATATATATATATATATATATATAACCCTTGGCACTAAATACATCACCTAGACTAGGTGGATTTAGCATGAACTTTTATGATAATTCATGGGAGAGCATTAAATCTTCCTTCCATAATCTTTTCAATTACATATCCCACCATAATAAAAATCACTCCACATATTTATATTTTGAATCAAACCCACATCAAGTTGATTAAGAACAAGATGATCCTACTTCTATACAATATTTCTAAACCATTAGTCTCATCAATGCTTTCTACAAGACTATCTCAAAAGTTATCATCTTTAGACGTAAAGTTATATCATAGATATCATTGACCTAGAATAAACAACATTCATCAAAGGTAGATATATCTACTATGCCTACCTTATAGTTATTGAGACTATACATACATGTCACTCTAACAAAACTCATCATTTGACTCTTAAACTTGATTTTGAGAAATAATTTCATAATATTAATTGGAACTTCATTATAGATATTGTCTTAGAGGTTTTAGTTTTACTCATCATGGGAGAGAGTGGATTTAGTTCATCACACTAATTCAAACGTATCAATGGTTCATCATTTGGATACCTAAATATCGCTAATGGACTTTGACAAGGAAGCCCATTATCCCCACATTATTCATCATGGTCACTTCTATACTTGCAGAAAATAAATACACTTTGTACCAATAATAGTGTCATTACATGCCCAGATAATGTCATGCAATTCTTAGATGATTTAATTATCTTCCTTGAACCTAATGATTGGTAATTCACTTGCATCCTTAGTATTTTCTGACATCTTTTGGAGGAATGAAATTTCATAAACCCATTATTTTTTAAACTCATTAATTCCTCAAATAGGTACAATTAAAAAGTATGCTCAATTGTCAAGAGGAACATTTTCCTATCAAACACCTCATTCTTCCTCTCTCACCTGACACACTCAATGGTTTGATTTGGAAATTTATCATTTAAATAAACATTTTTCAAACTATCACAACGGAAAATGAAATTCCTTAATTTGATGGGTCAAATTACTCTCATGACTCACCTTTTACACTTATGTCCTAATAATGTGACATATATGAACTTATTTGTTTGATTAAATTCTTGTGAAAATATGATCCTAAATGTACAAACCTCTATGATGACCTTCAAATCAGTCTATAATATGATTTATGACAAGAAATGGCATGAAAAATACTCATGTGCCCTTTTCAATTCTACCTTTACTCATGTCATCACCTTCTACCTTAGTTGTATCCCTATTTCCTCTGCAAATGTTTTGCAATGAAATAAAATCAAAAGGAAATTTATATGGGGGAGATTCTAATGCTAATTGTAGACCATGTTTAATTAATCAAAGCATTATCTCCAATCCCAAAGCTCTTGACGCTTGGGGTATCTTCAATATCAAGACATGTTCATACTACCTTGTCAATTAAGATTATTGCACATGTTTGTGATAATAATGATATCATTTATATGGATAATATATTTTGACTATATACTATAAAACATAATTGTTGGCGTATCACTTGACAGATCAATATTTCCACACCTTGGAAAAATCTTTATAAAGTCATCTATATTCCCCACCACAATATATTTCTCTGATATATTTTGATACTCATTATTTTCAACAAATCCCTAGATTGAAGGTACCTCCGTCATCAACATAAAACTTATGGTATCCATTTACAATTCTGTAACACATCACCAAGCACAAGGCCTTATCTTTTCTTTTCTAATATAGAAAAAATTCGTTGAATGTGGTATCTTGACCAACTACTTTATTGTTGATGGACTCCGTTACATCAAGAATTATATGTTCTCTAATCCATCTACTTTTAATATAAATTGGATATGAGGTGATTGTGATGGAGTGAACCTGTAGAATGTTTGGATATCTTATAAGATAAGTGATTTCATATATTGACATTATACTAAGTTTTCCAAGTAATTTGGTAGTGTATGGATGTTACTTGATACTCATATCATAATTAAGATCCCTTAGTTCGTGCCTTTTTGATATATTTATTTGATTAGACAAATAGTGGTAACTTGGTACCAAAATTTGTTAGAACATAGCTATGATGATGGTACATTTATGACCAAAGTATCACGAAATGTGAAGATTCTTAGAGGAAGCTATTTGAGTTAGAAAATAGTAGAATCATAGACATGGTTAGTAATTAATTGATCAAAATTTAATGTTAAAATGGATGCCACGTGGTTTGTAGAAAAAAAGGACACCCACATACAAAACTAGAGTGGAATAGACCACACAAACCCCACATACTTCATATATGTCCATTTTTATTCTCTGTGGCATTGGCCGATGCTTACACTTTGTGAGATAGTTAAACAATTCTTGGCAACGAACCTCACACCCGCTATCGTTGCTTTTACTGCACAAGATTGAGTTAGTGGACTTGGTGCCAGACTTAGCAGTTACAGTGTTTAAACAATAGTCACTTCCTATGGTTCATGGATCAAGACCTATACTACTATACATTTATCGAGGTGTGTACTTTAACTACAGTTTTCATCCTCTCGTCCTCTTCCCACCAAAGCCAGAGGCCCTTTGGGTAATCAAGAGTTCTAGTAGAGGCTCCTGGTCGGTGCCTTGCTGAATCATTGCTGATTTCATTGCACAGAAGAATAGAGTTTTGTTAATATTTGTTATTGTCGTTCATGTAACAGCAACAGGTGCAATGTAATTAACAATTCAGGCAGATCTAAAATAAGAAATGAAGTTCAAACAAAGCAGGAGAACAGAAAATAGGAGTTAGATTCACAAACCAGATCGTTCGTTGAGAAACGAACGTAATACTTAAAGAAATCAGGGCCCGACAATCCTCGCGGATAGGCACCGTTCTCCCAGTCGTGATCCGGCACGAACCTGGAACTTGCGCGTCTTGCTCACGCTCGTTGCACTGCTACCAGTGCAGCACAACAACCGCAGGTACCACCACTTGACAGTTGCGTCTCGGTGAAGAGAAGGAGAAGTCACGCTTCACATAGGAGAATGACTCCACGAAGTGACTCCGGGACGACAACTCTCGCACTCTGGATTAGGGCTCTCAAAACACACGGCGGCAGAAGACTATTTCGGTGTGTTTAACCCTAATGACCGGAGGCATATATATATCCATGTGCATCCCTAATCCTATTCCCAGTAAGACGCAAACACTCAGTTGCTCTTGTACATATTACGGAATAAAAACACGTAAAGAGAAACACTTTCCAGTTAGGATTAAGAAATCCAAATAGGAAAGAAACAATTAATTACACGAGTAATTAATTACTTAGTTGTATCCTAGTACAAAAAGAAGACGGAAGACATTCTCCACAATCCACAATCCACAAGCCACAAGCCCAAGCCCGAGCCCAACCCAGCCAGGCCAGGCCAGGCGAGGCGTGGCGCGCGCGCGCTCGCGTGCGTGCGTTGTAATGTGGTAACCCCACCCACTAAGGAGGTGAGCATACCTCCCTCTTAGGACTCCTTTGGACACTAGTGCCCCATGTGATCCTACATATGAGGACCACAAAAGTTCTAGGAGTGAGCAATATGGGATAAAACTTCTTTGCCATTTGCACTAGAAACAACACAACATTCTCACATTCACTTGCTGCACTACATTGGGCTTAACCCATGCTAAATAAATGATTTGCTACAGTAACGACACTACAGTAATTACATGCTACAGTAATTACGTGACGCTACAGTAACTACCTGTAACAATAATCATCATTTATCTAACAATCCCCCATAAAGTCCAATGTGTAGTGTGCTCTACCATTCAGTCCTCCATACTGTGTTTTCAGAAGATACTTTTCGGTTTGAATCTACCTGAGTTATCCAACTGTGACCCCCTTAGGAACTAGGTGAACAAAAGTCTTGAACCTGAACCTTGGGTACAAGAGTATAGGCTGGTAACAACACAATAAAGACATGGTAGTAAAGAAAACAATGCATTAAGGCCATGCATACAAAATTATAAATCATGATTGATAACAGAGAACAACTCAATTCTCCTATTGTGGCCTACACAACATCAATCACTTAGCTGGAGTCTCCAAGGATGTATTGCTAACATCCTGTCATAAGACTTGACACCATTAAGAGACTACTCTCTTACTAACTTGCAGTCATGATACTAACAGGTTTCCAAGGAATAGACACACAGATGCAAGAAGCATCAAACAAGAATACATAGTGTCATCTGATTTACCCGACAACTTGTTATTACCACATTGAACCCAATTTGTGGGATCTCCACTCTTTTGGGTTGGGTTGCTACTGCCTACAAATCTATAGGGGTTTCAGTCCCATCCCCAACCTGGATTTTTCCACTAAAGCCAAGGTAAGACCTTTAGTGAAAGGATCAGCTGTATTATCTTTGGTACCGACGTAGTCCACAACCACAACCCCATTAGACACTAATTCCCTTAAAGATTTCAATCTGACTTGGATGTGTCTACGCTGTTTTTGATTGTACTTGGAATTCTTTATCTTAGCAATAGTTGTAGTGCTGTCATAGTGAACTGAAATTGCAGGATGCAGCTTCATTACCATAGGTAAACTAGACATAAGTCCATGTATCCATTCAGCTTCCAATCCAGTTTCATCTAAAGCACACAACTCTGCTTCAAAAGTGGACCGCTGGTCTGTTTCTTAGACCTCCAGGAAACAGCTTGTGACGTCCCCAGATTTCAGCTTCTCCAAACCCTATTGGGAATGAGAGCCCATAATCCGAAAACATCATCCAATCATATCAGAAAGCGATGTGAAAGCATAATGCGCATACATGAACGTACAACTATAACATACTCAACATTAACCATGTATTTTTATACAAAAAGGACTTATTACAACGTTAATTACAATTACAGATTGAAAGATGATTTACAAATCTAAAACATGTATGCTAACTAGGATCTTCACAATAGGTACAACCTGAACAACTTACTCGCATCCTGTACTTTTCCTCCCATGCTATCTCTGAACCTAAAACATACGTGAAACAACAAATCAACACACAAGGTGTTGTGTACGTGGGCAGAAAGATACATATATTTATGGCTTGCATAATTTTTGAAAAAGATTTGCTGAAGGAAAGAAAATAATAGAAAACACTTCTTTATTAAGCGAAATATGCCAATTTAAGTCATTTTCCTAGATGAATTGCATTATCAAGGTGGACTAGTACCAAAACATAAATATGGGCCCATCCCCGTGTACCAAGTACTCTAGGGAAACTCCCCGTACACCGTGTGCTCTAGGGAGGTGTACTAGCCAACATTAATCCATTCCCTCGTAAGGGGGATAATGAACACCTTAAATAACTACAATGCATCTACTTATCATTTATGTTTACAGGTGATAAAACATCGAGTACTATATAGTTCTACTACATCCAATATTTGCAAATAGAAGAGAGCATACATTCATATCATGATTGCAAGCAAGAAAACCTTAGTCATATACTTAAATAAAACCCACGTACCTGAGTTCAGAGATTTCTAATCATATCCATGATCATCTAGATAAACTGGTCAGCACCTGATTAATAACAAAATCATATACTAGCATCAGATTCTGATCATCTTAACCCTAGTCGTGTTCATTAGGGTTTATATTATCTCATTAGGATATTCCAACGTTTACTTGCATTATTGTCTTATATTTATCCTACTGATGTCATTTTCTAGATTATGATTCATTATCTGAATATTAGGTTCCATATCCCTTTTGTGCACCTAATAACCCTAGGTTACATCATTAACCCAGATTAGGGTTTTATAACATGTCTTAAGATTCATCTTCATATAACATAGATTCTGTTCACCATGATGATCTCATAATTAATTCTGAGGTTCAATATACTGATGTGAGCTTTCTCTGTAAATTTCATCATTTATAGAGCACGTATGTATTTATTGTATTTTATTAGGGTTATTATCCCTAATTAGCCATATTAATCAAATTACAGAATTTTGTGCATCAACATGACGATATCTGACATCATATACATTGTATACATAATTGTGGACTTACTGATATTTTTCCATGATTTTATATCATCCTTTGATATTTATTTTCCATTAAACAAGTATTACATGTCTTATATGATATTTCTAATATTAAAGCATAAAAAGCCTAATATTATGCTTTCACATTATTCTAAACATTTTTATGAGAATTCCGGTATATTATTTGTATTTTTCTGATGCATGAGCTAATTATTGTGAATTAATGAAGATCTGAGCATTTTGGGATATTTACCTTCATTGGACCAATCGTGTGATGCCACGTGGCAGGGGAGGCACGCCCCTTGCTAGTTGTTGGCCGGTTGGTTCATGACTTGGACCCGGTTCTCCATCTAAACCACTCGCTTCCTTTCCTTTCTCTTTTCCACGCAATCCAGCGATCTTTTCCACGCGATCCAGCGAACAGGGTCGCCCGCCGCTGCGAAGGCTTGAACCCGGCGAGGAAGCGGCGGCACAGGGATGCAGCTCTTCATCTTCCAAGGCCATCCTCAGATTCGATGCCATCTCTAGAACCTCCACGGCTACTCAAGAGCTGCCCAAAGCCTTCGAATCTCCGTACGGATAGATGGGTGGCGCAGCTCCCCATAGGCCTCCAGTCCGCCATGGAAGGGGAGAAGATGGGCGATGGAGGATTGGGGATATTGTCAACAAGGCCTCCTAATCTTGCTTGAAGATGCAAAAACCTCGACAGGGAAGCCACAAACTTGTTCCGGCCATCAAACTAGGCTTCGAGGTTTGGGGATCTCTCCCCCCAGCTAGACCTCTTCTCCTGCCATCCATGGCTTCGGCGGTACTGGAAACCGCCACAGGGGGAGTAGAAGAAGAAGCCCTCAATCAACTCCTACACTCCTTGTCATACTTTTTCTATGCCTAATCCCCTGATATCTCCTCGTCTCCCATTACCTTATTCATGCTCTCTCTCACCTGGAGGGAGGATGGAGAAGCTGGGAAAGACGGTGGTCCTCGCACCTTGATTCCGTGACAAGCTTTGTAGCTTGAGATCGAGGTGGCTCTGTTGCATCTGCACCTTCTATGGGAGAGGGAAGTCAGAGACAATCACTATGAATCAAGTTGTGAACTCATGTCTTCTTCATCCATCCTCATGCCTCCATCCTCTGGTTTCAGTATTGTTGCTAGTCTCGGCAATCAACATCATCACCCGCACAACCTGGGTCTTGTACAGATCCCCATGATGTGGTAGTAGCAGACTTGAGGTCAGTTGTTTGTCGCAGCTATGGAGAAAGGAGGGGGCTTCAAGGTTGATATCATTGGACTCGCCTCAAAGTCCCACGAGATTTGTATTGTTGGACTCCTCCTGATCCTGCAGATCTACTCCCTCAGATAAAATTCAAGTGTGAGCTGTGAGATAGAAGCGGTCAAGGCCTAAGGGATTACCAACCAATATCTCCGTGAGATGCGGAGGTTGAAGACGGTGACATGGTGGTATTCTCGTCATTGGCTAGGATGAATAGTTAAAGAAACAAACGCATGTCTAATATACTAAGTAGCTGCATGACAGAGTAATTAACCTGCCACCATAGTCAAAACATGTTCCTAATTTACTAATAATTTAATTATACTCTTTCCATTTAATCAAACATTCAAACCTCGATATCTCTCAAATGGTTAATCAAAACGCCATATGATTTGAAGCATTAGTTCTCCAACACATAATCTAACTCTTGTTCAAGTTTGACATCCAAAGCCAAACATTGTTTATTAAACTTAATTCCTCAATTAAATAATTGTATAAACCTTGCATACGATTCAATTATTCATTGAATCTTGATAACATGAGTTCAACTTGCATCATTTGACAAATTGAAATCTCAAAGTCCATCATCGAATCATTCTATTTCATGTATGTCCACAATGATATTTTGGATATGAAGTTCCAAAATTCAGGGCCATCACATTCACCCCACCTAATATGGAATTTCGTCCTCGAAATTCAACTAATCTCATACTTAAGTGGCAATCATAAAGTCCAACATCATATATGCCACAACTTCTAGATGCCAAGACTATAATACTTTTTAGATATATCCTAAGTTGTCATTTGGGGATTCAGAACATATAGGTTGTATGCACCCCACCTTATATAGATTGAAGCGTCATTTAATGTCTTAATCATAGCATGAAACAATTCTCTCTATTTTTTTTCCCTTAGGATCTGCATCCCCATAGTCCCTTAAGGATAAGGGTTTTATTCATACATACGAAGTTAATAAGGTACCGCTCCTGGTTCATATTTCACCCTACTGATCATACGGTGATGCCAAGGTTTCATGTCATTACTTATAGGAATTATGAGAATGAACATATTTAATGTGGTTTATGATTAACATCATACTAGGATTTCAGCATTAGAGGGGTTTGATCTTCATATTTACATATTAGGATTTTCACTATATTTTGTGAGAGTTATCCTCAAACTTAGAAGAATAGATTTAGAAGCATTGAGGTTTAAGAACTATATTTTGTGTTCATGAAACTTATAATCCATTAATCTCATGATTTCAAACTTATTTCTTTCATTTACAATATGAAGGGAAAAGAATATAATGAGTTAAGCTTATCACAATTTCCAACTTAGATGTCACATATATGATAGAGGGAGGGAATATAGAATATACCAACTGTGACGTCCCCGTATTTTCACCTTCTCAAAACCCCATGGAGATGATAAGACAAAATTCGAAAACGTTAGCAATCATATCAGAGAGCGATGCGGAAGCATAATACGCATACATGAACGTACAACCATAACATTTCTCAACAATCGACATGAATATTAATTATAGCATGAACTGTTACAGATTACATTTACACATTGAATATAAAATTTTACATAAGTCTATGAACATGTATGCTAACAGGATCTTAGACAATAGGTACAACCTTATATGAGTGACTCCTCATATAAAATCATCTATATAGCTCAAGTGAGGTTTCTATCATCATATATTAAGAAAGAGAAGAAGGGAGAAGTGTATGTTGAGTATCTTTTGCACAAAGCATCATACTCTCATAACTAGAGTTCATATATTACCTCACTTGCAACTAATGATGAGATTCACAAAATATGTCACTCCAGCTAGGACCTAACTCAGCCAAAGGATTGACTTTATCATATGGGTCATCTACCCATCCTTTTATTTTACCCAATTCTCACATATAGATTTGAATCATTCATAACGACTCAACTCAACACTCGAGAGTAATCTAGTATAGGATTTTTTTTTACACATATCTCATATATTGGAGGCTAGGTCCTATGACCTTCTCCCTGTGGGTCTTACTCTCTCTAGAGTTCACCACATATCTCATCCTACCACTAGATATCCTCCTTGTATAAGAGCTTGAGGCTCATGCATACTCATCTCTATCTTAACTTAGCTAATCTTAAGTAGGAAAAGGGAATGTACTTTCATCATCAAGATTTTTCTTAAATTCTTCAAAATTGGATTCAACAAGTATACAACTTAAACCTTTATAAGGGAACTTATAGCATCAGGGATCAAACTTAGATAATATTTCACATGCTTATTTCAACTACCACATCTAATCTATGTATCACATATCTTGATAAGACTCTAGACATCTAATCTAGACTACTCTCTCTTCTAGACTGATGTCACTCCCTTTCACTTAGGTTGCATGAACACTAACTACTCTACAGTGTGAGGGACACATTTTTATATTTACATATAGGTAATAAAATATTATATAGTTTTTCTCCGAGAAGGCGGACGTCAGAGAAAACTGTCGAGGCTCGAGCCGATTGGAAAACAAAACCAAATCAGCAAAATCGAGTGTCCCACACACAGTAGATAGTCTAGTGCTATGTCACCTAGTGAAATGGTGAGAATGAGATGTAGACTAGTGTAGCTACCCAATACATATGAGCTCTATATGGAAAGGGTCTCAGACACTTGTCTAAACCTAGTTCTCGAACATCTAGGTTCTAACCTAGAGGCTAAGTCAAACCTTATTCCTATAGAACGCCTTACTAAGTTTCTAAGGTTTAAAGTGAAAGGTGAAATTTAGGTTATATGTTTCACAATGAGCAATTGTTAGGTGTAGCTATTGTTCATGCTCTGATACCAACTGTGACGTCCCCATATTTCAGCTTCTCCAAACCCTATTGGGAATGAGAGCCCATAATCCGAAAACATCATCCAATCATATCAGAAAGTGATGTGGAAGCATAATGCGCATACATGAACGTACAACCATAACATACTCAACATTAACCATGTATTTTTATACAAAAAGGACTTATTACAACGTTAATTACAATTACAGATTGAAAGATGATTTATAAATCTAAAACATGTATGCTAACTAGGATCTTCACAATAGGTACAACCTGAACAACTTGCTCACATCCTGTACTTTTCCTCCCATGCTATCTCTGAACCTAAAACATACGTGAAACAACAAATCAACACACAAGGTGTTGTGTACGTGGGTAGAAAGATACATATATTTATAGCTTGCATAATTTTTGAAAAAGATTTGCTGAAGGAAAGAAAATAATAGAAAACACTTCTTTATTAAGCGAAATACGCCAATTTAAGTCATTTTCCTAGATGAATTGCATTATCAAGGTGGACTAGTACCAAAACATAAATATGGACCCATCCCCATGTACCAAGTACTCTAGGGAAACTCCCCGTACACCGTGTGCTCTAGGGAGGTGTACTAGCCAACATTAATCCATTCCCTCGTAAGGGGGATAATGAACACCTTAAATAACTACAATGCATCTACTTATCATTTATGTTTACATGTGATAAAACATCGAGTACTATATAGTTCTACTACATCCAATATTTGCAAATAGAAGAGAGCATACATTCATATCATGATTTCAAGCAAGAAAACCATAGTCATATACTTAAATAGAACCCATGTACTTGAGTTCAGAGATTTCTAATCATATCCATGATCATCTAGATAAACTGGTCAGCACCTGATTAATAACAAAATCATATACTAGCATCAGATTCTGATCATCTTAACCCTAGTCGTGTTCATTAGGGTTTATATTATCTCATTAGGATATTCCAACGTTTACTTGCATTATTGTCTTATATTTATCCTACTGATGTCATTTTCTAGATTATGATTCATTATCTGAATATTAGGTTCCATATCCCTTTTGTGCACCTAATAACCCTAGGTTACATCATTAACCCAGATTAGGGTTTTATAACATGTCTTAAGATTCATCTTCATATAACATAGATTCTGTTCATCATGATGATCTCATAATTAATTCTGAGGTTCAATATACTGATGTGAGCTTTCTCTGTAAATTTCATCATTTATAGAGCACGTATGTATTTATTGTATTTTATTAGGGTTATTATCCCTAATTAGCCGTATTAATCAAATTACAGAATTTTGTGCATCAACATGACGATATCTGACATCATATACATTCTATACATAATTGTGGACTTACTGATATTTTTCCATGATTTTATATCATCCTTTGATATTTATTTTCCATTAAACAAGTATTACATGTCTTATATGATATTGCTAATATTAAAGCATAAAAAGCCTAATATTATCCTTTCACATTATTCTAAACATTTTTATGAGAATTCCTGTATATTATTTGTATTTTTCTGATGCATGAGCTAATTATTGTGAATTAATGAAGATCTGAGCATTTTGGGATATTTACCTTCATTGGACCAATCGTGTGATGCCACGTGGCAGGGGAGGCACGCCCCTTGCTAGTTGTTGGCCGGCTGGTTCATGACTTGGACCCGGTTCTCCATCTAAACCACTCGCTTCCTTTCCTTTCTCTTTTCCACGCAATCCAGCGATCTTTTCCACGCGATCCAGCGAACAGGGTCGCCCGCCGCTGCGATGGCTTGAACCCGGTGAGGAAGCGGCGGCACAGGGATGCAACTCTTCATCTTCCAAGGCCATCCTCAGATTCGATGCCATCTCTAGAACCTCCACGGCTACTCAAGAGCTGCCCAAAGCCTTCAAATCTCCGTACGGATAGATGGGTGGCGCAGCTCCCCATAGGCCTCCAGTCCGCCATGGAAGGGGAGAAGATGGGCGATGGAGGATTGGGGATATTGTCAACAAGGCCTCCTAATCTTGCTTGAAGATGCAAAAACCTCGATAGGGAAGCCACAAACTTGTTTCGGCCATCAAACTAGGCTTCGAGGTTTGGGGATCTCTCCCCCCAGCTAGACCTCTTCTCCTGCCATCCATGGCTTCGGCGGTACTGGAAACCGCCACAGGGGGAGTAGAAGAAGAAGCCCTCAATCAACTCCTACACTCCTTGTCATACTTTTTCTATGCCTAATCCCCTGATATCTCCTCGTCTCCCATTACCTTATTCATGCTCTCTCTCACCTGTAGGGAGGATGGAGAAGCTGGGAAGGACGGTGGTCCTCGCACCTTGATTCCGTGACAAGCTTTGTAGCTTGAGATCGAGGTGGCTCTGTTGCATCTGCACCTTCTATGGGAGAGGGAAGTCAGAGGCAATCACTATGAACCAAGTTGTGAACTCATGTCTTCTTCGTCCATCCTCACGCCTCCATCCTCACGCCTCCATCCTCTGGTTTCAGTATTGTTGCTAGTCTCGGCAATCAACAGCATCACCCGCACGACCTGGGTCTTGTACAGATCCCCATGATGTGGTAGCAGCAGACTTGAGGTCAGTTGTTGCTCGCAGCTATGGAGAAAGGAGGGGGCTTCAAGGTTGATATCATTGGACTCGCCTCAAAGTCCCACGAGATTTGTATTGTTGGAATCCTCCTGATCCTACGGATCTACTCCCTCAGATAAAATTCAAGTGTGAGCTGTGAGATACAAGCGGTCAAGGCCTAAGGGATTACCAACCAATATCTCCGTGAGATGCGGAGGTTGAAGACGGTGACAGGGTGGTATTCTCATCATTGGCTAGGATGAATAGTTAAAGAAACAAACGCATGTCTAATAGACTAAGTGGCTGCATGACAGAGTAATTAACCCGCCACCATAGTCAAAACATGTTCCTAATTTACTTTTAATTTAATTATACTCTTTCCATTTAATCAAACATTCAAACCTCGATATCTCTCAAATGGTTAATCAAAACGCCATATGATTTGAAGCATTAGTTCTCCAACACATAATCTAACTCTTGTTCAAGTTTGACATCCAAAGCCAAACATTGTTTATTAAACTTAATTCCTTAATTAAATAATTGTATAAACCTTGCATACGATTCAATTATTCATTGAATCTTGATAACATGAGTTCAACTTGCATCATTTGACAAATTGAAATCTCAAAGTCCATCATCGAATCATTCTATTTCATGTATGTCCACAATGATATTTTGGATATGAAGTTCCAAAATTCAGGGCCATCACACAGCTCCTCCTCCCAACAGGAATACATATCCTGAGACACCATTACTCCCAGAATTCATGGCAATCCAGCTTGCATCACTATATCCTTCGACTACAGAAGGATGTTTACCATAATGCAGCCCAAGGGAACTTGTTCCCTTGATATACCTCAGAACTCTGTCAAGAGCTTCCCAATGGGTCTTGTCGGGACAACTGGTGTATCTACTTAACTTGTTCATAGCAAACGCAATGTCTGGACGTGTACAGTTCATAAGATACATCAAACTTCTGATAATATGAGAGTATCGTAATTGAGACACTGGAACCCCAGTCTCATTCTTGAATAAGGGTTTCGATGAATCATATGGAGTCTTAACAGGTTTACGTGATGTGTACTCAAACCTCTCCAGTATCTTCTCAACATAGTGAGACTGAGAGAGAGTTATACCATCAGTAGACCTTATGATTTTAAGCCCTAAAATCACATCAGCGACACCCATATCCTTCATCTCAATCTTGCTACACAAGAACGACTTTGTCTCATTTACTACTTTCATATCGGAACCAAAAAGCAGGATATCATCGACGTATAAGCATAACAAAATGAATCCATTATTGACAATCTTGCAGTAGAGACACTTATCAAATTCATTAGAAATAAAGCCAAACGATGATATCACATAATCAAACTTATCATGCCATTGCTTAGGGGCTTGTTTCAAGCCATATAATGACTTAACAAGTTTACACACTTTGGACTCATTCCCACGACCCACAAATCCCTCAGGTTGTTCCATATATATCTCTTCTTGAAGATCACCATGTAAGAACGCGGTCTTCACATCCATCTGATGGATATGGAGATTATAAATGGAAGCCAATGCTATAAGTACTCAGATTGTGGTCATACGGGAAACAGGTGAATATGTATCAAAATAATCTATTCCTTCCCTTTGTGTGTAACCCTTAGCAACTAACCTAGCCTTATACTTATTGATTGTCCCGTCTGCATTAAGTTCTTCTTAAAAACTCATTTGCAACCAACTGCAGAACAACTAGGAAGCAAATCCACCAATTCCCAAGTTCCATTCAAGAGAATTGATCGGATTTCATCATTAACGACTTCTTTCCAAAACTTAGCTTCTGGATATTCCATAGCTTGTTTGAAAGTAATAGGATCATCCTCAACATTGTAAGTAAGAAACTCACTTACAAAATCTTTAGATGTCCTAGGCCGTTTACTTCTCCTTGGTTCAACTATTTCTTCAGAATCATCAGATTCAAAAATAGCATGTTCTGAGTCGTCCCCCACATTTGTCATCCTTTCCACGTGCTCGGGAATGGAACCTGTGGTAAATGAATCTTCTTGAGAAACTTCATTGGGCACACCAGTTTTCATAGGAAACACATCCTCAAAGAATGTTGCATTATATAATTCCACAATTATATTGACCTCAATGCCAGAGATATATGATTTTACAATCAGGAATCGATAAGCATAGCTTGTCTCTACATAACCTAAGAATATGGCATCAACTGTTTTCGGTCCTAATTTCTTCCTTTTGTGTTCAGGGACAAGTACCTTTGCAAGACACCCCCACACTCGAAGATATTTAAGACTCGGTTTCCTTCCTCTCCATAACTCAAACGGACTACTCTCTGAATGTTTATGGGGAACTCTATTCAGAATATGGCAAGCCGTATTCAAAGCTTCCCCCCACATAAAGTTGGGTAATCCAGATGTCTGGAGTAACGTATTTACCATATCCATTAAGGTTCGGTTTTTACGTTCAGCTATCCCATTTGATTGTCGTGAATAAGGAGCGGTGACCTCATAAACTATACCATGTAATTGGAAAAATTCCAAAAACAAGTTTGAGGTATACTCTCCTCCCCTATCAGACCTTAATCGCTTAAGTACTTTACCGGATTGAGTTTCTGCTTCTTTCTTATAAATTTGAAATTTATCCAATGCCGTATCTTTACTTCTAAGTAAAAAGACATAATAGTATCTACTCACATCGTCAATAAAAGTTATAAAATAACGCTTTTGATCTCTCGTAGCAACACCATTAAATTCACAGATATCTGTATGCACTAAATCCAAAATTTCTGAATTCCTATTCACAGAATGAAAAGGCTTCCTAGGCAATTTAGCTTGTACACATATTTCACATTTATTGTTGCTAATTTCATATTTAGGGATCAAATCTAGATTCATCATACGCTTCATTGAGGCAACATTAACATGTCCCAAACGTGAATGACATACATCAGATGAAACAAGATTCATGCAAATAGAACTATAATCATTCAAATTTAAAATGGAATTTGAAACAGGTTCAACATGAATCTTAAACAAGTTCTCCACATCACATAAGTACCCCTTGCCAAAAAACAAAGAATCATGAAGGTGTATAATAATAGCCTTATTACATTTACAGTCTACTTTATAACCTTCTCTAACTAATATGACGCCACTAAGGATATTGCGTCGAATGGTTGGAACATGTCTGACCCTATTAAGAGTCAAAACCTTCCCCGAAGGGAACTTCAAGTCCACCCGTCCTTCGCCTTTGACTTCTGCAGAGCTGGAATCGCCCAAAGTCACTGACCGACCTCGAGAGGCATGATAAGACACAAACCGGGATTTATCAGCACATACATGTACATTAGCCCCAGTGTCAATTATCCAATAAAGTGGTTCAAAAATAGAAAGAATTTCAGGTTTAATAGACATGTACCCATCATTGAGGTTCAAGGATGTAGTCATCATGTTGACCACTGCCTCCTTAGTTGCAGATGCGGTAGCTTTCTTTGCCTTCTTAGTAGGACAATCCTTGTTCCAGTGGCCAACCTGTCCACAAGTCCAACAAGGTTTGTTCTTCGATTTCTTTTGGATCTTTGCCTTGGGTTTATGTGCATTCTTAGATTTCTTATCTTTGGTGTTTTTCGTAGAAGTAAGATTAACAGTTGGATTTGCATCAGTAGGCACCTTGACCCCTTTCTCCTTTAAGTGTTCTTCTTGTATATTTATATCCATCATTAGTTCATCCATTGTGTGTGTCCCTTTGCGATGCTTCAGAGACATACCAAACGACTCCCAAGACTTAGGGAATTTTTCTATGATAGACATAACAACAAACTTCTCAGGCAACACCATCTTGGCATCTGAGAGTTCATGAACTAGGAGTTGTAGATCATGTGTTTGATCAGAAATTGACTTACCCTCAACCATATGAAACTTAAGAAATTTAGACACACAATATTTTTCAACACCTTGATTTTCAGTGCTAAAATTCTTAATTAACAATTCCCACAAAACCTTGGACGTAGTGACTGGCGGCTTTGAGTAAGAATCATACAATTTGTTATTTAAACCAAACAGAATCAAACTGTGGCACATTTTATCACCCTTCTTCCAATTAGCAATAATATTTGCATTATCAGGAATTGTTTCATCAGATACAGGTTCAGTTCCAACTAAGTATTGATCATAACCCGCAATATTCAACCAAATTTCCATCCGACTCTGCCAACGGGCAAAGTTCGTACCAGTAAACTTTTCAAACATATTGGTTGTATCAATTTTACATCCTGAACCACCCTAACCGGCCATTGTTAATTAACGACAGAAAATGATTTCTTTAAGACTGTTGTTAATATTTGTTATTGTCATTCATGCAGCATCGACAGGTGCAATGTAATTAACAATTCAGGTAGATCCAAAATAAGAAACGAAGTTCAAACAAAGCAGGAGAACAGAAAACAAGAGTTAGATTCGCAAACTAGATCGTTCGTTGAGAAACGAACGTAATACTTAAAGAAATTAGGGCCCGGAAATCCTCGCGGATAGACACTGTTCTCCCTGTCGCGATCCGGCATGAACCTGGAACTTGCGCGTCTTGCTCACGCTCGTTGCACTGCTACCAGTGCAGCACAACAACTGCAGGTACCACCGCCTGACAGTTGCGTCTCGGTGAAGAGAAGGAGAAGTCACGCTCCGCATAGGAGAACGACTCCACGAAGCGACTCCGGGACGACAGCTCTCGCACTCTGGATTAGGGCTCTCAAAACACACGGCGACAAAAGACGGTATCGGTTTGTTTAACCCTAATGACCGGAGGCATATATATATATCCACGTGTGTCCCTAATCCTATTCCCAGTAAGATGCAAACACTCGGTTGCTCTTGTACACATTACGGAATAAAAACCCGTAAAGAGAAACACTTTCCAGTTAGGATTAAGAAAATCTGAATAGGAAAGAAACAATTAATTACACGAGTAATTAATTACTTAGTTGTATCCTAGTACAAAAAGAAGATGGAAGACATTCTCCTAGTTAATGAACCATAATTTGAAAGATAACATCAGTAAGATAGCTCCAATACAAGAAATAATGATGGAAATATCCTAATGAGCTAAGTGAACCCTAAAATGAACATGACTAGGGTTAAGATGATGAGCATATGATGATCGTATATATGATCTTATCTTTATCATGGTTTGACCTGGGATACATAGTTGACATCAAGAATGTGATATATGACGATAAGATTATCTTGATTAAGGTATGCCATTACCTCTTACTTGGCTTATTATACAATATGCTTGTGTTATATGTGTAGTAAAATACTTGGCATATGATATTAGATGAAATGATTGTTTTTCTATACTAGGTTGCTTGAGCTTTCCATTCTTATGTCTATGAACATATGAAACATACACTGCTACAGAAACAACGTTCAACGTCACTTTTCGGGACGTCGGTTATTTAACGAAACAACGCTGATACACATTACACGTCGGCTATTAAGGAAAATCGACGTCTATATTTGAAGACCATCCAGACACATGTATCACTTTTTATTCAGCATCGGATGAAGACATGAAACTGATGCCTAAAATAGCCCGCGAAATCCAATTTTTTCAAGCGAAAAAAATTGCCCCCAAAGTGTAACATACATCGTCGCTGTTTTACCTAATAAATAACGCCTAAAGAAGATAAAAATTGCATGTGAATTTTACCATATGGGTGTCGGTTGTTGTGGGATAACCGACGTTGATAAGGGTTTGTGCGCCCTCCCCGCCAAAAAATTTAGGGTAAATTGACGTCATATTTATTGGGATAACCGATGCTTAATAATAAAGGTGTCGGTTGTTCTAGATAACCGACGCCATTTAGTAACTTAATAGCCCCTGTGCATAGCAGAATAGCCCTTTCTTCTATTTCATCACACGCTTGATTTTTGCTACTCTCGACCCCTACTGTGTCGCATCCGCCGGCCCCTACCTCCGCGCCGCTTGCTACTGCTGCTCGCCACCGCCACCGCCTACTGCTGCTTCTCTGCTCGCCGTTGGCGCCTTTCCTTCTCTGCTCGGCTCCCTTCTCCTACCACTGGTGTGCTCGGCGCCCTTCTCCTCCCACTGGTGTGCTAGGTGCCCTTCTCCTCACACCGCCACCTCTGTCTCCACACTGCTACCAACAGTAGGCCCTCCTCTTCTTATTCCAGTAGCCTGCTCTTCTTCTTTCTTTTCCCTCCTTACCAACAGCAAGCACAGCCATGTGGGATGGAACGATCATGGATGTGTTGGCCGACCACACGGCCGTGTGGTCGGCCAACACAACCACGGTCGTGCCATCCCACACGACCGTGCTTGCTGTTGGTAAGGAGGGAGAAGGAAGAAGAAGAGGGTATATATTCAAATGAAATCAATTATGAATTTGTGATGAAATCAATGATATGATGAAATCAATTATGTTCAAATTAATTATGTTCAATTATACGATGAAATCAATTAATATGTTCAAATCAATTATGTTCAATTATATGATGAAATCAATTATGTTCAAATCTTGTGGTGAAATCAATTGTGATGAAACCCTAACATCTACATGAATCCCTATTGCATGATGAAACCCTAACATCGACATACTCTATATGATACCTAAAATTGTGATGAAACCCTAACATCAATTGTGATGAAACTAGGATTGCATGTATTGGAATGACAACATACATGTATTTGTTGGCCTAGAAACCCGTCTAAGATTTACTTATTAGGAGTAAATCTTGGATAGTCCCCGGTTTGGGACTATTCTTGAACACCTAATCTCACTTAGGATGTAAGTGTATAATGTGTATTGGGTTTTCAAGAAAATTTCGGCAGCATTTCCCCATTTGTTCTCTAAGTACATATGTACTTGGAGAACAACGGGGAAATGCTGCCGAAATTTTCTTGAAAACCCAATACACATTATACACTTACTAGTGAGATTAGGTGTTCAAGGATGGGATAGGTGGTACATGTACATTTATTATATATAAGAATGACATCACATGTATTTGTTAACCCTAGACCCTAATCTTGTCCTAATATATACTTGTTTTCTCTTTGATCATAGAATGGATAGATCATGGATGTCAATTCACAATCACTGCACCCCAGAGTTTATATCTGGTCTTGATCAGTTTATTAGATTTGCCAATGAACATAGGAAATAACCTGGAGATAGGTTCTACTGTCCATGTAGGCATTGTGGTAACAACTTGAAAGTCAGCACTGGTGACGAAATCAAAAGTCATGCCATGTGCAACGAGATTGTACAAGGCTATACAGAATGGCACTAGCATGGAGAGATTTCAAACCTAAAACCAGTGGATGTCGATAGCAGTGCTTGGGTGGAAGAAGAAATTGTCTCCGATGACATAGATGTGAACGAACCAGTTCTAGTAGACATCATTGATGTGATGCTGGATAGTTGTGGGGTAAAGCACACTGATCCACCTCCCATCTTTAGAAACATTGTGCATGATGCTGAGATACCGTTATACACAGGTTGTACTAAGTTTACAAAGCTTAGCGCTGTGTTGAGAATGTATAAGTTGAAAGCTAACAATAGATGGAGCAACAAAAGCTTCACTTCATTGTTGACTTTGTTGAAAGAAATGCTTCCTGAAGGAAACGAGCTGCCAATCTCAACATACTGGGTAAAGAGATTGTTGTGCCTAATGGGAATGGAGGCCAAGAAGATACATGCATGCCCGAATGATTGTGTATTATATCAAAAGGACTATGTGGATTTAAAAGATTGTCCAAAATGTGGTGCGTCACGGTATAAATTGACGACATCGGGGGAGTCCAAAACTGGTTCTCCTACCAAGGTGATGTGGTATCTACCTATAATATCACGGTTTCAACGCTTGTTTGCAAATCTGATAGATGCGAAGAATTTGAGGTGGCATGCAGATGTTAAGAAAAATAATGATGGGATCCTACGACATGCGTCTGATTTCCCACAGTGGAAGAAGATTGATCTATTGTACCCCAAATTTGGTGAAGAAGATAGGAATCTAAGACTTGGGCTTTGTTCAGATGGGATGAATCCGTACGGGACATTGATCAGCCAACATAGCACTTGGCCAGTCATGCTTGTTATATACAATCTTCCTCCCTGGATGTGTATGAAAAATAAGTATGTTATGCTGTCGTTGTTGATATCAGGCCCTAAACAACCTGGAAATGATATCGATGTTTATCTTGAACCTCTGATTGATGACTTAAAGAAACTCTGGGGTGAAGGTGTGATAACCTATGATGCTTCATGAAGAGAGACATTTTATTTTGCACACTATGTTGTTTTGCACTATTAATGACTTTCCAGCATATGGGAATTTGTATGTCCTATATGTGAAGAGAACATTGATTCAATAAGACTAAAACATGGTGGTAAGACTATATATCTTGGTCATCAAAGGTTTCTTTCAAAATTCCATCCATATCGTAGGAAGCGCAAAGCATTCAATGGATGGAATGAGGAACGGAGTGACCTAAACCTATACCAGGGGATGTTGTTTATGAAAGAGTAAAAGACATTGTCAATGAATTTGGTAAGAGGTCACAATGTACTATGGCCACACTGAGTGACAATTCTTCATTCAAGAAGAAGCCAATATTTTGGGATCTTCCTTATTGGAGTTCTTTGACAGTCAGGCATTATATCGATGTCATGCACATTGAGAAAAATGTATGTGATAGCGTCATTAGTACTCTATTGAATATACTAGGTAAGACTAAAGATGGGATAAAATCCAGATTGGACCTACGTGAAATGGGAATAAGGTCAGAATTAACAATTACATGAAATGGGTAATAAAAGAACATACTTACCTCCCGCTTGTTACACGTTATCTAGAAAGGAGAAGAAAGCTTTTTGTGAATGCTTGACAAATGTTAAGGTGCCATAGGGTTACTCATCCAACATCTGTAGATTGGTATCAATGAAAGATCTGAAGTTGATAGGTCTTAAATCTCATGATCGTTACACTCTAATGCAACAAATATTGCCTGTGGCAATTTGATCTATATTGCCGAAGCATGTAAGGTTTGCAATCACCAGACTTTGTTTCTTTTTCAATAGTCTGTGCAGCAAAGTTATTGACCCTGATACTCTCGATAATTTGCAAAGAGAAGTGTTTGTTACCCTATGTCAGCTTGAGATGTATTTCCCTCCTTCTTTCTTTGATATCATGGTACATCTTGTTGTCCACTTGACTAGGGAAGTGAAAGTGTTGGGACCAGTTTTCTTGCATTGGATGTATCCCTTTGAACGATACATGATCATTTTTAAAGGTGATGTTCAAAACCGTTATCGGCCTTAAGGGAGTATTATTGAGGGTTATGTGGTGAGAGAGGTTATGGATTTTTGCAATGACTTTCTGAGTGGTAATGACACTCCCGTTAATGACAAGAATATTGAGGAGGGCAAAGGAATTTTGGGATCACGGGTGAAAGTAATCAGCCGTGAGCAGTTGGAACAAGGTCACTTGTATATTTTACACAACATGGACGAAGTGAGTGTTTATATCGAGGAACATACCAATTTCATCAAGAGACAACATCCTTGAGCCAGTTCAATGTGGCTTGTCAGAGAGCATAACAAGACTTTTACTAAGTGGTTTGAAGATAAAGTCTTACATCAACTATCTCAAATGCCAGATGATATTATAGAAACTATAAAATGCCTTGTCTTTAAACCAAAATCGAATGTTATGTCTTATGAAGGGTTTGACATTAATGGGTTCACATATTACACAAAGCACCAGAGTGTCGTCCAAAATAGTGGGGTCACCCTTCAAGCGTCGACTATGTATTTTGCAAGTGCAAAGAATAAGAGTTCACGTGAAGCTAAAATGTCATATTACGGTGTCATTGAAGACATATGGGAGTTTGACTACATAGATTTCAGAATTCCACTCTTCAAATGTAATTGGGTTGATAACACCAAAGGAGTTATAATGGATGAATTGGGTTTCACTTTAGTGAACTTTGAAAAGATTGGCGATAAGGATGAACCATTCATATTAGCATCACAGGCCAAACAAGTATTTTATATCGATGATCCTGCAAATGATAAATGGTCGATTGTTCTTCATGGTAAAAGATAGTTCATTGAAGATCCTATAGATGAAGAAGAGTACTATGATAAGTATGATGACTCCAGTCCATTCTCAGTTGGGTTGCCAACTCCACAAAATATTGAAGCTAATGATGACTTATATGTGCGCGGAGATCACAATGAAGGATTGTTAATTGATAAAAGATCGCAATTTTAGAGGCATGCATGATATTTTTTTAATGTTTCATTTTTCAATGTTTCATTTTTATATGTGAACTATATAAAATGCTAAATGTTTGCTTTTTTAATATCAATATCATTTTCAGATATAATGTTTCATTATCTTCTAGTTAATACAAATGCTAAATGTTTGCCTTTTAATGACATTTTTAGAGCTGACCATGGTGAGCATGATGTCCATGATGAGCATGATGTTCATGATGAGGATGATGTCAATGATGAGCATGGCGAGGATACCCATGTAAGTTTTAAAAACATATCCTATATTTCTATAGAAACTCATTATCTTGTAGTTATGTCATATATCCTATATTTCTATATTGGGCTAATTCAGTGTGTTTATTTTGTCAAATTTTAGGTTGATGATGCACATGTACCCTCTGAAGCACTGGAGGCACTTGATGCACATCACCAAAAAGTTAACAAGAAAAGGGGCATCACTCTGCTGAAGAAGTTAACAGTGCTAAGGGGTAGTGGATCCAAATTGGTTGTGGAGTTTGATAATGCAGGAAATGCAATTGGAATGAACCGCAATAATTTTATAAACTATCTTGGGTTTGTCACTTGAAGCCATTGTGGTGTTAAGTATGATAATTGGCATAAAGCTCCTCAGGCGAAGAAAGACTTGATATGGAAGGATTTATGCGTGAGTTATTATTATTTGCAATTCTATTTTGTATATTACAAATTCTATTATTTGCAATTCTATTTTAGGATACTAGTTAATAGCAATTATATTTTATAGAATCTGTTTGCATTGGATGATAAGCTGCATCATAAAAGCGTGATGCAATGCGCTGGAAAGATGCTAAGGAACTATAGGACAAATCTCAATAGAGAATACATAAAAGATGGTGATAAGAAGAAGAAGTCAGTCGTTGAAAAGTGGAACTTCCTAGACAAAGAAGATTGGGACACGTTTGTTGCTTCAAGACAAACTAAAGAATTCAAGGTATTAAGCGTCACTCCCAATTTAATTAATATATGTTGTATTCACCTATTGAAGATTAACCTTTAGTGATACTAACCAAATCAATGTGCATACTAACTAGGCATTCAGTGAGGCGCAAAGAGCAAGGCGTGCATTGAATGTGCATGACCACACAATGGGTCCAAAGGGCTATGCAGGCATTCGCCAAAGACTACAGGCGGAGTCTGCTGCTACTCAGGAGTCCTCTACTACAAGTACCACACCCATGCCTCGCCATGATGTCTAGATAGCTGGGAGGAAAAATAATAAGGGTGAAATAAAGAAGTCCGTAACTACTGAGGCAGTTGCGAAAATGGTAAAATACAACTTAACAATACATGTCGTTCGAATATTGATTATTTGTGGTGTTTACTTACCAATTTCTGTTGATGGTGATTAGCGGGAGCTGCACGAGCAGAGGAAATATGGCACATTCATCCCTCAGGGCACAAGGGATGAATTGAAAGTTGCTCTGGGTAACCCAGAGCATCCTGGACGTGTTAGGGGTGCAGGAGCTGGTGTGGGCATCAAAGTGTTCTTTGGGCCATCCCAACACAAACATGTCACAAGAGCGGGACTTTCACAAGAAGAGGTAACCTATTCTTTTTTTAGAATGTTACTGCAAAAGGGAATTCAATAATAAGAAGCTAATGTTTCTTTTATCCATGTATAGGAGAATAAGAGAGTCGAGGATATAGTTGCTAAGAAGGTCAAAGAAGAAATGTTGCGGTGGCAGGCATCTCAGGCTTCCAATCAGCCTATGGTGACCCGCTCTTATCCTGATGCACATGCTAAGAGTAAACATGTAGACCCACCACCTAGCACGTCTACTGTAAGTATTTTTTATGACATAGTAGCTAGTCTTTTCAAGATGATATGTTTTCAAGATGATATGTATATATGTATAACATTCTTTATGTAAATTTGTAGGCGTTGAAGCCATGCCGCTTAAAAATTGAAGATTATGTTGTTGCAGAGACGCAGGCTTACCCGTCCCTTCGTGGGGCAATGATTCACGGGACTTCAATATCACAGGGTTATGTTTGTGTGAGCCTGATACATGTAATCCTCGATTGGAGGGAAGCGGCATTGCCATATGCCCACCCGGATATTGATACACTTGGTGAGGCAGAAGGCGGGGTGATATTGTGGCCAAAGCGGATGTCATCTACACTACTAAAATTGTAAGATAAATTTACATTATGTTAAATTTTTAATGTGTATATATGAGGTCAATTGATATGAAATTATATATACAAGTTAAAAAGAAGACACCTGAAGCATCTAGGCCTCCACCTCCACTTCCTGCATTACCAAGTTGGGTTCCAACTGACCTAAAATTCCCGTTAGGTCCTGCTTGTAAGGGAATGGCAGTATGGCTACGTGCACATAATATACATTTCCCTATAGTTGTTTCTTTAGAAGCGGATTTTGTAGGTCAATCATACGAAAGCTCTCTATTTATATAAGATATTATTGAGTTGTTTAACTATGATTGGTTGAATACATCAATGATAGAGGCATGGATAAGGTGAGATCTTGTTTATACATCCATATACCTTGTGTAGGATCTGGTGATCTGGTTTCTTATATATTAATGAATACATAATACGTGTTTTGCAGCTACTTAGTCAAAATTCAATGTAAACAATTTGGATTTGAATATGTGGGATTTTTGATTCCATCATTGATTAGTCTGGTAGATAATGACCCTGATAGCGTTCAACAATACTGTTGTGATGCTTTTACAATTTTCGGTCAAAAAAAGAAGACGATAATAATAGCTCCATTCAATGTGAAGTAAGTTTACTTTGCTTATAATTTGTACTTAAGAAAATTACATTTTTATTGTGGATTTTGAGTTATTAATTTTTAACTTTTTTACCTCTAGCGCTAAGCATTGGGAGTTACTAGTTATTCTCCCCGGGATGTTCACTATCTATTATCTAGATCCTGTGGGGAGTACATTGAATCCAAAAATTGGACACGTAATGAGAATGACATTATTCTGGTGAGAAATATTTCATTTTAATATACGTTAACATATGTTATTACATTACTATTTAATTATGCAATTTACTGTGTTACATTAACATGTAGGGGTTTAGATGTGTTCAAAAAGGATGGAGGAAAGTTCTTCAGTAAAAAGAACCAGCCAATAACTTGGAAGAACGTGAAAGTAAGTTCCCGACTCCAATGTATATGTTATTTATGTGAACTGTGCTTATTTGTAGTTTTTAATATTTTGTATCCATTTTATAGTGTGCTACACAAGACAACGGCTGGGCATGTGCATACTATGTGATGTGTTTTATGGACATGATTATCAAACATGCAGAAGAAATCAATGCCATACCTAAGGTATAATATATAGTCTCATTAGATAGTATGAAATATATCAATCTTATTTATATATTATTACTTATATATATACATCATTCTCTTTGCAGGTATTTAAAACTGACCCCACTATAGGTAAAGCCTTAAAAGATGTACATGCTCCATATACAATGGAAGTATTAAATGATGTAAGAGAAGAATGGGAAAGAGCCATACAAGCAATGGGGACTGTAAGATATAATTGGGATGTTGATAGCGATGATGAATGATATTTTGTAAATGAATATTTATACATGTGTTTCTACATGTCTGAATGTTTCTACATGTATTTGAATGTTTCTACACATGTGAATGTGAAAATTGAATTGATGTTTGAATGTATCTACCCATGTGTGAATGTGTGAAAAGAATAATTGTTGATTTTGCAGGTTTGTGGCATGTTTGTTGGTTGATATCAATGGATGTCGTAAACCTGCAGTTCAGTTCCACTGAACAACAAGTTCTCATCCTACGACTAGCCACAGCAGGCCTGCAAATTGATAAGAAAAAAAATCAAACCATAGGCGTCAGTTATTTGTCTAAAACCGACAACAAAGGTTTATAGCGTCGGTTAATAGCATAAAACTGTCGCCTAATATTGCCAGACAGCCTGGCCAACACGGCCGTGGTGGCAGGTGATATGGCGTCAGTTATTAGTAGAAAATCGACGCCATTCTGGCCAACACGACCATGTTGGACAGCACGACCGTGGTGGCAGATGATATGGCGTCGGTTAGTAGTAGAAAACTGACGCTGATAGAGTCCTAGATGGCATCCTTTTTGTGGCGTGGATGATTATAGCATCATCTTTGTTACTTATAACCGAGGCTGATAGGGCCCTGCTAGTGCATTTTCGGCGGCACAAAATGTTTTGGTGTCGGTTGGAAAACTGACGCCGAAAGGGTTTGACTTTTAGCGGTGCCCACATAGGCGTCTCTTGGAAACCTTCGCGAAAAGGGCTTAAATAACCGACGCCAAAGGCCGGATCTGTAGTAGTGATAAGAAATATGATCCATCATATGATAACACTTAACTCTTTGGTAGTACAGTGCATTGAAGTGGCTTAACTCTTTGGTAGTGGGTCACATTGTATATATGATCTAACTCTTTGACAGGAGATCATAAGGCCTAAAAGCATCTATCCTTTTGGTGGCAGATGTACGAGATATATGATGGAAATATGCTTAAAATATGTGTTTTATTTTGTTAATAAACATCTTTGTGCAAGTATATGCCTTTTCTTATATTTCTTTATAACTGCCACGTTCTAGTTTTATCTTATTGCCAAGCTTAGTAATGAGAGGTATATAAAAAATACGTAGGTGTACTCAGTACAATATTCTTAAATATTGTGTTGTCTGTACCACATGTAATCTTTTGTTTAGGTTGTGGACATATGATCTTGAAGGACCAAGAAGTTGAGAGTTGTATGGCGAGCTAATGTATATGTGGACCTATTATCTTAAGATCCTATTGTTTAGTGGTAGTACATATATATGTTAAAGTTTGTTGTTCAATATGTAATATCAAATGTTGTAACAATTCATGTTATAATTATATGTTGAATGGTGAATATGTGTTGTATGATTTTATTATTATTCATGTGCATGTGTTACTGATTTTTTCCTTCTGAATCCCTTGATTTTCTTCTTCTTAGCCTAGTGTGGGGTGTTTAAATTGGGATTCTCATTGAGGTGAGTGTTTCAATTTGGACGTCACACATTAGATTAAGATTGAGAAAATTCAGGGACGCCACAGGTGGTATTAGAGCATGAACAATAGCAAAGCCTGACATTTTCTCATTATGCAACTCAAACTAAAGAAAGCCTTGAATTTAATAATCTTTAGGGTTAGATTAGTCTTCTTTTAGAGACTAGATCTGACCTAGCCTCTAGGTTAGCACCTAGATATCTGAGAACTAGGTCTAGACTGGTGCTTGTTGTATAAAAAATCCTTAGATGTCGTTCTTTCCTTGTAGTGCAGTAGTATGGGATGTTGCACTATTTAGATATGACATACATCGAGGGAAGAGAAATCCTAGGCATATGGCGCTCATTGTTAGGGTAGCTACACTAGTCTACACTTTGTTCTCACCCATTTCACTAGGTGACATGACATTGGACTCTCTAATATGTGTGGTACACTCATTTTTTAGATTTGGTTATTGATTCCAATCAGATCGAACCTCAATAATTTTCTCTGATGTTTGTTTTATCGGAGAAAAACTATATAATATTTTATTATATATGTAAGTATTACAAAAATGTATCCCCACACATGTACGATTAGGAGGTGGTCATGCACCTAAGTGAAAGTGAATGACAACAGTCTAGAAGAGAGAGTAGTTCTATATTAGATGTCTAGAGTCTTGTTAGAATATGTGATAGAATGAATAGATGGAATAAGATTAGATGATGATATAAGATGTATAGAGATGATATAAGATAGTTTATGATGATATATGTTTGTCTTTGAGGAGTTAAGTTCAGTTTTGAGGATGTAAGATGAATTTTGAGGATGAAAGTGACTTTTTACTTTACTGATCCCATCTTTCACAGAATGGATTCCCCTTTTTTATTGTACAAAGTCTTTTATGAGATAAGATATGTTAAGTTAAGATATGATGTGAATCAACATGATCCTCAAGCTCTTTTACAAATGAGGACATGTAGTGTTAGGACCAATTTTAGGGTTAACTCTAGAGAGAGTGAGTCCCACAGGGAGAAGGTCAGAGAACCTAAACTCCAAGATATGATAATTATGAGAAATATGTGTTATGATATGTCCTAAACTAGACTACTCCTAAGTGAATGAGTTGAGTTTCTTTATGCATGATTCCTATAGTCTTTTTAAACCTTAGATGTCCTTGAGAGGACCAAACCCTAGAGACAAATAGAGGTTGATTATATGTGCATATGTGAACATGAATATAAGAACCTACCATTCAGGTGAGGGAGAGATACCCAAGACCTTGGAGGAAGTAACAATTTTAGTTTCTGTGAAGCCTCATACTCGGGTTTGTGGTTCCTTGTAGGAATCAAGTGGTTTCATATATAAGATAGTTTTGGGTAAACATGATTCATGGGTATAGAACCTATGGAGAGTATGTCATAGCATGTTTTGGTTTGTACTTATGTGGCTAGAGCTTGTAAGGCTATCACTAGTTCCAATGAGGTAATTCGAGAACCCTAGACTAAGAGCGGAAAGATAAATTATATGCATATGAGATACTCATAGAGTTGAGTTAGCTCAGAGAGACTAAGCATGGAACTACCCTCATGATATGGGTCATGAGAACCTCAGTTGGACAGATGGATGTTTGATATATGTTTAATAAGCCACTTACATAAGTTTGTTTAGCACAACCATAATATAACATAAGTAAGAATGTGATCTTAACTTGAAATATGATATAAGTAGATAAGGCATGATGGAACAACGAGTATAGTTTGGTATATCTCTATGTATAAATGGTTAACCATATACATAATTAATGATGATAATGTGAAACTTGTTGGTTAATCTTGCAATGAAATCACTAGTAGATGTTGCAATTTATTATGAGAAATGAAATAAGATCATATGAATGAAATATATTACATGAGGTGTTAATCTTAATGCTTAATAAATATGAAAAATATAGTTTGACAGTTAGCACAACATAACGATTATGACACCATGATATGATCTAGATGGAAAAAATGGGTTAATCGTAATTTACTCCTTTTGTACACGGTGAACATCAAGAGGGAAGCCTTAGTCCTTGAGTAAAAGGAGGACATAATTCCTAAAACATGAAATATGTCATGATCTAACCTAAGTTTATAAAGTCATTGTTCAAGTTTTTGTGATGAGGTATTTCACCTTAATTACTATAAATCCTCCTAGGAATGGTACATATAGTTCTGGAGCTTTTTTTGTGAAGGCGTCTCACATAGAGTGGTGCCCTACATGTAGATGAAAATTTATTGGGTTTTCCATGGAGTAAGGAATGACTTAACTTTGGGGACAAAATTTCTTTTAAGATGTATATGATATGATGGACAAGATTTTTGGTTTAATTTTGAGTATGAACTTATTTTTAAGGTGTGTAGGATGTGATGGAGTGAACCTGTAGAATGTTTAGATATCTTATAAGATAAGTGATTTCATATATTTACATTATACTAAGTTTTCCAAGCGATTTGGTATTGTATGGATGTTATTTGATACGGATATTAGAATTAAAATCCCTTACCTCATGCCTTTTTGAGATATTTATTTGATTAGACAAATAGTGGTAACCTTGTACCAAAATTTGTTAGAACATAGCTATGATGATGGTACATTTATGACCATCACAAAATTCGAAGATTCTTAGAAGAAGCTATTTGAGTTAGAAAATAGTGGAATCATAGACATGGTTAGTAACACATTGATCAAATTTTAATGTTAAAATGGATGTCACGCGGTTTGTAGATAAAAAGGACACCCAAATACAAAAACATAGTCGAATAGACCACACAAACCCCATGTACTTCATGTATGTCTGTTTTTATTCTCTCGGCATTGGTCGATGCTTACACTTTGTGAGATAGTTAAACAATTCATGGCAATGAACCTCACACCCACTATCGTTTCATTTACCGCACATGATGGAGTTAGTGGACTTGGTGCCAGAGTAAGTCATTTCCGATGGTTCATGGATCAAGGCCTATACATATATCGAGGTCTCATCCTCTTCCCACCAAGGACAGAGGCCCTTTAGGTAAGACAAATGTTAGGTGGACACCATTTTGAAACTCAAAACAAAACCTCAAACAATCTTGACCATGTGTTAGAAGGTATAACAAATAAATGGGTAATCAAGAGTTCTAGTAGAGGCTCCTGGTCGGTGCCTTACCGAATAATCACCGGTTTCATTGCACAGAAGAATAGTGTCTAAAGGAGGTGAAGCTGAACTAGCGGCGGTAGTTTCCTCGCTGTGATTTAGCCACATGGCGGCAGCCCCATTAATGGGGAACCATGCAGGAAGTTTCTGAGGATCTCATGGTCCTTTACATTGAGAAGAGGTGAGTGGAGAAGTTAATACCAAACTCCATCGTAGCAGCAGTGTGGAGGCCTGCAATGTGAGCAGACACGTGAGAAGTTGTTGGTTGCGGAAGGTATCGGGTCAAGGAAGAGACGTGCAGCACACCAGTAGGCGCCAGACTCTGAGATCACTAAGGAATATAGGTGCGAGGTCGGTGCCACTGTAGGACTCGAACTCATCGGAGGACACCATGGTTGCCACCGATTTTGAGGAGAAACTGGTGACGCTTCCGGAGAAGGTGGAGGAGAGGAGAACCCGATCACCAATCTAACTCCACGAGAAGAGAACCTGTGGCACACCACGACCAGTCTCTCACCACCGTTCTGACCTAGTGGCAGCGCTCACAGAAAGCACAGGCGTCGGGTGGAGAAGTGTCGTCGGAGTCTCGCAAAAAATTGGGAGAAGCCCAAGTCACACAGACCAGAGAAGGAAAGGAGGAGGCGAGCGAGCGGTCTAGTTCTGGAGCAAACCCTGAACCGAGTCGACATCCTTGAATCCCCCCCCACACACACATGACCACGTGGCAACGCCCGATTGGCCACAAAAGGTAAATTGTCTCTAAAATCTATAGATCTTCAATAATTCACAATAATTAGTTCGTTTATCAAAATAATACAAACAAGGTACCAATATTCTCAAAAAAATGAATCGAACAAAATGGAACCATAACATCACTATTCTAATGTGCTAATGTCAGGAATATTATGTAAGTTATGAAATGTTCTTATCATGTGTAATAAATATCAAATAGTGACCTAAAATTATGAGAATGCATTAGTAACTCTAAATTATGATATATAATCCATATGATGTCAAATATGGTGATGTTTCAACCCGAAATCATGTAATTTGCTTTATATGGCTAATTAGGGATAATAAACCTAAATAAAATGTAATAAATACATACATGCTCAATAAATGATGGAATTTATGGAACACCGTCATATCTGTAATTGGAAGCTAATATGTATTCCTAAGATCATAATTATGTATATAAATCAGGTTACATGTTAAATGATCCTAAAATGATGAGAAAACCCTAAGTTGACTAACGAATGTAACCTAAGTTAATATGTTCACATAATAATGTGACACATGGGAGAAAACCATAATTTGACTAAAGAATGTAACCCAAGTTAATATGTTCACATAATAATGTGAAACATGGGTATATCCGGTTAATGAACCATAATTTGGAAGATATCATCAGTAAGATAGCTCCAATACAAGAAATAATGATGGGAGTATCCTAATGAGCTAAGTGAACCCTAAAATAAAACACAACTAGGGTTAAGATGATGAGCATCTGATGATGGTATATATGATCTTATCTTTATCAGGGTTTGACTTGGGATACATAGTTGACATCAGGAATGTGATATATGATGATAAGATTATCTTGATTAAGGTACACCATTACCTCTTACTTGGCTTATTATATGATATGCTTGTGTTATATGTGTAGTAAAATACTTAGAATATGATATTGGATGAAATGATTGTTCTTGTATACTGTCTTTCTTGAGCTTTCCATACTTATGGCTATGAACACATGAAACATAAGATATATGATCCATCATATGATAGCACTAAATTCTTTGGTAGTATAGTGCATTGAAGTGACTTAACTCTTTGGTAGTCAGTCACATTGTATATATGATCTAAGTCTTTGACTAGAGATCATAAGGCCTAAAATCATCTATCCCTTTCGTGGTAGATGTACTAGATATATGATGGAAATATGCTTAAAATATGTGTTCTATTTTGTTAATAAACATTTTTGTGTAAGTATATACTTTTTCCTATATTTCTTTATAACTGCCAAGTTCTAGTTTTATCTAATTTCCAAGCTTAGTAATGAGAGGTATATAAAAAGACATGTAGGCGTACTCAGTACAATATTCTTGAATATTGTGCTCACGTGTACCACATGTAATCTTTTGTTTAGGTTGTGGACATATGATCTTAAAGAACAAGGATAGTTGAGAGTTGTATAACAAGATGATGTACAGGTGGACCTGTTGTCTTAAGATCATGTTGTTTAGTGGTAGTACATGTATATGTTAAAGTTTGTTGTTCAATATGTAATATCAAATGTTGTAACAATTCATGTTGTAATTATATGTTGAATGGTGAACATGTGTTGTATGGTTTTATTATTGTTCATGTGCATGTGCTACTGATTTTTTTCCTTCTGACTCCCTTGATTTTCTTCTTCTTAGCCTAGTGTGAGGTGTTTAAATTGGGATTCTCATTGAGGTGAGGGTTTCAATTTGGACACCACACATTAGTTTAAGTTTGAGAAAATCTGGGGATGTCACAGTGATTATTATATAATGGGTATAAATATTAACTATTAATGCATTTGGTTTCAATACTATTCGGTGGGATCAGAACACATATTGTCCATCCAAAATGCTCATACTCGTCAAATTGACTGAATACAATAACTTCCCATTAGATCACACAGGCACTCTTAAGGATTTTTGGGCCACAATGATATTTTTTATGTTTGAAAAAATTTGAATATTTCAATCATCTATTCTTTACATCCCTACATGGAGAATATTTAGATTCACTCCAATGAACCAATTTCCAGTATGGCACCTTGGACATACAACAATTTCTTCTATGGTTCAATTTGTAATACCAAAACATTATGATTGCACCCCACCCTTGCTTGTTATATTTTTAGGTTTATTTAGATTTATAGCAATTGAATATTTTATGAGAACTCTTTGGTTTCTTTTTTTATAGTTGAACCTATATTGTTTATTTATACCAATCTACTTTTTATGCTTTTAGTTGATGTAGGATTATCTCAGAAAGAACAAGACCAAGGCTTTTTGAGATCAAGTCTCGTTGTTGATGATGTCAATTTCTACACTAAAGGGACACATACTTTTGAATCATTGCTTGAAGCTTCATACAAGGAGGGTATTTGATGTCCTATTCATGTGTATCCACTCTTTATCACTTCAATTTATTTACTTCTATAGTTGCAAAGGGGTTCCCCCAAGTCTCTTTTTACTTGTCTATTCACTTCATAACATTAAAAACATGTTTTTATAAGGGAATGGTACGTCCAGTGCCAATTTTGCCCCCATGTATCTCTTGATAGTCTTTGTAGTTTTCATTGTTGGCTTTTTATGAATTAAATGGAATAGTTTTCAAAGGAAAGAATCAAACCACTTTTTTATTATAAATAACAACCAAAATAGCATCACTTTCAAAATGATGCTCTAAGCATCAATTTCTTGTATGAACATGCAACCATTTATGGGTGAATGCATCCAATTTCATATTTGTTATGTGGCACGAATGCAAACAATAGTTTTTTGCACTCATTTTCCAGAAAGGAATGCATTAAAATGTGTGCATTTAGATTCAATACACCAATTTTAGGTGCATTAGACCTAAGTTTGGTATGTGCCAAAAATTAACTTTATCCATTCTTGGTGGTGAAACCATACAACATTTGTGTGAGAACCCGTTACACTAAACGAGATTACTCAAAAAATAAAACACATTCAATCACCGATTAACCACATACCCCAAAAATATGGGTAACTTAAAACTGATTTCAACATCAACACCTGCTCAGAAACATTTACATAAGAACCCAATATCTTTCTTGTATCCATACTATGACAAGAATTTGATACAAATTGTTCTATCGCCTTAGCCACAACATATATACACATGATAACAATATTTGTATATGCCACACAAACAAGCATTAACATGCTAACAAAATTCTGATTTGTTTGAAACACCATATACAAACTTTTCCTACCCAGACCTGAGAGTACAGGGACGACTCTAGGACACACTAGACATCTAATCAACTTTCTCACATATTCATTACTATAGCTCCTCTTTGCCATCATAGGTTTGTTTTTGTCACTTTTGATTACCTAAAAAGATTGGCAAACCACAAGGGTGAGACCCATGTCTCAGCAAGAGATACAACCTCCAACAACATTTATTGATTCCAACATTTTTAGGTAATGAGACAATTTAAGAAGTTTAATCATATATAATAATTAAGCTCAACAACACTGATGATTAACAAAATACATAAAGGAGCAGATAATAACTATCTTCATTAGCCAGACTATTCTCATATCCCTATTAATAGTATAAGAAGTCTAGCAGCATGAGCATCTCTAACATCATGAATAAGTCTAGTATCATAAGCATAGCTAACAACATCAACATGTCTATCAAGTTGAACATATCAACATCATAAGTAGAGTTAACATTAAAAGTACAACTATCTGCATAAGCATGATTAGCAGTATAGGCATCTCTAGTTACAAAGGCATAGCTAGCAATATAAGCATAGCTAACAACATGTGATAATGAATGTCATAATCATATCCAACAGTAATAATATCTCTATCAACTTAAACATGACTATTGTATGTACACATTTATAACATGAGCATATCCACAACATAAGAATATATACTTGTTTTAATGCATTAAACATCATCTCTATGTACAGAGAATAACAAGGGTTATCATCCAATATGAAGCATCATATATAAGCCTAAATAGATTTGCTAGATGATTGTATTACATCTTTTATTATGCCATGGAGAATTTGAATCGTACCATCCAAAGTCCAACCGACCCCTACGAAGGGTTATTCAGTTCCGTATAAGATCTAGGAGTGTTGGTATCCTAAGATCTCTTCCCCTCAGCCAGTACGAGTAAAAAGACAGTGACATATCAGTCAAAGTTTCCACTACAGTGACATATAGTCAAGTTTCTAACCACTAGTTCGCCCTTGGTACATGTCAAGGCACTAGAAACCAAGGTATACAAAACCCTCTAATCTGAGGTACAACCATAGTTGTCCTCAATCACATCAAATGTTTGAGGCATGACCATAGCCATCCTCCATAACCTGCATTGTGGATGACAAGGATACATCCTCAACTTTCCACCCCCACATACTCAACAGTATGTGCTCCAAGTTTCCCTTAGGAATACTCATTTCACCATCCAGCAAGTTCTGACACTGAAGATGGCTCTATGGCATAGGGCACTACATGATTAGAGTTGCACTTGATTAGTTATGCCAATTGGGTGAATTAAGGCTGCATCAAACAAGTGGACATACAAACCCTAATTCACTTCTAAAAAGCATATAATATCACAAATTCAGAAGATATAAAACATGTGAAGCATAATTTCTCATGTCATCATCACATGGTACTATTCACTTGCCATTCATGAGACTACATTAGTCATCATACTACCACAATATATAAATGATTTTCACAATATCACAGGGTATCAACCCTTATCAAAACAAGAGGATTACACCTCATTCATGGCTCAACCATTCCCAAAGGTCATTAAGGCCATCATACTATTCCCTATAAGATCATAATTATCTTTCCATGCCATATAATAAGGCTCAATAAGATCACTTACATATAAAACACCAAATCAGCACAATATTGCATTAATGAGCTAGGAGATATTCATAAACTATCATAGCAAGGTTATATTAACATTAAGAATATTCCTTTATTATATCAACATGCAAGGAATCTAGTTATGATTAACCCTCATCATATTCATAATGCACATGTTTAGCATAAGAAAGTATCAACCATGTGGCTATGATAACCACCAATTAACATATTAAAGTTATGATCATATTAAGGAGGCTATTTCACCATCATGCCATCATATAAGAAGGTTAAACATGAATACTCATCTTTATCTATTTGCATTAGAGTTAGGTTCAACAAGATAAATTATATTAATGTTACTAATCAACACTCATACCCAAACCCTAACTCAAGGCATCCCCATTGGATCATGGATGCATAAGGTGAAGCATCACCATCACATTCCATACTATTATCAAGTATGAACCCACACATAAATCAAGGTTGAAACATTAGGTTATAGCATAATAGGGTTTCAACAACAATAAGAGAGTACTACATGATTGTATTAATCATTCAAGGACTATTCATACCCATTTACCATCATTTAGTTATATTATAGCTAGGTATAACAAGCTATACCTCATTAGGGTTACCCATTAATTCATTATGGTGATTATAAATCATAATCATACAAGGGCAAGGGTAAGACTACAAGTTTAAGGTATTGAACCATCAAATTCTCATAATCAGAATCATAACATTACACTACATGCTTCACCCAAAACAATGGGAATATTGTGGCATCAACTTCTAACCATCAAATGTTGAAAAGGTAAAGCATTGATCGTTTACATAAGTAAACATCTTGAACAAATCACCTATGAATTCATTGAGTTTCTCTATAGAAAGAATCACCATCTAACCCTAGACATCCCTTGATTAACAACATAAAAAATCCCATTGAGAGTAGGGTAATACCCACGAGCGATTGTTTATTTAAAACAAACTGTCAGTAAATGAGCTTCTTAAGTTGATCTCATAAAGGAAACCATTTCAATCACTTTATTAGGACCAATGTATTACATTTAGGCATCATTCCAATTTATTGGATGAAGAAATAATAGATCTTAACCATTAGGTCAAGTTCACATATTAAAACCATTAATTGGAGTATATGTTCAACCATTGCATCAAATGACCCAAGAAACAATTAGTTTAAGGATTAATTGATGCTACCACTACATGCTTAACTCACCATAGGTTGGGAAGACCGTATTCACTATCAGTAGTGACCATTAAGTCAACATAGGTTGTTAGATCAGCACTATATTCATTAATCACCATTGAATATCAAACTAATATCACCATTGATTGATAGCGTCATTAGGGTACTTAGTTGTTAATCACTAAGCTTCTAATTAGGGAAATACCTAACCTAAGGGGTGAACGTTAGTTGACACCCTTGGTCACCACCATCAGTTGTCATGAAGACAACACCATCGGTTGTTGCAATGGTACCACCATTGAGTCATGTGTTTATAGAAGAAATCAGCTTTAAACCCTAAAATTGACCATTGGTTGATAGGTGTTTAGCACCATCGGTTGTCAAAAAAACCTGATCCAAGTCATATTATACCTTAGGAATAGCGTACACATGATCACATATTCATCTAGAACTGAAATCAGAATACGAAACATTATAAAAATTGAAATCCAAGTCAAGCATAGCTTTTTAGTGCATGGATCATCATCTAAAAGCAAGAGCATGAGCTAGCAAGCTTATGGTAAGCAATAAACATGGAGCAAGTTATAAAACTTACCTATGATTAGAAGATAAAATCCCAAACATAAGAAAACATGAGAATGTAGGGTAGAAAATCCAAGCATAAGTTGTGAACTCGTCTATCTAGCACCTTTCTTCATCAAATGAGCAAACCCTAAGCATAAGGAGCAAGAAAGGTAGGGTTTTAGAGCTTTAGAGCAATTTATACCAAGGAACATCAAGGTTTTGACCTGGAGAAAGGTAAGAGGAAGGATAAAAAATAAATAAACGGGTGAAATAAGGGAAATCTTACTCTTTTAGGTCAAGATCACTAGAAGTAAGCTTTTTAAACCCTAAAAGAGAGCAAAACAAAACCCTAGGAGCTTCCACCAAGAAATTCGCCTTATTCTTCTACCTTGGACAGGTCCTCTATAGATAAACAGATAGGTAAAGAGGTTCTTAGCAGGAGAGAAGTGGTGGAAATCAAAACTTTCGTTTGGGATCTCAAAAATAGATATATAAAGCTCTAGGATAAGGGAGAGAAGAAGCATGAGGCGTCTAAAAAGCTCTACATGCATCCATGGCCTTAAACTATTAAGGATATACAAGCAGCCAATCAAGAAGATCCCCCAACATAAATAGATACTTGTTTATCTCTCCTTTGTCAAATTTCCAAGCCAATCAAATAAATCATTGGTTGATAGCTCCTAAAGGTAGCTCATCCATAAAGGGGTAAACCCTAAAATACCCTTGAGGAAAATACTTCCAAACTAAAGTTCAACTAGGCACCCCATGGATCAAAAAGATCAAGAATGATGAGAGAAAATCCAAAGAGAATAATGCAAGTGATAAATTGCAAAGAAAATCTCTCAATTGGGTAAATTACAGGAAAGTCCAAAATGTGCATAAAATTGCATAACTTGCACAAACAGTGTCCAAATTAGACCAAACTTGAAACTTAAGCTTGCATTATGATTAAAAATCATATCACAAGGTTAGATTGAGATTCTAAACATTCAATTATGATAGTTAATTATGTTCAATACTTTAAGCAAGGTCAGCAATCTCTCAACCATAAACCCCTCACATGGATTTTGCCCCCGAAATCCAAGGAAAACAAAGATGGATACTTCTCATGCAACTCATCTATGCATGTGTAACCTTGGTTCATCATAGGAACTATTGTACCATGTGTACAGGTCTGGTAGTACCTTTCAACTTTGGGACTTGATTGTCATATTGAACTATTCTATCTGTTGTATCACACATCACTCAGAGGTCATAGTCCTTGGATCTTACCAAACATATAACATCATGTATCTCTTATCATATGTAACTTTACAAGGTTTCATCTCTATACCCCTTCAATGGTTGTTGTAATTAACAACTCAATCAACTAGGTACGCATCTCCCAATTTTCAAGAACTATGAAGCAGATATTTTTTTAGAGGATTCTCTAATCATCTCAATGGTGAACTGACCATCTATTTGGTTGAAGAATCATACATTTGTCTATAATTGTTAACAAATATAACTTCTCGATTGACATTGTTAGGGGTAGAGCAACGACATTGTCATCTTCTTATCAGGATTCCCACAACACACTTAATAGAGATATCATAACTCCAAGAGGATACTTTCAACCCCAACTCACTCTTTCTAGACTTGTCACACACATGTACAATTGCTTCATTATTCTTAAGGTTTAACAAAGATATTAACCGTGTTACTAACCATCTCTGGAATACTTTGAGATGTCATCATTCAAAGCTTGCTACAACTTGTAGGACATGACCTAAACACTCTGTCCCTCCTATTCATAAATTCTATGGGTACATTGGTTAGTCTAAATGACATAACCATAAACTCATCATGATCATGTGACTTATGTCATCCACTCTAACTCTTATGCATTGATATTTGATCCTAGGTTTATCTTAAAGGAACATGATAGCAGATGTCTATTGATAAAAAAACCATCTATCCTTGATAGTGGTCTTGCAAGTGATAAATTGCAAAGAAAACCTCTCAATTGGGTAAATTGCATAAAAGTCAAAATTGTGCATAAAATTGCATAACTTGCACAAATAATGTCCAAATTGGACCAAACTTGAAACTTAAGCTTGTATTATGATTAAAAAGCATATCAAAAGGTTAAATTAAGGTTATAAACATTCAATTATGATTGTTAAGTATGTTCAATACTTTAAGCAAGGTCAAGGGTCTCTCAATTTGACACATTAAGTACTCAACTTCTTACTTCTCATTCTCATCTTAGTCTATAAATTATTAATAAAGTATTATATTTAATTTTTATTATTCTAAGTTGAATCTCAATTTATTAACCAATTATTAGTGCACATACATGATATGATTTATTATATTACATGAAATCATAAAGATACAACAATGAGGTAAATGGATCATTTTACTAATCTCAACTCCCCTAGTAGATAATTAAAATGAATTTACATTACAAGCTACAAAATAAATAGATTACAAATATAGATGAAAATATAACTAGCTATATGCAAGATATAACATAAGATAAATGTAAAAAATTGACCCATCATCTAGTGTCTTACTAACAAAGTCTATGCCCACGTCCACGTCCATGTCCATGTCTTACACATAAATGCCCACACCCACGACAAATGGCAAGCTCAACCTCATCTTTGGAAAGTATATTAGTTTCCATAGTAGGTGTTACAATAGCCTTGACATCAAAAATCTGGTGTGGTTGAACCAAAGACAACTCTATAAGTAGAGCTTGAATTGGTCAATCCTTCCCCGTATGAAAATAAGTACAAGAAGGCATTGAGATCCATGGTTGAGAGGTGTGCAAAATGAGTAGGGACAAATGCAAAGGAATACGCTACATATGATGAATGAGTCACATGGAGCTAAAAGCACCACATTGACTAGGTTGTGATTGTGAGTAGGGAATTAGAAGATACATCAAAAAAGTAGTTTAGAGGTGGTGCATGTGAGGTCGATGATAATACTGTACATAATATAGATATAGGCTAATGATGTAGACATTTAGGCCTTATGGTGTCAATTTTGAGCAGACACCCATGTGAGTGTTGTAAAAAATGAAGTTAAAGACATCAAACAATTTTCACTTAAAATGTTTATATGGCAGTCATAGGCAACAATTTTGTGTCTATAGGTCTACAGTGATGGTCTCTTAAACTCTTACACGACATGTAGAAATTATGTATACTTTTGGCAATCTTAATTTGGGTGAACCTATTGTGTTATACTTTGTTAATGGTTTTATGTTCAAATTTTAGAGTGGTAGATCATTTTCTTGTTAACTAACACCATATGTTGGATTTTTTTTCAAATATGAAAAATTGTAATTACTATAGACCTACAATTTTACACACTATTTGCACATACAGTCGAATTCAATTATAAATACCATAACATGTGCACCCACAAATCACTTCAATACCCCCAAATCACTTCAACCAATCCGTATTGGACATGCAAACAACAAAACATAACAATCAAGCATTTGCACACTCCTCAAACCCTACAAATAGAAATATTAGTTCAAACAACCATCAAACCACAGACTTGATACTATTCTCCATTTTCATCAACCAGTACATGCCAAATCACCCATGAACCACAAAATACATATCAAATAGATACGTTCAACAAATGAACATAAGATGCAATGCGCACAAAAAAAATACATTCACCTCTATTCACTAGATTGAAAAGTTATCCATCTTGGTCCATTTTCCAAAATCCTTATCTTATCTATTGAGGAGATAAAAATAGTTTCTTCTTTCCCCTCTTTTCTCTTTCATATCTCTTAAGGTTTTTTGGTAGTGGAAGAAGCTATAAAATATCTTTTAGGGTTTATGCTTGGAAGCTTGATAAACTATATAGAGTTCCAGATCTGAGAGGTCAAGTGTAGGTGTTCTTCAACACTGGGTGAGTGGTTTGATCACATCTCTAAAAAGTAGAACATGAACTTGACATTTAGAAAACAATTTCAGCTATTTTGGGAAATACCCACTAGATGTTTGTTTATATGTTCATTTAGTGTCTTATACATGTCATATTGAAATCCTAGAGGAACTTGTTTCTTGTAGTCCACATCATAGTCATACAAGATAATTGTAGAAAGTGATATATATTCCTTAGCATGTAAGAATGTCATGGGTCTCCTCTATATAAGAGTCTAGGGATACATGGTATACTTAAGTGGGTAGATGGATCCTCACTTAAGTGTACTTAAATGACAATAAGATTTACAGATATAATGGTCCTAAGACAATTAGCAAGAAATTAGATATAAATCACTTATGCTAACACTCACCCTCAAGCTAGAGAGTCAATATTGCTTAGTCCCAGATTGTCACACATATACTAAAAAAGTGATGGTGGAAGTGGTTTACTCAAGATATTACTAATTTTATTGTTGTCCCATATGTGAGGAGTCACAATCTTCATGTATTTAACTGATCCCATACAATATGACAATCAACTTGGATGTATTTTGTAAGTTCATGGAATATTGGGTTCTTGGCAATATGCATATCATCTTGATTATCACAATATAGACGAGCTGGAGTCTGACAAGGAATCCCAAATTCAATCAAAATAGATCAAACCTGCTAAAGACCACAACCGGTGTGGACCATTACATGGTATTCAGCTTCAACACTGGAGTTGCCAACTAAGAATTTCCTTTTGCTTCTCCAGGACACTGGGTGATCCCCAATCATGATACAAAAGATAGAGGTGAACTGACAGTCTTTGGAATCTCCAACCTGATCTACATCAGCATATCCAGAATTAGTGGTAGTCTTCTCTTGAGTCTATTCATCGAATAATCATCTTCATGGGGCATTCTTGAGATGATGAATGATACTTTGACCATTGCACCAATTTTGTTGGAAAGGTGAACTCATGTTCTACTAAAAACTCTCACAACATAGGTTATGTCAGGTTGAGTAAATATTAGGTAGACTAATTTCCAACTACTAAATGATATTTTCTTGGATCATGAAATATTCCCCCTCTAGAGCTGCATTGGTATGGTAATCCATAGGAGTGGAAATGGGCTTAAGATATGTCATTTCAGTCTCTTGGAGTAAATACAATACACAACATAATTGGTATAAACTAATCCATGTGGATGAGAAAAGGACTTCTATCCTGAGAAAATACCACAAATTTCCCAAATCCTCTATATAGAAATGGGTTTGTAGATATTTTTTCAGTTTGTATGCTAGAAACAACATGAAGGATGGTTGTGCCCTACAAACACCTCTTGGTAGTGTAGAATAGTCCTAAATTTGTATACCACTCTTGTGGATATACCCAGATGCAAACCTTTCTCCTCAACACATCCCAGACACTCTTGTAGTCAAGGTAGTGTTTCTCCTTACTGGTGCGTCTTGAACTGCCTTGGGTTAGAACTGGCGAATTAGATTTGATTAGATGCAACTTGGGAAAACACACGTGGATCTTTTGAATTTATATAAGGGGCCTAGTCTAACACACTGGCTTTGACTATTCACACTTCACCCACAAGTGCACGAGTTCGTGTTGTAGTATAGGCAAGCAGCAAGAGAAGGGTCGATCCTCAGGGAGAGAGGGGGCACTAGAGCTAAGTTAATGTGAGCTACATTCCTAAAGCAGAGTGTAGGGTTTTTTAGGGTTTAAAAGTTGGTTTTGGTTGATTACACTAAATTACAAGTAAATAACAACAAGAAATAAGCTATCTTATTGAAAATCGTAGATTACCCTAAGCAAGTTAAGACTAATAAGCTAGGCAAGATGATTTACCAAGCAAGAGAAAAGAACTACAACTAGAAATACTAAACTAACAATTCAAATTAAAAACTAAGAGGCAAGTTAAGCATAAGAGAAAGAAAGAACCTAAGTTATCACTAGATAACAACATTGATACAAGCAAGCTCCAAATATCACAAACTACTCAAGCAAATCCTAACTATCAAGAACTAAACAACTAGATAAGAAAAAATGACGGTAATCAACTAAACTAGCATTAACAAGCTAACTTAAAAGATGAGTTTTAAGCAATGAGATGTATAGGTGGACCATTTGGGAACGAAACTATGATATTAGTTGGGGGAGGTTACATAACAAGCAAGTTTTAAATCTTTTATTTTGATTTCCAAACCAAACAACAAGGCAAGGGATACTTGAATATACCATATGCTACTAGTTAGGAAACTAGGGCTAGGTGTAATTCAAAAAGGACTTGGCAAGTCTAGATTTCTAGGGTAAGTGGTATTAGGGAAATTGAGAGCCAAGGGTAGGAATGGGGGTAGATATGAGGGTATTTCACCTCATGTTACTCACCATCTATCATTTAGAAAATTATAGGCAATTGCACTAATCACTCTTATACTAGCTACTTATATCTCACACCCACTTAGATCGCACACCCACTAGCTAGGGATCCACTAATTGGACCTAGGAGCAATTCCTAAGATAGCCACGTACAACCCATATTTCCCCTAGAAGCTAGGTGTCTTCAAGCATCATACAATAAGCAATCCATGTATAAAAGCACAAACCACAAGCCAGATAATGGGAAATGAGATAGAAGTAAGAGAAAATCATCATAGAATGTAAATATGTTAATTTATGTCCCCCAACATGGTATCAAAGTAACATTTTAACCCCAAACAACCCACCACTAGGGGCTTAGCTAGACATGATCATACAAAATAGCAAAAAGGAAAGAATAATGAGATATAAGGCCATAAAGCTCGTGGAAGATTCTTCTCCTTCATCTCCTAGTTGTTGTAGAACGTCCTCCCTCCTCCAAGGTGGCTAAAAAGCATCGAAATGTAGGGGATTATGGTAGAACACATAGAAAACTACAGTTCTATGGTGGAAATTGGGTGAAAATGAAGGTGGGAGGTTGGAAGGTAAGAAAATGGCTAAGGAGTAGATAGAGGGGTGTTGGGGAAGCAAACCTTCATGTTGTGGCCACCACCTATGTATATATAGGTGGTAGGGAGGCACTAGGGTAAGTGGGGGCAAAAAAGGGAAAATAGTGGAGAAAATGGGTAGGCTTAGGTGGTCACCATGGGTGTGGAGAGGTGCCACGACTTTAGTGGGGGTTATATGATATGGTCGTGGGCAATGGAAATGACCGAGGTGGAAGGTGGAAGGTGGATGTGAGGTGTAAGTATGTCTGGTGGTGACGACCACGGTGGGTGCCATAGTCGTGTTGGGTAGAGGGTACCACAACCGTGTTGGGTAGAGCAGCTGTGTTGGAGGAGGTTTCCATGGGCTAGGCTACTCTGAGGTTGTCTTGTATTCAGCTCACCATGGTCATGGTGGTCACCACGGGCGAGGTGATCTTCAAGGGCCACGACCGTGGCCATTCATGTGTAAAATGAGTCGAATTACTATTTATTTTTAGGGTCTTCAAGAATAAATCACCACGGGCAAGTTGTGGCTCCCTGGTCACGACCATTCTGATGACCATGACCGTTTTTTTGGTCATGGCTGTGGTTGTTCATGTACAAACTTGGCGACATTATTGTAACTCTTGGAGATTAATTCCCCATGACCGTGGTGGTTTAACACGGCCATTTTGGGGCTTTTTGCTGCTGACTTTAACTTCAGCTTCTTCGTTTTACCTCCTTTTGCTTTGGATTGATCCTTGTACATCCAAAGAGATCTCTGGGAATAGGTAGGTCTAATCTTAGAGTACAATGACCCAACGATGCTCTTCATCTCTCCCCTTGCATCAATGCATGCATAAGTACCTTGAAAAATACACAAAAGGAGGTATAACTGCATTTGATATGAAAGTTCACGTTGGAGGAAATAGCTTGCAATCCACAATGTTTAGATGTGACTATAATCAAAAAAACACAGGATGAAGTCCTAAAATAGGCATGCATCAACACCCCAAATTTAAAACATACTTGTCCTCAAGCATGCTCCAACTTAATCTCTCTATCAATTCAATCAAGGAATTCAAGTATAATGCAATTATTGTGATGTTTATTGGACATCACCAAAGCTTTTCAACCTAGAGAGAACCTCTTCCTCAAATCTTGAGCTATATCTTAGACTTTGTGGATCCTGGTAGCTATAGGAGTGAGGTGTCTTCTTTTCTTCACCATAGAACTCAATAGAATTGACTGAGTGGCAAGGAACATTTGTCACTTGGTTCTTCATGAATCTCACCATGTCACCAATAATCTTAATCACTTGTTGACTTGAGTCACTATGAGTCAGAGATGTCACATCACATGTATGGCCACCATCATTCATCATGCTATAAGCTCAGATTGTCGAACCTTCTACCAGGTGCTCATACAATGGCAATATCTCCTCAGGCGGCCTAGCCATGATAACTCCTTCATAAGAAGAATCTATTGAACCTTGACTCTTTGGAGATAGATCGGAGTAAAGGGACTAAACTAGCTGCCACAAAGGGATCTCATGGTGCGAGCACTCTCTCAACATCTTCTTAAATCTCTCCCAAGCATTGTGAAATTGCCCACTTCCCATTTGCTTTAAAATCGATATGGCACACCGCATTTGTGTCAACCTTGCAATGGAGTAGAATTTTCTTAGGAAGGCATTCTTCATCTCTTCCCAACTCATGATGTCCCTCCTTGCATCATACTAATCTTTGGCATTATCTTTGAGGGAGAAAGAGAAAAAGGTCAACATGATTGTGTCATCACTGGTCATCAACATCCTAAAGGTGGAGCATACTTCAAGAAATGAGTCCAAGTGCTTATAGGGGTTCTCTCTCTTTGAGCCTTAGAAGGCGGGTAGGAGCCCAAGAAAACATGGAGGAATGGAGAATTGCTCCCCTAGCATTTGTTCAACTCTTCTAGCAATTGGTGTATTGTAGTTGCTAGGCATGAAGTAATCTTGAAGTGGCTAGTGAGGTGCATTTTGGCCTTCCATCTTGTCTTCCCTGAGTGGCTTGTCACATGCACAAGGCACAAACAAAAGAAAGCAAAGTTAGCCAGCCAATATGCACAAAGAAGGAAAAGAATAAAGAATAAAGAATAAATAAGAGCAATGATGAGGGCAAAAAATAAAGATCAAAGCAAAACTAACTAGCTAGGTTGAGCGCCTTTACTCCCCAATAATGGCGCCAAAAAGCTTGGTGTGTTCCTGCCAATGGCGTTACACACTACTCAATTGGAATTTGAATAGATGCAACTCTGTGAGCAAGCAACACATGGTGGATTAATTTTCAAAATTTATAGAGACCTAAACCTACACATCTACTTCTACTAAAAAAACACTACACCTGCAAACGCATGGGGTCATATCGTAGTATAGGAGGGCGGCAAGTATAGGGTAGATCCACAGGGAGAAAAGGGGGCACTAAAGATAGGTTAGTTTTTGGGATAGGTTCCTACTGTAGAGTCTAGGGTTGATGGTTTGAAGGTTTTTTTGTTGATTAAACTAAGGGTTGAGCAAACAAGCAAGTAAAGGAGAGAAAACAAGATCAAAACCTAAGTTAATCCTGGACAGTTAATTCTATTTAGCAGTAAAAGATAGGGCAAGAAATAAAGGAAAAGCTATGCTAAGGCAAGAAAGAAAGGGAACTACACTACACTTATCTAGCAAGTAGGGCAAAAGAGCAATTAAAAATATAAACTAGAAAGAACAAAACAAGAACAATGCAAGAAGCTAACTTAGCAAATAAAGAGATAACTATGCTAACATTAGCTAAGCAAGAAGGCAATTAGGATTTTAAATAAATAAAGGGAAATGTGGGTTGTTTTGGGGAATGCACTTAACAATTAGGTTGGGTGACATGTGAACATAATGATTTCATTTAGATTACCAAACCAAACAACAAGCTAGAGTCTAATGAATTACCCTAGACTACTAACTAGCCATGGATAGGATAGGTTGTGTATAGGGGAACTAGTCCCTAACACCTCCTATTACCCTTACGAGGTTCAATTGGGTTAGGTTTTAGATGCAATTCAATTAGAGTCTAAACAAGCCTAGGTTTCTAGGTTAGATGATCTTAGGGTGATTAGGGGATGAGGTTAGCAATGGGAGTGGAAGTGAGGTTTTAGGCCCCGATCAACACATTTTAGCCTTGAGAAAGCTCCATGATAAGTGCGTTAAATTCATCTAAACTAGCTACTTAGATCTCTCAACTAGGGTTTAGAGAATTGATCAGAATGTAAGAGGATGCATAGCTAGCTAGGGATCCATGAATTGGACCTAGGAGTAAATCCCAAAATTCACACATATAAGCAATTTCCCTAGATTCCTAGGTGATTTTAAGCACAAACCAATAAGAAATTCATGAAGAGTGAGATAGAAATAGAACATAATCATTAGCAAATTAAATAACAATGTTTACATATCATTTTTCCCCAACATGGTATCAAAGTAACATTTTTGGCCCAAAACAGCCCACCCAAGGGGCCTAGCTACTCAAGGAAATGCAAAATACAAAAAGAAAGGAGAAAGAGGTAGAAGAAACCATGGAGCTCGGTGTAGATGGAGCAATCCTCCTCTTTAGCTACTACAAGATGTCCTCCTCCTTCCTTCAATGAGCAAGGGGCATGTAATGATGGTGGATTAGGGTCAAAACACTAGGAAACTAGGGTTTTGGTGGTGAAAATGGTCAAATGGAGTGGAATGGAGGTGGAAATGGATTGGAATGGCTAAGGGAAAAAAATGGAGTGCTAGGAGTGATCTAGGGGTGGCCAAGGGTCGACAACTTTGAGCTCCATCCACCCCCAAGGTTTATATAGGGGTCTAGGGTTAAGTAGGGGAAATATAGGTAAAGTAGTGCAAAAATAGACTAGGGTTGTGGGTAGCGCGGGCGTGGTAGACACCACAGCCGTTGTGGAGTGGTGTGAGAATGGTCGTGGTGGAGAGGAATGACTGAGGTGAGAAATGGGGAAAAATCACAATAACTTGGTCAATTTTGTACATGAAGTGGCACGGTCGTGGTGGTCACCACGGCTGTGGTGGGGCAAGGGTAGCACAGTTGTTGTTACAACCCCAGTTTTTAGGTTCTTTTGGTGAGAAATGCAATTTTAATGATGTGATTTGTTTTGGAATGTATGAGTTTCATGTACAATAGCCTTGTTGGTTTCTTAGTGGGCTTTATTGGCTGTTGGGCCCAATAACAAGAAAAGGAAAAAGGAAATTCAAATGATAAAAGAATAAATAAGAAAAAGAGAAAAGAAAGAGGTAGAAACCTCTAAAAGGAGAGGGAATATCCTCCGTGAGGGGATTTCATGCCTTTAGGGTTCCTTGAGGTCCAAGGAGTCCAAAATAGCAAGATAATGGTTTAAAAAAGAGAAAATAACCATTAAATAAGGCTTATCAAAGAATAACTTGCCTTTGAAGAAAAAGCTCTTTTCCTTTGGAATTTGGGACTCATATTTGGCATGCGAGTAGATATAGGAAAGAGAGAGAAACCCTAAAATTTTGGTTGAAAAATGATACATGGTTTCCAAGATATGAAATTTAGACATTATCCTAAAGTGAAAGCATTAATCACATAAGATAATGTGTCATGGTGACATTGGTAATTTAATCCCGATTTTCCTGATTTTTGGATTAAGCGGGATCGTTGGATCGGTGATCCATTGGCTGGGAATAAATCCCACTCTCGTGGGGACTGCTTGCACAGAGTCCACCTATGAGATCCTTGATCGGATGTTTTCTCAAAGAGGAAAGATCATTTGAGAGCGAGAAGAACTCCTCTAGCTTTGGGAGAGGATTCCGATGCGAACCGACCCTACATGTGGGTTGTTTGGTCACTGATTGGGAGAGTCCCCAATCCAACAGGACTACTCCTTTGACCCTATATATAAGGGAGGGCTCGTAAGGGCACCGACATCACAACTCTCAACCCTAGAGCTTTTGGAGAGCGACGAGGAGTGTTTTGGCGAGTTCAATTTAAGAATCCATCTTGACCTTCTCCCTCTTCGACCCGTCGACCTCGCCGGAGAGTCGGCGACCTATTAGCAGTGAAAGAATGAAGCCATCCACCAATTGAAGAGGTGGGCGAGTTTGCAAAGAGTAGGTGGTGCTCTGGGACCGATCAGTTTGATCACAGATGCACGGACGCCCGAAATCAACCCCTGAGTTGACTCGGTTGGGCTACTCATGATCCAACTTGACATTGAAGAAGATCAAGGAGTAAAAGACCCCTTTGCCCTCGCACTCACACTAACCAAGTAAGGGAATTCTCACCCAATTCCTTAGTTTGATCGCAATTGAGGCGCGCGATTGTGGGCCATTGGATTTCGCATGGTCTAGTGGACCACGGATCGGACGGCCGACAATTTTCTAAAAATAAGAGATAATCCAAGACAATGTTTTTCCTTGCAAAATTCGTAGAAATTGCTAGGAAGCTCTGATGACTAAACTTAATATATGAAATTTGATCAGAAAAATATGAGGAATAAGATATAAATAATTTGAGAACCTAATTTCGTTCCTAATTGTAAAAGTATGTTAAGTTGATGAAAAGTACTTTAAAATTATGTTAGAAACCCTAATTGAGATTAATGATTGAATCTATGATGCTTAATGGGTTAATTCGAGTAATAATAACATATAGAATGATAATGGTAGATTTGAATCTGATCTAGATGAGAAATTGCATGTTTTAGGGTTTTAAACCAAGAATATATGATAATGTATCTAGAAACCCTAATTTAGGGTAAAAGAAGAGATGATTATGTTTAATTCAAAATATATGGAAATATGTTGATCCTATGCATGTTAGGAGAGCTAGGATATGATGATTAGGGTTTATGAGTAGTTTTGCTTATTTAGGGTTTGTAGTGATAAAAGTGATAGCAAAACTCTAATTGCTAGTGAAACCCTAAAAAGAAGTAGAAACCCTAAGGAGCAAGTTAGATTGGATAGATCTTGATAACATGAGTAGTAAAAGGAAATTGTATGCTTATTTCAGGATCTTGTTGTGTGCTTATTTTCTTGCTTGGATTTCCTACTTGCCTGGAATATTTCTATCTCAAATCAGCAGAATAGGTATGTGGCTATTTGTGAATAATCGATCTAGTTTCACAAAATTTTCTTGAACGTTTGATCGATTGAATGCAACCTAAACTGTTGAGTGTTTGATTTATGCAATCATATAAAGTCACTATGATTATCACAATTAAGTATATATGTGCATTCTCGAACCTACATGCCACCTTGGTGTATGATGCATGACCAAACCCCAGAGGGAAGGTCTATTTGTTAAAGCCCTAGAGGGAATACCATTGGGCACCATGAGAGGTGACCCCAGGCACCAAGCTCAGGATGGAGAAGGTGTCCTTATGTACCTTGCAAGGACAAAACCCTAGAGAGGGTGTACCAGGGTTAAGGCAAAAGCGGTTGAGAATGACACATTGAAATCAGAAATTTGAATTGTTAATAACTTAATTGTGATATTTAGTTTGTTAGTAATAATTGTGAAATCTTGTTTGTTACCCACATATTGACATATTCATTTATGTTGACCGACGTTTTGTTTGTCAGTGTTTAGGTACAAAATTGAAAAGGACAAATAGTAAATCGATACATTGTGAAGCTACAAATTAAAGTATAAGGAGGATTAGTTAGAATATACTTTATCAGCTGATAGAAGTCTAGATCTAAAATTTCTAAGAGGTATGCAAAGTTTTATTTTATTCCAGCTTTTCAGTTTACTCTTTCATAGAATTTAATAATTATTTTTTATTAAATGTCAAGCCTTGGATCCTGAGTATTGGGATAGCGGCTCTGACCTTTCGTTATGCCTTAATTAGTGGTTACTGGGAGGCGGGGTCGTTACATTTGGTATCAGAGCCTTAGTTTCTCATTTAATCCTTAGTAATTTTTAAATTTTACAAACTCTGTAGAACCAAGGGAGTTATTAGAGGATTTTCCCAAGACGGAGGTGTCTAGAAAAGGATCACGGTCTGGGGGTTGGCAAGATTTTCCTCTGCCCCACTAGTCGGTCATGAGGACTCCTGGATACAGTGTGACTGTCTGGCCAACATCTAAGGTTCTGACTCAAAATAAGATACCTATTAGGACTCTCATCTATTTTGTCCCTTCTCAACCCTAATTCATTTAAGGATTCTAAGATTTAGGGTTTTTCTCTCTCCTCCCCACCCTCTTGAGGTCAGGGTATATATGATGAGATTAAGGAATCCTCCACCAAAGTAATGAAAAGCATGTAAACAAGATGTCATGGACATAAGTTGAATAGTTTATGCGTAAACTAACAATTAGTTGCATGCTTAGTTTGCATGACATGTGTTGTCGTGCCCTTAGGAGAGACATGAGGTTAGACCTTGTTGTTAGGAGGATAGTAGAGAGTTAGCCTTGGAGGTAGAGGCCTCCAGGAAGAGGTTGAGACCTGACGCATCCTATGAGGTTGATAGAGAGAGATGACATGATGAGATAGATATCATAGTTGACCATGTACGTGGGTTGACATGCATATTGGTTTTGAGAACCCATGAGAAGCAGGATCTAGGTTTGACCTAGTGAGTTTGGTGACCCGACCTTCGAAGGGTCGTGCCTGTTAGGGTGAAGGATAGCTCCTTCATCGAAAAGGATAGTGGTGACCATATAGAAACCTTTATGGTCTTTAATGAGAATAAAAGAGGCATGCACATATGTAGGAGAGCACGTCAGCAGTGCTGGCAGTAGGTTGAGACCTAGGCTAGAAGGGTGTGCTGGATAGCTTATGAGATAAGCATGTAGAGATTTGGATAACCTTGATCGAACCCAAATTTGGATCATATATTTCACCCAGGTAGGTGTATGCATGTATCCTTAAGATCTTGATCCACCTTCTTAGGGAGAGAACCTTCACTAGTAAGGTCAGTTGTAGGGTTAGCTCTAGAGAGAAAGCAAGACTCTAGCAAGAAGGTTGGGAGCTCAGACTCCAAGATAGGAGGAACCATTAGAAGTTGGGTATGTTTTGACCTAGCATGCATGGCCTAAGAGGATGGTTGTGGTTGCTACGTGCATGACCCTTGGAGGCTTGACATACTGTGATTTCCTTTAGAGGAACCAAACCCTAGAAAGAGAAAGAGGCTCTTAGAACCAAGGTATAGGAAGAAAGTTCCTTAGACCGAAGAGGTATAGTATCAAGTTGTGAGGCCTCGCACCTTGTTGGTTGTCCTGATGTAGAACTCTGAGGTGTTGTTCATGTGGAATAAGAGTAGGAAGTGTGTGCTATACCTTGTACCTGTTTGGTTCGTGGTTGAAAGGTTGAGCATGCAGTTAGGCAGTTGATGCATAAACGTGAACCTAGGTTTCCTAGACCAAGAGGGGAAGTAGTAGCACCCGGTGCACCTGATGCTCATGAAGATGTTTTAGTTTCTGTAGATTCGAGCATGGCACCCCTCACATTTATAGGAAGATGAAACCCCTTTGACTAAGGTATATGTTTGATGAACCCCTCACATATAGGTTGGTGACATATGTATGTATGATCTTGGTCCAATGTTGGGGAATAGGAACAAGTATGACATACCAAGGAGACCTAGCATGGTTTAGGTTGGTATTCTTGTTAGCCACGTGCCTTAGTAGCTTGCTAGGGCTAAGCATGCTCACGATGATGTAAACCTTGGATGTGGGGATGTTTGTGACCTTTGTTGCTATCAAGAGATAGTTTTCTCCCATCCTGGGGAGGGACCCTTCTGTAGGGTGAGTATTAGCTTTTGGTTTAGGTTTTAGATAACCTAAAGAGGTCTCTCTTAGGAGCTTGAGGAGATAAATAGAGAGCACATAGTATGAGAATGAACCTATAGACCCATAGATAACCATCTCTAAGGGTATGTTGATGTGTTGCCATGGAGGTAACTTGTATGGGGCCTGACCGAGGTAGTTAGGTCGCTATGATCCCTACGAAAGGATGTAAGTTTGACCACGTATGCCGAGAGAGATGATGGAGACTTGGGTAAGGTTTCGAGTTTGAGATGTACCATGATAGAATCCTAAGTCTAATACTGAGGTCAAGTGGGGATAATACCGATGGGAGTAGGAGTTGCCTAAATATATGATTGCATAAGGGAAGAGGGATGACCCCAAAAGTATCGGCACCCTACAGACCTAGAGGAGATGACTAAGGATTGTGTTCCAATCCAAGTGTGTTTGAGACCAGTTTCCATGGAAGTAAACCTGATATCGAGATGTTCGTGATGTGGAGACATGTGATGCACGTTTCAACTTAGATTGGAAGGTGTACTGGCAATGTGGGATGTATCATCTCTACTCTTGGAACGGGATGAACTCTATATTTGGACTGCAACCAAATGCTTATTTCCTCTCATTATGGGTGGGAGAGATAGGGCAATATGCATGCCATACACTAAGGATAAAGAGGATACGATTTGAAACATTGCTTTGATGCATGAGGATAGAGATAGTAGCATACCTTTTGGAGATGTATGTTGTATGAATGGTTTTCAAATGCAAAGAGGACTAAGGTAGTCATCATATGAAGACGTTCTTATCAGGAACATATGGAATTTATGAGGTATATAAGTTTGAGTTTGATAACCGAGATGGTGAGCTCAAAGTTTTCTTGATGCAGATAGACCAAAAATCTGAGATGAGATGATAAGTGGAATACATGAAGGTGTATGTCTTCACCGTTACCTAGCACATAAGTATGTAAGGTGGTAATGGATGCTCTAGTTGAGACACAGCTATCTTCTTATCCAGTAGAGAGGCTTTAAGAGGTGGTTAGGTGACCCCTAAGTTTGTGAGACATATAGGGCTACCCCTGTGGTCCAACCAGACCCGTTGGTCGAGTTAGTGGTTGCTTGGTTAGCTAGTCTAGAGCTTGATGAGATAGAAGGGTGGTTGTAAGAACCTCAGATACACTTCTCAGGAAAGGAAGGTGTTGGAAACCATGAATAGAGTGTTCTAGGGTTTCTGAGAAGTCACTTTGAGGAATCATGACTAGTAGAGGCTCATGATTTCAAGTACGTTGTAGTACTACCAAGATGGTTAAAGTTACAGTAGTACTTTGAATGCTTGAGGTAAAGAGTACATAGAGTTGCATGTGGCTTGCCGCCATGCATGTTAGGAGCTGAAGGACGAACACCAGTAACTCAGTGAGTTGCTATGGAGAGTGAAGAGTCCCCAAGAGGAAATGAGAGTGGATCACCATGGACATTGTGATGAGTCTCCCCTGGACAGAGAGAGGTCATGATGCAATATGGGTTATGGTAGATCACCTTACCAAGGTGACCTAATCCCTTGCTTATGAGAGAGTACTATTAGGGTGACAGATCCAGTTGAACTATATATGAGAGAGAGAGATAGTTCAACTGCACCATGATTTGAGTTCAATATCTGAGGCATGACCTCAAGTTCACTTCCATGTGGTGGAATTAGGTACATGAAGAACTTGACACCAGTTTGAAGTTTAGCACAATTTATCACCCCCAACCGATAAAGTATGATCCAGACTAGAGGGTCTGATGAGAGCATTTATGCTCATTTAGGGTGATACATGGGGACAGTTCTTATCCTATGAGAGTTGTGATGTTAGCCACCATAGCCAGTATCGGGATGTAAGAAGCTCTATGAGGGAGGTGGTGTTGGTTACCATTTCACTATGACGTTGTCGGTGAGAGGACCTTGTGAAGGTCAGAGAGACCACAATGTGTGCAGATGAAGTCGCTTTGGTCGTGTGATGGCTGAGAAAGCCTAGGGGTGACATGAGTCATGAGTTGATGCAAAGCAGACTGACATGTGGTTCACTGTGGGAGAATATGTGTTACAAAAACCCGACCCCTCTGAGTTATAGCTGAGAAAGTTGAGTCCCCGATACATGGGTCCATTTGAGATGGATTGGTGGAGATGCTTGTGTTTAGCCTTACCCCTCATGATAACTTGATGTATGGTGTGTTCCATGAGTCTGATCTAGAGAACTATGTGAGATACCCAAGCCATGTGTTGAGCCATGAACCTATTAAGCTTCAAGAGAGAGGTTGAAATGTCCTGAGTCACCAATGAGGGTATGAGATACCAAGGTGAGAGAGAAATCATATGTAAGAATATAAGATGATGAAGGTTCCTTGGAAGAACCATGGAGAGGGTGAAGCCACATGGGAGCCATGATGGACATAAGAAAGCCTTATCCTGTTTGTTTGTATGCTTGGTGGAATTTTGAGGGCAAAATTCCTACAAGTGGGGAAGGATGTTACAACCCCAATTTTTGGGTTCTTTTGGTGAGAAATGCAATTTCTCCTATTAAAGACATATGAACAAATAATGATGTGATTTGTTTTGGAATGTATGAATTTCGTGTACAATAGCCTTGTTGGTTGCTTAGTGGGCTTTATTGACTGTTGGGCCCAATAACAATAAAAAGAAAAAGGAAATTCAAATGATAAATGAATAAATAGGAAAAGGAGAAAAGAAAGAGGTAGAAACCTATAGAAGGCAAGGGAATATCCTCCATGAGGGGATTTCATGCCTTTAGGGTTCCTTGAGGTCCAAGGAGTTCAAAATAGCAAGATAATGGTTTAAGACAGAGAAAATAACCATTAAATAAGGCTTATTAAAGAATAACCTGCCTTTGAAGAAAAAGCCCTTTTCCTTTGGAATTTGGGACTCATATTTGTCATGCGAGTACATATAGGAAAGAGAGATAAACCCTCAAATTTTGGTTGCAAAATGACACGGTTTCCAAGATATGAAATTAATAAATTATCCTAAAGTGAAAGCATTAATCACATAAGATAATGTGTCACAGTGACATTGGGAATTTAATCTCAATTTTCCTAATTTTTGGATTAATGACTGTTGGATCGGCGATCCAAAGACTGGGAATAAATCCCAATCTCGCGGGGACTTCTTACGCAGATTCCACCTGTGAGATCCTTGATCAGATGTTTTCTCAAAGAGGAAAGATTGTTTAAGAGCGAGAAGAACTCCTCTGGCTTTGGGAGATGATTCTAGTGTGAACCGACCCTACATGTGGGTGGTTTGGTCATCAATTGGGAGAGTCCCCAATCCAACAAGATTTCTCCTTCAACCCTATATATAAGGGAGGGCTCGCGAGGGCACCGGCATTGCAACTCTCAACCCTAGAGCTTTCAGAGAGCGATGAGGAGTGTTTTGGCAAGTTCAATTTAAGAATCCATCTTGACCTTCCCTCTCTTCGACCCGTCGACCTCGCCGAAGAGGCGGCGACCAGTTAGCGGTGAAAGAACGAAGCCAGTCACCAATTGAAGAGGTGGCCGAGTTCACGAAGAGAAGGTGGTGCTCTGGGACTGATCAATTTAATCACAGGCACACGGACACCCAGAGTCAACCCTGAGTTGACTCGGCTGGGCTGCTCGTGAGCCAGCCTGCGGTTGAAGAAGACCAAAGGGTAAAAGACGTGTTTGCCCTCATGCTCGCACTAACCAGGTAAGGGAATTCTCACCCAATTCCTTAGTTCGATCGCAAGTGAGGCATGAGATCGTGGGCCATTGGATTTCGTGTGGTCCAGTGGACCATGGATCGGACGGGTGACCATTTTCTAAAAATAACAAATAATCCAAGATAATGTTTTTCCTTGCAAAATTCATAGAAATTGCTAGGAAGCTTTGATGACTAAACTTAATATTTTATCAAAAAAATATGAGGAACATGATAAAAATAGTTTGAGAACTTGATTTCGTTCCTAATTGCAAAAGTATGTTAAGTTGATGAAAAGTGCATTAAAATTAGGTTAGAAACCCTATTTGAGATTAATGATTGAATCTATGATGCTTAATGAGTTAATTCGAGTAATAATAACTTGTAGAATGACAATGGTAGATTTGAATCTGATCTAGATGAGAAATTGCATGTTTTAGAGTTTTAAACCAAGAATATATGATGATGTATCTAGAAACCCTAATTTAGGGTAAAAGAAGAGATGATTATGTTTAATTCAAAATATATGGAAATATGTTAATAAATGTTGATCCTAAGCTTGTTAGGAGAGATAGGATATGATGATTAGGGTTTATGAGTAGTTTTTCTTATTTAGGGTTTGTAGTGATAAAAGTGATAACAAAACCCTAATTGCAAGTGAAACCCTAAAAAGAAGTAGAAACCCTAAGGAGCAAGTTAGATTGGATAGACCTTGATAACATGAGTAGTAAAAGGAATTGTATGCTTATTTCAAGATCTTGTTGTGTGCTTGCTTGCTTGCTTGGATTTCCTACTTGCCTGGAATATTTCTATCTCAAATCAGCAAAATAGGTATGTGGTTATTTATGAATAATCGATCTAGTTTCACGAAGTTTTCTCAAACGTTTGATCGATTGAATGCAACCTAAATTGTTGAGTGTTTTATTTATGCAATTATATAAAGTCACTATGATTATCACAATTAAGTATATATGTGCATTCTCGAACCTACATGCCACCCTGATGTATGATGCATGATCAAACCCCAGAGGGAAGGTCTATTCAATCAAGCCCCAGAGGGAAGACCATTGGGCACCATGAGAGGTGACCCCAGGAACCAAGCTCAGGATGGAGAAGGTGGCCTTATGTCCTTGCAAGGACAAAACCCTAGAGAAGGTGCACCAGGGTTAAGGCAAAAGCGATTGAGAATGACACATTGAAATCGTAAATTTGAATTGTTAATAACTTAATTGTGATATTTAGGTTGTTAGTAATAATTGTGAAATCTTATTTGTCACCCACATACTGACATATTCATTTATGTTGACCGACATTTTGTTTGTCAGCGTTTTAGGTACAAAATTGAAAAGGAGAAATAGTAAATCGATACATTGTGAAGCTACGAATTAAGTATAAGGAGGATTAGTTAGAATAGACTTTATGGGGTGATAGAAGTATAGATCTGAAATTTATAAGAGGTGTGCAAAGTTTTATTTTATTCCTACTTTCCAGTTCAGTCTTTCATAGAATTTAATAATTATTTCTGATTAAATGTCAATCCTTGGATCCTGAGTATTGGGATAGAGGCTCTGACCTTTCGGTCTCCCTTAATTGGGGGTTACTGGGAGGTGGGGTCGTTACAGCTGTGGTGATCACCACGGTTGTGGTGGCTTGGATGTGTCTTCCCTTTCTCTACTCCAGGGCCATTCTGGCTCTACTACAATACGATCGTATAGGGTGGCACAACTATTCTGGGTCCATCTACCACGGCCATTCTGATTGGCATGGTTGTGGTGATTATTGCATTACTTACATTTGAACTCTTTTGATTTTGGATGAGACAACACGGAGATTCTGATGTACCACAGCCATGGTGGTCTCTGTTGTAGCACTTTGACTTGATTCCTTGTATTTTCTTGGACATCTATGCTTCGATGGAGCTTTGGCCACTAGGGGTCGGTTGAGGGAGCCTCAGACTTCACTTTAGGCCTCTCTAAGGGTAGAGAAACCCTAGGATCACTCCTTCTCTCTATCTTCCATCCAAGCATGGTCCAAATGCATGGACAGCATGCAAACAACGTCCATAAGTGCATTTTACACAAATATGCATATTAGGGGAAATAACATGTAATCTAACAGGTATAGATGTGATCGAAATGCAATATGACACAAGACGAAGACCTGAAATAGGGTTGCATCACTTACTCATGTGCATATCTTCCTAGATCAAACAAGGAGCATAAACCATACACTCAAAGTATTCAGCAATGCATGTAAAAATAAATCCATGCATTGAAAATAATTAGCACTATGACATGGGAATTACTCCCCCATGCCCAAGAAAATGATATCTACTTATCCATAATTGTATAATGTAGATACAAGATGTAGAATGTAGTGCTAGACATCATAAAAGAAGAAAGTAAACTTGGATATTTTTAGAAGTAGGAAAGAGTTGGAACTTCAATGAAGGAGTCAAAACTCCATCTTTACTGCTGAAAACTCTCTAGAAAGCTTCACTCTATAATGTAAATAAGAGAATGGTGGGGATACCTGCAAGAACTATTGGAGAAGAAGGAAGAAGAAGAATTTTCCCTCATGAGAAACCGCATCCCCCCTCTACGCCTCCAACTTCTCCTCACTCTTCTCTATTATGGTTCTGCTCTAAAATGTCAGTAATGGTCTATGAGAATCATCCCAAGTTGGTTTTGGATCATTTTTAAAAGCATAGAGTGGTTTCCTACTGACTTGAAAAGAAATTACAGGTAATATGATGTGTCGGCAAGTCCAACACAGCGTCTTACTTGTAGTTTCTCAAGTGGAACTGCTTCCATTGATGATTACATTGTGTGTTGGTTGGCCAACATGGTGTGTTGTTGCAAGTTAGGAAAGTATGGAAATTTTTGAAATGAGGAAACATGGTGTGTTGCTTGATTTTAGGGAACTCTAGATCCAAGTTCTGCACTACAACACGGCATGTTAAAATCTCAACATAATGTGTTGAAAAAAACACAATGTGTTGATATCTACACATGACATGTTTCTTACAGTTTTTGCAACGTTGATTTTCTAAATGTTTAGATAATTGGGGAATGTGTTGATGGATGATATGATGATCTTTCTCTCCCCATTTTGATACCAAAATGGTGTACCGACGATGAAATCCATGGATCAAGTAAAGATAACAATAAAGTAGAAAATTTAGCATGCTTAAAAGTGATTATGGGGTGAAATTGATTTGGAAATGCAACCAAAAGTGATTCAAAAGATAATATAAAATATGCACAACAAACCCTTCTAAGCTTAACCCATTGGTTGTCATCAAGAAAAAAAGAGACATGGAAACATAGATGAAGAAACAACATGGCACATACATCTATTTAATGACATGGAAGAATTTAATCATAGTATGCCAATCATTCTCAAGATATTGCAACTAGGTATGAATTTATTTCAAATACTCAAAATTGAGAGTTAAGTTCAAAAAGGTGGTCAAATTGTTTTGGAAAATATAACAAGATAGTAAAGACTAGAGTTATGATGATAAGTCAAAAATTTAGTGTATGTGCAACCAAACCCTTATGATTATAATGATGCATTAAAATGGAAATTCCAGCTTGACATCAAAAAATAGGAAATAACTCTTTCATAAGCATTAATATTTTAAAATTAAGAGCTTTGCGTATAGCACTTATTTGCTAATGTAGGTTTGCATGCACATGGAATGTCATTTGGGGTTTATTGAACCTCTTACTGACATATTTTCCTATCTCCATTGGGTTAGATTACATGGGTGACTATCTAATTTTTGTAGGGATGTAGAAAAAATTATTTTGAGAAAAGTAATACCCCTTTTGAACATTATTTGGGTCCCTCTTTGGAACCTCGTAGTTTTAGGCTAGTTAAATCTTCAAAAAGTAGAAGGGTCATGCAAATAGGTGATTCAAATTTTGGAATTGTTTTATTTATAATAGTTTTCATCATAGGGTTGGTAGAAGAAACATGAAAGATTTGGCAAAATCATAAAAATGCTAGACAAGGCTGTAAAGTTGATTAATCTAAAGCATTTGAACCATTGCATACATTCAGATGAGGGTGAGAGAAATGAAAAACATGCTAGAGAAAAAGTATCATGGAAACATGAGTGATTGTCTGATTGTTTCCATTAATTATTGGATGTGCATGCTAAGGTTCTTCAACTAGTATTTCAATGAGTACAATGATTTAGATATTCTACCAACAAAGAACAAATCAACATGGTCGTGCATAGATTTTCACTGATCTAGAAAAGAAAAATAGAAACGGAAAAGAAAAAATAAACAAAAATTACAACTATTGGCCAATTGATCTCCCCCATAGCTTGAAAAGTGTACTATCTTTACAGTAGAAACAAACTCTGAAGATGTCAAAGTGGAGAGCTTGTGCTCTGATTTGAGGCTAGAAATTGTTGTGCTAAGGATCTACATCTCTGTATCAATATATTTTATTTTATGACAAATATGTACGCTTATTATTTGCAATAGGAATAGTCTTCTAAACACCAATGGCCCTTCTCTTCTTCAAAATAACTAAAATCAGGTTCAAAGAGAATTTTCTCATCACCAAGCATTATGTCAAAGATGTGTTGAAAGGGGACATTTGGCTTGTTTGAAAAATCATCTTGTGGAGCAAGTGTTGCATATTTTCCCCTTAGAGTTTCAGTTTCAATATCTTCATTAATGTCAACAGCTTCATCTAGTATCATATTTAATGGCAAAAAAGGTTCTCCTATAACAACTCCACTCCTAAAATATACCATGTATGTTTCTTCAGGATTCATCTCTGGCTAGCTATGTAAGGACCCTAAAGGTGTTTTCTGGTTGGAAAGTGCTTGTTGGGAAAATTGATTTTCCAACATTTGTGCATGAGTGGAATCTTCTTCCACCTTGGAAGAGAGTTGGTGAACGAACTCCTTCATAAACAGTACATGTTGAAGGAACTCGTCATTTTTCTTCATTTGAGTTGAAACAAAATGTTTCATGGGTGATTCCAAGTGGAATTTGACTATGGTTGTTATTGTTGAATGTTATGTTGTTGAGGGGTATTGTCGATAATACAACGAGAGAAGCTGGGATGATCTCTCCATTATAGATTATATGTGTTTGAATGATGACTGTAAGATTGATTGCTCCCATAATCCCCTATCTAATCATATTGCTTTATGGTTTCCTCAAACGAAATGAAAGAAGAATAGATTGAGGAAGATGCATGATTAAGAACTTCACTTGCTTCACAAAAAAGTTTAATGGACGAGAAGATTGAGTGTTTCACTTTTCAAACTTTTGGGAAAAAGTGTTGAGCTTTAATGCAATGAAAACTATTACATCAATAGAGTATATGCCATCTTGCTTGGTGGGAGAAATAGAAGAAAATAAGTTTGATTGCTCATTTCAATGATCCATTACCAATGATTTATTACCATGTATTTCACAAAATCATAAGCTTCTTCGTAGGACCTTTTTCATTATTTCCCCTTTTGCAGTTGCATCTATGAATATCCTTGTGTTATAAAACCAACCTTTATAAAACGTTTTAAGAACCAACCAATTACAGATACCATGGTGAGGACAAATGCGTTGGAGGTATTTGGATCTCTCTCGTGCATCGTAGAGAGTCTCTCCATCCCTCTGGAAAAAATTAGTGAGTTGGCTTCTCAACTATACCATTTTGCTTGGTACCTAGATAAGAAGACCTTGAGAAAATCTTCCTAGTTGCTAATATGATCTCTTGGAAAAGAACAGAGTCGTGCCTTAGCTCTATCCTTAAAAGTGAATGGGGAAAGAATAAGGTGAATCATGTTAGAAGGATCTCCATTAATCTTGAAGGTGCTCAAGTACTGTATAATTTCAACTATATGTAATTGGGATCCTCCATAGGAGTTCCTCCAAATTTGTTCTGCTATAATATTTGTGTAATATTGAGGTTGGTAGAAAATCATTTACCTCAATTGGTGGGATATTAATAGCCCCAATGATGCTTATAATAGTTGGAACAACAAAAACCTTAGGGGGGCGACCATCTTCCATTATTGGTTTATCTTTTAGATTTAGATGCTCAACAAAGGGTGATGATGAAGGTGATGAAATATTGACTCATCCAATTTGATTGATGTTCACTCCTTCCTTTTTTAAGGTTGTTAACAGTCCTATAAGTAAAGAAGGCAAGTGAAGTAAAAAAGCAAAAATGGAAGAGATAGAAATATGACAATGATGATGATCAAGATGAAAATGATAGTGGATAAGTTTTAGTGTCTCTATTCTTACTTACTAATCAACACTTATTACTCTAAGGAAAATATTGATGCTCTCCATAAATGGTGCCAAAAAACTTGCTAGCACTATGTGGAAGTGTTAAATTAATAAACTTGAACACTACCCCGCAAGTATATGAGTGTGTGTAGTATTATCGAGGTCATACAAAGAGCAAGGTATGTTAAATGCAAGAGTTTTGATTTTTAGCAATATAGATTACTTTCAAAGTATGATTTTGTTTTACACTAGTAAATTAAACAAATAAGAGAATTAAACTATAACAGAGATCGCTTGACATAAAGATTTCAATTGATTAGAAGGTATTGGGAACAACAATTCACAACCACATCACAACTATATGAACTATGAAAATCAACTATGCTAGAAACAACACAAAGGAGGTATGTGTCCTACACATGCCTCTCTATAGTGTAGAACAATCCTAACTTTGTATACCACTCTCATGGATATACCTAGAGTCGGACTACAAATCTTTCACCTCAACACATCCCAGTCACTCTTGTGGTCAAGGTAGTGTTGCTAAGACATGTCGCCTTACTCTTTTGCATATCTTCCCAGATCAAACAAGGAGCATAAATCATACACACAAAGTGGCCAACAATGCATGTAAGAATAAATCCATGTTGATGAACCTTAGAATAGTGAAAATAACTAGCATTAAGCATGAAATTTGAGTTCAACAAAGTTATGACATGGGAGTTACTTCCCTACACCTAAGAAAAAGGGATGTACTCGCCCATGGTTGTAGAAAGTAGATATGAGAAGTAGAAAATAGTGCCAAACATCATAAAAGAAGAAAGTAAACTTGGATGTCTGTGGAAGAAGTAGGAAAGAGTTGGAACTCTGATCAAAGATTCAAAACTCTATCCTTGATGTTGGAAACTCTCTAGAATGCTTCACTCCAAAATGGAGACAGGTGGATATCTCTACAACAATTGTTGGAGAAGAAGTGAGAAGAAGAAGTTTCCCTCCTGAGAAACCACCTTTTCTCCCCTTGGATGCCTTCAACTTCTCCTCACTCTTCTCTGGTTTTGGTTTTGGTTCTGGTTCTGCTCCAAAATGGAAGTAATAGTTTATGATAATCATCCCAAGTCGATTCCAATTTGTATTTAAAAGTGTGGAGGGGATTCTTGTTGATTTGAAAAAGAAAAAACTACAGGTACCATAGCATGTTGGAAAGTCAACACAGAACATTACTTGTGGTTTTTGAATTGGAACTACCTTAATTGATGATGACATAGAGTGTTGGTTGTCCAACACGGTGTGTTTCTGCAAGTCAAGGAACTCTAGAAAATTTTGGAATGAGGATACATGGTGTCTTGATATCTCAACATGACATGTTGCTTGATGATAGGGAATTCTAGATCCAAGTTTTGCACTACAACATGGTGTGTTGAAATCTCAACACAGCATGTTGCCAAAAACATTGTGTTTTAATATATAAACACGGAGTGTTGCTGACCATTTCTGCAGCATAAATTTTCTAAATGTTTAGATAATTGGGGAATGTGCTGATAAATGATATGATGGTCTTTCTCTCCCCATTTTGTCACCAAAATTTTGTACTTACAATCAAGACCATGGAGAAAGTAAAAATAACAACAAAGTAGAAAATCTACCATGATTACGAGTGATTATTGGGTGAAATTGACTTATAAATGTGACCATAAGTGGTCCAAAAGATGATATAAAATATGCACATCAATGCTTATGCATGCCTTGGGGTTGTTAGGTTAGAAACACAAGGCCTAAAACCCAACCCTAGGTAGATGTGACCTTTTTTATTGAAGGCATGACCTATGTATATCATAAACACACCCCTCAATTTGATCTTTAACCTTGATACCTTTAAGAGTTGTATAGTTTGACTTATTAGGTAAAATATTATAAGAAGTGGAGAGTAGTTGATTGGTAGTGTAAATATGGGTATATTTTAGGGACAAAATCCTATTTAAGGGGTGGAGTTACTGAAATTTGACTTCCTAGCCCTAAATACCCTAAATTGGGTATCAAAACATATAGTTCTTAGTTCAACCCAAAATAAGGTTTAGCATATACCCTGACTAAGACATATGATGAGTTTGGATATCCATATACTAATATAAGGCGTGCAATTTTCCTATAATAAATAATAAATGAATATCATAGCTAATGCCAAAAACTCAACTAGTGACTTTATGATGTATAAATGATAATAGAACATCTTCTTTCAAAAATAATGGTGGAAGCTACCCAAATATAGATAAAATGATATATGAAATAATGGAGAATTGGTTTGATTTTAATTAGAAAGATAATATCACAAAACATCCTTAAAAGGGACTCTCGATTTGAATAATGAGTATGAGTACATGTAGGAGTTAAGGAAAATTACTACGTGTGAACCTAATCCTAAAATAGATATAATTTCAACTCATTATCCATAAATAAATCTATTTGATGAGTAAATATGGAAAGAACACTTTTTAATCCCCTATTCAAGAGATCGCCTAATAAATATTCTTAAAATATTAAACTAACCCATATTCATATTTCTCACGGTTTATTTAGTGTTATGGGTCAAGTTTCACAATAATTTGATTGTCCTATATTTCTTCATTTCATTAAGAAAATAAAATATAAGTTACAATTTTAAAATATTAAATATTACACTAGATTGTCTCAAAGTTAAAATTAATGGCAAAATTGGATTCCTCACTCCGCAATCAGCTAACCTACCAAGTTTGGATTTAATATGGTAATATTACTCACTCAGTTTAAGAAAAGAAAAGAACTAATTATTTAATGCCACTTTATTCAAAAACTAATTGTGTACGTTCTTTGTATTAATGTATCATGTTGTTGATTACTTTTATTTCCTTCTTTTTTCATTGAGGCATCGAGTGGAGGGCAGGGATGTCCCCAAGGATTTTCTCTACAAGATTGATGGATCAGGGGTTGTCCTCATCCCTTTGAGACGGGATGTGGGAAGGGGAAGGAATCTCCCAACAATTTCCCATTTCTACATCATGGTAGTGTTTTGGATCTGGATTTCTTCGTGAGGGTAGTTTTGCCTCTCTATTGATTTATTTTGTTTTTCTATGGTTTTTCTTGCATGCACTCTAGTCAATAGTTCCCTTGTTACGACCTAACTTACCAAATACAATGTGAGGATATATCGGTCTTTCAAAAATTTATCTTTTATTCAAAAATCAATAAAATTAGTAATCTTGTAAATCTCATAACTAATTGTAGGAGTATTGAAAAAATACATAAATATGTTTTAGAATCCTAAAAATGAGATCTTTCATCTAGTGTGCTTTTATGGACCTCAATTGGATTGGTTGAAGAGTCAACTTTTGGGGTTTTATATGTAAATCTAATTAAGTATGTTAACTTAACTAAAATCGTAACTAATCAATAGAATGTCTTAAAACTTAAAAAAAAGTATATATTTTTTAAAATAAGAGGATGAGAAGGATTTATTGGTAGAGTATCCAATGTTTATATCCCATATTTTAAGAATGGGTGTTTAGGGTTACATAATTGATACATGGGTAAACCCTAACGATTGGAATTTTCACGACCATGTGAGAAAACTTTTATGGAGTAACTATAGTAGAATTGAGTTAATATAGGATCAGAGAAGAGGTATGTTGCATTCCCCATGAGTTATATTGAAAAAATACTCTCTTTTTACTCTATATCTCTCTCTTGAACCTCTATGAGGTATTAGTATATTGGAATTTCTCTTTCATGTTTTGGTTGGCCTATATGGATCTAGTTTATTGAAACAGATCATGTGATCTTCTTAGTTTTATGGATATGCTTGTTCGGCCCTACATTTTCACCCTATTCCATGTGGTAATACTATTTTGAGTATTTGAAGTAAATAAAACTCTAACTTTCAAGTGGTTGAATTCTATGATCTTATGATGCATCTTACTTGTGAAGATGGTTGCATATTTATTTATGAGTCTCTGACCCCACTTGATATTAATAGGATATTCTCATCCCTTATTTGATCTTGCATATACTCTATCTTTCATATCCTATTTGCATGTGTGATTTACTAGTCATAACCAGAAGTAGTGACACCATATTCTAGGGACTGAGCTTTATTCCCATGCCAAGAATTGAGTATTATTCCCTTGCCAAGTATGATTTTTAGGCGTTGAGTTTCATTCCCCTTCCAGGCCGTGGGTTTTATTCAAGTATCATATATGATATTAGGCATTGGATTTTATTTCCCTATCATTCATTGAGGTTTTATTCCTCCTAAAGATCTTATATTTGTTTTGGCACTAAAGTTTATTCTACTACATCTTCGTATGAAATATATGGGTTCCTACCTTGATTTTTAGTTTATTCTAGTTTGTTTATCATACACCATGCAATTTTTTATGTTTGTGAGATTATTGATGTGACATTGTTCAAGGCAAGAAACACTCTTATTTTTTAACTTCTCGAAATGAATTAACTTTTGGTGATCATTATTCTTTTGATCTTCTATTTGGACACTTAGATATCTATCTCTAGATATGAGAAGCCTTGGTAAGTATATTTTTGTCAGTTTTCCCCAATATTGCTTAATCCCTATTTTTTCAACAAATAGCATCATTTTTGTGCCGACAACTTCCACCTCTGTCTTCTTTTGTGGGGTATGCTTCCAACCCCTTAGGTGAAGGAAATGGAGGGCTTGGCATGACAACCTAGAATTTGATTTGTGGAGTTGACTCTTGGAAAATAGACATGAAACAGCTTGTACATCCCTCTTCTAGTGACTAAGTTGTTTCTTTCATGTAAACCCTTAGTGGGAGATTATTATGTAATCTTATAAATTGAAAATGGGAATAGAATTTTGTATTGTTGCTTTCTTGTATACCAGTCATTTGAGAAATGAAAAATACACATATTTTGGAATTTTGTTAGTGTGTTTGGATTAGATGGGTTTATTCCTCAATTAAGTAAGGATTGGATCCCCTCTTGGGTCCCACTCCTTACAATGACAATGTTATCAACATAAATAGCAACAAGAATATGTCCATTGAGGATCTTAATGTTGGTATGTATGCCTAGATTGTCAATAATATGATGATTGCAATGGCATATCTTGTAAATGATTTGATTAATTACTAAAGGAAATCTTCCAATTTATTTTGTTTTATTTATTTATGAGATAATGATATAACATAATAAATGTTAAAAGAATGATGATACTCGATGACATATGTATTTAGGTTAGGACCTGAAAAATGAGATCATGTGTATGACAAGAGTACATACATTCTTGTTATGTCCCTAGTTGTTTATTACTATGGAAGCAAAATAGACAATAGTAATACATAAGACTAGAGTGTGTGTTGGTTGATGACAGAATATCATTAGTCATGATATGTGATATCAACCCAAACACATAGGTACCAGCTAGAGAACATGGTACCAGATAGACCCGCCTTCAGAGTGATACATAGAAACCATGATTGGTAGTCAGAACCATCTTTTATAGTGTTGGTGGTGATTGTGGTTCTAACACCTGAAATTGCTACACTCATCACATGTCGTTTAGTGTACTTTGACATCATCCATCGTGTCCTTGACAAGGGTTGCCATAAAGGTGATAATCAGGTGCATTGTGACACATGAGGATGGTTTTGAGTGATGTGGATGGGATTTCTCTCTCCTACATGAGTATCATATCCTGACTACTTGATAAGTAAGACTGAGAAATGCATGGTCTTGCTCATATGAGTCAATATGTGATATTGAGCTTACATATATCTCAGACAGTCTACTCTAGTTCAAGGATCATGCATTAAATGTTGAAGAGGATGATGATTCCATGCCTTGAGTTGAATCTGGTTATCAGTGACAAAGGAACTATACAAACATTATAACACCAATTACAAACTATAGGTTGAAGTTGTTCTCCTACTTTTCAATTATTTGGGTAGCAATTATGTGTTGTTAGATACCACTTATTGTTTGTGATGTCATAAATATTTATGGACATTCACTACAAACGTAACTTGGAACCTATTGTTGGATCTTAGATGGGTGATTAGATGCTCTAGAAGGGGGGTGAATAGAGCTGAATGCACTTAAACAAAATCATTAGACCTTTAAGATATATCACAAGATAAGGTTGCTAAATAGGAAATTTGAGTGCAACTAAAACATGCATAGCAAGGGAGAGAGAGAGATTGAACATACACCAATTGACAAGTTGTTTTAGAGTGGTTCCACACTTCAAACTAGAAGTGAGTCAGTCCACTACCTAGAGAAGTCAACCTCTAGGATTTCTTAACCTTGCATCTTCATTATATTCATTATAAGAGATACAATACATGACCACCAAAGGACTTACCTATCCAATACAAAGAGTCTTCAACCTTACCAAGGACTTACCCACTTTGCAAGAGTCTTATGCCTTCTTCCAAGGACTTACCTACTCTTGCACAAGTCTTCAGCCTTTAAGGAATTACCCACTCTTCTTGTATCTTCCGCCTTTGACTTCACCTTCACTCGGAGAAGCTTCCACCAAGGACTTACCCACTTAAGCAAGGAGTCTTCTGCCTTCACCAAGGGCTTACCCACTCTAGCTCCAAGTCTTCAGCCTTGATCTTCACCAAGGGACTCCTTCCCTTGTTCTTCTTCACCTCTCTTAGCTAAGAGAGAGAACCTTCATCTTCATGATTGAAATGAGAGATGGGGAGGTGGTGGAAGTGAGAGCCTCACAAGAAATACATGTAGGACTAGCTCTCTTACAGATTTCCTACTCACTCTAATGGATGTAGCAAGTGATTAAGCTTAGAGAGAGAGAGGAGGTTGTAGGAAGCACTCAACTATAGAATAGGAACCTCACATAGACATTGCATTTAATGCTCAACCTTGTAATGAATCCCAAGGGGTCCTATTTATAGCTGGGGATACCTCTTAGCCTTTGGGAATAGTTGAGAATGAAAACTAGCCATTTTTTGGCTTGCAACGGATATATTTTCACTTGTTGCACCTCTACAATGGCTAGAAGCACTTTTTTGCACTTTTCTGTACAGTGCAATTGGTTGAGTTTCTATAAGGATAACTCGACCGATAGAGTAAAAGACAAAGCCGATATTCAGACCATCGGTCGAGTTTGTCCTGGGGAAACTCGACCGACCAATGAAAATCAAATTGGTCTGGTACTCCATCGGTCGAGTTCTGTGAAGTGTAAATTTGACCGATCAAAAGTCATTTTCAAGATCCAATCAGGATCGGTCGAGTTTGCAACTCACAGAACTCGACTGATGAACAGCCTGATGTGAATTTTGGAAAATGGCTTTTGAGTGCTTAAACATTCGATCTAAGTGCTCCTGATTTTTTCTAAGCTTAATTACAAGTCATACAATCATTACAAGTGATTTACAACATGATTCTAATGGATTTACATCATATTACAAAAATGTGCACTTGTATTAACTTTGACTTGTCTTTTCTCTAATTTGAGATGTGCAAGTTAGGGCATTTGGAGTGTGTCTATACCTAATCTGAAATCACTCAAGTAGAGACATTAGACACCAATTTGTGGAATGGTTAGTCATCATCAAAACACGGGTTTAGTCAATTAGACGTGAGTCAACATTGACCTAATTGACCTTGAGTCAACATTCTCCCCCTTTTTGAAGATGACAAACCATTCCATAAATGTATTGAAAGCTTTTAAGTAAAATCATACCTTCAGAGAAACCTAGGGGTTTCAATAGGATTGATCTAATATGCTCCCTCTCAATTGATGTGCATGGAGTTCTCATACTCCCCCTTAATTGATGTTATTTCTCCTGCATGGTTAGCTTTCATAACATTTATAGAATATTATGTCTTCTACTCATATATGTTCTACACATATATGTCTTCTCCCATTTTACCTTCTCCCCCTTACATGGACATACTTCTCTTCATGTAAGACATGCCTTCTCCCCATTTTGTCAAAGGAATACATACCTTTCTCCCCCTTTGTCATTTCAAAAAGTGGGGTTAAGAAGAAAATAAGAAACATCACTTGTTAAAGAGAAAGGAGATAACAAAAAGTTATATAAGGAGAGTAGAAGAGCACATATAGGGGCTTGTCCAAGCATAGAAAGAAACGCAAGTTAAAGCATATACTTGAACAACCCAAAATGCAAGATGAAGTGTTGCAGAAAAACAATAAAATGTAATTTTGACCCTCAAGATGACAGAATTTGCCCAAAAAGCATCAGGGCTCATGGCAAAGCAATGAGTCTTGCTTAGAAGGTCGTTTCTGCATGAAAAATACTATTATTGCATCAAAAACTAAAATTGGAGCAGAATCTGCATAAAATCCAAACATACTCCAATTTCTACATATAATGTATCTCTTTGTGCCCTGCATCACAATGTTATGCAAGCAACTCAAGATAGTAGATATGCAATTCAAGGAATAAACTTGAGCATGTATGAGACAAGATACAAGCATAACATATAGATGAGCAAAGATGCCAATTATAAACAAGGTTAGAACTACATGTATGTGAACTACTAGTAGATGATATCACAAGTTAGGACTACTAGTAGGATCTAGATCATAGCAAGAGATACCAAAAGATATGCAAGATAAAGCAAGCTATGAGTAGATGTAGAGATATATCCAAACAAAGAGATAAGCAATTTGAGAAGCATGAAAGGATATAACTCACTAACAAATATGCATCATTACCAAAAGATGATCACCACTAAGAACCTCAAGGTTGTATCAACACAAGATATACACCTATATAGATGTAGCAAGTTAGAGTACAACGGAAGCAATTTTAGACACAACCAAGAGATCCAAAGAGATAATCATCAAAACCTGCAAAACAACTCAAAGCAAGTAATTGCAAGATATAGATATACCAATTTAAAGCAATTAGAGAGATAGAGTTGTAAGAAAGATAAACATTTAAAGCATGGCAATATGCATATATAAAGGTACCAAAGGAGTGCCAAAGAATAAGGCTATTTGGTTGAGAAAAACTAGTTGAGAGGGAAATTCTCATCCAATAAGCCAACTGTGTATTCTCTGCACAGTGTTATCTGTCAAGTTCTATGTATTGACAACTCGACCGATGACAGCTATTGGCAACACCCATTGGTTCCTATCGGTCGAGTTTCAAATAGGACAAACTTGACTGACAGAGCAGCTGTTAAAAGGCACATATATTTCATAAAAACATATTTAAAGGCATGCTAAAAATGCAAACCATATCCAAACATGTCTAAGCAAGTTAGTAATGCACTATAGAAGCATTAGAAACAATTTTTGAGCAAGAGTGTGAATAGAAACACAAAATACCACTTTTGACTCAAAAACCATATGCATAGTGCACACTAACTTGACAAAAATAACTTAGAAAAGGTTATAAGCAAGAAAATTTTACCATTGTTCTTACCATTCCTTTTTCCACTTATTGTCACCCCATACACATCTCATCTTTCTTCTTCATGTGGATTGAGAAGTCAATTTGCAATTCAATAGCTCAAGTCAATCCATTTGCAAGTACCTACAAGAAGAAAGATGAAATGGTCCCCAATCATGTTTTTGGGTCCAGAGGAGTTAGTTTAGCAACCCAAGTCCTATTGCTCTTGGTTGCTTTCCTAAAAGGACAACAAGTATAATAATGGCCAATATCATTGCAATAGTTGCATGTGCCAATAGTCTTGGAACTAGAGGATTCTCCATGGAATATTGGAGGTCATTTACCTTTGTTGTTCCTTTGACTACCATCATTGTCACGATAGTCGACAAAATCGTTACTGATTAAGCGGAATTAAACATTAGCAGCGGATTACTGAAAATCACTAAAAATTAAAACCATTTGCAAAGAGATCCATTTCCAGGAAACTCTTATAATAAGAACCAAAATATTATATATACATTCTGGTCCACAAAGTACATACCATGTACCTTCTCTTCTCAAGGATTACATACAACAGTTGCTCTATTAAATCTACACATAAGCAACATGAAACCTTGTTGGCTTTTAGGCTAACGAGTTTCAATCAAGCTAATGATCTTTTACCCAGTTAAACCAACTCTGCAAGTATACGGAGGCGATGTAGTCGGGATCGAACACAAGGAGCTTAAGCAAATTAATTGAACGCAATAGTCCCAGCTTTCATCAATCTAGATCGGTTTTTAATAAGAGTTGATTGTTTAATGTCTAAAACAGGAAAAGTTAAGAATAAACTTTACACAAGTTTAGGCGGATTAACAAGGTTTTAGTCAAATGCTAAAGGATCTTGGACATTAGGGGATTCATTCACATACCATAGCAATTAGGTAAACTTGGCAATCTAAACATATCTAAGCTCTTATCTCAAAAGGTCGATGTGTTGCATTTTTATCTCCCGAAGCAAATGCAACGATCACAACATCAAACAACATTCTCATGTTAATCTTTGTTTTTTATCACAAACAACCTTTCAACTATTTCTAGCTACTCTCATAGACTAGAAAGAGTTGTTATAAAAGATACCATCCATACATTCATGTTTATTTTCTCAAATCAAACATAAACGCAGAAAACATGCACACAACATGGCCAATATCATATGCAAGAAGAGAGGAACCGGTATTTTTATAAAGAGAGACAAGAAACATAGACATTTAGTACGAGATTACGTAGTTTCACACATGCTATGGCATGGGAGTTACTCTCCCATGCCCAAGAAAAAGGATCTACTCGTCCATAACTATGTACAGAAGAATTTCTACAGAATTCTCTATGCTAGACATGGTTTTGGGAAGAAAAGACAAGAAGAACCAAAGATGTAACCACAAGGAGTAAGAAATTCGGCTTTATGACGAGATTCCCTTCCTTTAGCTTCTCTAAAACGTACTGACTCCTCTCCCGAGAAGTTGCACGGAGTTGGGGAAGCTTGGCTGCACTTTGGGGAGGACAATGGAGGAGTGGAGAAGAAGAAATGGCTTCTTTTCTCAAGAAACCACCTTAGTTCCTCCCAATTCGCCCTCCTCTGCTCTCCTCTGCCTTTGGGACGAGAGAAAACTTCCAAATGGTCGAACGTAACTGTCCCTTTCCTTCCCTCTCTTTTAAAATCGTATTCTGCATTTTTGAAATTCTGAAACTGCCAGGTGCACGCCGTGCACCTGCAGTGCAGTTATAAACAGAGCTGCAGTTGACAATGAACTGGTACGTGCACGGCGTGCACTTTTGAGATTGCACGCCGTGCGTCTCTTCAGAGCCTCTTTCAACAATTCACGTTCCAGGTGCACGCCGTGCATCTGAGTTTGCACGCCGTGCATATTTGTGGTTGAGCAGAACAGAATTCCTTTGTGATGTTGCACGCCGTGCACTTTGAAAGTGCACGCCGTGCATTATACTGTTTCAGCAGATAAATCTTCTCTGGGACGGTGCACGTCGTGCATCTGAGTTTGCACGTCGTGCACTTTGCTGTTTCTGTAGAAAAACGTTTGAAATTAGTCATTTTTGTGAAAAACTTGCAATACAAGTTATTGGACATGTAGAACAACTAAAAGATGGCAAAACTACTATGAAAGAGACTGAATTAGACTAGAAAGAACCAAATTTGTGTGTGATAACATGTGAAAATATGATATACAAATCACACAACAAATCCCCCTAAGCTTAAACCATTGCTTGTCCTCAAGCAAAAAGAGAATGGAAATATAATTGAAGAATTGTGAAGAACATGAATAAATCAAATGAAATGAAAGATGTGTATAAAACCAAACCAACCATGCTCAACATGTTTATGCTCATAGCCATCAATTCAACTCAAACTCCCAAGAAAAAGATTTTAGTTCAGCAGGGGTGGCATCAATTTCAATGAAACAATCAATTAAACAGCACTAGGTAGAAATTGGATGACCAAGCCAAACAATCAGTAGATGTACAACTCCAACTCTCAACTATTAAGGATAACAAAAGATGAAATCTTAGTTAAAAAAATTGACAATTTTTGTTGAACTCTCTTTTTCCCAGAAAAGATATAACAAATGATTACGGGCTCCGACACTTGGCTGCTAATCTAGGCTTATGCACACGAGGAGTGTCGGTTGGGGTATTTTACCCTCTTTTAAGGCATATCACCTAACCATCGTGGCCAGATCGAACTTACACTAGGCTAGCATGATATGTGGGCAGATTAGCCATCTTTAATGGGGTATAGAGTTGAAAAAAAAAATCCAAAACTTTGGAGAGTCAACTGAAATGCATCATTAACTAGATTTCTTCATCTGTTTTGAAAAAAAAAATTTCATTGAAAGAAAGTTTGCATATGTACTAGGAGCTTGGCAAAGTCATCCTGTATTCTAAATAATGTTGTACAGTTGATTTATTCACAAAAATTGAAACCATTACATGTTTTTAAACAATCAGGGATGTGAAAGATGAAATTTTCAGGACAGGAGCATAAACTTGAGTTAAACACATGTTTGTGGTTCAAAAGTTTCATTTGATTTACACATGATTTTTACAATTTCTTCAATTGAAATTTCTCATAAAAGGAGGACGAACAGTTAAGCATATAGGGGTAAGTCTCATAGCATATTAGATTTGCCATCAGAAAAAGAAGAACTAAAACAACAACTAAAAGAGAGAACAAGACAAAAGTACAAAAGCAAATGTCGTGAAGCAAATAACATGGAAAATAAAAGCTAACAATACTAGGATACCAAATACCATCCGGTTGCTCCCCCCTAAGCTTAAAATCAGCAGTGTCCTCACTTCTTCATTCAAACTTTTGGAGTTTACAACCGGATACCTGCCATGAACAATATCAGAAGAAAGATCCCCCGCCTCCCTGATCTGGGAAGAATTGACTGACAATGTCGGGGATATCCATCAGTGTTGCGGCTGATGAACCTGGCTACTACTGGGCTTCTGGAAACTCATGGTGCGGGGCGTATGGAGCTGTGGTCTGCTGGCGAGCTGGAGACTGGAAGGACTGTGGTGCTGGGTAGTGGCCTTGCGAGATGTGCCACGCATCCATCCTATTTGCCATGTCGTACACAGTTGAGTATTGTGCACTCAATTGGTCAAACCTGGAGTCATGTTGCGCTCCCATCTGATCAAGGCGGGTCTCCAAATGATCAAAACGCCGCTCCACGTAGGTATAGAGATGCTGAAAATCTGGCGTTGACCAGCTGTACTCGGTCTGAGTACTCGTGGACGGTGGCAGAGGGGTTGCTGCTCCTGGGGTAGGTCCTGGTGTAGAGCTGCTGGAACCCCTGGCGGGTGTTCCATCATCATTCTCTGGTTGAAGCTCTACTTTCCAGGTTTCCTTGTCCTTGATATTATTACGGCTTGCATCAGGGATTGTGATGAATTGTGTCTTTGTGATATAAACTTTGAACTTTGACTCGTTGTTGCCATGTTTTGAGATTAGACCGCAGGAGATAAGATAGCTTATATCCACTAGATTTTTTCCTGGTGCAGGTTTTAAGCTACCTACATCCAACCCCAATTGCATAGCCAGGATGCTAATTACTCCGCCACACATGATGTCGCCAGCTTCCCTTTTCTTTTGTTTCTTCGTTTCAAGCAGCTTGTGCACAATGTAATAAATTGAACTGATGCGCTCATTTTGTACCACACACCACAAAAAGAAAAGATCAATCTTCCCTACAACACCCTGTGTTTCATTCTTTGCAAATGGTCCCGTGCTAAGAAGGCGATGAAGGATTCGGAAAACAGGGTTATGGATGCTAGAAGCCCATGCATTCTGTGCCTTATGCACTGTATCAGAAGTGATTTCGGACCAAAACAGATCGCTGTTGAAAGCCGGAGGGTAATCAGTATAACCGCCAAAATTGCATTTGAGTAAAGTGCTAAACCGCTCGAAATTCATGCAAAACGGTTTATCCAAGAGACGGAAACTGATTTTCTGAAAAGGGATTTGAAAACGATCACCTTCAGCCTTAAAGGTAGTAAGAAACTCGTATACCAGATGGGGGTAGGTTTTAGCAACCCGAGTGCAGAGAAAGTGTAGCCCCAAGAAGTTTAAGTGGTTTACTACCTCATCTTTGAAGCCTAGTTTGGCTACTGCTTTTTCACACATGTATCTTGAAGGGAGAACACGCCTTGTAATGAGAAACTGATAATCGGCGTCTTCTTCAGGTTTGACCATGAACTGTGTGGAAGGTATAAAGGAATGTGGTTGAGGTGCGGAGGAGGAACCTGCTTTAGGTGTAACTTGATAGCCTGGACGGCTGCTGGCTTTCCTCTTGATTGGCGCCATCAGATGAATGCACGAATGGACCGGAATCTGTCTCAGGCAGATAATTGCACGGCGTGCACCTGCGGAATTTGGGAGAAACTGTGCAGCGGCGTGGACGGCTCTGCTATGCGGACACTTTGCGGTGATGGGACGGAGTGATGGTGGCTGCTGCTGATAGGACGAGCTTTGGATAGCGTCGGCGGCGCTTGGCGGTGCTGCTGAGCACGGCTGGAGTTGCGGAGAAGAAAGGAAGATGATGGCGGCTTGGAAAGGCGGCTGGAACTGCTGGAGTCGCGGAGAAAATGCACGGCTGTTGCTTCGTGCACGGCTGCTGCAGATCGGGCGTGCTCGGCGGAGATCGGAGCAGCGGCGGCGTGAGGTGCTGCGCACGGCTGCTAGATCTGGAGCTGCTGGGCGCGGCTGGAGTGGAGTGGAGTCGGAGGTGGCCGGAGGTGCTGCTGTGCACGGCTGGAGAAGAACGGCGCACGGCTGTTGACGGCGGAGCTGTGCACGGCGGCTGCTAATCTTTGGGGTCGGGGTGCATGGTTTAGGGTTAGAGTGTTAGGTCGTGCACTCCGGCCCTTTTGTTCACATTTCACTTAAAAGTGAACGGCATGCATTTTTGGGGTGCACGGCGTGCGTGTTTCCAGATACTTAATATCAAACTTGAACCTCGGGGTGAACGCTGTGCATTTGTGAAATGCACGTCGTGCATGTTTCCTGTAAGCTTTCGAGTAATCAAATCTCCAGCTGCACGGCGTGCATTTTTGAGGTGCACAGCGTGCATGATTCCAGAACATTTTTCACCACATTTCATAATGAAGTGCACGCCGTGCATTCTGAAGTGCACGCCGTGTATTTTGTGATTTCTGCAGAAAATTGCATTTTATTAGCAGAAAATTATGACGGATCGAATAGAGATCAAGTTTAAATTATTACATTCATCCATGATAGGCTTATTAACAAAATTAAAGAGTGTTTTTTATTTGAAAAAGCTTAAAAGAAATCTATCCTAATGTGGGGTCAACTCCCACGAGTTCCTCCATTTAGAGTCCGGAGTAAGACTCTTCAATCATTCATGCATCATGGAGGGAGCAAGAGGCTCCCTTGTCTAGAATCTCAGAAGATGAATACAGCTTGCATCTTTGTCCATTCACTTTGAAACTCCCATCTTTTCCTTGTAATTCCACAGCTCCATATGGAAAGATCTTCAATACAAGAAAGGGGCCGGACCACTTTGACTTTAGCTTTCCCGGAAATAACTTCAGCCTTGAATTGAACAATAAAACTTGGTCTCCTTCTTGAATATCTTTCCTACGGATTCTTTTGTCATGCCATGCCTTTGTTCTTTCCTTGTACAGCTTCGCATTTTCATAAGCATCGAGGCGCAGCTCTTCAAGTTCTTGCAATTGTAGAAGGCGTTTCTCTCCAGCTTTCTTCATATCAAAATTTAAGAATTTGATAGCCCACAATGCACGGTGCTCAAGTTCAAGTGGAAGATGACAAGACTTCCCATAGATAAGCTTGAAAGGAGTGGTTCCTATGATGGTCTTGTAGGCTGTGCGGTATGCCCAAAGTGCATCATCAATCTTCAAAGCCCAGTCTTTTCTTGAACTAGAGACGGTCTTCTCAAGAATATTTTTCAGCTGCCTATTAGAAACCTCCACTTGCCCGGATGTTTGAGGATGATAAGGCGTAGAGATCTTGTGAGTGACACCATACTTGGAAAGAAGGTTGTTGAATTGTTTTTCAGTAAAGTGTGTCCCTCCATCAGAAATGACAGCACGTGGAACACCAAACCTAGGAAAGATGATCTTCTGAAATAACTTGATTACTGATTTGGCATCGGGTGATTGGGTTGGAATGGCCTCAACCCATTTAGACACGTAATCAACAGCAACAAGAATGAACTGATACCCGCATGAGGATGGGAATGGTCCCATGTAGTCAACACCCCATACGTCAAACACCTCAACCTCTAGGATAGAGTTGAGTGGCATGTCATCACAGAGGGATATACCTCCAGTTCTTTGGCATTTAACACAGGATTTAACAAAAAGATTTACATCCTTGAAGAGTTTAGGCCAATAGAAACCCGCTTGGAGTATCTTTGCAGCAGTCTTTTCTCCTCCAAAATGGCCTCCATAAGAAGAAGCATGGCATTCAGCAATGATGGCGGGAATTTCTTCTTCAATCACACAGCGGCGTATTAACCCATCACTCCCATGTTTGAATAGGAAAGGATCATCCCAATAATAGAACTTTACGTCATGAAAGAACTTCTTCTTTTGTTGATATGTCAAGCCGGGTGGAAGCTGCCCTGTAGCAAGAAAATTTGCAATATCGACAAACCATGGTGCTTGAACGGATGATAGAGCATAGAGTCTTTCACTGGGAAGATGATCTTCAATAGGTAATGAGTCTCCCGCTGTAGTGGATAATCTAGAAAGATGGTCAGCAACGCTATTTTCAGTTCCTTTCTTGTCCCGAATCTCTAGATCATACTCTTGTAGAAGCAACACCCAACGAATAAGGCGTGGCTTTGCATCCTTTTTGCTCAAAAGATATTTGATTGCAGCGTGATCAGTATAGACTATCACTTTAGAACCCACAAGATATTGTCAGAATTTCTCAAAGGCATACACAATAGCAAGCATCTCCTTCTCTGTAGTTGTGTAGTTGATTTGCGCATCATTGAGGGTCTTGCTTGCATAATGAATGGCATGGAGCTTCTTGTCTTTCCGCTGTCCTAGAACAGCTCCTACTGCAAAATCACTTGCATCGCACATTAACTCAAAGGGGGCATCCCAATACGGAGGTTGAATGATGGGGGCTGAAATGAGAGCTTCCTTGAGTGTAGTAAAGGCTTTATAGCATTCTTCATCAAAGACAAAATATGCATCTTTAGCAAGGAGAGAACACAACGGTTTTGCAATCTTTGAAAAATCTTTTATGAATCTTCTATAGAACCCTGCATGTCCTAAGAAGCTTCTTATGTCCTTGACTGAAGATGGGGTGGACATTTTCTCAATAGCTTCCACCTTTGCCCTGTCAACTTCAATGCCTTTGTTAGAAATCACATGTCCTAGTACTACACCGGATTGTACCATAAAATGGCACTTCTCCCAGTTTAGCACTAGGTTAACCTCTTTACATCTGGCTAATACTAAGGACAAATTAGACAAGCATTGATCAAATGAATCGCCGTAAACACTAAAATCATCCATGAAAACTTCCATAATATTTTCAATGAAATTCGAGAAAATGGCCGTCATGCACCGCTGAAAAGTGGCGGGTGCATTACAAAGACCAAAGGGCATGCGGCGGTAAGCATAAGTGCCATATGTGCAAGTGAACGTGGTTTTTTCCTGATCGGGCGGGTAGATAGGAATCTGGTAAAACCTGGAATATCCATCCAAATAACAAAAATAAGAGTGTTTAGCAAGGCATTCCAACATTAAATCAATGAAGGGTAAAGGGAAATGGTCCTTGTGAGTTGCTTTGTTTAGACGCCGGTAGTCAATACACATACGCCAGCCTGTGACCATGCGTGTCTGTATCAACTCATCATTGTCTCCCTTTATGACAGTTGCACCCCCCTTCTTAGGTACTACATGAATAGCACTAACCCAGGGGCTGTCACTAATGGGATAAATAATTCCGGCATCCATTAGTTTTAAAATCTCTTTCTTTACCACGTCAAGCATGTTTTGATTTAAACGTCTTGGTGGTTCAACGGTTGGTTTTGCATCATCCTCCATGTTTATTCTATGCATACAGATTTTAGGATGAATGCCTTTCAAGTCATCAATGGAATAACCAATCACATCTTTATACAAGCGCAATTTAGCAAGTAATTTATTTTCTTGTTCCTTGGTTAATTCATCATTTATTATAACAGGAGATGAAGAATTTGGGTTTAGAAACGCATACCTCAGCCCCGGTGGAAGGGCTTTAAGTTCTACCTTTTTCTTTGAAGCTTCTTCATCAACATTTTCTTCATCACATGGAGCTTCTTCTTGATTTGCTTGAGCTATATAAATAGGAATAGCTCCAGAATATTCAGACTTATCATTTTCAGCAATGACCTCATCGCAATAGTTTATCATGAAATCTATCATATCATCAACATAATCTTCCATTGGATCAGCAGTATCAAATAAACAAATATCTTTTACTTGTGCGGGTGCTTTCATGGCATCGGAAATAGAAAATTCAATTTCTTCTTCCCCCACACGTAGGGTCAACTTTCCTTCCCGAATGTCAATTAGACAACCAGCAGTCCTTAAGAAAGGTCTCCCAAAAAGAACTGGATTGCGAGGGGTCTCTACCATGTCAAGCACTACAAAATCACATGGTATATAGAATTTGCCAATCTGTACAAGCACATCTTCTAATACACCTTTAGGGTGTTTAAGAGAATGATCAGCTAGTTCAATAACCATCTTTGTTGGCTTTAGATCCCCAAGGTCTAGCTCTTGCCATAGAGTGGTTGGAATGAGGCTAATGCTAGCCCCCAAATCCACTAATCCTTTTTCAAAAGTGACATTATTGATCTTGCACGGCAATGTGAAAGGTCCCATATCATCCAGCTTTTCCGAGATAGAAGGAATGCGGTTTTGAATAATGGAGCTTACATGTTCAGAATGTTTGACTGTTTCTACTTGATCCGCTCTTCTCCTTTTAGATAAGATTTCTTTTAAAAACTTGGCATAAGAAGGCATCTCAGCAATAACATCGGTAAAAGGAAGATTAACTTGCAACTTGCTAAGAATGTCCATAAATTTCTTGAACTTGACATCATCTTTATTGTTGACAAGCCTATGAGGGAAAGGTGTGGTAGCTTTGAAAGAAGGCGGATTTTTAGATTTACCTTGCTCTTTGTTGCAATTAGGAATGTGAGATTCTTCCTCATTAAGTACCTCCATGTCCTTCTCCTTAGGTGGCGAAGGTCTTTCAATTTCAGCTCCACTCCTTAGAATAATGGCATTGGCTTGCTGTCTAGGATTCACTTCTGGCACACTAGGAAGAGAATCGGATTGCTGTCCTTGTTGAGAAAGAGCTTGTTGAGCTATTTGATTCTCCAGCATCTTTGTATGGGTGGATATGTTGTCTACCTTGGCTGAAAGTTGAAGAATAGCATCCTTAAGTAGCTTATCATTCCCCCTAAGCTCTTCATTTTGCTGCGTTTGTGTGTTAATAAATTTCTCCATCATAGTCTCAAGAGAATATTTTTGGGGTTGTTGTTGCTGCCCTTGATAGCCCCTGTTGTTGTAACCTTGCAGATTACCTTGTCGGTTGAATTGTGTTTGCTGTGGCGGTTGTTGTTGTCCCTGCTGAAAATTACGAGCATTGCTAGTATTCTTGTAAGAAAAGTTGGGATGATCCCTCCATCCTGGATTGTATTGATTAGAATAAGGGTTATATTGCTAGTTCCTCTGCATCTCAATAGCATTAACCTGTTCAAGATCTCCCTCCATAGTGTTGGGAGAAAAACATTGAGAAGAAGTATGCCCCGGATTTCCACAAGCTTCACATGTGGCTTCTGCTGATTGAACCGGCAATGTAGTCAACTTCTCGAATTTTTGAGTGAGAACATCAAGCTTTGCAGCAATAAAGTCAACGGCGTCAACGGTGTATTTTCCTCCTGGCTTCACACTAGAAGAACTTGCATTTGATGATGAATTGGCTCTTCTATCACCTCCCCATTAGCAATGGTTGAGTGATATATCTTCAATGATGTCATAGGCTTCTCTATAAGATTTGGTCATAAGAGAACCACCGGCTGCCGCATCAAGCGTCATCCGGGTGTTATAGAACAGCCCGTTGTAGAAAGTCTGAAGAAGTAGCCAATTAGTAAGACCGTGATGAGGGCAAAGACGTTGAAGGTCTTTGAACCTTTCCCAAGTATCATAAAGAGTTTCACCATCATTTTGAGAAAAGTTAGTGAGCTGATTTCTCAAATGAGCAGTCTTGCTTGGAGGAAAATATTTGGCAAGAAAAACATTAAGTAGTTGGTCCCAAGTTTTTATAGACTTTTTTGGAAGAGACAAAAGCCAAGTTTTGGCCTTATCCCTTAGAGTAAAAGGGAAAAGCATCAGCCGTACTCCATCTACTGTTACGCCGTTAATTTTGAAAGTGTTTAAGTATTCCAGAAATTCTGCAATGTGAAGACTTGGGTCTTCATTAGCGGTACCCCCAAAGTGGTTTTGTTGGATCATCTGCATCATAGAAGGAGAAATGGAGAAATTGTTCGCTTCTATGGCTGGTAGGTCGATGGCTCCACATATGTTTGTGGCCACCGGCATAGCAAAGTCCTTGAGCGGGCGGTCGTCTTCCATGATTGGAAGGCTTGGTGAAGTTTCCTCAATAGATGAAAAAGACGGCGTGGATGATGATGGAGATGGTGATGGTGGTGGAGTATTATCCTCTAGCGGTGATTGTTCTTTCCTCCTTGATCTTCTCAAGCTTGAGAGGCTTCGCTCTATCTCAAGGTCTAATAACGGGGTTGTTTGAAGACCTCGTTGCGAGCGACGCATGCAACCTGAAATTAATAAGAAAAATATAAGAACACAACTAGAAGATATATGAAAATTTCAAAAATGAGGAATATGATCTAGTCTCAAATACTTGTTAGTTCTTATTACTCCAATTAATTTACCGTAGCTCCCTGGCAACGGCGCCAAAAACTTGTTGGCTTTTAGGCTAACGAGTTTCAATCAAGCTAATGATCTTTTACCCGGTTAAACCAACTCCGCAAGTATACAGAGGCGATGTAGTCGGGATCGAACACAAGGAGCTTAAGAAAATTAATTGAACGCAATAGTCCCAGCTTTCATCAATCTAGATCGGTTTTTAATAAGAGTTGACTATTTAATGTCTAAAACAGGAAAAGTTAAGAATAAACTTTACACAAGTTTAGGCGGATTAACAAGGTTTTAGTCAAATGCTAAAGGATCTTGGACATTAGGGGATTCATTCACATACCATAGCAATTAGGTAAACTTGGCAATTTAAACATATCTAAGCTCTTATCTCAAAAGGTTGATGTGTTGCATTTTTATCTCCCGAAGCAAATGCAACGATCGCAACATCAAACAACATTCTCATGTTAATCTTCGTTTTTTATCACAAACAACCTTTCAACTATTTCTAGCTACTCTCATAGACTAGAAAGAGTTGTTATAAAAGATACCATCCATGCATTCATGTTTATTTTCTCAAATCAAACATAAACGCAGAAAACATGCACACAACATGGCCAATATCATATGCAAGAAGAGAGGAACCGGTATTTTTATAAAGAGAGACAAGAAACATAGACATTTAGTACGAGATTACGTAGTTTCACACATGCTATGGCATGGGAGTTACTCTCCCATGCCCAAGAAAAAGGATATACTCGTCCATAACTATGTACAGCAGAATTTCTACAGAATTCTCTATGCTAGACATGGTTTTGGGAAGAAAGACAAGAAGAACCAAAGATGTAACCACAAGGAGTAAGAAATCTGGCTTTATGACGAGATTCCCTTCCTTTAGCTGCTCTAAAACGTACTGACTCCTCTCCCGAGAAGTTGCACGGAGTTGGGGAAGCTTGGCTGCACTTTGGGGAGGACAATGGAGGAGTGGAGAAGAAGAAATGGCTTCTTTTCTCAAGAAACCACCTTAGTTCCTCCCAATTCGCCCTCCTCTGCTCTCCTCTGCCTTTGGGACGAGAAAAAACTTCCAAATGGTCGAACGTAACTGTCCCTTTCCTTCCCTCTCTCTTTTAAAATCGTATTCTGCATTTTCGAAATTATGAAACTGCCAGGTGCACGCCGTGCACTTTGGGGTGCACGCCGTGCACCTGCAGTGCAGTTATAAACAGAGCTGCAGTTGACAACGAACTGGTACATGCACGGCGTGCACTTTTGAGATTGCACGTCGTGCGTCTCTTCAGAGCCTCTTTCAACAATTCACGTTCCAGGTGCACGCTGTGCATCTGAGTTTGCACGCCGTGCATATTCATGGTTGAGCAGAACGGAATTCCTCTGTGATGTTGCACGCTGTGCACTTTGAAAGTGCACGCCATGCATTTTACTGTTTCAGCAGATAAATCTTCTCTGGGACGGTGCACGCCGTGCACTTTGCTGTTTCTGTAGAAAAACGTTTGAAATTAGTCATTTTTGTGAAAAACTTGCAATACAAGTTATTGGACACGTAGAACAACTAAAAGATGGCAAAACTACTATGAAAGAGACTGAATTAGACTAGAAAGAACCAAATTTGTGTGTGATAACATGTGAAAAGATGATATACAAATCACACAACAAACCTCGAGGCATTCAATGCCAAAATCTCAGATTGATCATAAAACATTGAATATTGACTTCTAGGACCTGAGAGTACAGAGACGACACATAGGACTCATATCTACAAGACACGACAGTTAGTATCTCCACCTGAGATATCACTATTGTCCCTGATGCTGCTATCCTTCCCCTGGTGTATGGTTCTTGCCTCCTTGTTTGTGTCCACCTAAAAATGTTGGTGATCAATGGAGTGAGACCCATGTCCCAGTGAGAGATATAACTCTCCGCCATAAATATTATTATTACAGATAAACCGTAATAAACTGAACAGAGGAATCTCTATTGAACAACAAGATTTAATCATTATTAAGCATAATAGAGCAATATCATCTTTTAAAGCATTACAACTATAAATGATAAAGCACTAAATCATCTATTCATTTTAATAAGGAATATGAAGAACGTGTATAATATTTATCCACTTTAGGATACAATACGAAAAGTAACATCAACCAATGATTTCCGTAATTCATCCTTAAGCAAATATGCTACACGGCCGATTACATTTTACAATCATACTTATGCCCTAAGGAAGTGAGTTGTACCGCTCAAATCCAACCTTTGGTTGAGAAACCCAAAGCCGGTGCCATACAAGATCAAAGGAAGAGTCAGACTCCTCGATCTCATCTGTCTCGGTCAGTGTGAGACCACAAGTAGGACCACAGTATCTTGCTTAGGTGAACTTAGTCACAGGGTTACCTCTCATAGGCTACCCATTCTCTAGCTCGCCTTGGTACAGGTCCAGACGCTAGTAAATATGAGCCACGGGCCAATTCACCGTGCTCCCTGAGCCATGAACGCATTCATGCTCCATCACACTGAGCCATGGGCCTATTCACCATGCTCCTAAACGTATCTTGAGTCTACAATCGAAGTTGCACTCTAATCCTCCTATTTTCATCTAGGAGAAACCCCGCATATTCAACAATATACGCTCCAGATTAACCAACAGGAAAAACTCATTTCACCATCACTAGCTACTGACGATGATGGATCTATGGCCAGGGCTCTACATGATAATATTCCACTTGATTATTTAAGTACGTTACCATATTCTTTTAGCATCAGTCAAGTTTTAAAACAAGAATTATTATGAAAACTGCTACAAAGAAACAATACTCCTATCAACTACTTTTCAAAACTTTATAAAACCTTGGGATCTCAATCCCTTATCTCATTACTGGGAATTCACATCCCTCAACAACACCATCATCATGTTTATTGAATCTGGGTATTCAAACCCTTAGTTCATCACTAAACATGGTTACCACTATCAGGTAACTATTATCTCCAGGTCATCTAACCAAGGTATTCAGGATACTTGTTACACAAGCATCTCACATAGCTCACCAAGCATATTCAACTTCTTGTTGTCACCTCTCACTAGGTAACAATTAAAATAATGGCTCACAAGGCCCATTAACATCATAGCTCATACTTGGTTATGCTCATCATCTCATGATACCTACATGGTTCATATACTTGATAACAACCATATCAATTACATATCAACATTATGCAATACAAAGATAACATCACTATTCCCTCATTAGGGTTAGGGTTTCCCATCTTTACCAATTAGGGTTTCACATAACATCACCCTACATTAGGGTTTCACATAACATCACCCAACATTAGAGTTTCACATTACATCACCATATATTAGGGTTTCACATAACATCACCCTATATTAGGGTTTCACATAACATCACCCTATATTAGGGTTTAGGTTTCCCATCTCTATATTAATTAGGCTTTTATGATTACTTCATTAATCCAAACCCTAAGTCAATGCTTCCACATATCTTGGAGCACATAGCATTATTTAAATATTAAATCATACTTATCATTGTTCCATGTACTAGGAATACACATCACCATCATACCTTATTCAGTTGACTTAACCTTTCACTAAGTACATGCACATATACTTCTCATAGTGTATTGAATTTATTACTTTCATAGGCATCAAGTGATAAACACTCTAAATGTATTAATCACCTAAATACTTTAGAGTTACTTCCATTTAAATCAACCTTGAGATACTCTTCAACCACTTATGGGGTTATTAGTACTTACATAGTTTGAATTAATTGGACCTTCAAACGGTTTGGACCAATTGAACCTTCAAACAGTTTTGAGACCGTTTAGACCCTCAAATGTTCTTGCCGTAATCCTTCAAATGGTTTGAGACCATTTAGACCCTCAAACGATCTTGAGGTCACTTGACCTTCAAACGGTCTTGAAGTCACTTGACCTTCAAATGGTCTTGAGGTTACTTGACCTTCAAACGGTCTTGAAGTCACTTGACCATCAAATGGTCTTGAGGTCACTTGACCTTCAAACAACCTTGAGGTCACTTGACCTTCAAACGATCTTGAGGTCACTTGACCTTCAAACGGTCTTGAGGTCACTTGACCTTCAAACGGTCTTGATCCCTTTGATCTTCAATCAGTTTTGAAACTGTTTGATCTTATTAGGGTTTGAAACTATTTGACCCTTGAACGGTTTGAAACTGTTTGATCAAACTAACTTTGAAATTGTTTAACCCTTAAATGGTTTGAGATCATTTGGTCCTCAAACAGTTTGAGACCGTTTGGTCCATTCAGAGTTGAAACCGCTTAAACCTAAATTAGGGTTTTGACATCCATTGCTCTTGGGTTTTGAAACCAATTGAGCTAGGGTTCTGAAATCAATTGAATTTGATTGTTTGAAGTTATTAGATCATGAGACCAATTGATCCTTGAATCCATTGAAACTATTTTGTCTCTAATGGTTTGAGACCGTTTGACCTCTAACAGTTTTGAAACTGTTTGGTCACCAAACGGTTTGAAACCGTTTGGTCACCAAACGGTTTGAAACTGTTTGCTGTCTAACGGTTTGAGACTGTTTGACAAACAAAATGAAACTGTTTTCTTTTGATATTCTTGAGGTGTGTGCTAATATGATGTCATCATCATCAAGCTTTAGACCTCCAATTTCTAATGTCATATAAATGATAAAATCAGCAATTATTCAAAAAGAAAATAAAAGATCAACATATGATGAGAAATTGAAATCAATAACAACATTGATGGGTTCAAGTTATATAACCCACCTTCAAAGTAGCTTCAAAGCTTCAAGATTCTCATATCTAATGGTGAAAGAATCTCCTTCAACTATCCAAGGTTCATTCCCAACTCTTTGGATGCAAAAGATAGCCAAGGTTGAGCATTGGATGGAAGAGAGAAGAAAATCAATGTTGAAATCCAATTTCAACCATCAATTCAAGGTTGAAGATGATCATGGAGCTTACCTTAAGCTTGGGGAACGTTTTCCTCCTGCTCCTAAGCTCCTTGTTCATTGGCCAAAGCAAGGGAAGAAAGTGTTTTGCAAAAATAACCTTTCAAGTAAGGAGAAAATGGAGTATATGTAATCGATTTTCTAGAAGAGAGAAAGTAGGAGAAAATTCATCCACTTTCTTGCCACATTCCCCCTCCCTTCCTTGCCTTAGAAGCCTTCTTCCTTTTTCCTCAATATTCTCTCAATTATACTTGAATTAAAAGCAACTAATTAAGCACCTTAATCATTATAATACTATTATCCATTTTTAGTGGACATTACTTTTTAATTAACAAATGTGAGTGGGTTTCTTCACCTACTTAGGATATTTCGGTGCTACTCAAGGAATTTGGACGTCCTTGCACTATAGGATTTGAACCACATCCTTTTTAGTTGATGGGCACTTCAATTAATATATTTATTTTTGCTACAAAATAAATAAGGGTTGCAATTATGCTTAAATCTTGATTATTTTATTATCAAGATTATCTCTCCTCAAAAGTAGTTCAAACAAGACGCCCCATGATTTTTATTTTCTCTAAATGATACTAAGAAACAATAGGGACATAATAGAGGTGGTATTTTACATATTCAACCCTATATTTTGGGTAATTTGCAAATTACACCAAAACTAGTTATTCAATGCACAAACATTATTCAAACAAGCTCCTTCTTGGAACTTAGGCTTCCACAAGCCATACCTCAGCATCATTTGCATTCTTATGATGATATAACACTTGAGGAACATTTATCATGTAACATTTGCAAGGTAACCCCTTAAATTGGGTAAATTGCACTTTAGTCCAAAACAAGCAAATATTGCTTTCAACATTATTCAAATAGGATCAAAATTGAAACATAAGCTCTCATTTAGTCTTAATTACTTTTCAAAATATAAAGACAAGAATCTAAATGACTTACTTAAGCAAAACTTATAGGGTTAAAGCATAACCCGGGTCTGGGATGTTATAATTTATCCACCCCTAATAGGGATTTCGTCCCCGAAATCATCAAGAGAAAAGAGAAGGGTACTTCCTCCTCATCTCTTCCTATAGCTCCCATGTAGCTTCTTCAATGCCACGATGATGCCAAAGAACTTTAATAAGAACGATGTCTTTCTTTTTCAACTTTTTTATTCTCCTGTCTAGAATCAACATTGGTCCCTCTACATAGGATATATCTTCATTTAACTCTACCTCCACAGGTTGCAATACTAACTCCATATCAGGGTGACACTTTCTCAGCATGGATATATGGAATACTGGATGCAATTTGTGTAGTTCAGGTGGCAACTCCAACTTATAGGCTACCTTTCCAATCCGTTCAGTGATTGGATAAGGCCCCATAAATCTAGGAGCTAACTTACCCTTTTTCCCAAATCCAATAACACCTTTCCAAGGTGAGACTTTGAGATATACTCTGTCTCCAACTTGGAATTCTAAAGGTCTTCGTCGTTTATCAGTGTATGACTTCTGTCTATCATGTGCAGCCTTTAACTGTTGTTGTATTACTTTAATCTTCTCAGTTGTCTGTTGCACTAACTCAGGATCCAAAAGTTGGTATTCTCCTATTTCATACCAGCACAATGGAGATCTACAACATCTACCATATAATGCTTCATATGGTGCCATATCAATATTGTGTTGATAACTATTATTGTAAGTGAATTCTATTAAGCTCAAGTGTATATCCCAACTTCCTACAAAATGAAGGAAACATGCCCTAAGCAAATCCTCCAAAGTTTGTATAGTCCTCTCAGATTGTCCATCTGTCTGTGGGTGAAAGGTGGTACTAAACCTTAACTGTGTACCCAAAACTTTATGTATTCGTTCCCAAAAATGACTCGTGAACTGGGGACCTCTATCAGAAACAATTGTAGTTGGAACCCCGTGTAAACATACTATCACATCTATATAGATCTGTGCAAGTTTCTCAACAGTATAGGTTGTTTTGATAAGAAGAAAATGTGTTGACTTAGTCAACCTATCAACTATTATCCAAATGGAATCATGACTTTTGTCTGTTCTTGGCAAACCAACCACAAAGTCCATGGTCATGTGATCCTATTTCCTCTGTGGTATAGGTAAAGGTTGCATTGTTCCTGCGGGCTTCTGATATTCAGCTTTAACCTGCTGACACACTGGACACTGCATAACAAACTCAACTACATCTTTCTTCAAACCAGGCCACCAATACATATCTTTCAAGTTATGATACATTTTGGTTCTCCCTGGATGCATTGCATACATAAATGAGTGAGCTTCTTCTAAGACTAACTTCCTTAAGTCATTGGCATCAGGTACAACCATCCTACCATGGTAATAGACTACCTCATCATCTGACTCATGAAAACTATCTCGTTTCTCATGACCATACTCTGACATGATCTGCTGAATCACAGTAACAACTTGTTGTACCTCTTTGATCTGTTATTTCAGAGTAGGTTTTATGTGCATATCAGCTAACAGTCCAGCTAACAAGGATACTTTAAGTTGTACATTGTTTTGCCTCAAAGAGACAAGCATGTCTCGTTTAAAGCACACTAAAGAGTTTAACTGTTCCATGTCCATGGTTGGTGATGATGATTTTTTACGTAGTGCATCGACAACTACATTAGTCTTTCCTGGATGATAATCAATTATACAATCGTAGTCCTTGATTAACACCATCCAGTGGTGTTCTCTCATGTTCAACTCATGCTGTGAAAAGATGTATTTTAGGTTCTTATGGTTTGTGAAAATCTGGAATGTCTCTCCATAGAGATAATGTCTCCAGATCTTCAACGCATGAACCACTGCAGCTAATTCTAGATCGTGTGTTGGATAATTTTCCTCATGTTTCTTAAGTTGTCGAGAAGAAAAAGAAATCACTTGTTTATCCAGCATCAACACAAATCCTAGACCATTCTTAGAAGCATCGCAGAAAACAATATACCCCTTTCCCTGCTCAGGTAACACTAACACAGGTGCACTGGTCAACCTTTCTTTCAACACTTGGAAATAATGTTGACACTTTTCATTCCAGATAAAAGGAACCTCCTTCCTAGTCAACTTGGTTAGGGGTAATGCTACAGAACTGAAGTTCTTAATGAACCTCCTATAGTATCCTGCCAGTCCTAGAAAACTACGTATCTCTGTTGGTGTCTTTGGTTGTTCCCACTCTAAGACAGATTCTACCTTTTTAGGATCAACACGTATACCTGATGCAGATATTACATGTCCTAGGAAAGATGCTTCTGATAACCAGAATTCACACTTACTGAATTTGGCATATAGCTTATGCTCTCTCAGTAAAGTCAGAGCCTGACGAAGGTGTCGCTCATGCTGTCGAGCATCTCTACTGTAAATCAGAATGTCATCTATAAAGACTACTATGAATTGATCAAGGAATGGCTGGAAAATTCTGTTCATGAGTTCCATGAATGCAGCTGGTGCATTAGTTAGTCCAAACGACATAACCATGAACTCATAGTGACCATAACTTGTCCTGAAGGCTGATTTAGGTATGTCATTCTCCTTGATACGTAGCTGATGATATCCTGACCTCAAATCTACTTTAGAGAATATAGTTGCACCACGCAACTAGTCAAACAAGTCATTTATCCTTGGCAGAGGATATTTTTTCTTTATGGTTACTTTGTTTAGCTGCCTATAGTCGATGCATAATCGCATAGACCCATCCTTCTTTTTCACAAAAAGAATCGGAGCACCCCATGGTGAAGTACTTGGTCGAATAAAACCCTTTTCAAGCAACTCCTGTAATTGTTTCTTGAGTTCTTCCATCTTAGCAGGTGCCATTCTACATGGTGTTTGAGCTATTGGTTGTGTACCCGGGATTAGATTAATCTCGAAATCAATCTCTCGGGGTGGAGGAACACCTGGAAGTTCCTCAGAAAACACATCCTCAAATTCCCTAACAATCAGAACTTCAGAAAGACTAGGACTCTCTGTCCTGGTATCTACCACATGTGCCAAGAATGCAAAGCATTCTTGTCTCATCAACTTCTCATCTACCAGAGCCGACACTAGACAGGTTGGAAGAATCTTTCTGTCCCCCTAAAAGATCCATGTATCACCATTATCTGAGAACATAGCCTGCTTGGAACCACAATCCAAGACAACCTTATACTTTCTAGGGTGTCCATCCCAAGGATTATGTCAAATCCATGCATCTCAAGTGGTATAAGATCCACCTGAATGCTATGTTCTAAAAAAGAAAAAACACAGGGAGAACATACCTCCTGCAACACTACAGATCCAACTAATGGAGTTTCTAATAACAGATTATCTACTCTATGACTGACAGTCATATTGCGGTCATGAATCACTTCTCAAGTGATAAAGTAATGTGTACCACCCGGATCAATTAAAATAGATACAAAGCAAGATGAAGACATATCTGAATGAAATAATTCCATTTGACCTGTCACGACTCATGGGTTAACCATTGCCTCGGGCTGATTCATAGCATAGAATCTTGTCGTTGCTGGTTGTCGACCACTTGCCCTGTTGTTGGATGTAGATGATCCAGCTTGGGATGCCTGTCCATGTCCTCAAGTGCCACTACTAAACTGTCTCTTCTGAGAGCCTTGTTGACTCTACCTCGGTGGTTGGGTTATACTCACGTCTCTAACTAGAAAATCTTTCATCAGATGTCTCATCTTCCCACATTTATAACAAACTCTGTTCTCCCACTGTGGTCTAGATGGTCCTGTAACTGACATTGATGCTAAGCTATGGGCTCCCTCTGGTGGTAAACTACAGCCTCTACCCTTAATGGATGTCCATTGTGTCTAAGTATTAAACCTTGGTGGTGTTGTTGGTGCAGAAAACCTTGGTTTCTTAAAACTTTTGGACCTCTGTCCTTGGAACTGTGTATACACTTTCTTACTGTTGGCTTGACGCTTCTCAGTCCTGGACCTTTCTATCCGCCTAACTGACTCCACAAAGGTGTCAAACCTCGCTCTATTCTCTAGAGCAGATACTGGTGTGGTCAAATCAGCGTTCAAACACTTCTCAAAATGTTGAATCCTCTCCTCATCTGTAGCGGCCATGTGTAGACAGAACCATAGAAGCTTCATGAACTTAGATTCATACTCACTAATGTTCATTTTTACCTGCCTTATCTGTTCAAACTGGGAGATCTTCTCATCCAGGTAAGTCTTGGGAAAATATCTACTAACATATTCATGTCGGAATTCTTCCCATCCGACTTCAACACCTGGCCTTTTGCCTTCTTCTATGGCCCACCAATGGCCAGCACTCCCCTTCAACAGGTACACCGCATGCCTAACCTTCTCAGCTTCTTGGATATTAAGAATTCTGAAGGCCTATTCTAGCTCAGTCAGCCATGAGTCCGCGTCTGCTGGGTTAGCTGTACCAGCATATTCAGTGGCTCCTACCCGGAAAATCCTTTCAAAAGTCTTGCCAGCTCCATGTCCCTCATTGTGAGCTGGTGCCCTAGGTGCAGGTGGTGGCATCCTATCCGCCATATGTGTCATAGTCACCATGAACTACCCAAATAGAGCATGGAAAGCTGGATTTTCTAGTATAGCTTGGTAAAGCTGAGGATGTTCAGGTACTAGTTCTTCTCTAGCATGATCCCTTGCACCTCCTCTTAGTGCAGCAACACTACTTTCAGCAGCATGTTCTTCATGTGATCCAACCATCTTGAAGCTTTACTTCTTCTCCTAAGAGCAGAGGTCACTATCAGATAAACTGGAAGACACTAGAACAGACTCCACGACCTTAATCCTATGTCTCTATAGACTCAATGAACCTTAAGCTCTGATACCACTTAACTTGTCACAACAGTCGACAAAATCGTTACTGATTAAGCAGAATTAAACATTAGCAGTGGATTACTGAAAATCACTAAAAATTAAAACCATTTGCAAAGAGATTCATTTCCAGGAAACTCTTATAACAAGAACCAAATATTATATATACGTTCTGGTCCACAAAGTACATACATTGTACCTTCTCTTCTCGAGGATTACATACAACAGTTGCTCTGTTAAATCTACACATAAGCAACATGAAACATCGAGGCATTCAATACCAAAATTTCAGATCGATCATAAAACACTAAATACTGAATCCTAGGACCTGAGAGTACAGAGACGACACATAGGACTCATATATCTACAAGACACGACAGTCAGTATCTCCACCTGAGATATCATTGATGTCCCTGATGCTGATGTCCTTCCCCTGGTGTATGGTTCCTGCCTCCTCGTTCGCGTCCACCTAAAAATGTTGGTGATCAACGGAGTGAGACTCATGTCCCAGTGAGAGATATAACTCTCTGCCATAAATATTATTATTGCATATAAACCATAATAAACTGAATAAGGGAATCTCTATTGAATAGTAGGATTTAATCATTATTAAGAAGAATAGAGCAATATCATGTTTTAAAGCATTACAACTATAAATGATAAAGCAGGAAATCATCTATTCATTTTAATAAGGAATATGAAGAACATGTATAATAGTTATCCACTTTAGGATACAATAAGCAAAGTAACATCAACCAATGATTTCCATAATTCATACCTAAGCAAATATGCTACACGGCTGATTACATTTTACAATCATACTTATGCCCTGAGGAAGTGAGTCGTACCGCTCAAATCCAACATTCGGTTGTGAAACCCAAAGCCAGTGCCATACAAGATCAAAGGAAGATATGGACTCCTCGATCTCATCTGTCTCGGTCAGTGTGAGACCACAAGCAGGACCACAGTCTCTTGCTTAGGTGACCTCAGTCACAGGGTTAGCTCTCATAGGCTACCCATTCTCTAGCCCGCCTTGGTATAGGTCCCAATACTAGTAAATCTGAGCCACGGGCCAATTCACCATGCTCCCTAAGCCATGAAAGCATTCATTCTCCATCACACTGATACATGGGCTTGTTCACCATGCTATTAAACATATCTTGAGTCTACAACCGAAGTTGCACTCTAATCCTCCTATTTTTGGCTAGGAGAAACCATGCATATTTAACAATATACACTCCGGATTAACCAGCAGGAAAAACCCATTTCACCATCACCAGCTACTGACGATGATGGGTTTGTGGCTAGGGCTCTACATGATAATATTCCACTTGATTATATAAGTACATTACCATATTCTTTTAGCATCATTCAAGTTTTCAAACAAGAATTATTATGACAAATGCTACAAATAAACAATACTCCTATCAAGTACTTTTCAAAACCTTATAAAACATTAGGGTCTCAATCCCTTGTCTCATTACTGGGAATTCACATCCCTCAAAAACACCATCATCATGTTTACTGAATCTCGGTATTCAAACCCTTAGTTCATCACTGAACATGGTTACCACTATCAGGTAACTATTACCTCCAGGTCATCTGACCAAGGTATTCAGGATACTTGTTACACAAGCATCTCACATAGCTCACCAAGCATATTCAACTTCTTGTCATCACCTCTCACTAGGTAACAATTAAAATAATGGCTCACAAGGCCCATTAACATCATAGCTCATACCTAGTTATTCTCATCATCTCATGATACCTGCATGGTTAATATACTTGATAACAACCATATCAATTACATATCAACATTATGCAATACAAAGATAACATCACTATTCCCTCATTAGGGTTAGGGTTTCCCATATTTACCAATTAGGGTTTCACATAACATCACCCTACATTAGGGTTTCACATAACATCACCCTACATTAGGGTTTCACATAACATCACCCTATATTAGGGTTTCATATAACATCACCCTGTATTAGGGTTTCACATAACATCACCCTATATTAGGGTTTCACATAACATCACCCTATATTAGGGTTTGGGTTTCCCATCTTTATATTAATTAGGGTTTTATGATTACTTCATTAATCCAAACCCTAAGTCAGTGCTTCCACATATCTTGGAGCACATAGAATTATTTAAATATTAAATCATACTTATCATTGTTCCATGTACTAGGAATACACATCACCATCATACCTTATTCAGTTGACTTAACCTTTCACTAAGTACATGCACATATACTTATCATAGTGTATTGAATTTATTACTTTCATAGGAATCGAGTGATAAACACTCTAAATGTATTAATCACCTAAATACTTTAGAGGTACTTCCATTGAAATCAACCTTGAGATACTCTTCAACCACTTATGGGGTTATTAGTACTTACATGGTTTGAATTAATTGGACCTTCAAACGGTTTGGACCAATTGAACATTCAAACAGTTTTGAGACCGTTTAGACCCTGAAACGGTCTTGCCCTAATCCTTCAAATGGTTTGAGACCGTTTAGACCCTCAAACGGTCTTGAGGTCACTTGACCTTCAAACGATCTTGAAGTCACTTGACCTTCAAACGGTCTTGAGGTTACTTGACCTTCAAACGGTCTTGAGGTCACTTGACCTTCAAACAGTCTTGAGGTCACTTGACCTTCCAACGTTCTTGAGGTCACTTGACCTTCAAATGGTCTTGAGGTCACTTGACCTTCAAACGGTCTTGACCCCTTTGATCTTCAATCGGTTTTGAAACCGTTAGATCTTATTAGGGTTTGAAACCGTTTGACCCTTGAACGGTTTGAAACCGTTTGATCAAATCAACTTTGAAATTGTTTAACCCTTAAACAGTTTGAGTCTGTTTGGTCCTCAAATGGTTTGAGACTGTTTGGTCCTCAAACGGTTTGAGACTGTTTGGTCCATTCAGAGTTGATACTGTTTAAACCTAACTTAGGGTTTTGACATCCATTGCTCTTGGGTTTTAAAACCAATTGAGCTAGGGTTATGAAATCAATTTTATTTGATTGTTTGAAGTTATTAGATCATGAGACCAATTGATCCTTGAATCCATTGAAATCGTTTGGTCTCTAACGATTTGAGACTATTTGACCTCTAACGGTTTTGAAACTGTTTGGTCTCTAACGGTTTGAGACTGTTTGACAAACAAAATGAAATCGTTTGCTTTTGATATTCTTGAGGTGTGTGCTAATATGATGTCATCATCATCAAGTTTCAGACCTCTGATTTCTAATGTCATATAAATGATAAATTCAGCAATTATTCAAAAAGAAAATAAAAGATCAACATATGATGAGAAATTGAAATCAATAACAACATTGATGGGTTCAAGTTATATAACCCACCTTCAAAGTAGATTCAAAGCTTCAAGCTTCTCATCTCTAATGGTGAAATAAGCTCCTTCAACTATCCAAGGTTCGTTCCCAACTCTTTGGATGCAAAAGATAGCCAAGGTTGAGCATTGGATGGAAGAGAGAAGACAATCAATGTTGAAATCCGATTTCAACCATCAATTCAAGGTTGAAGATGATCATGGAGCTTACCTTCAGCTTGGGGGACATTTTCCTCCTGCTCCTAAGCACCTTGGTCATCGGACAAAGCAAGGGAAGAAAGTGTTTTGCAAAAATAACCTATCAAGTAAGGAGAAAATGGAGTATATGTAATCGATTTTCTAGGAGAGAGAAAGTAGGAGCAAATTCATCCACTTTCTTGCCACATGCCCCCTACCTTCCTTGCCTTTGAAGCCTTCTTCCTTTTTCCTCAATATCCACTCAATTATCCTTGAATTAAAAGCAACTACTTAAGCACCTTAATCATTATAATACTATTATCCATTTTTAGTGGACATTATTTTTTAATTAACAAATGTGAGTGGGTTTCTTCACCTACTTAGGATATTTCAGTGATACTCAAGGCATTTGGACGTCCTTGCACTATAGGATTTCAACCACAGCCTTTTTAGTTGATGAGCACTTCAATTAATATATTTATTTTTGCTACAAAATAAATAAGGGTTGCAATTATGCTTAAATCTTGATTACTTTATTATCAAGATTAGCTCTCCTAGAAAGTAGTTCAAACAAGACGCCCCATGCTTTTTATTTTCTCTAAATGATACTAAGAAACAATAGGGACATAATAGAGGTGGTATTTTACATATTCAACCCTAGATTTTGGGTAATTTGCAAATTACACCAAAACTAGTTATTCAATGCACAAACATTATTCAAACAAGCTCCTTCTTGGAACTTAGGCTTCCACAAGCCATACTGATGGAGTTTTGCAACGCCACTAAAAATCCCAGAGATGATGAATCTCTAGGTTTAGCCTTGCTTGTACTATGGAAATATCTCCACCCACGTGTGCTAGGACACGCGGAAGTCTTATCGTAGTATAGTTAAGGGTCGAATCCTCAGGACAACGGTCTTGATTAGAATTAATCAAGATGGAAAATGTTTTAGTCGTACCTAATTACTTAACGGTTGATATTTAAATCGAAAGTTTGATTTGGTTGTTTAAACTAAGTATGAGGAAAGTAAAAGAAAGAAAGTAGAAATTAAGGTTGTAAACAATGATTAAAAACCACTAGGATGTTATCGGGTTTCACGCCACTACACATGGATCAAAACATGCAACATAATAAATCAACCTGCAAAGAGATTCTAATCAGTTAGTATCTTGTAGACTTAGTTTCTTTTCGGATAACTAACTACGAGAATAGTGAAGTATTGCAACGCCAGCCATCCCAAAATGAATGGTCACTTGCTTTGCATTACTTCTTCATGAAGTGTGTTCCTCGACCTTGCCAAGGTTGCACTTTCATACGTCAACTGATTCCATTTCATAGTATGAAAGTGCAACGATGGGAGTGAGTTTCCTCCACTCATGAAAGCACTCCTAGATACTGAAACAGACGTATGGTGACTACATACATCCAGAACCAACTTTCAATCGATATTCAGATCTAAGGGTACAAACGTAGACAATTCATACCGAAAGACAATAGGTAATACAAGTTGATGATCAAGCAACAAGCATTCATTTAACGATTGATGTTGAACTGAAAAGGAGAGTATCTCTATTGCAAACAGTTGAATTACATTGCATGAAATGAAAACATGGGTAGCGGGGCTACTCCCCACACCCTAGTGAATGAGACTACTCGCTCATATCAAGGACAAAGAAGGAGGCGAGAAGAGAGAGAAAGAACGTCATCTCCATAGAGGAGGGAAGGATGAACCCTTGGTGAAGAGAGCAACGATCTCCGCACTTCGTGGATGCTTTGATGATGGATCTTCTCTTCCCACCTTCTTTGTTATTGAGAGAGAAGGTAGCTTGAAGATGGAGCGTGGATCTCAAACTGTCAGCCTTGGGGTGATGGATGAAAGATGGGAGTGCTCTGGAACTGGAGAGGCAGCCTTTGGGCGTCTGAGAGTCGACCCCCTTGTGAGGACCCCTTTGGATCTTATTTATAGGCTTAAGTGGAGCCCAAACGGTCTTGAACCCGCTTGGGTGTTGAACACGTTTGGCCGCTGAACCCGTTTGATCCTTGAACTCATTTGGGCGCTGGACCCGTTTGGTTGTTGAACACGTTTGGGCGTTGAACTCGTTTGAGCACTGGACCCGTTTGGGCGCTGAACTCGTTTGGGCGCCGAACTCGTTTGAGCACTGGACCCGTTTGAGCACTGGACCCGTTTGAGCACTGGACCCGTTTGGGCGCCGAACTCATTTGGGCTTATGCGGTCTCGGGACCGTTTAGAGTTTATGCGGTCTTGAGACCGTTTAGCCTTAAACGGTCTTGGGACCGTTTGGCCTTAAACGGTCTTGGGACCGTTTGGGGTTTTTGTAATTTTTTTGTGTTTTTCTGCAAGGAAAAAGAAGAGAAAAGTTAATCTATTGATGTGTCAGCAATAAGGTAAATATTTAATGATCCTTTTTAATTTATTTAAGAAAGAGTATGGAAAACAAGGGGAAAACTAATAAAATAGCATCACAAAGTGAGAGGTTATCACCCCCCCTAACTTAGAGTCTAGCTTGTCCTCAAGTTAGATAGAGTTGAGGCATGCAATGGCGAGGCGATTTTATTTAGTTACGGTTTCCATACTCTTGTTTCAATTCTCAACCTGAGTTCTCCCCAAATCATATCGGATTTTATTGCTCGCCTTGACTCTTTCAGATTTTTGAGAGATGCATGGGTCTCAAGTTCCTTCCATATCCCGTAGCTTGCATTGGGACCACTTTTTATTTTGTGCATGTTGTTGACTCTAATCAGCTTTATATCTCTCTGAGGAACCTACCGGTAACTAGAGTGGGTATGAGGGTTGGCTAAAGGCTTAAAGTGTAACTCTCCCTTTTTGTGGGAGAGGGCTTGTCTATGCTTTTTAGAGATCCACTACCGGGCACGACACATCTGCCTTCATGAGGGCAGCTGAATGTACCGGCAGGGTGAGCTCTTTATTAGCCTTCTCTTATATTTAGAAACCTTAGGGTCCCACTACCGGGAACGACACATCTGCCTTTATGAGGGCAGCTGAATGTACCAGCCGGGTGAAACCTTTATTGGCTCTTCTTATAAGTCCTTATGCATGGCACAACTCTCATGTTTTTATTCAACACTCTGGCTTTTATTCGAAAAACTCACAGGCTTGGGATTTGGGGATTGCTTTTGGAATTTATTTTGGGCAGCCAAGCCTCTTTTATTTGAAGAGAGAAAAGCTGTTCTTAGAGTTTTTCAACATGCACTTATTGTGTGGTCCGCTTGCAAGACTTCTTAATTCAGAAGTTGCCTGATACCCCTCTCGTCCTTGAAAGCTCGGCTTATTTCTTCCTTGATATAGACCTTGTGGAGAGTCAGATATAGAAGTGAAACAAAAGCATGAAAACCCAAGGTGGAGAGATATTATTAAGTCGTCATTGTATGTCTAAGTGCTATTTTACTTTTGAGGACTAACCTGATTCTAAAGTTAGCTGAGGGTGACTTTTATTCTAAAGATGAACCATTCTTAAAAAGCTAAAGGTGTAACGGAAACTGAGAAAATTTATACAAGAGAAAAATAAAAAGGAGAAGATGGAGAAAGAAGGATATAGATATGATACCTCGCCCTTGTCTAATGTACCCCCCCTAACTTATCACGCACTCTGTCCTCAGTGTCAAAGTGATAGGTGGAGTAGTACGAGGACAAGGGCCGCATGTTAAGTGAATCCTGTGCTTGCCCCTGGTGCTTGAAGGAGTTTAACTGCAAATTGTCCTCGCAGGGTGTGATAGTCTACGTCAATCATCTCCTCAACTGGTTTCTGAAGAACGATGATGGTGTAGATCCAATAAAGGACATGGAAGCCGCAGTCGTTTGATTGTCGAATTTGTTGGGGACACTTGTTGCAGAAGGAAGGGCGGTGGAAATGTTCTTTGTCATAAACTTTTGTGTGCTGACTTAGGAAATCGATTAATTTTTCAGCACATTCTTTCGCTACTACCTCTGTGGGCATTTTTGGCGTCACGACATAATTCTTCTATTTTGGATTGTAATGGCTGTCAGAACTATTATAAATTGTAATTGTTCCTTCTGGTAGGTTTGTTGCCAGGAGCAGCCAGTGTTCATGATAGAGGAAGGGTAGCATGATGAACTTCGGCGTTGTGTGTTGTAGATAGGAGATTAGTGTTTCATCTGCGCCGAAGTGCTTTAGCTTTAAAAGATCATCCTTCAAATAAGGAGACACCATATATGTTGTGGGGTTATCTTGGCCTAGGAGAAATTGGTAGGCGGCCATTAGGCTTACAGAGAGTGATCCTTTAAATTGTAAAGTTTCTCGAAGAGTGTTTGCCATTATGAGAATGTCACCAGACATGAACATGAGTTCATCTTTCTCGGCAGAAAGCCTTGACATGATGAGACGTAGTTCGTAGTCGGAGAGGCCTTTGCAAGCACTGAGATCAAAGTCTGGGAAAGATGGTTTGATGGCAGACAAAGGATCAATGCCATCTTTGCTTTGCTCAGTTGTCGATGCCGGTTCCTTTGATTTCTCTGACTCCTTCAGAATTTGTCGGAAGGGTCGCCACTGCGGTCGCTGGATAGAGGAGAAGAGGTAGCGAGGGACATCATCTGGTGCCATCGTCGGGTCCTTGAAGAACCGTCTATCACAGATGAGCTCCATGGCATAACGTCCTCGTAAAGAATGAAAATCTTCAGCAACCAGAGCAGAGAATGGGATTTCTTGGTTTAGCGCTTGGATGTGACGTATGGTGCAGAAAGCGCAATCCCCGGATTTCTCGTCAGCTTGGACTTGCGGGTTTATTATTTTGAACCAAGGCTGGCTCCAGTTGTGGCGGAGAGATGGACGTGCAGCCCAAATTAGCTTAAGAAGTCGAAAGGGTATACATCTTGCTTCACTAGATGCTTCACCCATAAAGTTTATTGTACCTGTGGGTAGCTCAGTGCTGCAGAAGTTATAAACCATGGCGTCCCGAGCCTCGGTATCAACAACCATGAATAACCAATGATTTGAAACTTGGAAGGGCACGGTAAGATAACGTGCTCGTCGTGCTAAACCGGTACGCAGACGTTCGATTGATTTTTCTTTGATGTCCTTGTATAGCAGGCCCAAAGATAGGGCAGGCGAGGCGTTAAAAACAGGCTGCTACCACTTATGACTTCTGTACGTTTCTATACAGTTGGCAAGAAGGACACGGAAGATAGACATTGGTATCGTCGACCGAGGTCGCAGAATGTTGCAGAAGGCTTCACATGTCATCTTGCGCTTTGTTTTAGCATTGTGGTAGATGATATCGTCCCCTTCTTTTGCATCATCCACGATAGTGTTCAGTATAAAAATATCCTGAGCATCTAATGTGGAGATGGCCGCCATATCTAGGTCATGCATTTTGTGCGGTAGGGGTGGTGGCGGGGGAAGCTCTCGTGGAGGGGGGAGGGAGGTAGTTCTGAAGCTTCCTCATAGCCCTATATGTCATCGTCTGAGTCCGAGGCAGAATCGAGCTCTTCATCAGTATCTAAACGCACTCGTTCTGATTCGTCCTCATCATGTGGTGAAGCTGCTGGTGTGTCGAGCGTTGAGGGGGGTGGGACAGCTGTTGCGGGGGAGCTGGTGCTGGTTCCTATTATACATTGGTGGAACTCAGCAAAAGCCGCGTCTTTAGCAGCCTCCCCGATGGAACCCATAGCGGAATAGTCAAGAAATTGGTCCCCATATGACATGTTAACATTATCATTGCGTGGGGATTTGGGATCTTTATCACCATCATGGTGATCCATCTGCTGTTTGGGTTCTGTTCCATGGCTGGGACCCTCCCCAACATTATCTGGTTTATCAGAATCATCACTGGAGGAGGTACTGTTGTTGGAGTCGGCCGAAGAATCAGAATCTTCATCCTCATCGTCTTCATTTGCTGCTGATTTATCCATTGTTTTCTTACGTTCTTTCTTCTTGCACTGACGATGGATGGATTGAAGCTAGTCGTATGCCACTTGCACGTGCTCGTGTGTTTCAAGCAGTGCGCCGTGGGTTTCCTTTAAATCAGAATAACGTGCTTCAGCCGAGAGGAGTTGTGTTGTGAGGTCAGTTACTTGAGCTCTTAGTTGAGTAAGTTCATTGGTGGATGACTCCTCTTGGCATTTGTGTAGCTGTGTGAGGGTGATGTTGATGTCGTCCAAGCGCGTACTGAAAGATTGTTGTTGCAGCTTGAGCTCACGGAGGGTCTCAGGAAGCGGTTGAGTCTGTATTGAGATCTTCTCGACTATCTTTCCCATCGCTTTGTGCTAGCTTTGGACTCCAAGGACCATCTCGGGCAAGGTTTTGCAGTAGCCGTCGACGTGGTCAACTTGCTTAGCCACTGAAACTTGTCGTTGCTGGATTTCTTGGAGGATGCTTGGCAAGGCGTGGTTTTTCTCATCGATCTTGGCGACCTGCTTTGTTAAACCCTGCACACAAGAGAAAATAGAATTTAATATGTTAGAAGGGTCGGTGAGGAGGTTTCGGATGGTGTCAAATTGCCGTCCAAATTCCTCACCGACGTTAGTGAAGGGGACCCCAGTGAGAGAAGGGTGGGGCAGCTGGGGTCGGGGTGGAATGGTGGTGGTAGTGTCGTGCGGAAAGGACACTGTTGATGGACCCGCAAACTGCGTAGTGACTGTGGAAGGGGTCACTAGCGGTGTCGGGGCGGTGGCGGATGAGAATGGTGGTGACATATCCGGAGAGAAAAGTTTGTCCGGTAATGTTGATGGAAAGTCTGTTGAGGTGAAGGAAGTGAATTCGGACGTAGTAGCGGAAAATGGGATGCCCGAAGGGAAGAAGGGTGATTTGGAAAAAGGTGGAAGAGTGGAAGATGATGGGGTGGTGGATGGTGTGGTGGAAGATGGTGGGGTGGTGGATTTTGGGATGGTGGATGGTGTGGTAGAAGATGGTGGGGTGGTGGATGTTGGGATGGTGGATGGTGGAGTGATGGTTTCGAGATCGGCATGTAGACTCATTATGAAAGAGTCTAGTGATGATGTTGTTATGTGTTCCTCTGGAAGGGTGGGTTATGTTTCGGGGTGGGGTTTGGAAGTTGGTGTTCCCGACAGCTCTTGTTCCTTCAAAAGCCTTCTGGAAGGTCGTTTTATAGGAATTTTTGTTGTTTTTGCTGTCGGGGCAGTTATGCTAAGCTCTTTCTGTCCCATTGTTGCTTTCTTGTCGGTGGTTTTGACCGAAGACATAAGTGTTGCGATTTCGTCATCTGAGAAAAGGAGCTTGTCTTTGTCATAATCCGCAAGTTCTGGTAATGGGAGCAGCGTTCTGAAGGATTTTGTTGTAGGGCAGAAGACGTAGTGTAGCTTGCCATCCTTGTCTTTTATGATGAAGGAGTTCTTCAATGTTTGTTCGTTTGTAAGGATGTCACCCTTTATTTTTGTGCATCGAGGTAGAAGTCTATCCATCTTAAGGTATTTGATAATTGATGTGATAAAACCACCCATACATATTTCTTTTCCTAGGGCGTAAGCTGATAGTTTTTGGATGATAAGACGCCCAATGTTGACTGGCAACCCATTTAGGATGGACCAGATAACAAAGAGGTCTGAGAGGATTACATTTCCTCCTTCTGACCTGGGGAAGAGTGCGCCAGTAAGGATTTTGTGAAGTGTGCGCACTAGACCCGATTGAATGTTTGATGCTTTACATGTTTTTGCATCATAAACTGGTAGCCCCGTTAAAGATTTCCAGAAGTTGTGTTTGTTGAACTTGGGGTTGTCTGTGCCAACAGCCTTGGCTTTCTTCAACTGCTCTTGGTTGTCTATAAAGATTTCATTCAGCATATTTTCAGTGATGACCACTTTGGTGTTGAAGATTATGGTGGATATTCTACGATCACCACCATCATGTGCTTTATCGAAAGTGTCCACTGCTTCTCTAGTGAAAAAAGTGAAGAATTCGGTTGTAGGCTCAACGTATGAGGATTCGGTGAAAAAACAAAGTCGAGAAAGATTGGAATTGTCTAGCAAGGTCAGGATTCTATTGTAGATCCCCATCTTCATAAGTATGCTTGGGCAAACGTACTTTGTCGGTTTTAGAGTTTGTTTAATTGATGGGAGGGTATGGATGTGAAGATTTTCTGGTGGTGGTGATGTGGTGGTAATGGGGGGGGAATAGGAACGGTAATGGTGGCAGGGGTGGCAGTGATGGTGGTGGTTGGTTGAATGGAGGATGGTGGAATGAAGCCTGCCAGGGTTTGTTCCCTTGCAATTATAGGGTGAACCTATTTCCTTGCCCTCTTCTTCGGTTGTGGTGCTGAAGTGGTTGCTTGGGCCTTCCTCTTCCCCAAGGACTTTTTGGTAGGGGATTCTGCCTCCGATGAAGGCTCATATTCTGAGGGGTCATCAGATGAGATTTCTTCGACCTCCTATTCAGAAGGTTCTTCTGCTAAGCAGTGGTTGATGTGTTTTATCTCATGCATGACTTTGAGCAGGTCCACCTTTGCTGGGACCGTTCCAGTTTGGTCATAGTGGTCAATGATTTGCTGAAGCTTCGCCCGGTCAGCCATTAATTCCTCCTTTGTCCAAAAAGGTTTGTCGGCAGTTCCAGTTGGTTGTTTTGCGGGGGAGGCCATTCTGAAATTTTTGTCAAGAAAACAGAAGTTAGAGATCTGAAATTTGAATTTAAACAAGTTTATTAGAATAGAACAGTATTTTTTTTAGGTTTGGTTGGATCCAAACGGGTTCGAGACTGTTTGGTTCGAAACGGGTTTGAGACCGTTTGGTTCCAAATGGGTTCGAGACCGGTTGGGATCAAACGGTTCGTCGTCCAAGCGCGTGCAAGGTCGTTTGACGCCAAACGGGTTGGAGACCGTTTGGGGCCAAACGGTCCTTCGTCCAAACGGGTGCAAGGTCGTTTGGCACCAAACGGTTTGGAGATTGTTTGGGGCCAAACTGTCCTTCGTCCAAACGGGTGAAAGGTCGTTTGGAGCAAACCGTCGGGAAGACGAAGAGCCAGGCCGCTTGGCGGCGAGGGACGGCGGGAGGGAAGTCGAAAAACACTCGCCGGCTGTGGCGACGGCGACGGCAGTAGCGAGAACTGCGAGAGAAAACTCTACCTGTTAGGTGACGACGGCGGAGAAAGAAGGGCCAGAAGGAAGCGACGATGAGCGAGCAGAAGAACGGAGCCTCGCACAAACAACGGGGAAGCATCAGTCGGAGACGAGAACGGCGTTGGAATACGGAAGTGATGACGGTAGGCTCGAAGAAGCAAAAGCACGCGCGGAAACTGGAGTGAACGGCAGTGGAACAGAAAAAGCGAGAAGTTCTAGAAGAAAGAAAGGAGGGTGTGGGATGTTATTTATAGGATTGGGGGGGCGTCCTTACAAATTCCCGAAGTCAACGGGTGCGAGACCGTTTGAACTCCAAACGGGTGCGAGACCGTTTGAACTCCAAACGGGTGTGAGACCGTTTGAACTTCAAACGGATTCGAGACCGTTTGAACTCCAAATGGGTGCGAGACCGTTTGAACTCCAAACGGGTGTGAGACCATTTGAACTCCAAACGGGTGCGAGACCGTTTGAACTCCAAACGGGTGCAAGACCGTTTGAACTCCAAATGGGTGCGAGACCATTTGGGGAGGTTTAGGTTTTTGATGTTTTTGATTTTTATGTTATTTTGTTTATGTGAAATAAAATTCAGAAGAAAACTAAACTAAAAAGAAGAAGAGGGAAGATGAAAAACGATGATACTAAGATCTTGGGTTGCCTCCCAAGTAGCGTCTGGGTTTAATGTCGCTGGCTCGACGAAATGCTGATCTGGCTATGCTGATGTTATAGGATCTTGGATCTCTATAGTTTGTCTTGGCAATTTGTCTGGTGGAATGTAGTATTTCTTTAACCTATGACCATTGATGGTTCTTTCTCCCCCGTTATCATCAAGGATAATAACTGCTCCTGTCGGGTAGATATGTTTGATAGTGAAAGGCCTCGACCATTTTGTGCGCAGTTTTCCTGGAAACAATTTTAGTCTGGAATTGAATAAGAGAACCTTATCTCCGACGATTATATCCTTTCTTTTTATGTGGACATCATGCCACATCTTGGTTTGTTCTTTGTAAATTTTGGCATTTTGGTATGCTGTCATTCGTAACTCTTCTAATTCTTGTAATTGAAGTTGTCTAAAATCACTGGCACTCTTGAGATCAAAGTTCAATTGCTTGATAGCCCACCAAGCTTTATGCTCTAATTCGACTGGTAGATGACACGACTTCCCATACACCAATCGAAATGGTGTTGTTCCAATTGGTGTTTTGAAAGCTGTGCGATAGGCCCATAGAGCGTCAGGAAGTTTGGTAGACCAGTCTGTTTGGTGCCTATTAACAGTTTTTTCCAAAATGGCCTTGAGTTTCCTGTTGGAGACTTCGACCTATCCACAAGTCTGTGGGTGATAAGGGGTGGAAACTTTATGTTTGACTCCATATTTCCTTAATAGTGCTTCAAAACTCCGCTCGAGAAAATGAGATCCGCCATCAGATATTATTGTTCTTGGAACGCCAAATCTGGGGAATATTATTTCTTTAAACATTTTGATGACTGGTTTGGAATCACAAGAAGTGGTCGGTAGAGCTTCTACCCATTTCGAAACGTAATCCACAGCTACTAGAATGTACGTGAATCCATAATATGGGGGGAAAGGACCCATGTAATCCACTCCCCAAACATCAAAGAGTTCAACTTCTTGCCACATATTCAAAGGCATTTCATTTCGTTTAGTTATTCCTCTAGATAGTTGGCATTTGTCACATGATCGCACATATTCATGTGCATCTTTTGCGATGGTTGGCCAGTAGAAGCCAGATTGAAGAATTTTAAGAGCGGTTTTCTTAGAGCTCATGTGCCCCCCAGTAGGGCCTGAGTGACAGTGTTCTAAAACTGGGGTGATTTCTGTTTCTGGGATGCATCGACGAAAAAGTCCATCTGCACATAAGCGGAATAGGTAGGGCTCGTCCCAGAAGTACTTCTTAGCGTCATGAATGAATTTCTTTTTGTCATGGTATGATGCCGACGGATGGATGATTCTTGTTGCCAAATAATTAACAATATCGGCATACCAAGGGAATCTTGTAGTAATCTTCATTAGTTGATCATCCAGTAAAGAGTCTCGAATGGGTATTTTATTGGAGTATTTAGCTTCAATACGACTGAGGTGATCCGCGACGACATTTTCAACCCCACTTTTGTCTTTAATCTCTAAATCAAACTCCTGAAGCATTAATACCCATCTGATAAGTCGGGGTTTAGCATCTTGTTTTTGGACCAAATATCGTATTGCAGAATGGTCAGTGTATACTATGACTTTTGACCCGATTAGGTAAGATCGAAATTTTTCAAAAGCATAGATAACTTCCAGGAACTCTTTTTCGGTGGTAGTATAGTTCTTTTGTGCCTCATCAAGCGTCTTGGAGGCGTAATATATGACGTAAGGCTTTTTGTCAATCCTTTGTCCAAGGACTGCCCCTATAGCATAATCGCTAGCGTCACACATAATTTCAAATGGTTGTGACCAGTCAGGAGCTCTTAGAATAGGGGCAGAGATAAGGGCATTCTTCAGAGTTGTGAAGCTATTAATGCATTCTTGGTCAAATATAAAATCTGCTTCTTTGGTCAGTAGGTGAGTCATTGGCTTTGCTATCTTTGAAAATTCTTTTATAAATCTTCTGTAGAATCCTGCATGACCAAGGAATGCCCTGACTCCTCTGATGTCTTTAGGTGGAGTTAGTTTTGAGATGACATCGACCTTTGCTTTATCCACTTCAATCCCTTTTTCACTTACTCGATGTCCTAGGACCACACCTTCAGTCACCATAAAGTGACATTTTTCCCAATTCAAGATCAGGTTGGTGTCTTCACATCTTTGTAGGAATTTTCCTAGATTGAGTAAACAGTCGTCGAAGGAATTTCCATATACAGAAAAATCATCCATGAAGACTTCCATAATAGATTCTATTAATCCGGCGAAGATAGCAGTCATACATCTTTGGAAGGTTGCGGGTGCATTGCATAACCCGAAAGGCATCCTTCTAAAGGCATATGTTCCAAAAGGACAAGTAAAGGTAGTTTTTTCTTGATCTTCAGGATGGATTGGAATTTGGTAAAATCCTAAATATCCATCAAGGTAATAGAAGAATTTTTTGTGAGCGAGTCGTTCGAGAACCTCATCTAAAAAGGGCAAGGGGAAATGATCTTTCCTTGTTGCTTTGTTAAGTTTTCGGTAGTCGATACACATTCGCCACCCCGTTACTGTTCTAGTAGGTACTAGTTCATTTTTATCATTAAGAACAACAGTGGTTCCCCCTTTTTTTGGGACCACCTGCACGGGACTTACCCATTGAGAATCCGAGATTGGGTAGATGATACCTGCTTTCAGAAGTTTGAGAACCTCAAGGCGAACTACCTCCTTGAGATTAGGGTTCAACTTTCTTTGATGTTCCCTTGATGGTTTGAATTCTTCCATCATAGGCAATCTTTGCATGCATAAAGCTGGATTTATACCCGTCAAGTCAGTCATCTTGTATCCGATAGCTTTCTTGTGTCTCTTTAGTTCATCAAGAAGTCTGTTTTCTTGGTCCACCTCCAGGGTGGAGCTGATAATCACTGGACAAAGTTTCTCATTGTCAAGAAATGCATGTTTGAGTCCCTCAGGTAGAGCTTTCATTTCAGGAGCCTTAGGTGGCTCAGTTGCTTCTATAATGGTGACGGCCTTGAGTTCTTCAAAGGTGGCTATTGGGGTTTCTTCAGCTTTTTCTAAGTATTGAAGGCATTCTTGCACAAGTTCATTTGCCGAGAATTCTACTTCTGGATTTATCAAGATATCTTCCAAATCATCAGAGGGTTCAGACATTTCTAATTGGGACATTTGATATATAGCGTCCAGGAGAAAGACTTCCTCTTGAATGCTTGGACCTTTCATGCTATTAAGGACTCTGAACTGGAAAGCTTCCTTCCCAAGTCTCAAGATAATAGTTCCTGCTTCTACATCGATAAGCGCTCGGGCAGTGGCTAGGAAAGGTCTGCCGAAGATTATCGGGTATCTTAGGTCTTCTTGTATGTCCATGATGACGAAATCGCACGGAACATAAGAATTCATTCCTATCCTGACAGGTATATCTTCAATGATTCCAAGGGGAGCAGTTATGGTAGAGTCGGCTAACTGAATTGTCATTGTCGTAGGTAACAAATCAGTGAAGCCTAATCTTTTGCACATAGAATAGGGCATAATGGATATACTTGCTCCTAAATCTGCTAATCCCTTCTTTGAATTTCTGGAACCTAGTGTCCATTTTGGTTCCTTTCAGCCTGTCCGGATAAGGGATTCTGGGTGGAACTTCTGGCAGTGGTTCCTTTTCTTTTTCTCTTTCAGTGGTTTTAGTAGATTTTTCCTCTTCCTGGGTTGAGCTTTCTGTTGGGGAAAGAATAGCTAAATCATTATCATCATCATGGATGATTCTAGTGGTATCATGAAGGACACGACCAGACCTTGTGGTGACAGCATTTAGTTGCTCATGTCTATTTTGGTCATGCCTTGGGTTTGCCTCTGGTTGCCCAGCGAAGGTACCTGCTAGTGGTTTCAACTGAGCGGCAATCTGTGCTAATTGGGCCTCTACAGCCTTTTGTTGAGCCTGTTGGTTCGCAAGCATAGTTTGCTGAGATTGAAGCATCTGTCTAATCAAAGAAATTTCATCAGATGGTTGGGAAGGGGCACTCCTCTGTTGATATTGAGTGACTTGCTGCCCTTGTGGTTGTTGTGGAGGTGCGGTTAACTGCGGTTGTTGTGGCTGCTACAACTGAGGTTGTTGCAGCTGTGGGTGCAGTCCTGGATGGGTATATTGGTAAGAGGGGTTCCTAGGATAATTGGATCTTTGGAAACCATTTCTATAATTCCCCTGATTTTGGTTGAAGTTATTCTGAAATCCTGGTGGTTGTCTATTGAAAGATCCGCCTTGTGTCTGTTGTTGTGGATTGGCAGTCCCTGCAGGATTCCCATATTGAAAACCAGGGTGGTTTCTAGGTTTATCAGGATTGTAATACACCTAGCCAAGTATTGAGTGAATGGAGTTGACTTGCTCTAGCATTTGGTCCTCGGGATGTTCAATAATGGGTTCATATTGCGGCACTGGTGGTTGTAGATCCATCATAACATTGTATAGTAGACCACATGATAGTGTGGGATGATCAGATGCACGACAGGCTTCGTAAATTCCAGTAGCTGCTTTTACTTGTTGAACTTGGGAGCCTTTCTTCTTGTCGTATTCTCCGAAAGAAGTTTCGAGAGCTTGTTGCTTGCTAGCAATAGTCTTCAAGGCCTCTGCAATGGCCTTGAGTTCCATAGATTCTTCAGCCTTGTAGACTTTAAGAACTCCTTTGGATTGGTTAGACGACCTTCCCCAATTGGATTGGTTCTCGGCCCCTAACGTAACTATATTCCAAGCATCTTCATAGTTCTTTCTCATGAAGTTTCCTCCAGATGAGGAGTCTAAAAACTACTTGATATCATCACTTACTCCTCTATAGAATGTTTCAATTAGTTGATTTTGGGATATGCCATGGTGAGGGCACTTTCTCAGGAGTTCTTTGAATCTTTCCCAAGCTTCCGCAAGTGTTTCTCTGGGTAGTTGGGAAAAATGGTTGATCTTCCCCCTAATCTCATAGGTTAGTGAAGGTGGAAAGAATTTCTCAAGAAACTTTTCTTCTAAGGGAGTCCAAGTAGTGATGATAGGGTGCCTATCTAAAGCATTGTACCAACTTAGCGCTCTTCCCTATAAGGTGAAGTGGAAGAGGTGTAACATTATTGCTTCCAAGGCAACTCCTGCTTGAGGTACAAGTCGGAAGAGTGACTTGAATCTCTTAAGATGATCCATGCAATCGTCTCCAGGTCCTCCAGAGAAAGAGATGCCTTGCATGATCTGGATCCATTGCGTCCAGATTTCAAAGTTTGGTATGTTAATAATCGGTGGTCGGACTAGGTGATCATCTTCATAATTCTTTGGGACTGCGTAGTCCCGAAGTTGCTTGTTCCTTAATGCTAATTGAGCAGCGGCATTCTCTGCTTGGATGTGTGCTTGTTCCTCAGCTCGAATCTCGGCCTGCACTTGAGCACGAGTGTCAGCGATAAGTTGTGCTCGTTGTGAAGCTATGGCGGCGTTAACTCTTTCTGCAACAAGGCGTTGCTCTTCAGCCATCTGTCTGGCTCTTTGGCGGTTAAGTCTAATCCTTCGGTGGAAACTTCTTTCTACCTCAGAGTCATACTCTGGTTCAGGGGAGAATCCGATGTGATGCGGGGTTAGCATACACGTTTTCTACCTGAGTAGGAAGAAATTCGCACGGTTAGATGATGAAAGGAAGCAAAGGGGTCAAGAAAATTTGAAGTAGTTGTCAAGGAAAAGTGTAAAACCCTAATCAACCAAGAAGTTGTTAAGTAAAAACTAAAACGTTCTGTTGTCCCCGGCAACGGCGCCAATTTTTGATGGAGTTTTGCAACGCCACTAAAAATCTCAGAGATGATGAATCTCTAGGTTTAGCCTTGCTTGTACTATGGTAAGATCTCCACCCACGTGTGCTAGGACACGTGGAAGTCTTATCGTAGTATATTTAAGGGTCGAATCCTCGGGACAACGGTCTTGATTAGAATTAATCAAGATGGAAAACGTTTTAGTCGTACCTAATTACTTAATGGTTGATATTTAGATCGAAAGTTTGATTTGGTTGTTTAAACTAAGTACGAGGAAAGTAAAAGCAAGAAAGTAGAAATTAAGGTTGTAAACAATGATCAAAAACCACTAGGATGTTATTGGGTTTCACGCCACTACACATGGATCAAAACATGCAACATAATAAATCAACCTGCAAAGAGATTCTAATCAGTTAGTATCTTGTAGACTTAGTTTCTTTTCGGATAACTAACTACGAGAAGAGTGAAGTATTGCAACGCCAGCCATCCCAAAATGAATGGTCACTTGCTTTGCATTACTTCTTCATGAAGTGTGTTCCTCGACCTTGCCAAGGTTGCACTTTCATACGTCAACTGATTCCATTTCATAGTATGAAAGTGCAACGATGGGAGTGAGTTTACTCCATTCATGAAAGCACTCCTAGATATCGAAATAGACGTATGGTGACTACATACATCCAGAACCAACTTTCAATCGATATTCAGATCTAAGGGTACAAACTTAGACAATTCATACCGAAAGACAATAGGTAATACAAGTTGATGATCAAGCAACAAGCATTCATTTAACGATTGATGTTGAAATGAAAAGGAGAGTATCTCTATTGCAAACAGTTGAATTACATTGCATGAAATGAAAACATGGGTAGCGGGGCTACTCCCCGCACCCTAGTGAATGAGACTACTCGCTCATATCAAGGACAAAGAAGGAGGCGAGAAGAGGGAGAAAGAATGTCATCTCCACGGAGGAGGGAAGGATGAACCCTTGGTGAAGAGAGCAACGATCTCCGCACTTCGTGGATGCTTTGATGATGGATCTTCTCTTCCCACCTTCTTTGTTATTGAGAGAGAAGGTAGCTTGAAGATGGAGCGTGGATCTCAAACTGGAAGCCTTGGGGTGATGGATGAAAGATGGGAGTGCTCTAGAACTGGAGAGGCAGTCTTTGGGCGTCTGAGAGTCGACCCCCTTGTGAGGACCCCTTTGGATCTTATTTATAGGCTTAAGTGGAGCCCAAACGGTCTTGAACCCGTTTGGGTGCTGAACACGTTTGGCCGCTGAACCCGTTTGGTCCTTGAACTCGTTTGGGCGCTGGACCCGTTTGAGCACTAGACTCGTTTGGGCGCCGAACTCGTTTGGGCGCTGGACCCATTTGGTTGCTGAACACATTTGGGCACTGAACTCGTTTGAGCACTGGACCCGTTTGGGTGCTGAACTCGTTTGGGCGCCGAACTCGTTTGAGCACTGGACCCGTTTGAGCACTGGACCCATTTGGGCGCCGAACTCATTTGGGCTTATGCGGTCTCGGGACCGTTTAGAGTTCATGCGGTCTTGAGACCGTTTAGCCTTAAACGGTCTTGGGACCGTTTGGCCTTAAACGGTCTTGGGACCGTTTGGGGTTTTTGTAATTTTTTTGTGTTTTTCTGCAAGGAAAAAGAAGAGAAAAGTTAATCTATTGATGTGTCAGCAATAAGGTAAAGATTTAATGACCCTTTCTAATTTATTTAAGAAAGAGTATGGAAAACAAGGGGAAAACTAATAAAATAGCATCACAAAGTGAGAGGTTATCACATACCTCAGAATAATTCTCATTATTATGATTCTATAACACTTGAGGAACATTTATCATGTAACATTTGCAAGGTAACCCCTTAAATTGGGTAAATTGCACTTTAGTCCAAAACAAGCAAATATTGCTTTCAACATTATTCAAATAGGACCAAAATTGAAACATAAGATCTTCTTTAGTCTTAATTACTTTTCAAAAGATAAATACAAGAATCTAAATGACCTATTTAAGCAAAACTTCTAGGGTTAAGGTATAACCCAGGTCAGGGATGTTATAATTTATACACCCTTAATAGGGATTTTGTCCCCAAAATCATCAAGAGAAAAGAGAAGGGTACTTCCTCCTCATCTCTTCCTCCAACTCCCATGTATCTTCTTCAATGCCACAATGATGCCAAAGAACTTTCACAAGAACTATATCTTTCTTTTTCAACTTTTTGATTCTCCTATCCAGAATCAACACTGGTCCCTCTACATAGGATATATCTTCATTTAACTCTACCTCCACATGTTGCAATACTAACTCCATATCAGGGTGACACTTTCTCAGCATGGATATATGGAATACTGGATGCAATTTGTGTAGTTTAGGTGACAACTCCAACTTATAGGCTACCATTCCAATCCGTTCAGTGATTGGATAAGGCCCCATAAATCTAGGAGCTAACTTACCCTTTTTCCCAAATCTAAGAACACATTCCAAGGTTAGACTTTGAGATATACTCTGTCTCCAACTTGGAATTCTAAAGGTCTTCGCCGTTTATCAGCATATGACTTCTGTCTATCATGTCCAGCCTTTAACTATTGTTGTATTACTTTAATCTTCTCAGTTGTCTGTTGCACTAACTCAGGATCCAAAAGTTGGTATTCTCCTATTTCATACCAGCACAATGGAGATCTACAACGTCTACCATATAATGCTTCATATGGTGCCATATCAATATTGTGTTGATAACTATTATTGTAAGTGAATTCTATTAAGCTCAAGTGTATATCCCAACTTCCTACAAAATGAAGGACACATGCCCTAAGAAAATCCTCCAAAGTTTGTATAGTACTCTCAGATTGTCCATTTGTCTGTGGGTGAAAGGCGGTACTAAACCTTAACTGTGTACCCAAAGCTTTATGTATTCATTCCCAAAAACAACTCGTGAACTGGGGACCTCTATCAGAAACCATTGTAGTTGGAACCCCGTGTAAACGTACTATCCCATCTATATAGATCTGTGCAAGTTTCTCAACAGTATAGGCTGTTTTGATAAGAAGAAAATGTGTTGACTTAGTCAACCTATCAACTATTATCCAAATGGAATCATGACTTTTTTCTGTTCTTGGCAAACCAACCACAAAGTCCATGGTCATGTGATCCTATTTCCTCTGTGGTATAGGTAAAGCTTGCATTGTTCCTGCGGGCTTCTGATATTTAGTTTTAACCTACTGAGACATTGGACACCGTATAACAAACTCAACTACATCTTTCTTCAAACCAGGCCACCAATACATATCTTTCAAGTTATGATACATTTTGGTGCTCCCTGGATGCATTGCATACATTGATGAGTGAGCTTCTTCCAAGACTAACTTCCTTAAGTCATTGGCATCAAGTACTACCATCCTACCATAGTAATACACTACCTCATCATCTGACTCATGAAAACCATCCCGTTTCTCACTACCATACTCTGACCTAATCTACTGAATCACAATATCAGCTTGTTGTGCCTCTTTGTTCTGTTTTTTCAGAGTAGGTTTTATGTGCATCTCAGCTAACATTCCAGCTAACAAGGATACTTTAAGTTGTACATTGGTTTGCCTCAAAGAGACAAGCATGTCTCGTTTAAGGCACACTAAAGAGTTTAGTTGTGCCTTGTCCATGGTTGGTGATGATGATTTTCTACTTAGTGCATCAGCCACTACATTAGCCTTTCCTAGATGATAATCAATTGTACAATCATAGTCCTTGATTAACTCCATCCAGTGGTGTTGTCTCATGTTCAACTCATGTTGTGAAAAGATGTATTTTAGGTTCTTATGGTCTGTGAAAATCAGGAATGTCTCTCCATAGAGATAATGCCTCCAGATCTTCAACGCATGAACACTACTATAGAACCTACCTTTAGTGTCGGTTATTTAAAGCCTTTAGTGTCGGTTTCTAAGCGACACCTATGTGGGTGACACTAAAAGTCCACCCATTAGGCGTCGGTTCCAAAATCGACGCCCAAACTCTTCGTGCACCACTGAAAGCGCGCCATCAGGGGACTATAGGCATCGGTTATTAGATAAGAAACCGACACCCAAAATCTTCGCACGCCACCGAAAACGCGCCATCATGGGACTATAGGCGTCGATTATTAGTTAAAAACCGACGACCAAACCCTTCGCGCTACAGAAAGGGTGCCATCTTGGGCACTATCAGTGTCGGTTATAAGTAAATAACCGACACCATATATCTTCGCCCCACGGCCGTGCTGTCCAGCACGGCCGTGGTGTTAAGGACATAGACGTCGGTTTATTGTAGGAACACCGACACTATATCATTATGTGTCGGTTATTTACAAATAACTGACGCCTATTGGTTTTTTTTCCTGTCAGTCTGTAGACCTGCTGTGGCTGGTCGCAGGATGAGAAACATGTTCAGTTCAGTTATAAACTGTAGGTTTTACGACATCCATTGATATCAGCCGACAACAGGCCGCAAACCTACAAAATTAACAATAAAAAAGTAGCACATGCATTTAGCAATGCAACCTGCAGTTCCATTTTATTTTCACACATTTATAAACATTCACACATGCTAGCAATCTGTAGTTCCATTCATTCACATTCACACATGTAGAAACATTCATATAGCAACCAACACTTTCATTCATTTTCACTCAAACAGATGTAGAAACATCCAGACATGTAGAAACATTCACACATATATTATAATTCAGAAATTCATTTACAAAGTATCATTGTTTAGTCATTATTTGCTATCAGGATCCCAATTATATTTTAAAGCCCCCACTAATTGTATGGTTGTTGCCCATTCTTCTCTTACTTCATTTAATTCTCCCATTGTATAGGGAGCATTAACATTTGGTAAGTCCTTTCCTGTAATGGGGTCAGCTTTAAATACCTGTAAAGAGAATGATGTATATATATAATTAATGAGCTATAAATAAGATTGATATATTTCGATCATATTATCTAATGAGACTATATAATACCTGAGCAATACACTCGATATCCAGTGCGGCATGTTTGATAATCATGTGCATATATCGCATGACATAGTATCCACATGCCCATCTGTTGTCTTGTGTAGCACACTATAAATTCAAACATACAAAATATTAAAAAATACAACTAATGAAGCATTGTTCACATAAATAATATATACATATATTGCAGTCGGGAACTTACTTTCACGTTCTTCCAAATTATTGTCTGGTTCTTTTTCATGGGGACCTTTCCTCCAGCCTTTTTGTACTCTTCAAAACCCCTACATGTTAATGTAACACAGAACATTGCAATTAAATAGTAATGTAATAACATATGTTAACGGATATGAAAAATGAAATATTTCTCATCAGAATATTGCCATTTTCATTATGTGTCCAAATCTTGTATTCAATTTACCCCCCTTAGGATCTAGATAATACACAGTGAACGTCTCGGGGGCAATAACCAGTAACTCCCAATGCCTACCACTAGAGGAAAAAAGGTTAAAAATTAATAACTCAAAATCCACAATAAATGTAATTTTCTTAAGTCCAAATTATAATAAGCAAAGTAAACTTACTCTACATTGAATGGAGCCATTATCACCGTCTTCTTTTTTACAGCAAAATTTGAAAAAGCCTCACAGCAGTATTGTTGAACTGATGTAGGGTCTTTAGCTACTATACTAATCAAAGATGGAATCAAAAACCCTACATGTTCGAATCCAAAATCTGCACATATGTTGTCTAAGTAGCTGCAAAATATGTATTAATTACGCATGCATTAATAAATAAGAAACCAGATCACCAGATCATACACAAGGTATATGGATGTATAAAGAATATCTCACCTTATCCATAGCTCTATCACAGATGTATTTAGCCAATCATATCGAAACAACTCCAAAATATCTTCTATAAATAGTTTTGTTTCGTATGACTGACCTGTAGAATCTGAATCGGAAGAAACAGTTATAGGAGAGTTTATATCATGTTCCCCTAACCATATTGCCATACCCCTACAGTTAGGACCTAACGGGACAGGTAGGTCCTGTGGAACCCAACTAGGTAATGCAGGAGGTGGAAGTGGAGGCCTAGATGATGTGGGTGTCTTCTTTTTAACCTGTATATATATAATTTCAGATCAACTGCCAGCATATACACACACTAACAATTGAACGAATGTAAATTTACCATACCTTATCAGTAAAGAAGACATCCGCTTTTAGCCACAATATCACTCAGCCTACTGCCTCACCAAGCGTTTCACAATCTGGGTGGGCATATGGCAGTGGAAGATCCATCCACTTGGGGAATATATGTATCGGGCTCACCTGAATCCAACCAGCTGGTACTGGAGACCCGTGACACGTTTCCCCTGGTAGGGATGGGTAAGCCGACGCCTATGCCATGACATATTCTTTACGTTTTAGACGGCATGGCTTCAACCCCTACAAATTTTTGTGTAAAGAATGTTATATACATATATACATATCATCTTTTTTTGAAACGACTACAATTTCATATATACGTATCATCTTGAATTAAAAACTAGTTACTATGTCATAAAAATACTTACAGTGGATGTGCTAGGTGGTGGTTCTACAGGATTACTTCCAACCTCTGCAGTAGGAGTAGGAGTAGAGTCTGCAGTAGGTATTGTCTGGTAAGTGGCAGTCTGAGATGCCTTCCACTTTTTCATTGCTTCTTCGAGTTTCCTGTCAAATAGCTTATCCACCTATACATGGATAAAAGAAACGTCAAATTCTAATTTTTGAATTCTCTTTTACAGTAACATTATAAAGAAAGAATATGTTACCTCTTCTTGTGACAGTCCCGCTTTTGGGACATGTTTGCACTGGGATGACCCAAAAAAAGATTTGATGCCCACACCAGTGCCTGCAGCCCTAACACGTCCAGGATGCTCTGGGTTACCCAGAGCAACTTTCAATTCATCCTTTGTTCCCTCAGGGATGAACTTTCCTTGTTTCCTCAGCTCGTGCAGCTCCCGCTAATCGCCAAAACAAAAATTTGTACTTAAGTAAACAACACAAATAATCAATATTTGAATGATTGTTGTAAGAGTTGTATTTTACCATTTTTGCAGCCGCCTCAGCAGTTGCGGCCTTAGTTATTTTTCCCTTCTTATTTTGCCTCCCATCTATCCAGACATCATGGCGAGGCAGAGGTGTGCTACCTATGGTATAGGACTCCTGAGTAGTAGAAGACTGAGAAGCAGTAGCCTCAGCCTGTAGTCTTTGGTGAACGCCTGCATACCCCTATGGACCCATTTTGTGGTCATGCACATTCAGTACACGCCTTGATCTTTGTGCCTCACTGAGGGCCTAGTTAGTATGCAAATTAATGATTTGTTTAATAACACTAATTGTTAATCTTGAATAAGTGAATACAACATATATTAATTAATGAGATTGAGACTGACGCCTAATACCTTGAATTCATCAGTTTGTCTTGAAGCGACAAACGCGTCCCATTCTTCTTTGTCCAGGAAGTTCCACTGTTCAGTGGTTGTCTTCTTCCTCTTGTCGGCTTCTTTTATGTATTCTCTGGTGAGATTTGTCCTATAGTTCCTTAGGACTCTCCCACAGCGTTGCATCACGCATTTACGATGCAGCTTTTCATCCAATTCAAATATACTTTGCAAAATAGAATTGCTATTAACTAGTATCCAAAAATTTAGTAATCTACAAAATAGAAATGCAAATTAATAATAACTCACGCATAAATCCCTCCATATTAAATCTTTCTTCTCCTTAGAAACTTTATGCCAAGAATCTAAGCGACAACCGCAATGGCTACGAGTAACAAACCCAAGATATGAAATAAATGAATTGCGATTCACACCACATGCATTTCCTGCATTATCGAAATCCACAACAAGTTTGGGTCCATTGCCCTTTTGCGCAATTAACTTCTTCATCATAGTGATGCCCCTTCTCTTGTCAACTTTTTGGTGTTGTTGATCAAGTGCCTCAAGTGCTTCAGATGGTACCTGTGCATCATCAACCTAAAATTTGACAAAATAATTCACATTTACAAGATATAACTATAAATGGACATATAGATATAAATATATGATATATTTTTAAAACTTACATTGTGAGGCGGCGCATTGATGTCCTCACCCTCACGGTAGTCATCAGCACGGTCATCAGGAGAATGGTCAGCCATCTGCAAATTCACATTCAAATTGTAAAGTTCACATTGTAAAGTAGTAATTCAAAGTGTAAAGCTCACATTGTAAAGTAATTCAAATTGTAAAGCTCACATTGTAAAGTAATTCAAATTGTAAAGCTCACATTGTAAAGTAATTCAAATTCTAAAGTTCACATTGTAAAGTAATTCAAATTCTAAAGCTCACATTGTAAAGTTCACATTCACATTCAAAACTTTAGGCCAACAAATACATGTGATGTCATTCTTATATATAATAAATGTGTACCACCTATCCCATTCTTGAACACCTAATCTCACTAGTAAGTGTATAATGTGTATTGGGTTTTCGAGAAAATTTCGGCAGTATTTCCCCGCTGTTCTCCAAGTACATATGTACTTAGAGAACAAATGGGGAAATGCTACCGAAATTTTTTTGAAAACCCAATACACATTATACACTTACATCCTAAGTGAGATTAGGTGTTCAAGAACAGTCCCAAACCGGGGACTATCCAAGATTTACTCCTAATGAGTAAATCTTGGACGGGGTTCTAGGCTAATGAGTACATATCCACTACATGTATTTGCTCACTTACATTGCATCACTCACAATTAGAGCATTATTATATAATAAATCAAGAATTCAATAGTTTCAAACATGCAATAATGCCCAATCATGTTTAAATCAAACAAAATATCCTAAGTCATATTATGTGTTCAATAACAGTCCCAATACATGTATATTGTCATTCCAATACCTACAATCCAACTTTCATCACAATTGATGTTAGGGTTTCATCACGATTTTAGGTATCATATAGAGTATGTAGATGTTAGGGTTTCATTATGCAACAATGATTCATGTAGATGTTAGGGTTTCATCATGCAACTCGGCCAGATGTTAGGGTTTCATCATGCAATAGGGATTTCATCATATAATTGATTTAATCACAAACTCATAATTGATTTCATTTTAGTATATATATATATATATATATATATATATATATATATATATATATATATATATATATTCTTGTTCTTCCTTCTCCCTCCTTACCAACAGCAACCACGGTCGTGTGGGATGGCACGGCCGTGGCTGTGTTGGCCAACCACACGGCCGTGCTGGGTAGCACAACCGTGTGGTCGGCCAACACAGCCACGACCGTGCCAGCCCACACGGCCGTGGTTGTTGTTGGTAAGGAGAGGGAGAAGAAAGAAGAAGAGCAGGAGAAGGAAGAAGAAGAAGAATGGAGGGCCTACCGAAGAAAGAAGAAGGAAGAAGAATGAAGCAGCGTGGAGCCGGAGGAGCAGCGGCGGACGTAGCAGCAGCTAGGGGACGGACGGCCGCCGGTGAGCAGGAGCACGGCAGCAGGAGCACGGCCTCCGGTGAGCACGGCCGCCGGTGAGCCGGTGAGCAGGAGCACGGCCGCTGGTGAGCAGGAGCACGGCAGTAGGAGCACGGCAGCAGAGAACGGAGCACTGGAAATCGCCAGAGCTAGGGAAATCGGGAATGAAACAGGGAAAGGGGAAGAATCGGTCAGGCTGGTCAGCTATTAAGTTGACAATAAGTGTTGGTTATTTAAAATAACCGACAACTAAACCTACATTGTCGGTTCTTTACCAAAAACCGACACCTATACTACATTATAGTTGTCGGTTTTTAAGTAAAAGACAACTGACAACTATTCTTGTTCGCTTTAGTCGTCGGTTATTTAGTTATGATCGACGCCATATGTAAAATTTTGGAGCCAATTTTTTTCGCTGGAATTTTGGGTTTGGCGGTTGAGTTTAGGTGTCGGTTGTTTATTAATTAACCGACACTTAATAAAAGTGGTACCCGTGTCTGGTCGACCTTCGTAGATTGGATGTCGGTTTATGTTATCAACCGACACTTTAGACTTTAGGTGTCGGTTTTTGTATAAAACTGACACCTTGAAAAGTGGCTTTATAAGCCATTTCTGTAGTAGTGGAACCACTGCAGTTAATTCTAGATCGTGTGTTGGATAATTTTCCTCGTGTTTCTTAAGTTGTCGAGAAGAAAAAGAAATCACTTATTTATCCTACATCAACACACATCCTAGACCATTCTTAGAAGCATCACAGAAAACAATATACCCCTTTCCCTGCTCAGGTAACACTAACACAGGTGCACTGGTCAACCTTTCTTTCAACAACTGGAAAGAATGCTGAAACTTGTCATTCTAGACAAAAGGAACCACCTTCCTGGTCAACTTGGTTAGGGGTAATGCTACAAAACTGAAGTTATTAATGAACCTCCTATAGTAGCCTGCCAGTCCTAGAAAACTACGTATCTCCATTGGTGTCTTTGGTTGTTCCCACTCCAAGACAGATTCTACCCTTTTAGGATCAACACGTATACCTGAGGCAGATATTACGTGTCCTAGGAAAGACACTTCTGATAACCAGAATTCACACTTATTGAATTTGGCATATAGCTTATGCTCTCTCAGTAAAGTCAGAGCCTGACAAAGGTGTCGATCATGTTGTCGAGCATCTCTACTGTAAATCAGGATGTCATCTATAAAGACTACTATGAATTGATTAAGGAATGGCCGGAAAATTCTGTTCATGAGTTCCATGAATGCAGTTGGTGCATTAGTTATTCCAAATGACATAACCATGAACTCATAGTGACCATACCTTGTCCTGAAGGCTGATTTAGGTATGTCATTCTCTTTGATACGTAGCTGATGATATTCTGACCTCAGATCTACTTTAGAGAATATAGTTGCACCACGCAACTGGTCAAACAAGTCATCTATCCTTGGCAGAGGATATTTTTTCTTTATGGTTACTTTGTTTAGCTACCTATAGTCGATGCATAATCGCATAGACCCATCCTTCTTTTTCACAAAGAGAACTGGAGAACCCCATGGTGAAGTACTTGGTCGAATAAAACCCTTTTCAAGCAACTCCTGTAACTGTTTCTTGAGTTCTGCCATCTCAGCAGGTGCCATTCTATATGGTGTTTGAGCTATCGGTTGTGTACCTAGGATTAGATTAATCTCGAAATCAATCTCTCGGGGTGGAGGAACACCTGGAAGTTCCTCAGGAAATAAATCCTCAAATTCCCTAACAATCAGAACTTCAAGAAGACTAGGACTCTCTACCCTGGTATCTACCACATGTGCCAAGAATGTGAAGCATCCTTGTCTCATCAACTTCTCATATACCATAGTCGACACTAGACAGGTTGTAAGAATCTTTTTGTCCCCCAGAAAGATCCATGTATCACCATTATCTGAGAACATAGCCTGCTTGGAACCATAATCCAAGACAACCTTATACTTTTCTAGGGTGTCCATCCCAAAGATTATGTCAAACTCATTCATCTCAAGTGGTATAAGATCCACCTGAATGCTATGTTCTGAAAAAGAAAGAATACAGGGAGAACATACCTCCCACAACACTGCAGATCCAACTAATGGAGTTTCTACTAACAGATTATCTACTTTATGACTGACAGCCATATTTCAGTCATGAATCACTTCTCGAGTGATAAAGGAATGTATAGCACCCGGATCAATTAAAATAGATACAAAGCAGGATGAAGACATATCAGAATGAAATAATTCCATCTGACCTATCACGACTCATGGGTTAACCACTGCCTCGGGATGATTCATAGCATAGAATCTTGTTGGTGGTGGTTGTCGACCACTTGCCATGTTGTTGGATGTAGATGAGCCAACTTGGGACGCCTATCCATGTCCTTGAGTGCCACTGCTAAACTATTGCTTCTAAGAGCCTTGTTGACTCTGCCTCGGTGGTTGGGTTATACTCACATCTCTAACTAGACAATCTTTCATCATATGTCCCATCTTCCCACATTTATAACAAACTTTATTCTCCTGCTGTGGTCTAGACGGTCCTGTTACTGACATTGATATTGAGCTGTGGGCTCCCTCTGGTAGTAAACTACAGCCTCTACCCTTGCTGGATGTCCACTGTGTCTGAGTATTAAACCTTGGTGGTGGTGTTGGTGTAGAAAACCTTGGTTTCTTAAAACTTTCGGACCTCTGTCCTTGGAACTGTGTATACATTTTCTTACTGTTGGCTTGACGCTTCTCAGTCACGGACCTTTCTATCCACCTAACTGACTCCACAAGGGTGGCAAACCTCTCTCTATTCTCTAGAGCAGATATTGGTGTGGTCAAATCAGCGTTCAAACCCTTCTCAAAATGTTGAATCCTCTCCTCATCTGTAGCGGCCATGTGCAGATAGAACTGTAGAAACTCCATGAACTTAGCTTCATACTCACTAATGTTCATTTGTCCCTACCTTATCCATTCAAACTGGGAGATCTTCTCATCCAGGTAAGTCTTGGGAAAATATCTACTAACGTATTCATGTCGGAATTCTTCCCATCTGACTTCAACACCTGGCCTTTTGCCTTCTTCTATGGCCCACCAATGGCCAGCACTCCCCTTCAACAGGTACATCGCATGCCTAACCTTCTCAGCTTCTGGGATTTTAAGAATTTTGAAGGCCTTTTCCAGCTCAGTCAGCCACGAGTCCACGTCTGCTGGGTCAGCTGTACCAGCATATTCAGTGGCTCCTACCCAGCAAAGCCTTTCAAAAGTCTTGCCATCTCCATGTCCCTCATTGTGAGCTGGTGCCCTAGGTGCAAGTGGTGGCATCCTATCCGCCATATGTGTCATAGTCGCCATGAACTACCCAAACAGAGCATGGAAAGCTGGGTTTTCTAGTGTAGCTTGGTCAAGCTGAGGATGTTCAGGTACTAGTTCTTCTCTAGCCTGATCCTTGCACCTCCTAGTGTAGCAACACTACTTTAGCAGCATATTCTTCATGTGATCCAGCCATCTTCAAGTTTTACTTCTTCTCCTGAGAGCAGAAGTCACTATCAGATAAACTGGAAGACACTAGAACAAACTCCACGACCTTAATCCTATGTCTCTGTAGACTTAGTGAACCTTAAGCTCTGATACCACTTAACTTGTCACGACAGTCGACAAAATCGTTACTGATTAAGCGGAATTAAACATTAGCAGCAGATTACTAAAAATCACTAAAAATTAAAACCATTTTCAAAGAGATTCATTTCCAGGAAACTCTTATAACAAGAACCAAAATATTATATATACATTCTGGTCCACAAAGTACATACTGTGTACCTTCTCTTCTCGAGGATTACATACAACAGTTGCTATGGTAAATCTACACATAAGAAACATGAAACCTCGAGGCATTCAATGCCAAAATCTCATATTAATCATAAAACATTGAATACTGACTCCTAGGACCTGAGAGTACAGTGAAGACACATAGGACTCATATCTACAAGACACGACAGTTAGTATCTCCACCTGAGATATCATTGATGTCTCTGATGCTGCTGTCCTTCCCCTGGTGTATGGTTCCTGCCTCCTCATCCGCATCCACCTAAAATTGTTGGTGATCAACGGAGTGAGACTCATGTCCCAGCGAGAGATATAACTCTCTGCCATAAATATTATTATTGCAAATAAACCATAATAAACTGAACAGAGGAATATCTATTGAAGTACATGATTTAATCATTATTAAGCATAATAGAGCAATATCATCTTTTAAAGATTTACAGCTATATATGATAAAGCAGTAAATCATGTATTCATTTTAATAAGGAATATGAAGAACATGTATAATATTTATCCACTTTAGGATACAATAAGCAAAGTAATATCAACCAATGATTTCCATAATTTGTCCTTAAGCAAATATGCTACACAGCTGATTACATTTTATAATCATACTTATGCCCTGAGGAAGTGAGTCGTACCACTCAAATCCAACCTTCGATTGCAAAACCCAAATTCGGTTCCATACAAGATCAAAGGAAGAGCCAGTCTCCTCGATCTCATCCGCCTCGGTCAGTGTGAGACCACAAGAAGGACCACAGTCTCTTGCTTAGGTGACCTCAGTCATAGGGTTAGCTCTCAGAGGCTACCCATTCTCTAGCCTTCCTTGGTACAGGTCTCGGCGCTAGTAAATCTGAGTCACGGGCCAATTCACTGTGCTCCCTGAGCCATGAATGCATTCATGCTCCATCACACTGAGCCATGGGCCTATTCACCATGCTCTTAAACATATCTTGATTCTACAACTGAAGTTGCACTCTAATCTTCCTATTTTCAGCTAGGAAAAACCCCACATATTCAACAATATACGCTCTGGATGAACCAGTAGGAAAAACTCATTTCACCATCACCAACTACTGACGATGATGGATCTATGTCCAGGGCTATACATGATAATATTCCACTTGATTATTTAAGTACATTACCATATTCTTTTAGCATCATTCAAGTTTTCAAACAAGAATTATTATGACAAATGCTACAAAGAAACAATACTCCTATCAAGTACTTTTAAAAACTTTAAAAAACATTGGGATCTCAATCCCTTGTCTCATTATTGGGAATTCACATCCCTCAACAACACCATCATCATGTTTACTGAATCTGGGTATTCAAACCCTTAGCTCATCACTGAACATGGTTACCACTATCAGGTAACTATTACCTCCAGGTCATCTGACCAAGGTATTCAGGATGCTTGTTACACAAGCATCTCACATAGCTCACCAAGCATATTCAACTTCTTGTTGTCACCTCTCACTAGGTAACAATTAAAATATGGCTCACAAGGCCCATTAACATCATAGCTCATACCTAGTTATGCTCATCATCTCATGATACATGCATGGTTAATATACTTGATAACAACCATATCAATTACGTATCAACATTATGCAATACAAAGATAACATCACTATTCCCTCATTAGGGTTAGGGTTTCCCATCTTTACCAATTAGGGTTTCACATAACATCACCCTACATTAGGGTTTCACATAACATCACCCTACATTAGGGTTTCACATAACATCACCCTATATTAGGGTTTCACATAACATCACCCTATATTAGGGTTTGGGTTTCCCATCTTTATATTAATTAGGGTTTTATGATTACTTCATTAATCCAAACCCTAAGTCAGTGCTTCCACATATCTTGGAGCACATAGCATTATTTAAATATTAAATCATACTTATCATTGTTCCATGTACTAGGAATACACATCACCATCATACCTTATTCAGTTGACTTAACCTTTCACTAAGTACATGCACCTGTTCTTATCATAGTGTATTGAATTTATTACTTTCATAGGCATCGAGTGATAAACACTCTAAATGTATTAATCACATAAATACTTTAGAGGTACTTCCATTGAAATCAACCTTGAGATACTCTTCAACCACTTATGGGGTTATTAGTACTTACATGGTTTGAATTAATTGGACCTTCAAACGGTTTGGACCAATTGAACCTTCAAATGGTTTTGAGACCGCTTAGACCCTCAAACGGTCTTTCCCTAATCCTTCAAATGGATTGAGATTGTTTAGACCCTCAAACAGTCTTGAGGTCACTTGACCTTCCAATGGTCTTGAAGTCACTAAACCTTCAAACGGTCTTGAAGTTACTTGTCCTTCAAACGGTCTTGAAGTCACTTGACCTTCAAACGGTCTTGAGGTCACTTGACCTTCAAACGGTCTTGACCCCTTTGATCTTCAATCAGTTTTGAAACCGTTTGATCTTATTATGGTTTGAAACCGTTTGACCCTTGAACAGTTTGAAACCATTTGATCAAATCAACTTTGAAATCATTTAACCCTTAAACGGTTTGAGACCATTTGGTCCTCAAATGGTTTGAGACCGTTTGGTCCTCAAATGGTTTGAGACTGTTTGGTCCATTCAGAGTTGAAACCGTTTAAACCTAAATTAGGGTTTTGACATCCATTGCTCTTGGGTTTTGAAACCAATTGAGCTAGGGTTCTGAAATCAATTGTATTTGATTGTTTGAAGTTATTAGATCATGAGACCAATTGGTCCTTGAATCCATTGAAATCATTTGGTCTCTAACGGTTTGAGACCATTTGACCTCTAACGGTTTTGAAACTGTTTGGTCACCAAACGGTTTGAAACTGTTTGGTCTCTAACGGTTTGAGACTGTTTGACAAACAAAATGAAACCATTTGCTTTTGATATTCTTGAGGTGTGTTCTAATATGATTTCATCATCATCAAGCTTCAGACCTCCAATTTCTAATGTCATATAAATGATAAATTCAGCAATTATTCAAAAAGAAAATAAAAGATCAACATATGATGAGAAATTGAAATCAATAACAACATTGATGGGTTCAAGTTATATAACCTGCCTTCAAAGTAGATTCAAAGATTCAAGCTTCTTGTCTCTAATGGTGAAAGAAGCTCCTTCAACTATGCAAGGTTTGTTCCCAACTCTTTGGATGCAAAAGATAGCCAAGGTTGAGCATTGGATGGAAGAGAGAAGAAAATCAATGTTGAAATTTGATTTCAACCATCAATTCAAGGTTGAAGATGATCATGGAGCTTACCTTCAGCCTGGGGAACATTTTCCTCCTACTCCTAAGCTCCTTGGTCATCGGCCAAAGCAAGGGAAGAAAGTGTTTTGCAAAAATAACCTTTCAAGTAAGGAGAAAATGGAGTATATGTAACTGATTTTCTAGGAGAGAGAAAGTAGGAGAAAATTCATCCACTTTCTTGCCACATGCCCACTTCCTTCCTTGCCTTTGAAGCCTTCTTCCTTTTTCCTCAATATCCTCTCAATTATCCTTGAATTAAAAGCAACTACTTAAGCACCTTAATCATTATAATACTATTATCCATTTTTAGTGGACATTACTTTTTAATTAACAAATGTGAGTGGGTTTCTTCACCTACTTAGGATATTTCGGTGCTACTCAAGGCATTTGGACATCCTTGCACTATAGGATTTCAACCACAGCCTTTTTAGTTGATGGGTACTTCAATTAATATATTTATTTTTGCTACAAAATAAATTAGGGTTACAATTATGCTTAAATCTTGATTATTTTATTATCAAGATTATCTCTCCTCAAGAGTAGTTCAAACAAGACACCCCATGCTTTTTATTTTCTCTAAATGATACTAAGAAACAATAGGGACATAATAGAGGTGGTATTTTACATATTCAACCCTAGATTTTGGGTAATTTGCAAATTACACCAAAACTAGTTTTTTTTTTAATTGGGTAAGTATATTCCAAAAACCCCCAGGTAGGGGACAAAGTACAAGCCACACCCTCACATGTGACTACAAGCTCCTAGGGATTGGTTAAAGAAGATCCCAATTCCTAGCAATCATAGGAGGAACACTAAGGCATGGTTTAAAAGCAAAGTACATTCTCTTGATCTCAAGAGCAAGATGATTGAAGATGACTACATAGTCAGAAGCGCCACCATTATGCAGCCGTTTATTGCGTTCTTCCCAAACAAGATGGACAGCACCAGTAATATCCCAAAGCTCAATGGTTTTGGCCTGTTTAGACCTCTTACCAAGGTCAGCTAGACAGACGTATAGAGAGTAGGAGGACCTGATGTTGAGCATAAGCTGAGCTCGACCCCAAATATAACTCCAAAATTTGCAACTATCGAATAAATGAGCAACTGAATCATTGTGTTGACCACACAACAAGAAAGCAGGTACAGGAACGCCGGACCCGGAGCTAATCTTTTCCAGTGTAGGAAGTACATTGTTGAGAGCTCTAAAGAAAGTGAGGCTCCGCCTAGGATAGCACTTGGATGACCAAAGATTAACATAGGCCTTATCAGTTGGACGCTTTTGTCTGACATTTTCCCAAAGATCCATGTCCGCCCACAAAGAGATACCATACGCCTATAGCAAGTAGAACCATTCCCGGTATAGGTATCTAAGGAATCACTGTACCTAATAGACGACCATGAGCTCCATATGCTTTGAGCTTGGGTGAACCTCTTAATACAACGTAAAGTATGATAATCAGTAAGCTCATCAAGTCGTTTAAGGCCGAGTCCATTTTCAGATAAAGGGTAGGCTAGTCGTTCCCAGCAAGAGGGATGCACAGAACTGCCCCATAAGAAATCAGCAAGAGGGATGCACCAAAACTAGTTATTCAATGCACAAACATTATTCAAACAAGCTCCTTCTTGGAACTTAGGCTTCCACAAGCCATACCTCAGCATCATTCTCATTCTTATTATGCTATAACACTTGAGGAACATTTATCATGTAACATTTGCAAGGTAACCCCTTAAATTGGGTAAATTGAATTTTAGTCCAAAATAAGCAAATATTGCTTTCAACATTATTCAAATAGGACCAAAATTGAAACATAAGCTCTCCTTTAGTCTTAATTACTTTTCAAAAGATAAAGACAAGAATCTAAATGACTTACTTAAGCAAAACTTCTAGGGTTAAGGCATAACCCAGGTCAGGGATGTTACAATCATACCCCAAACCATGTCTACCAATTTGTTTGGTAGTATGGTGTAGGATATCATTAAGGCTCTTCTTACCAACTAAGAATTTTTGCAAAGAATATCTCAAACTATCATTATCATACATAAGAGAAGTAATAGTAGAATACAAATGATTGATATTATCTCTAGCATGCAAAAGATCATTTTCTAAGCAAAGAGCTTTAGTTAAATAAGAATCTCTATTAATGTGAAGAGCAGCAACATCATTATCTCTATTAGTAGAACTAGAAAAAGATTCATGCATATTGATTTTAGCAAGCAAGGAGGCATTTTCTGCTTCTAATTCTTGCAAAACAAAGTCTGTGTCCTTGTTTTCATATTTAAGAACATCAATATCATGCATCAGAGAATCAACAATTAAAGTATGCTCTTCATTAGAACTAGGCATGAGAGGTTGAGCTTCAAGAAATATAATATTATCAAGAAAACTAGAATTTTCAAGTTTAAGAGAGTCTACTTGGCTAAAACAAGCATTTTTATCATCAAACAAGCAAGAATTAGAATGTTCAAGATCATTTAATTCTACATAAAAATTATCAACAATTCTAGCAAGCTTTTTCCTTTTCCTTTTAGAAGACTTAAGAGAGGCACAAGTATCATGAATAATAGCAATCAAAGATTCTTTATCTAAAGAGTTTAGATTTACCTCACTTGAGTCTTTAATTATTGATGCTATAAGAGCAAAATGGCATTCTCCTTCATCACTAGAGCTTGAGCTTGATCCTTCACTTGAATCTTCACTTGAGCTTGAGTCGGAGGAGCCACTTGATCTTGAATGCCATTTCTCCTCATTCTTGTGAAGATGGGTCTTTTTTCCTTATGGGCAATCTTATTTGTAGTGACCCTTCTTTCCACATGTAATGCACCGGATGGAGGAGGACTTGCCTTTATAGAATCTACCCTTGGAGTACATGGCATCTTCTTCAACTTGAGAGGATGGAGAGACTTGTTCCATGATAGCTTCAATTTGAGCCTTCATTTCAGCCTTCTTCATTCTCTTTAGCTCTTTCTTCTCTTGTCTTTCAACTTCCTCCCTCTTGTCAAGTGTGGCTTCATGTGCTTGTAGATTTCCAATGAGCTCTTCAATAGGAATATCCTTAAGATACCTTGCTTCTTCAATGAAAGTCACCTTGGGTTCCCACCTCTTAGGGAGAGTTCTAAGGATCTTTGAGTTGATCTCTCCACTAGACATAGGATGACCTAGAACAGCAAGACCATTCACAATGGTGTTGAACCTTGAGTACATGTTGGCTACCTCTCCTCCTTTCCCATATTGAAGTTCTCAAGCAGCCCTTTGAGCATGTAGACTTTGCTTTCCTTCACTTGATATGTCCCTTCATAAGTGATGCATAGCTTTCTCCATACCTCATAGGTTGTTTCACATGAAGAAATCTGGTTGAACTCGGTGGGGGTCATGGATGCATAGAGGATGTGCATGGCTCTAGCATTCAAGGTTACTTTCTTCAAGGTAGCTTCATCCCATTCCTCAATCTTTGTCTTTGGTAGTATGTATGGGTTGTTGACCATTTGCCACATCTCAAGATTTGATCCTTGGATGTAGAATTGAAGTCTTCTTCTCCAATAGAGGAAATTTCTCCCATCAAAGATTGGAAGGTTGATCAAGTATCTCCCTCCTTGGTTGTCACCCATCTTCTCCTACTTGTTGAAGTATGCTTAGAGAAGCCCGCTCTGATATCAATTGTTGGATCTTATATGGGTGATTAGATGCTCTAGAGGGGGGTGAATAGAGCTGAATGAACTTAAACAAAATTCATTAGACCTTCAAGATATATCACAAGATAAGGTTGCTAAATAGGAAATTTGAGTGCAACTAAAACATGCATAGCAAGGGAGAGAGAGATTGAACATACACCAATTGACAAATTGTTTTAGAGTGGTTCCACACTTAAAACTAGAAGTGAGTCAGTCCACTACCTAGAGAGGTCAACCTCTAGGATTTCTTAACCTTGCATCTTCATTATATTCATTATAAGAGATATAATATTTGACCACCAAAGGACTTACCTATCCAATACAAAGAGTCTTCAACCTTACCAAGGACTTACCCACTTTGCAAGAGTCTTTTGCCTTCTTCCAAGGACTTACCTACTCTTGTACAAGTCTTAAGCCTTAAAGGAATTACCCACTCTTCTTGGATCTTCCACCTTTGACTTCACCTTCACTCGGAGAAGCTTCCACCAAGGACTTACCCACTTGAGCAAGGAGTCTTCTGCCTTCACCAAGGGCTTACCCACTCTAGTTCCAAGTCTTCAGCCTTGATCTTCACCAAGGGACGCCTTCCCTTGTTCTTCTTCACCTCTCTTAGCTAAGAGAGAGAACCTTCATCTTCATGATTGAAATGAGAGATGGGGAGGTGGTGGAAGTGAGAGCCTCACAAGAAATACATGTAGGACTAGCTCTCTTACAGATTTCCTACTCACTCTAATGGATGTAGCAAGTGATTAAGCTTAGAGAGAGACAGGAGGTTGTAGGAAGCACTCAACTATAGAATAGGAACCTCACATATAGTTTGCATTGAATGCTCAACCTTAGAATGAAGCCCAATGGGTCCTATTTATAGCTGGGGATGCCTCTTAGCCTTTGGGAATGCTTGAGAATGAAAACTAGCATTTTTGTGGCTTGCAACAGATATATTTTCACTTGTTGCACCTCCACAACGGCTAGAAGCACTTTTTTACACTTTTCTATACAACGCAATCGGTCGAGTTTCTATAAGGGTAACTCGACCGATAGAGTAAAAGATAAAGCCGATATTCAGACCATCGATCGAGTTTGTCCTGGGGAAACTCAACCGACCAATGAAAATCAAATTGGTCTGGTACTCCATTGGTCGAGTTCTGTGAAGTGTAAACTCGACCGATCAAAAGTCATTTTCAAGATCCAATCAGGATCGGTCGAGTTTGCAACTCACAGAACTCGACCGATGAACAGACTGATGTGAATTTTGGAAAATGGCTTTTGAGTGCTTAAACATTCGACCTAAGTGCTCCTACTTTTTTCTAAGCTTAATTACAAGTCATACAATCATTACAAGTGATTTACAACATGATTCTAATGGATTTACATCATATTACAAAAACATGCACTTGTATTGACTTTGACTTGTCTTTTCTCCAATTTGAGATGTGCAAGTTAGAGCATTTGGAGTGTGTCTATACCTAATCTGAAATCACTCCAAGTAGAGACATTAGAAACCAATATGGGTAATGGTTAGTTATCATCAAAACACGGGTTTAGTCAATTTAGACGTGAGTCAACATTGACCTAATTGACCTTGAGTCAACACCTATAGGGTCACACATATAAGATATACTTGGAATATGAGTTTATTCATAAATGAGGTTTAAACTTGATTACTAGAGAGATAGGTATTCAATTTAAACATCAAAGGTTGAAAATTGACTGATTGGACTCCTGAACTGACCGGTTCAAGTGTTGAACCGATCGGTTGGAGTGCTAGGTTAATAGAAATTGTGTTGGTTGAATATTGGTTGAGCTGGGGCATGAACCAACCGGTGAGCATAGTGAATTGGTCGGCTCATCATGGTATCAAACGACCGGTTCATATGATGAAATGCTTGGTTCATTGATCAATTCGATTACATAAAGGATTAGTGTTGACGTCATGTTTTGCAGTAAATCAAATATTAATTTCAAATACAATTGTGATTGGGAAACATGTTGAAACTACCGGTTTAAGGGTTGAACCGTTCACCTGTGGAGCGGCAAATTTTCCACTCGTAGGTTGCAAAAATTCATGAAATTTCATCCCTTTCGACTCCCACTCAGACTGAGAACCCTGACCCTAACCCTCTTATAAATAGAGGGGTACTGGGGGCTTCTTAGATACATCAATTAGCTCTGACAATTTTTGTCTTCTCTGGTTTTAATAACTGAGAGAACCCAAGCAAGTCCTACCTAATAAAGGGAGGGATGGCAAGGGAGAACAATTGTGGGAGAGAAGTTTGATGCTAGTACAACAACGAGAAGGGACAACTCCTTCTTTATTGTTCTTCTAGAAAGACATGAGTTCCCCTTGGTGTGTGCAGACTACTATAGAGGTGAGGAGGTTGTTTCTTACCTCTTAGGAGGACAAGGTTAACTGTTGTCTGTGGTGAAAAACCAGGAGTTGTTGTTGTCATTGTCTAGATATGAATTAATGAAAGGTGGACACTGCATTGAGGGAATTTTAGTTGGACTTGTTCCAGGACCAAGTATGACATTACAAACCATCCTTCCTATTACATAGTTTTTTATGTGAGCTATTGTTCAAAGGAGAATATGGCAGTTAAATTTTTTTTCCATTGCCTGATCTATAGCCATATCCCCCAATAGTGATATCAGAGCCGCGTAAATTTACTATGCTTTAGTATTTAATCGACATGATCAGATTTTGGTTTTCATTGTTCATTTATTGCATACAATGTGAATACTTAAACTAATTAATATACATATCCAATTAAATACCACATATGATATAAAATAATATATATGATATAATATATATGCAATTTGCAAGCTTCACCCTTAAAGTTGGTTTTGATGGTGATTGTAAAGCATGGTTATGTCCAATAACCCTAGACCTGTGGGTGTATGGTTGTGTGGTTGTTTAGTCCTATTATATCTCAATTTGCATATTGAGCCTCTATCTTCTCTTTCATAAGTAGAAGTATTTTCTCTCCCTCATATGCCCCCTCGAATGTAACTTGAGGTTTCCTATTACTTTGTAATATGTTAAATAGCACTAGGATAGTTTTAATTCTTGTTATAATGAAAAATATGTTCAGCATTAGATGAACCTCTTGTTTATAGATGAGCTAAATTGGCTAGAGTACCAAGGAGGATAGATGATAGGAGGAGCCCAATCGATCATCTGGTAGCCCAACTGATCGACTGGATAGGTCCAGACAATGGTGGACCAGAGACCAGACAATCGGGAGATGACCAATCAACTGACCATGAGGCAAGCCGAATGGATCAAGGGTTGAACTGATCAACCTAGACTGGTTCAAACATAGATCTTCATCAAAAATAGGTTTCTACATGTGATGTAGACCCTAGGTGGTGGTAATTCCTTGTGGCTCTAAGGAATTATAGTAGTATGGCCAAAATCATCGCTTATGTTTATTGCATGTTTACATTTGTGGGATACAGCATGTATACGGTATGTAATATAGTATGTGGTGATTGGATATATATATATATATATATATATATATATATATATATTATAATTACAAATCCCTCAATATGTATTAAGCCTAAGATTCTTTCCATAAGCAACACACATGAAAAGCTTGATCGACTAAGTGTAGGTTACGCCAAAGCGCGATGCACCGTCTATCTCACGGAAGTGTAATGGTAGATATGTAGATCTGCCAAAGCAGGGTACATATTCTATTGTGTTGGCTTTTGGTTAATGAGATTAAGTACCTAAAAGCATAGAGATGGACTGTAACAAGGAGTTGTACACACCATCTATCCAAGAGTTGCATTTAGATACAATTGGAAAAGCTTCCTGCCTAAATAGTCAAGTTGTGGGCGATCAGCCAAAGTTGACTCATGATTTGATGAAATATGGGTCTTTGCTCACTAGAAGATTGTACGTTGAAATCTTATGAAGTGGTAGTGAGGGCTATCAATTAGAAAAAAATAGTGGAAGTGACAATAAATTAAAGGTCTGATTAAATATCATCAATAGTATCAAATCAAATCAAAAGTGTGTTGACAAATTGCAAAATTTTCTCGTAGAATCAATTGGAATACACACAATCATTGTGATAAATCCTTATGAAGGACAATCTAAATGATTTATTTCCATAACTAGTTCAAAACTTTGAGAAGCATTCTCTATGTCCCTGAAACACCAGTGCCAGTGGAAACCAATCCATATTCACCTAAGGCTGAAATGGATTCTCACTTGAAGCATGACAATGATGTCGAAGATATCAAAAACCTTATGTTTGATTGTGTGAACTATGAGTTGCATAAACAACATGAAAAGTAAGAAAGGTATAATGTCTCTAAGGCATTCTTTGAGTGCAAACTGACAGAGGGAGATCCAATAGAATCTCATGTGCTCAATATTATTGAGCATGTGGGACATCTAGAAAGAATGGGATTTCCTTTAGGTCAAGAGTTGGCCATGGATATGATTTTGCAATCACTTCCTAAATCATATAACCAGTTTATCGAGCGTTATCACTTAAGTAACATGGATAAACTGTTGTCTGAGTTGCTTGACATGCTGATAAATGTCAAAGCACAAATGAACAAGGTCAAACCCGTGATGGTGATCAATAGAATTCCAAGGGAAAAGGCAAGGCCAAGAAGTGTTTGAGGCTAAGATGAAGTCCAAGTCTTCTGCACTCAAAATAAGGAGAGGATTAAGTAATAAGGAAGATGGCACAAGGGATAGAGATCTCTACTTCTGGTGTATGCATAATTGCAATTAACTTCACTACTTCTTCATCTTGGGTACTGGATATCGGATGTGGATCACACATTTGCTCAAATGTGAAGGATCTAAAAAGATGTAGACCTTTGAAGAAAGGTGAGGTTGAACTATGTGTTGCTAATGGAGCAAGAGTTGTTGCCAGTGCAATTGGAACCTACGATTTATCTCTACCGAGTGGGCTTATAATAGAGTTGGAGAAATGTTATTATGTACCCACCATTAATGGGAACATCGTATATGTATCTTGTTCGTACAAGAATTGATTAAAATTTCTTATAAAAATGGTCTATGTCCTATTAGTAAAGATGAGATTTCTTGTGGAAGTTCCCCAATGTATTATGGTTTATACTTTATAGATATGGAGACAAGTGTGTATAATGTAAATACCAAAGGAAATAACCTCAACAACTCAAACCAAACATGCCTTTGGCATTGTCATATGGGGCACATAAATGAGAAACACACCTCTAAACTCCATAAAGATGGTTATCTGTACTCTCTTGATTTGGAATCAATAGATACATGTAGATCTTGTTTGTTGGCAAAGATGACAAAGACTCCCTTCATTGGCAGTAGTGAGAGGGTGAGTGACTATTAGGATACATACATACTGATGTGTGTGGCCCTTTTAGAACAAATGCTAGAGGTGGTTATCAGTACTTTATTACCTTTACTGATGACTTCAGTAGGTATGGTTATGTTTACTTGATAAAACATAAGTCAGAAACCCTTGAAAAGTTCGAAGTACAGAATCAACTTGGTAAAATTATTAAGGCACTTCATTATGATCAAGGTGCAGAATACTTAAGCCAAGAGTTTGAAAAACTTTTATGAACATATTTATCATATCACAATGAACTCCACCTGGAACACCACGGCACAATGGTGTATTAGAAAGAAGGAATCGCACATTGCTAGATATGGTGTGATCAACGATGAGATTTGTTGATTTTCCAACTTCCTTTTGGGGACATGTTGTACAAGCTACACCATTTACACTTAACCGCGTACCATCTAAATCGGTTCAAAAGACGCCATATGAGATATGGACTAGGAAGTGTCCCAAAATGTCTTTTATGAGGATTTGGGGATGTGAAGCTTATCTGAGAAAAATGCTTCCTCAAAAGCTTGTCCCTAGATATGATAAATGTTATTTTGTTGGGTATCCAAAAGAAACCAAGAGATACTACTTGTATAACCCAACTAACAATGAAGTATTTGTTGCCAAGGATGTTACATTCCTAGAAAAAGAATTTATCTCCAAAGGAATCAATGGGAGAAAAGTAGAGCTCAAAGTAGTTTGACATCAACAAGAAAATATTGAACCAATAGAGGTACATGAGGAACAGTAAGACTCATCAAACTATTGTGGAATCTCAAGTTCTTCATGTAACACAAGGACCTTGTAGATCTAATAGCCCGAAAGATTTGGTTATTTTGTGATTCAATAAGGTGGTGAGTTGGTCATAAATAATGAGACAATGATATTGAAAAGGAAATACCTAAGAGGATAGTAAGATCCTAATAAAGCATAAGGAAGAATTGGTATACAAATTAGGGATTGAAAAAATATGTTATTGTAAACATGCATTCATTGTAAACTCATCCACATAGTAAAAGCAAGGAGAAGAGTAGTTTGCTATCCCCTCTAGAAATGTGTCCATTGCCTCATGGTCCTGGAACAATTAAAGAGAGAATAGGATAGAATTTTAGGCACATGTAATAAGCGAGGAAAATAAAGTAAGAGAAGAAGAAAAAATTATCAAAACTTTTTTCAAGTTGTCTCTGGATTATATCTTCCCCAAGATATCATCCTTATTGTTTTAGATGGATTCCTTCACGATATAATCATCCAAGGGTGATAAGACCTTTCCTCTCAAACATTTGTCTTCCTCCTAGATGTCGAATATGCCCTTACATTGGGTATGAATGATGGGTTTTTGCTCTCCAAGGTGACTTCTCTTGATTTTTCCTTATTTAGGATGAGGAGAACTCAAAAAAAAGTTCACATATCAATTGCTACATGATCTATGCTTCTCTTGTTGTCAAGAGATACATATCTATAATTTCTACTTCAAATATAGATGAAATCACTTATCATGTAACTGGCATGACTTGTGAAATGTATGTGCTAAGTTTGAAATCACCAAATAACTACTTGATAGAGCGTGTCAGTTGATCAAGATGTCATGTTGTAATTCTTTCATATGTCGTTAAGGCTTGGGCCATGGTCTATTCCATGATGACATGTCATGTTGATCTATTTCTTCAAGTTGCAAAAGTACAAGGTGTGACACATTATGACGTTAGAGGGTCATTACGTGTTCAATGATGACACACCATGTCAATATGTCTCTTTAAGTTGCCAAAAGTCTAAGGAGCGACACATCATGAAATCAGAGGCACAAAGAGTATAATTTTGAAATACTTGTAAATTTTCTTGTGGAAGAATATATTGTGCCTTAAATGGAATACGAATGTCTCTAGTATGGGTTTTTTAATTTATATTCTCTATATAACTCCACACTAATATTATATACTACCAAATAAGTGTATTATCTATATATTAACTACAAAGGATATTTTTTTAAATTTCATGAGTGTAGATGTCATGTAATGGGTCTAAGGGTATTGAAGATTGATGTACATACAACTATCCATCATAGTCTATGGTTGGAATGTAGAACCATGAGGTAAGATGCATGGTGACATAACTATATCTAGAATGGAACACATCTCCATAGACTTCATATATACTTAGGGATGGCATTCAGTCAGGTCATATCAGGTTTTGATAAGCTAGTGCACAAATCCATAATATCAATTGGGATGCCAATCATTTCATGCCTAGATTGTTGAAAAGATTAAGCATGCGCCTGACCAATGTATCAAATATTGGTATCAAGTAATATTTGAGATGGTCCACACAAAACATAAATTGAAGATTTTTAACACAAATATATATATATATAGAGAGAGAGAGAGAGTCAGGCTAGAATACACTCGAGTGTATCCGGAGCGGAATACACTCAAGTAGTTTTTCATGATGCAATATTTTTTTTGAAAATCTAATCCGTTGATCTTATTAAACATCTCGTGAACAACTCATACGCAAAATTTGAGCACATTTGGATATGTATAGCTCATGTTATGAAGACAGCAAAAATTATGCATTTCAAATTAGTTTCGCGCGTCGATTTTGTTGCCCTTGGATGAGTGACTTACACTCATCCAAATGGGCTCAAAATTTTCATGTAGCCTAGTTATAGTATGACGGTAAAGATCAACGGTTTACATTTTGCAAAAAAATAGTCTTGATATGAAAACACACTTGAGTGTATTCGTGCGATTCGTACACTCGAGTGTATTATAGCCTGACTATATATATATATATATATATATATATATATATATATATATATATATATATATATATATATGTGTGTGTGTGTGTGTGTGTGTGTGTGTGTGTGTGTGTGTGTGTGTGTGTGTGTGTGTGTGTGTGTGTGTGTGTGTGCCAATATGTTATTTGAAGAGGCGTGAAGGGGGTGAAATGTAATGTATGGTATAAGTTATTATATCTATGCATATGCCCTTCTATTCTTTACTATGTGTCATGAAGAGCATGAGCAATTTGTGGTGCTTTTTACATTACAGAGATTCTTGTCTATAAAATAATGTAACGTCAGGAGTCATGGAGTGTATATCTAGGGTGAGCATCAAACCAATATAACTCTTTTGGCTTGTGTCGAAACCCACATAACCTGACCCAAACATTACCTGTGTAAGTTACATTGGTGGGCCGGGCCAAATAATGTGGCATACCAAATTGATCTGGATGCTCATATTCATTAGACATACAATTTTATCCTTCATTTTTTAAACATGTATATAAGCTACAATTTGCATCTTTCATAAAGATAAAGTTTTGTATAGAATCCCACATTATATTTTTACAGAAGGAGTTTTTTATTGAATTTATCAAAATATATGCATCTAGACACTTATTGTTATTGGGACTGTCCAAAACCTAGATTTGTTACTTTGTACGGATATAGAAAAATGTTTTGCAACACTATTCAAATCTGACCAGCAATCTAGTCAACAATATGGGCTTAAGCAAGAGCCTACCCTAGCCTATTATGACCCTTGCCAACACGCATACCAAGGTATAAATTGAGTACACAAAGATGTATTCCATTTTGAATATGATTGTCGCTTATAGAATTCAGCTCTGGAGTCTATGTTTGGAATATTGGCAATGACAATCAATTATATAAGCATTTGTCATTCAATAACCTTAGACTTCTCAAGAGAAATTCTTTTATTATTACTATCTAAACAATATCATTATAAAATTATTTATTTATGTTGCTAATCACTAAAAACAAGCATTCATGTTTTCAGTTCGATGTCTTCTAAAATACAATACAACAGACTACAAAAGATAAGGCTGGTGCTAAAATTATATGTTCATGAAAGTTATCATTTAGACATCACATTGATTTATGCCTAGTATTTTAAACATATAATTTGAATATCTAATCTATAAAATTAATTCAAGATTTTAAGAAATTAAATTAAGGGTTAGTTTGGTTAGGTGTAGTTGGGTGTAGTGTGATTTTGCATTGTAAAAATACATATCAGTTTCACATTTTGGCATTCGATTGACTCTACCAAACATGTCCTAAGAGAGATACACCTCTTTTATATAATATATATAGATAGATGGATGAATATATAGCTGCAATGTAATAATGTGAGAATCTGGATTTTCACGTCTTTTGTTGCCTTAGCATGGTCTTTAACCCTATAAACTGAGCATTCTTAACTCAACCCGCTAAATAAATAATATGGTAAATTTTTTGAATCGGGACTACGGTATGTGCCAAATCAATATCCAACATAATACTCAACCTATGTATATAACCTACGGAACCCTTCCTATTTTGTTAAAGGATACAATGGTCCACTAAAATTGTAAGGCACAACACGGCTCACTGACTTTTCATATATAGTATATGAGGGTTTATCTACAATTACTACAACCATTATCTTAAATTGTATCTTACCCTATCCATAACATATAGGATGTATCCTTAACTATAATAAAGTATACTATCAATTACATCCCCCACCCACGCTATGCCTCTTCTCACATTGTATACATTAGTATTTTGCGATTTTTAAAATCTCAACCATAAAATCCACACACGTGTATTTTCAACTTGTGATGCCAAAGCAATTTTATTTTGCGGTATGATATGAAGGTGATTGTTCTTCCTTTCCGAGAAAAGAAATACTAACCAAGGATAGAAGAGAAACTGACTTACTCCCTTCTTTTTCTGAATAGGTGGACGGAGAGGGAAGGGACATGTTTTCTTTGGTTAAATACCACTTGTTTACATCAGTGTTTCCTTAAACAATATAACATTAGCACTTAATTAAGTGTATATCTTACAATGAATGTTGCATAGTTGTTGGAATCGGGGAATTGAGTGGAGATGAGGTCAGCCACAACACTACTTTCCCTTTTTCATTTCCTTTCTTCTTTCTCCCTTTGAAAAAAGTAATAACTGATGCGTGGGAAACTGTATATTGTGTTACAACATTTACTTGGACTCTGAAATGAATTGACAGGCATGTCAACATAACAAACTGCTCGAACTTTCAATTCAATCTTGCGAGTCGCAGGCCTAGTTGGCCGGCTGCTTTTAAAATCCCAGAAATTTGCATTGTAAATGGCAGTTACGACTTCCACATGCAGTAAGCCCAAGAACATGCTATAGAGTATAAGATGGCCACAGTTTGCATAATTCGTCAATCACGCTGAAATCGTGAGGATTCAAAATGACCAGCTCTGCCAGTTATTTTACTTTGGACGGTGCCCTGCAGGTATGTTTTTCTGGCGGTAAATCAATTGTGGGAATTACAACTGCCACTTACTGTTACAATTTATGGGATTTTAGATACGTCCACCCAAACTAGGCCTCAGGGGAATCTGATTGTCATACTCCAACCCAGTTGCATACGGTCTACAGTTCCATGCACAAGTATGATATTACGGACCCTGCCCTGCGCTTGGTTCTTTCACTGACCTTCCCTTTCTCAACGAGGATCTTTCTAATGCTGGGACAGCTTGATATTAAAGTTGCGACCCCTGCTGCAGTTATCAACGGGCAATAAACCATGTGGCAAGTTTCAAGATGGGTGCATCCTCTGGCTAAGTGACCCAAGCCGGTATCAGTTATTTGTGGACAATGTGATAAGACCACATCCCGCAAGTGGGGACAGCCATCACCCAGTTCGGGTAAGGCTGTATCTGCCAAGTGCTGCAGGTAAGACAGCATGCTGTAATTAATTACAAATAGGAATTCCTAGAAAGTTTTCATAACCAGAGAACCTAATAGAGAATCTGCAACCTTACCGGAAGAACACTTGCATCAAGGTATACGAGATCAGGACAACCTCTAGCGATGGCAGTAATTCCAACAGAAGTTATTTGGTAGCATCCACTGACGTTCAGATGTCTCAATGAGCAATTCTCTCCAACAGCTATTAAAGCATCATCGCCAATCCTAGACAAAGTACAGCAGAGAAAACAGCAAATAAACATTTATGAATACATGCATCCACCAAATTGTAGATGGTTAGTAATAGTACTTTCCAAGAATCAAGTAAAAGCAAGGCAGCCACGATTTGAGATTTTATTTCTAAAGTTATACTGTTGTAACAAATAATTTATACAATAAGCTATGCTCACAAGGACAAAGTTGATAAAGTTGGAATTTTTAAGATAGGAGAAACCAGGTATATCTAAGAAGTACAATGCCCACTTACAAGAATGAGATTTTTTTATTAAAGAGAACAATAAACGCTGGTGAATCATAAGAAATTCGATATGGGAAATAGTTAGTGCTTCACCTGTCACAAAATCGAATGCTTAATTCCGTGAGAAACTTGCAATTCTCCCCTATGGAGATGATACCTTTATCACCAACCTATAAACAAGATACAATAAAAACAGTTTCAAGTCATTAACTAAATGAAATTGAATGCATCAAAAAAAAACTAAATGAAATTGTGATTCAAGATGCAAATAATTGGTCAACTGATAAAGCTGAGTTGCTGCCATCCACAGGTACAGGAGTCCAAAATGACTTTAAAAGGACTGCTTTTCCCTTAAACTGTTGTAGTTAATTCTAGCCAAGTAACTGGAATATGCTTCATTCGTTCACAACTCAAGAACCACATCATAACTGTAGTAGACTCTACATAAAGATATGGCATATCTAACCTCATAGCAGCGACGGATGTGCAGCTTCTTTAGGTTCTTGCAACCATGAGCGATACTACATATTGCATCATCACCAATGCTTGAACAATCCACTAAATGAAGTGCTTGCAACAAGCTGCAGCCTTTTCCCACTTGAAGAAGAGCACTATTACCAAGTCTTTGGCAGTATAATAATGCTAGCTCAGTCAGATTTCTGCAATCATCCCACATAAGTGTCAAATAAAAATGACTCGATCAAATCCCTACGCATAAAGACCACAAGGACATAACTAAAATTAGCACTCAAACACTCAAAAGGACTTATAATACGAATGAGTTGTCAATATCACAGCCATCACAGAAACAGGTATAACTTTCTTATGCGAGAACTCCTTTAAAGGAACTGCTGTGAGAGCAAATATTCACTAAATGCTTCATTCTTCCGTTCAATATGTAGTTCACAAAAAGAAAAGTTTTGTGATGGTATTCTAGCTGATCTTGTTCTCGAGTTAAAAGAACTAGACATCAGCGATAATGACAAGAAGGTAGTCGATCAAGAAATTTATAGTGACTACTCCCAGGATAAAGGAAAGACAGATACAATCCCAAAGTTTGCAAAGGACCACCCAAAGGAGCTCATCACTGGTGACCTCTTGGAAATTATCAATACAAGAGCCGCCTACAAGGACCAAGCACCAATAGCGCTTCATCTATCAACTTGAACCAAAGTCCATAAATGAAGCACTTGAAGATACTGATTGGATCATTGTGATGCAAGAGCAGTTAGAACAGTTTGACAAACATAAAGTATGGACACTTGTACCAAGACCCCATGATAGGAAGATCGTAGGTAAAAAATGTGTTCTGCGATAAGCTTGATGAACAAGGTAAAGTTGTGAGGAACAAAGCTAGGTTGGTTGCCCAAGGCTACAACCAACAAGAAGGTATAGCTTTCGATGAAACATATACATTGGTAGCAAGGCTAGAATCTATTAGAATGTTACTTGTCTTTGTTAGTCATAAAAAATTCCTTCATATTAAATAGATGTCAAAAATATTATTTTAATTAAGAGATAGAAGAGAAAGCTCATGCGGCTCAACTTTCCGGCTTTGAAAATGACGATCAAGCTAACTATGTACTTTGTCTTCATTAGACACCGTATGGTCTCAAACAAGATCCTCTTGTTCGGTATGAGAATCTAAAAACCTTTTTATTAGACAATGGTTATAGCATGGGCAAAGTATATTTCACTCTCTCACTTAAGCATATTTTTGATGATTTCTTAATTATTCAAATATATATTGACGATGTATATTCGGTGCTACGAATCTTAATCTTTGTACGGAGTCAAGTTCTCTTATGCAGAGTGAATTTGAAATGGATATGATGAGGGGGGGATGAAATGAAAAAGGGATTGAGCGGCCACTTAATCAGCCCAACCCACCAGCCGCTTGAAATTGACCCTTAGCGCCAATTAAACGAATTAATAAAACTGGTCGCTTTTTGCCTGCTTAGACCTTTTTTTTCTAAATTGATATAAGCCTATAACACTAAGTAATTATATGGTCCAAGTATTATTGACTAGAATATATTTAACTTATACATTAAATGTTCCACGATAAGCCATGGTTCTAATTTAGAATGCATACTTTGCATCTAAGTTGCAATAATAGGATATTGTTAATGTGTATTCAAAAAAAAATTATGTAACTATTATCTAATTTAGAATGCATGCTTTGATCAAATGTACTACTATAATGTATGACTAATTGATGATATGTAAATGTAAGTTGTAACAATAAGTTAGTAAGGTATCTAATTATCTATGATAAGTCTATTGTTTATTGTTTAGCTATGTAAAGAAGTGATTAATGTTGTTGTATCATGTATATACACTTATTGTTTTATAGTTGTGTAGGGTGTTTCATCTATGACAAGTCAATTTTTTACTATATTATAGCTATAATCATTGTTTCGTAGTTGTTTTATAAACTATTTGGGTATTTTATATTGTTGTGTAGAGTGTTTAGATATGTATAAAAGCCCCAAATAATATTATATATATAGAGAGAGAGAGAGATAGAGTCTGGGTAGAATACACTCGAGTGTACAGATCGCACGATACACTCAAGTGTGTTTGTATATCACGACTATTTTTTTGCAAAATGTAAACCATTGCTCTTCATTGTCATACTATAATTAGGCTACATACAAATTTTGAGCCCATTTGGATGAGTGTAAGTCACTCATCCGAGGGCAACAAAATTGACGCACTAAACTAATTTGAAATGTATAATTTTTACGGTCTTTATAACATGACCTATAAATGTCCTAATGTGCTCAAATTTTGTATATGAGCTACATGTGTGCGTGCGTGTGTGTGTGTGTTGCCTACAAGTATTTCAAGAATCTCCCGCTTCAGTGCGCGCTTAGCAGTTACAATGTGTTGTCCACAAACTTACCACTTTACACTTTTTCTAAATATTTAGAGGGGCTAGCATTCTTCTTGGGATTTTGAATCAAGCAAACTAAGTAGGGAAACTTCATCAACTGAAGCTAATATACCAATTAACCCATAAAGCGCTTTAAGATGAAATAATCATAACCAATTGATACTCCCATGTCCGTCACCACAAAAGTTGAGAAGGATGAAAGTGAAAAAATTGATGAACAATTATATAAAGATATGATTTGCAGTTTGCTATATCTTACTGCTTCCAGACCAGATATCGTCTTTAGTATAGGCTTTCGTCCTCATTTCAACCTTGTCGTAGGAAATCTCTTCTTATTGTGGTGATAGAATTCTAAAGGTACATAGCTATAACTCAAATTTTAGGCTATGATACCCTAATTCAAACATCTTTACCCTAATTGGTTATAGTGATGTTAATTATGCATGGTGCTTAATTGATAGAAAGTGCACAAGCGGCACTAGCTCCCTCCTATGACCTTGTTTGATTTCTTAGTTCTCCAAGAAGCAAAACACAATGGCTCTTCCAATGTGAAAGCTGAGCGCATAGTTGTCAGTGGTTGTTCCCAATCCTTTGGGTGAAGCAAATGGTAACGGTTATGATATATCTTTTGGTGTTTCTCCTATCTTTTGTGATAACATTGGTGCAATTAATCTATGACAATGCTATATTACATAGTAGAGCCAAGCACGGAGGTCTACCATCATTTCCTTTGTGATCACGTTGTTTGTTGGAAAGTTTAGTTATGTATTTACTTAAGTTGATGGGTCTATTTGTATATGGCCCAATTTTGTCTTGGCCTGCCCATTACGGTTTCCTGCTTCATTGTACTTGCCTCCTTTCCTATTTATAGGATAGGGGTTGTCCTTCTATCAATAACATACATTGAGGATTTTCCTCACCATATTGTTTTCCATATGGTACCAGAGCAGACTTTCTTGTGCCGCCCTCAACCCTAAGAGAGATAGAGATCAAAGGAGAGAAGCATCCCCTTGCAGGCGGCCGCCACCCCTAGGCGTTGCTTAGCTTCCTGTAGGGATTTACATCCCTTGCATCTTCTTGGAGCATCTTAATTGAGCCATCTCCGTCATCAACAACAAAGTCAAAACAATCCACCCTGAAGTTATTGCTACTAAATCTACATGGACCGTCATGTCGCCGCCATTAATTTTTGCTTTTGGAACCGTCGTTGCTACCATATTTATTGTTGCCATCTACATTGTTACCAATCTACACTGTTGTCATCTTCATTGTTGTCGATCTACTCCGCCTTCATCCATGCCACCACCAATATTGAAATCTAGTCCCAAATCAAGGAATCTCCTTTTTCAGATGATACTAGGGATATGTCACCCTTATCTTGCTATGGTGGAGATCCAAAAGGATTTCTCCACCCCTTTGTTGTCGTCTCGAGGTTTCCTAGTTGTTGTTCCACCACAAACACGGCAGGTCGGTGGAGTTCTACTTTTTTGTGGCTTAGATCGCAAAGTTTGTCCTATGACACAACGTGTCGCCTCAACGACATAGTGTATTACCTATGAACTACCATGATTTTGCCCTGAGATTTGTAGATTGAATCGGTGTATCGCCTCCACCACACGGCATGTCACCTGCTTCTTGTCGGCAATGAATTTTGTTACATGACGCAGCGTGTCATCTACACGACACAGTGTGTCATCTATTTTTCGTCTGTTGTTGCAACACACATTGTGTCTTCTTAAACATGGCATGTCACTTGCTATCTTCACCGACTATCACTTAATGTGGTGTGTGGCTTCACCAACACATTGTTACCTATTAGGTTGTTACTATTGCTATATCTTGGCTTGCTACATCATCTATGATTATTCTATAACATGGCAGATGCTTCTATACATGGTGTGTCCCTATCTTTATCCTTATCAACAACACTTATCTTATGTTTCCAGCAATTTTTCTTTTCTTCTTTAACCCCCCTTCAGCCCTACATACACACTGCCTACCTCCTTAATGCTCGTATCACCCCTCATATACACACTGTGCCTAAATAATCAGATACTAAAACGGATCTGGTTTTTTCCCTAATTATAGTCGGATCATGTTTCACATTGAATCGAGTTATCGGTTACCTCTACATATTTTGCCTACATAGCCCTTACCTCCGCCATTGTTTCTGACTTTCCACCCCAACCACTCTCTTGACTCTTTTCGTGGTTGGCGTGCGGGGGAGAATAGAGGATGATGAGTAGAGGGAAGAGATGCAATGGAGGAGAGATGAAGAGAGGGAGAATTTGTCTATGTTGCTATCTATATAGTTTCATCTGTTGTTATTATTTATCTTTCTTCCTTATGAAGAGCTTGTGGAGCTTATTCATCATCATCTACCTCGATTGTTGCTATGGAGTTATCTACTTCACATATTCTATACATTCATTGGAGGTTACTTCATTTACACATTTGCTATTGGTTTTCTATACAGAGACGTCATTTTTGTTGCTTATGCTATGATTAGCAAATTTTATTTGTTGCTTTGTGCAATTGCACTATGTGCCGCCCATGCTTTATTTGCATGTTGACTCTCTACTTGTTTGTGCTCTATTTGCACGTTGATTCTTTGCATGTACCTTGCGCACGTCGACCGCTGCTATTTGTGTGACCCAACACTCTATGGACTACGACAACTGCTACTATGACGAAAATATTATAAAGAAAGAAAATGATGAAGACTTTTGTTGGTAACTTTTCATGTACATAACGAAGTTTCATCTACATTGTATCTTGGGAGTCATTTATCTGCTTGCTACATCAAACTCTATCCGACTACATCATCTACTTTATGTTGTTGTGTGCCAACACTCTCCGGTATATTTTGTACCTTGCGCACATTCACCCTTTTCTTGCTTGCGCTTTGCATACGTGTTGAGCATTGTTTCTTATGTACCAAGACTTGCTTGTGTTCCAGCACTCTCTGATTTTTTTCATGACAATAGCAATCGAGATAAAGACCATGATGCCTACATGTTATTATTTACTTCTGCTCTAGATGCCACTTCATATTGATTAAGAAGCTCCTGCTACCTGCCAGCGTACCCACTTTTGGATTTTCTACTTGAGAGGGAGTGTTTGAGTAATGAATACTTTATTGTAATATTTAGGGGGAAATATTCTTCTCTGGGCTCAGTTTATCTTTTTTTATTTAGCTTCTTTGTCTTAAGTTTGTCTATCTCTTGGCAAGCTGACTTGGGATTCTCCCAAGCTCCAGCTCAGGGGGTGTTAGAGGGTCTAGTTATGTAATGAATTAAGTTGTTGGGTCTATTTATATATGGACTCAATTGTGTCTCGGGCCGGTAGGGTTTCGCACTTCCTTGTACTTGCCTTTTTTCCTATTTATAGGAGAGGGGCTAACATATATAGATTAGAAAAAGCGTTTATTCGATAAACCAAAGACGTTACAATAGACTCTTTTTTATAGGAGGAGTAAGCCAATAGTCAAAGATAGGCAATATGGGATACAAGAAAAAGGCTAGAGACAAGACAAGTCTAAAGCCCATAATAAAGGAAAATAACAAAAAACATAAAGCAATAAAGCAGACAAAATGTTTTGCCAAATATTCCTTAGTAACCTGAATGCCTGCTTGATCACTTCCAGATAAAATAATATCATCAACATACACAATCAAGATAACAAGGCCAGAGACAGTTTTCTTAACGAACATAGAATGATCAGAGTGAGAACGATGAAAGTTGAACTGTTGAAGGATACTATTGAGTTTGTCAAACCAGGCACGGGGACTCTGTTTCAGTCCATAGATAGCTTTGCGCAACCTGCACACTTTGGAGCACTCCCCCTTAGTGACAAATCCAGATGGTTGTTCCATGTATACTTCCTCATGTAAGTCACCATATAGAAAGGCATTTTTAACATCTAACTGAAACATAGGTCATTCACAATTGACCGCTACAGATATAAGAACCCGAACAAAATTGAGACGTGAAATTGGAGAAAAAGTCTCGAAATAGTCAATATCATATTTTTGAGTATATCCTTTGGCAAGAAGACGATCTTTCAGGCGTTCAACTGTGCCATCGAGTTGGTACTTTACAGTAAAGACCCAACGACACCCGACAGGGGAGCAAGAAGCAGGTGCATCAACTAAGTCGCACATACAGCGATCAGTAAGTGCCTGCATTTCAGTTTCCATAGTCTGACGCCACACAGGATGTTGTAAAGCATGAGAAGCCTTTTTGGGAACAGATATAGCAGACAAAACAGAAGTAAAATTTGCAAAATTCATCCCCGGGATAGCAGTAGAACAAAACATTGCCAATAGGTTGTTGAGTACAAGACCTGGTCCCTTTTCTCAGGCTAATAGGAACATCTAAATCAGAAAAAACCTGAGGTGGAGGCTGATCTGCCGACGAGGATTGAAGAACTAGAGATGGAGAGGCCAAAGAGGGAGTTGTATTTCTCGAGCGTCGTTGATACACTTTCAGAGGCACGGATGGAGCCACATCCGGAGAAGACAAGTCAGTATCAATCGACACAGGTAGAGGTGTATCAAGTAACAGATCAAATGTCAATGTTGAACCTGCTGGAGAATAGTATGGAGACTCCTCAAAGAATACCACATCAACACTAACAAGTCATTTCTTTGCAGTAGAATCATAGCATTTGTAACCTTTCCGAGTCTGAGAAAATCCCAAGAACACACATTTGGTAGATCGAGGGTCAATTTTAGTTAAAAAAGACGAAGGGTTTTGACAAAGCAGGTGCTTCCGAAAAATCTGAGGCACATGAAAAAAAGGAGCATCGGGATAAAGAATCTGATAAGGTATTTGATTTCCAAGAAAAAGATGAGGGCATGCGATTAATCAGGTAGCAGGCAGTTGAGAAAGCTTCAGGCTAAAAAGTTTGGGATACATGATAATGAAAAAGAAGTGTGGGCAATTTCTAAGAGATGCCGATTTTTGCGTTCGGAAACCCCATTTTGTTGTGGATTTTATGAACATGAAGTTTGATGAATAGTACCCAATTTGCGGCAAAATTGGCTGATACATGTTTGCACAAACTCCAAAGCATTGTCAATGCAAAAAATTTTGATAGGTTTATCAAACTTGGTACAAATCTCAGCAAAAAAGGCCATGGTAGTATCAAGCATGTGGGAGCGATCTTTTAATAAAAACAACCAAGTAGTTCTAGAGAAATCATCAATAAAGCTCAGAGAGTAACGAAAACCAAAAGTACTTGGAACAGAACAAGGACCCCACACATCAACACGTACAATATTAAAAGCAAGGAACAAGGTGACTGATACCAACGCCATTTCGACAACTTAGAAATAGGTATTTACCGGTGTATACCGACAGAAATACCGACAAATGCAATCCTGGTCGTTTCGACGCCAAAATGAACGAATTAATTCATGAAATTTTACAGGTGTAATCTCTACACCTAAATGCAGCGTTTTATGCAATAAAATTCTATATTGGGTGTTTGGGGGGGGGTCTATCATGTGGGAGGTAAGGAATCTGTCATGTTTAGTTGAGATTTTGATGAAGGATTTCGAAGACAAAATGTATGAATTAAGATATGAAATTTTACTAGTACAAGCCACAAACTTAAATACACACAATTATGCAATAATATACAATTTACAATATATGAATAACATATTTACTTACAACTCACATCAGCTGTATGTTGAGTGGCGCATTGGTTCTCCATACAGTGATGAGTTGATATTGTTGAGATATTGCGGCCATGACATGTGCATCCTATAAAGGTGGTTGTATGTAGTCACATGCTCCTCATACACATCATTATTGGCAAATTGTATGAAGTTCCGTGTTTCTCATTCATGTGCAATATTGTATAAGTGTATAATACTCCTTTGTATTATATTCACATTACTCTTAAGTATAACATCTTCCACTAAACATAAATAAGTAACTAATTATATCAATACTAATTGTAATATGCTTAGATAAATCTTAAGATAATAGTAATCGTGTTGTAAGTAGGTAAATCTAGAGATAATATTACAGATCTATATAGTACACTTATAAATGTATGTATGTTCGCGTAAACATATAAAAATTTGGAGTAATACTAGGCTTTGGCGGTAAAAGACACTTTTTTAGGTGAAAGTGGAAGAAAAAAGTAGGAAAAAGAGATGGAGAGGTTGCTAATGGTAGAAATGAAAGAGATTAGCTAGAATTACCTTGATTTGGGTTGGTATTAGCTCCAATCGCCAAAAATCATCCAAATGCACTTTCTTTTCTCCTCCCAATAAGTAGCAGCAGTCATTCTCGCAAAAAAGGTATACTCGTCGGTATACCGCCGGTTTCGGTCGGTACAGTGAAGTTAGTAGTGCATTTTGCACTGAAACCATTGAAAAATGGCGGTATTGGTGGTATACATGTCGGTATTATCGATATTTGCGATCCTATCGGTACGCACGCATGTTTCCGTGTCGGTACCCGTCGGTATGGGTATTTCGATCGAAATACCGTCAATACCGACGAAACTTCATTCCTTGATCAAAAGGTGCTTTGGACCCAATACAATATTTCTTTGAAAAGGTAGCACGAGTTTGTTTGTCCAAAGTACAAGTTTCACAGTGAAAGACAGATTTAGAAATAGCAGGAATTAAATGCTTTAATTTTGCAGCAGATGGATGGCCTAGTGTAATGCTATTGGAGCCTTAGTAACAAAAGCAATCAGTAGAGTAGTCGGCTTCGGCAAATCCAAGTAATATAGCCCGTCTGGTCCCTCATGGCTCGAACTAATCCTCATCCTCGTGCACAGATCCTGAAAAACAACACCATTCGGGTCAAAAGTGATAGAGCAGTGGAGGCTCTTCACAGTTCTACTAACAGACAACAAATTCAAAGGGAATTTCGAAACATAAAGAGTGAACATAACAGTAATTTCCCAGGAGAGTAGATATTTCCAATGCCAGCAACAGGCGTTTGGGAACCATCAGCAAGGGTAATAGGTAAAATAGAAGAAGTTTTACGTAATCAGAAAACAAATCAGAGTTGCCAGATATACGAGAGGTGGCGCCAGAATGAATCACCCATGTATTTTTACCAGAAGGTGCAAAAGATGCAAGAAGAGCAGAACCTCCATCAATAGAGGCATCAACAGTGGAGGGAGCAAGGCGAGCCTGGAGTAGCTTGAACTCGGCGCGAATCCAATCCGCAGAGGGTTGAGATGAAGAGGATGAACTAATTTACCCATGTAGGCCTACCATGCTTTATCCAACAGTGATCCTCAATATGATTAGTCCTTTTACATAAGTTACAATAACACGGTTCAGAAGAGTTGGGGCCAAAAGAAGATGAATCACGACCATGTCCAGCAGTAGAACAACCAGAACCACGATCATGGTCGCGGCCACGAAAGGAATCGCCTGAGCGAACAGTAAAAGCAGCATCTAAGTGGCCAGGTGGCAACCGGGACATAGAAGGCAATTGTTGAACCTGTTTGAGGACGTCGCGCAGAGTAGGTAAAGGATCGCTGGATAATATCTTATCAACGACCCTAGAAAAGGAGTGGGGTAAGCCAACAAGAAATTGCACCAGTTGTAATTCATTGCGTTGTCGTTTACCTTAGTCATATCAACAAAAGAGGATGATAGACTTCAAACTCGTCCCAGAGAGCAGAACATTGATTATAATAATCCTCCACGGATCGGTTGTAGAATACTCCTTCTTGGCCAGTTGTTTGAAAATTTCAAACACCTTCTTGGATTTTGTTGATGAGAGTAAACATGTGAGAGTTGATCCCACATTGCTTTGGCAATCTTCAGGCGCAGAAGAGACTAACTAATTTTAGGTTCAAAACTGTTGACCAGCCAAGTCATGACACCGAAATCATCATTTGACCAAAGATCATAGGTTTGCTTGGTTTTAGCATCAACTCCTTCGGCAGGTATAGTTGGGCCTTCAGATATGAGATGTGAATAATGTCCTTGAACTTTGACACGGAGCTCGAAGGCCGCAAACCATGTGTGAAAGTTGGAGCCATCCAACTTGACAGCGGTGACACAAAGCATAAAGCAGATTGTGGACTCTTACCAATCGATTTCTTCAGGTCCCGGCGTGCTCGTATGGATGGCGAAGGTTAGTGGATCATTTTCAGTTTGTTCAGCAAAACGCGTGTTAATGGATGTGGCTCCCACAACGTCGTCAGTGTTCTCAACACTGTGGCAGGCTAATGCCACCCCACAAGAAGCCACGGTGGTGTGGAAGGCAATGATGAAAGCAATTCCTACATATGACAACATCAGAAGGTGTAGAATACCCATTGCCTCAGGGTGCAATTGTTGTGAACAACTGGAGCATGAGACTATGACACATTTATTCTTAGAAAGTGACATGAGAAAACGTTGTGGATGTACACAAGGAATCAGCTTCATCTTCAGACTAAGATGTTGAACATAGATGATGTGGGCGAGTTGATACAACAATGATGGTTGGTAGATAGAAGGGGAACCTTCTCAACGTGGCTACATCAGGTTGCTCCTATCACCATCTGTTGGGTGATTTGGAGTGCACCATGCAAGGCGAGGGTTTGATGGAAGGGGAGGTCATGTGGGGAGAGCATGGCGACGGGTTATTTCCTCACGGAATGTGAAGATGAAAAAGAGTCATTTTCATGATATTGAGGGATGGGATGAGCACGGTTAGGCATTTTTGGACAGTTTGAGCCAAGGAGGAGGTGGAAGAAGATAGGCCTTGTGTGATGGTGTCATACTTGTCAAGGCGCTCGCCTAAGTGTGCCTAGGCTGCCGCCTAAGCAGCAAGGCGTCCAAGGGCTGCGCTTAAGCAATGTCGCCTTGCCTATAATACCACATTGACCTAGTTTTGCGGGTCTGGTTCTATATTTATGTATTTTAATGTTTAATGTGGCTGTCCTAATGTTCAAAATCAATATTGTTGCCTATGTTATGTGCCAAATATTGCCCGCAAGGGTGTAGCTCACTGGTGATCGGACCGTGAACGCAGGCAGAGGTCCTAGGTTCATATCCTCACGGGGACGAATAAATTGGGATTTATGTCTAACATGGTTTGCACTGGAACTAATGGGTTGCACACTTGGTTTACCTTACTCCTCTGTCGGGCCTCCACATGTCAATGAGGGGTCAGGGAGAGGAAGTCTCCTTGATGACTCTTTTTTTTATGTGCCAAATATCACTTTTAATAGGATTTAATACTTCTTTTTGTTTTGACCTAGATCTAATACTATTAATACGCATCTTTGATTTTTCTTATTTTGCGCCTTCAATTCAGATTGTATTCAATAGCTATTCTATGAAAGAAAGTGATTACATTGCTTAACAATTGGAGCTATGTATGACAATAAATATATATTTACTTGTTGATCACTCTCTTACATTCTTTACAGTAATTGTTTTCTAGTTCTTGACATTATTGTTAATGGTAATATATTAGAAATGTAGTTGGTTATTTTGTCATACATAATAGAGAGAGAGAGAGATCGACCATAGATATGTATATAACTACATATATAACTATACAATGTGTGCATATGAGTGGGGAATGTTCATAAAAACCATGACACATATGTATATATACATAAAACATATACATAAATTAGTGTTTTTAAAGGTCGCCTAGGCAACGCTTAGTTGCGCCTAGTCACAAGGTATTCAGCTGGAACGTCGTGTCGCCTTGACGGCTTAACAAGTATGGATGGTGTCGACCTGATGTGAATAATCTGAACTTTAATCTTGCTATAAGCCGGAGACATGATGGTGTAGGGTTGAGTCGTAGATGGACGGCAAGTATTATTCAAGATAGGAAGGGGTTTATGAAGTTGGCTTTCTTCGTGTGGCTACAAGCGGGGGAGTTTGTGGAGGCTTACACGCAGGCGATTGTTGTAGCCCTTAAGATCAGTGAGAATGAAAATGTTATGCTCTCCCGTATAGACCTGGAACATCGTCGGATTATTGATATGATCAGGGGGCGGTCTGAGGTGCCATGGAGGATTACTCCCCTGGTGGAGGAGATAAAGAAGATCATGGAGGACATTGCCATCATTGGAGATTTCATGACTCACGAGGCCAACGCGGTGGTTACAGCTATAGGCAGATGGGGTGCAAGCAATCAAGAGATGGTGGAGACGCATTACCCTCTAATCTTTCCCAACTTGATCAGAGGAAAAAACTTGATGGGTAGTAGACAGATACCTTACTTTAGGTTACAGGGAAAGTTAAGGTTTGGTGGTATACAGGGTGTGTGATGGATTTGGTTTGGTACAACCATCGGGCTGATGCCAGGGTCGTCAGTGGGAGGATGTAAGGGTGTATGTTACAATATCTTTTCAATTTTTGCATGTACGGGGAGGACAGGATGTATACAATCACCTCCTGGCTTATATATGAAAAATAGACTTATCATAGATACCTTACTAACTTATTGTTACATTTGCATATAATCAATTAGTCATACCTTATAGTTGTACATTAGATCAAAATATGCATTCTAAATTAGATAATAGCTATATATTCTAAATAGATAATAGTTATATATAATTTGACCAAAATATGCATTCTAAATTTACTTGGATACAGCAGTACCTAATTATTGTGGCTTACATACTAAGTGCGCATTCTAAATTAGAACTATGGCTTCTCCCAGAACAGTTCGTGTATATGAGTTTAATATATCACAGTCAATACTACTTGAATAATATAATTTACTTAATGTTATAGACTTACAACAGTTTTTATATTTTAGAAAGGGCAAAAAGTGGCCAAAAACGGACAGAAGGGGGGAAAAAGCAAGCAAAGAGCGAATTAAGCGGGCAAAAAGCAACCGATTTTTTTGGATCCGCTGAATTGGCACTCATGGGTTGTTTTAACGACTAGTGGGCTGGGCCGCTCTCAGGCAGTATTTCGTTTCACTGGTAATCATACATCACAAACGCATAGTTTGTGGTCCAACTATACTCAACCAGACTAGCCCTTAAGGAAGCATCATGTCATCAGCAACATAGACAACTAAAGGCAGGTTTACATGTACTACAAAATTACAAATATCAACTTAGGCAGAGTCTAGGCTAGACTGGCTATTTTCTGACTAAAAAGTCGAGGTAGCTTAGATTTATCACCCACAAAACATGATTTACATATTATCAACTCATTATTATACATCTAAGATGCACATTATTAGAGAGTTTGGTTAATTTAGTTAATTAAGTTATTTGACTCTACTTGTTTGTCTTGGCCCATTATGGTTTAGTCTAAGTCTGTACACTTCCCCCTTCTCCTAGGGGGAAGCGTACAGACTTCAAACTAAACCCTAATAGGCCAAGACACACTTGGGCCCATATACAAATAGACTCAAATAACTTAATTAACTAAATTAACCAGACTCTCTAATACACATAAATCGAAGCAATAATTTAGGAGAAGGGAGAAAGCGTACAGAGTTTGGACTAAACCCTAATGGGCCAGGACATACTTGGGCCCATATACATATAGACTCCAATGACTTAATTAACTAAATTAACCAGACTCTCTAATACACATAACTCGTAGAAATTATAGGTACTAGATGAAGAAAACATTAGACTATTTTAAAAGAATCAAATTTGAGGAAAGGGACAAAGATGGGAGAGGTGAAGTAGTGTTAAACATACACTAAATGTTGTAAAAGTTGTAGATCTAGTACATGAATAATAGATCCATTTTTTAGCTTAAAACAAAAAAACTTACCTAGTCAAGCTCAAGAATGATATTCTAGACAGTTTCTCTAAGCCTTTACTGTTGAGCAGCAACAACAGAAGATTTATCATTGTAAATCAAGTATTGTCGATAAAGGTGGATTTTTCAACTGGGGTTGGGCTTGATGTCTGTACAGAAGTCGTCAACATGGTGGATAGGTGGGCAACAAGGTGGAACTTGGAGGTTGTAGTTGTTAAGGTCAGCACCTATAAGCAAGGCACTAAAGGGGGATCCCCTTAAGCTATTGCTTGATTATTTTAAAAAAAAGGCACCTAGACAAGCGCTTGACAATTCTATTATGGAGTAATTAATTTGTATATATTTTAGTATCATATTTGACATGTGCAAATGTTTGTATGCATTTTTTGCCTTTAGTTCACTCTTACATTACTGCTTAGGGTGTAGGTGATTATATAAAATATATAAGGTACCTCAAATATATCATATAAAATTTTTATGTATGATGTAAAATGATGCGCAAAAAAATGACCAAGTGCCTTCATGATAATGCATGGAAGTGTACTAGGTTTTGACGGCAATGACATCGGCGATTAACCACCAAACTTGTCCATATTGATAATATTTGGGATTCAGCAAAAATTTTGGCTTGCATAAAAGTCATAATTCTAGAACAATTCAAGGGAAATCAAGGAAACTTGTTAAAATTTGGTATATTGGAAAACCAAGAAAAAGTTATCCATATGCATAGCATATGAACGTATACACGTGTGATTATTATTATATATATATATAGATTACATATATCTAAAGACATATATACACACAAAAATACATGGTATATGTATGTACAAATATATTTATATGCAAATGTGTCTGCGCATAACACAAATGATCCAATCAGAGATGGAAGAAACTACTATTTTTCAAGATGGTGAGAGGAAACCTCTACTATAGTTGTAGTGTGGGAGGTACAAAGGTGTGAGATTGATGTTAGCTTCAACTGGGCTGGGTTGGTACACGTTATGAGAGCACCATTAAACTTGTGAAAAAATGGATTCAACTAATAAAAGGGGTCTTATATCATAAACATTGCAAAAAAATCATGAAAGTTCGTGAAAAATTGTGAAATCACAAAAATCGATGGTCTGTGTTTTATTCAGCATGATAACTCAGCTGACCAAAAATTTGAGGAAAACGTGACTTTTGACAAAAAGACGTTGATTCCATGCCTTTAACTACACTTTTAACTGGGCAAGGTTATATTAGGGATAAAGCACATGTGGAGATAGGAGGCTATCTTGTTATGGATAATTTCTTATAATTCTTACCTAGGACATTCTCTCTCCTACACTAAGGGATTGGGCCCTTTTGTTCCTTCGATAATAAAAAATTCGTTTGTGAGTTATTCGTGAAAAGTTCACAACTTGTACACGTGACATGCCACGTCGAAATTTAGCAAAAAGAACTAATCCCCCATTTTGTGATTTATCCCTAATTTCACATATTATATATGTAAGAAATAAAAATGGACTACATGACTTGATATTTGGGAATAGAGAATTATCCGAAAATCGTGTGTGTTTGTGTATATATATACTCCAGTGGAGTTTGCCTGTCAAGACTACTTTTTTGTCAAAATGTAAAGCATTGATCTTCATTGTCATAATAAAAATAGCCTACACAAAAAAATTAGAGTCCATCTGAATGAGTGTAAGTTACACAACCAAGGACAACAAAATTGACGCACATAACAAATTTGAAGTGCATCATTTTTGTTGTCTTTACCCATGACCTAGAAGTGCCTAAATGAGCTCAAGTTTTATATATAGGTTGGACATAAGATGTTTAAGATCAATGGCTTAGATTCTAAAAAATTGTTACATAATGGAAAACCACTGCAGTGTACGCTGAGATCTATACACTCAAGTGTATTTTGACTTTATATATATATATATATATATATATATATATATATATATATATATATATATATATATATATATATATTGTTAGAATAGTCTCATACTTCTGAGCTTTGGGTAGGTTCCTGGGCTTATAAGTTGTGTAGTCCCTTCACCCATTGCAAATTGGTTTTGGGTTGAATACCACACATTCTAATATGGTATCAGAGCAGACCCCACGAGACAAGCGTGAGGACCACACCCTACCTAAAAAAGGAACAAGTGCAAGCACACACAAGTGGCTGCACTTGAGGGGTGGGTGTTAGAATAGTCACATACTTCTGAGCTCTGGGTAGGTTCCTGGGCTTATAAGGTGTGTGGTCCCTTCACCCATTGTCAATGGTTTTGGGTTGAATACCCACATTCTAATATATATAATATACATAATATATATACCTGACTATATATATATACATAATATATATATAGAGAGAGAGAGAGTCAGGCTAGAATACACCCGAGTCGCACGAATACACTCAAGTGTGTTTACATATTCTGGACAATAAAAGACGGCTACAAGTTTTATTGAATAGAAGAAACTCTGCTCCTATAAATAGGAGGACAGGGAAGTGTACAGACATAAGACCAACCCTAATGGGCCAAAACACTTAGGCCCATATTGCAAACTAATAATAAAAACAATAACTAAATAACTCTCAACACTCCCCCTCAAGCTGAAGTTGGGAGAATCCCAAATCAGCTTGCAAACAGAGAGTTGGACTAAGAAAAGAAAGAAACAGAATAAAACAATAAACCAAGCCCATACAGAGTTTTCTCCCCCTCAATATTACATTAAAGCACTCAAACATTCAGACACTCCCCCTCAAGTAGATACTCCAAGCAAGCAGGCAAGCAGGTCACAGAAGCTTCTCGATCATCTGGAGCAGAAATAAGCAGCAACACGATTATCTGGAGCAAAAGATAAAATAGTTGATAGGCACCAGGTCTTCATCAAAGTCGTCGTCGTAGTAGCCAGAGAGTGTTGGGTCACAGTGGCAGAGTAGCAGAGCCCAGAGAGTGTTGGCAGTGTTCTCATATGCCCCGCATGAGGCCGCTTATGCGGCCGCATATGCTTATGCAGCCCTCAGTCGCTCCGCATATAATGCAGTGCTATTTTTGGGCATGGACCGAATATGCGTCCTGCGGTCCGCATATGCGGCCGCTTAGGCCCCGCATTTCATTTGATGACTTAAGTAAAAAAAATATAGAACCTCAAATTAAATGACAACTTCTATATAGTTGGTTTTAGATCAGATATTGAAATTTTGCTACCTCATAAATAATTCTATTTTGAATGAGTGGTGCAAAATATACTATTACATTTTACAATTGTCAATGTTTCATTATGCTCTTTCCTTTTGCTCTCTTTTTCTCTTCTATTTTGCTCTAAGATTAGAGGATGTTGCACATGCAACAGTTCTGATTGTCTTGTATAAAAGGGGAATCTATTGTAGATATTAGTTGGATGTGATATTTTCTTTTACAAAGTTTCAAATTTTGTGTGCTGCCTAGGGAGTAATTTATATTCCCTACAACTTTTTCTTCTCTATTTATTACTGACTTGATTTCTTCATATCATTTTGATGTTTTGATTTTGTTTTTGATGTTCTTTTTCTGTTTCTACTTTGAACTATCATGTTTTGTGTTACTGTGGTTATTCTTATTGTATTCATTCAATAAATGTTCTGCTATGAACTGCATGTGTTAGTGTGTTTTGTGACTTGTATATTTTAGTACATTATATAAACTTAGGGTTTTGTTGATTGATTTTTCTTCTTGATCATTGGAAAATATGTGTTTCTTCTTCCATGATGTAATGATCCATTGGTACATTTTGGGCTATTAGGCTACAAAACTAGATAGCATGAAATTTATGATTATGATTCTATTTTTTAAAATAAATAGATGTATAAAATATAGAATTAATTAAAAAAATCCAAACACGCATATGCCCCGCTTATGCTCCCGCATTCCGCTTATACTCTATGCGGTACCCTGACCGAACGCATACCGCATAACGCATTTCAGAACATTGGGATCACAGTAGCAGTAGCAGTCAACGTATAAATAAAGTACGAACGGGTCAACGTGCAAAACAGAGCACGGACGAGCCAGAGAGTGTCGGTACACAGAAGTAGAGAGTCGATGTGCAAACAAGGCACGGACATGGCAGAGAGTGCTGGCGCACAGCAGCAAAATTCGACGACGTAGGCAGATAGAAGACCAGTGTACAAAGTAGCAAGCAAATAAATAACTCCAGTATGCAATGTAGACGAAGTTCCATACTTCCATGTAAAGTCACAACAAAAGTCTTCATCATCTTCCCTCTTCATAAAATACTCATCACAATAGTGGGCATCAAAGTCCAGAGAGTGTTGGTTCACAGATTCCAGAGAGTGTTGGTCCACAGTAGAAAGTCAACGTGCAAAATAGAGCACAGAAAACAGATAGTGCAAAAGCACAAAGCAACAGGTAAAATGTGCTAATCATAGCACAAGTAGTATCAATGACGTCCAAATATGTAATTTCATAGCAACGTTCGAGGTAGATGATGAATAATCAATAATAGCAGTAGAAAATTTCATATAACAGCAACACAATCATGAACAAGCCACATAACAATAGACGAATCCACATAGAAGCAAAATGAACACCATATAGTAACAAAAGGATCCATATATCAGTAGTATAAGTGGCATGAAGATCCATGTAGCAGCATAACTGAATTCTTCTTCTTCTTTCTTCATCTCTCCTCTGTTTCTCCCCCTCACACCAACCACGAAGAAGATCAACGGTTGGGGTGGACAAACACAAGTTCCACTGGATTTAGGAAATCAAACAAAAGAGTTGCAAGTGGTGTAAAACCTTACATAATCAAAATGTGGACCATGGTGTGCGGATTATCCGAGGCAGCCATCTTAGCAGCATAGTAGCAATAGCATTCGAGCAGTAGCAGCGACAAATAAATGGTATTTGTAGCAGCAGCAAAAAAGAAAAACACAACAGCGCAATTGCAGCAGCAGTAGAGAGCTTAAAGGCCAAACTATTCCAAACCAATAGCAGAAAAGAAGAGCACCTCAGCAAGGAAAACGTCAAAACTTCAAAAAATGTGCAGCAGTACACGCTGCTACAGTACTAGCGGCAGCATAGAGGTTAGAAGATCAAACTCCAGCTCATTCCATAGAGATTTGATGGTTTGGCAGCTAAGGTAGGAGATGCTCAAGACATAGATGACCTAAATGGAGCAGGTCCTAAAGAGAGGCAACACCTTGGTAGGTCGTAATCGAGCCGGAGATCAAAAGCCGGGACAAACTTGTACAGACGGCCAAAAAAAAATGCAATAACTTCTTCTCCAAGGCATGTGGAAGACTTCTCCCTATCCTAGAAGCCGCTAAGGTGTTGAGGAAGAGAAGGGGGGCACTGGAGGCTGGCAGAAACCATGAAGGAGAGGAGTGGAAGCTCCCAAAATCCCGTCGTGCTACAGTACGAGTAGTACGCCAGATCTGAAGGAAAGGGCGCCCGGAGCAGCAAAAAATGAAAGAAATGATATAGAGACGCATGGGGCAACAATCTCCAGTCAAGTAGAAACAATAGGAGGAGCGTCAACAGCAGAAAAAGAAGGAGAAGGAGCAGCAGATGCCATGGATTGATGAGTGGACAAGGCCTGTGGGCGGCCAAGAATGAAGAAGGGGCCGCCCGCCGGCTACTGCTCTCTCTTTTTTTTCTTTTTACTTGACGGGTAGGGTTTCGGATCTCTGCTCTGATACCATCTGGACAATAAAAGACGGCTACAAGTTTTATTGAATAGAAGAAACTCTACTCCTATAAATAGGAGGACAGGGAAGCGTACAGACATAAGACCAACCCTAATGGGCCAAAACACTTAGGCCCATATTGCAAACTAATAATAAAAACATTAACTAAATAACTCTCAACACATATCGAGACTATTTTTTGCAAAATGTAAACCATTGATCTTCACCGTCATACTATAACTAGGCTACATACAAATTTTGAGCCCATTTGAATGAGTGTAAGTCACTCATCCAAGGGCAACAAAATCGACGCGTGAAACTAATTTGAAATGCATAATTTTTGCAGTCTTTATAACATGACCTATAAATGTCCAAATGTGCTCAAATTTTACGTATGAGCTATTCACAAGATGTTTAAGAAGATCAACGGATTAGATTTTTGAAAAAAATATTGCATCATGAAAAACTATTTGAGTGTATTCAGAGCATCCTAGCCTGACTCATATATATAAGGTGTGTGGTCCCTTCACCCATTGCCAATGGTTTTGGGTTGAATACCCACATTCTAATATATATAGTATACATAATATATATATATACCTGACTATATATATATATATATCGTTGTGTGTATATGTATTATTCACTAATATTTGACCACTTTTACCGAATCTTTGCCGCAACTTATCAGAATTTTCCGCATAACTCCCGAATGTGGAATTTTTCAAACTCACGAGTGAATTCCGTAGCTGAAATTTGTCATGATGGTTCCTTCTATAAAAGCAAAATAAATAAGTAATACAATAGGGACACAATAGGCTTATCCCAAAGCATTCTAATAGAGATCTAACTGCAACAGAGAATTCAAAATAAACAAACTTAGAGGCATCATAACTCACAAGCACTTTCTACCAATTGATTCCAATCCATAAGTACCAATGTTGTGGCATCCGTTAATCTCCAAGTGGCTCAGATCTTTGCAACCTGTTGCAATGAAGTCAAGGCTCTTGTCACTCAAGAAGTAGCAGTCACTGAGTGTGAGTTTTTTCAGTTTTCTACAACCACTGCCAATAGCTGAAAGACTCCTGCCAGATGCACGTAAACCAATTAATAAGAGCTACAAGAACACATAAACACATAGGAAATGAAGCCCTGCACTGTTTTGATATATTTCTTAAGCAACAAGATGCTAACATACGGGAGCCTATTTATATCACTAAAGGAATCATTTCTTGCAAGTAAATTTGTTCTGCATTATAAGCTGGTTCCTACCAAATAAACTACAAATTTGGCATGATGGTGACAGTATATTATAGGGAGCCAAAATGGATAGAATAGGTCAAACAACTAACTGTATTAGCCTTTGCATAGAGTTATCCCATTCTCACAGGATGGCATCCATGACAAGTCCACTCAAAAAAAAATGCAGATTTTCAATCAGGAAATCAAGATGGCATAACAGACACTAACAATGAGCCACCCATTCATCCTTTGTATTATATAGCTTATGAGGCTGCAAACGTTACTCATGAGCAATTGTCAACCCAGCCCAACTTCCCCAGCATATATAGTACAATTGGAAACAGCAAGGTAAACGAGAAAGATGCAAATGTTTGTAGGAAGTAAAGAGAGCTCTATATATACATTATAGTCCAAACTGCAAAATTTTGCATGCCAGTATTCACATTTTAAGTGGGGAAACTAAAGAGAAAAAAACTAATGAGGTCGTACATAGTCTTCTAATGGAATTCGTAGTAACAACTGGAGAGGAGGAAGTTATACTTGTCAGTAAATTTCTGAAAGTTGTACAGTGCCAACAACTCCAAAGATGAACATCGGGAGCCCAGAACTTGCATAGCTTCATCAGTAACATTTATACATTGCAATTTGAATGCTTTCAAGGATGGGCATCCGTGAGCTACAGCAATCACACCCTTGTCCCTGATTAGTTCAGAGTCCAAGGACAGGGTTTGAAGATTTGTACAGTGCTGCCCCACAACTTCCAATGATTTGTCAGTTATCCAAGCACAGGCTGCAATCCCCAGATTTCTTAAGGATGTACCACAAGCACGGGCAAGCCCAGTTACGCCAGAGTCAGTTAAACCCTCACAGAAACGCAAGTTCAGGTCCTCGAGTTGGCTGCACTTCTCTCCAACTGCTTGCAAGCCATGATCACCAACATAACAACCCTATATTTACAAGGACATGCCAGTGATCAATGGCTCTATATATGTAATTCTGGGAATGCAAAAGCAGTAGTGCTGTAATTGTGGAAAAATACCTGAAGATCCAACGATTTCAAACCCCTACAACAGTCAGCTATAGATTTTAGACCTGCACTTGTTATCCGGGAGCACCAAATCAAGCTGAGACTTTCAAGCAGCTGACAGCCTTGAGCAAGTGCAGCCAGACCGGCATCTGTAAGATAGGAGTTCTCCAGCTCGGGATCTTCACGACTGCTGTCTATAGGAAGCTGAATTGCACGCCTCTTTCTCTAAGTACAAGAAAAGCCAAGCCATGTCAGCTGGTTCAGAGAACACAGCAAGAATCCAGGGTGAAAGGTCAACGTTACTTCAATACTTGGAAGAGAACTGACATTATAATAGGCACGCTAGACCCTATAATGCACAGGAAAGAGCAAAATGATATGGCTGTGAATTCTCCAGATTTGTTTAATTTTTATGATAGAAATTAGCTAGATTCCTAAAAAAGAAAAAGGCAAGCTATTTTGATAAGTGGGTTGCAGCCACCGGCGATGCTTTCATATCATTCAGAGATGATCCGACCAAGAATTAGAAGAGATCCGTCATTTTCATGGGGCAACTAGAAATGTCACGTCATAAGAGTGAGTGTAACATGCAACGATTGGAGGCCTCCCCGAGGATAATATCGTTTCAATGATATTTGGGGAAGTTATATGAAGTTGCATAAGATGTAGGAAGTTATGCAACGAGCAGCACCAGGATAACAGCAACAAAACGCCATGATGCAGAGAGACAAAGACACTCACTTGGTTACATCAAAAGAAATAGCCAAAGTAAAACATACAGGAGTCATCGCCGGATTACGATTAGGCGTAGCTGCGCGGGCGACATCCAGACGTTCATCCACGAAGATGTGGCGGAGACCGACGAAGCGGTGGACGAGGAGCTGCATGGAGCGGTCAGAGTCGCCTGTGGCGCCGACACGAATGGTTCGGCGGGAGACCCTCTCAAGCCTGAGCCAGCGGCAGCAAACGAGGGAACAAGCATCACGACTGGGTTTGGAGGCGTCGAGGCGAGCGAATATGTCAATGATGAGCTCGTCGGGCAGGAGGGTGTTTATCAGATCCCTCTTTCCCCTCATGGCGGGTGGCGGAACGAGACGCTACTAGCTCCGGCGGCCAATTGGACGTAGGGATTGCAATTTTGTTTCTAGCCAAGCAGGACGGCAAGGGAAAAAGAGGTGGAGGAGGGGAAGAGGAGGAGGGGAACCCGAAGAAGAAAGAAAGGTATGCCGTATGCCGAATGCGTGCCAAAGGTAGAGATGCAAAGCAGACGACCAAGGCAGTGAAGCCAAATTACTAAACGGTGGAATCGGGTTGTGTAGGAGTTATTTTTTTGTTAAAACCATTTAAAAAGGAGTTGTTTAAGATTAGTAATGTAACGTTGCCATCATCGATATCTTTTTGATTTAGTATTTAGATCATAGGGATTTGTCATATAAAATAATTTGAAGCTCAATTTGTACCTCTTGTCTTGTCTTCTTGAAAGCATTTTTGTAGTTTTTTTTTCTTTATTGTAATTTAAATTATGAAATTATTAAAAAATATGTAGCGTAAGAGAGAAAGATCTTTTACTTATTACTCTCAAACATACGAGGAGTCCGAATATGAAATGATAGTACATCAAAAAATATTTATTCATATGGATTGAACTTAGATTCCTTCAGACAATCAAAGCCACAGTGGATGTGGGGAATAATTTCAACAAATGTGATAAGACTTCTTTTATGAACACCTTATTACAAATATACATCTATTTATGTGTATGAAAAATGTCAGGAGTTTTGGATGTAATATTTTAAAAGAAATTATTAATGAATGGTTGTGTTTTCTAATTAGGTTGTACTCAAAGTGTCGAGTAATGCAATGTTCTAAAAATATACATGACACAGATTCAGCATTAAGACAATTGTCGTACAAAAATTAGTGTAGTGCTAATAGCAAGAAAAATATATCAATAAAGGTCGCTAATGTGGTCGTTGAGTTTGTATCTCTAATTTGGGGTGATGTATATCATCACTTGCATGTATATCGAGTGTGACATCCCACTATCACACAGACAACGAGACGTCACGAAAAAACGTGTGGAACTACCATAAACCACATATTATCAAAAACACAGGTTAATTAAAATCGATTGCGGAAAGCATATGAAAGAGAACTATTACATCCGATGTCTTCTCCTGTAAGGGAACATGTTATATAAACATACACAAGCCTTGATATAAGTTCACAGCTTAAGGTATATGTTGTCTTGTCAGCACAAGAGTTCACCACCTGTTTATACATATATTATAGGTCACGTCAGGCCAACAGAAGGATATACAAAATTACAACAGCTAGTCATCGTGAAACGTCGTCAAAACACCTCTGAGGACCTGAGAGTACAGGGATGACTCTAGGACTCTACTACCAAAACAACAGCATGTCCATCTCTTACCTTCTAAATCTCTTCCTCTTACTGCTCGACTGCAACCTCGCAACCACCATCACGTCTAGCGCGATCACCTAAAAAGGTTGTAAACCAACGGGATGAGACACCCAGTCCCAAGGAGAAACATAACTCCCCGCTGAAACTATAAAACTCCAAAGAAGGTTTAAAGAAGATAAAGAAGATAAAGCAGATAGCTGATATAAGCAGATTATATGAGTAGCATACTAAGCAGGTCTTATTGTATTATCAAACTTACTAAGATATACAGGAGACATATAACCTGATTTTCTTTATGGACCATGATTGACAAGATAAGATTTATAAGATCTTACCACATAACATAAGGAACGTATAAGTAACTGTAATGTATAACAAGATCAACTACACAAGCAAGGCCTCAACCAATATTTCGTATTTTGCCTTAAGTAATGAATATTATTCGACTGGATTACGTATTATTATACCCTGAGGAAGTGAGTCGTACCGCTCAAATCCAACCTTCGGTTGCGAAACCCAAGCCGGTGCCATAAAAGGTCAATGGAAGAGTCGGACTCCACGACCTCACCACCTCATGGTCAGTGCACGAGTGCAAAACAGGCAGGACCGCAGTCTCATGCTTAAGTGGCCTCAGCCACAGGGACAAGCTACCCTCTGCCTAGCCCACCTCGGTATAGGTATCGACGCTAGTGAAACTGAGCCACGGGCATGCTCACCGTGCTCTGAGACATGAACGCATTCATGCTCTCTTATCACACATCCTGAGCCATGGGCATGTCCACCATGCTCCAACATATTGAGCCACGGGCCTGAAACTGCGCTCTGGATTCTACAACTGAAGTTGCACTCTAATCCTCCTCATTTTTGGCTAGGAGCAACCACACATATTCAACAATATGCGCTTCTGGGTTAACCCGTAGGAGAACCCGTTTCACCATCACCAACTACTGACGATGATGGATCTATGTCCAGGGAAAACTACATGATATGTTCCACTGTAATTAATTAGTATATTTTAAGTGAGTTGTTGAGGTAACCAAGTTGTAAAACATAAACGACATTGAGTTACATTAATACTGTCATTATCACATTACCATGGGATCTCATTCCCTCATCACAGAATGCCACTGCCTCTCAAGGCTTACATCATCACCATGGGATAGCAATCTCTTATCTCAACATCAGAGGATAACACCTCAACTAGGCACTCAGCCTTTACTAGGTCAACAGACCTTTTCACATCATACGGGTGATACATGTTATCTTATCAACGAGGATTATCATCATTCAGTGTTATTCAAACACATAAACCTCATAGCTCTTACCTGGCTATGAATCCATCTGATACACCTGCATGGTTAGTATGCATATCAAGAGAGATAACTCAAAATCACCAGACATAGATGTTATTGATTATCATGTCATTAGGTTTGCAGATGTGCATGTCATGATTATAATCATATGAGGCATACAACTGTATCAATTACATTATGGTTATCAAATCATAAGCATCCACTTATGCCATTTATCCTATAAACATAAACAAATATGTTGTTATCTGATCTAGCATTATCTTTAAGCATCAAGCATAGCATTGGTTCACAACCCATCATCCAATTAATATCAACAACATAGGTGTGATTACAAAACAACACATCACTAGCTAGGGTTTCCAGGTTAAGCATAACTCTCACTAAAGGTACCAACTACCCTCACTATAGGTGGTAACGGACAGGGTAACAACCCTCACTAAAGGCCTATCGGCCAAGGCACTTAGCCACATCTGTCGGCCAACTCAAACACAAGAGTGTATCGGTCAACAAGGCCTACAGGATGTCGTGCAACCAGAGAGCAAAGATTGTGTCGAGCAACTCATGTCGTGCAACCATGGAAGCATGAGTGTATCGTGCAGTTGGGTCCAAAGGACATATCATGCACCCAAGCTAGATGTGTACCGGGCATCTAACTGTATCGGCTAAGACCCTATCGTCTAGCTAGGGTTAGGGTTGTATCGGGAAACCATCTCACCACTGCAATGGTCAAGATCGTGGCACCCAAGCCAACGCTATAACGCCCACCATGTACACATCACCAAACGATACAAGGGCACCACAAGGAAGCCCATCGCCCAACAAGGTCAAGCACACCATATCGACAACCACTAAGGCAAGCACTAGGGTTTTACCACTCAACACTGTATCGGGCAGCAACCTACCAACTTGAGTCGCCCAAGGCACAAAACAAAGGCACCTACAGAGATAACAACTAAGCACCATATCGTCCAGGGGATAACACCTACTAGGAGAAAGGGTCATCCCGGTCAAGGCATATCGCCCAAGGTCACCAACAAGATCAAGATGGTCATATCGGGCACAAAGCCAACTAAACTCAACATGACCATATCGGCCAAGGCTAAACCCAAGGTGAGGGGTGTCGGGCAACATCACCACAAAGGTGTATCGTGCAAGGCACAAAGGTTCATCTCAGCTTGGTCATCACTAACCTCAAGATCACCATCATCAAAACCCTAATAGATCAAGAGAGTTGGATCACCTCTCAAAAAACAAGAGAGATGGGTTTTGCACAACCTCCATCACATATCTCGGGCAACATGATAGGTCATTTCCATATCGGCCAAGCTCCCAACCTCTACTAGGTCAACATCCAACCCAGGGCTCACCTCTTCAAATCCATGGTGAGAGAAGAGTGTTGCCCAAGCAACTAGAGTATAGACTCACCTCTCAACAACCAAGTGAGAGGAGTGTTGCCTATACCACTAGAGTCAGACTCACTTCTCAAGACCAAATGGAGAGAAAGGGGTTTTTCCCAAGAAACTCTATACATATGGTTCGTCCACCAAGGTCAAGAACACATCTATAACATGAACATATATCCACAAGATCAAAGATACCAACTAGAGCAAGAAACATATCTAACAAGAAGCATATCCAATAAGATACATGGTCGATCAAGGTGAAACATAACATGCAACTAGAAAAGGATGTAGTATAGCTAGGGTTAGGAGTTATGTAACCCGCCTTAAGCAAGCTCCAAGCTCCTAGCACCAAGCTCCCAAGCTCAAGCACCACCTTCGGCCACCACAAGAAGAAGAATAAGGCACCCTAGGGCTCGGCCACCACTAGAGGAAGAAGAAGAATCCAAGGAGAAGGAGGAGGATCGGCCACCAACTTACAAAGGAGATGTGTCGCCCACTAAGGAAGGAAAGGAAGCAACACCAACTAAAGGGATCCTAAGCAAGAGAAAGGAGATGCATATATAAAAGAGGGTGAAGGAGAAAACAAGGCAAGGTGTCACCCACCTAGGGACACTTGTCCATGAGCAATGCCACCTCCTTATCTCGCCCCATACACATGTCCAAGGAAATTGCTACATGCAAGCATCAAGCACCAAGTATCCACAAGGGTGGTGACACAAATGAAGCCAAAGGTCAAGGATGGTCAAAGGCCGACACATCCCATGGGTGATACACTCTCTTGCCCGACACATCCTCATGGCCGACATAACCATGGCCGATACAAGGCTCCCAAACACACCCTTGCCTGATACAAGGTCCATCAAGGCAAGGTAAGGCCCAAACAAGGCCCAACAAGGCTCAACGAAGCCCAAGGCAACTCAAGCAATGAGCCCAACCCTTCCTCTCAACTCTAGAGGAAGCAAGGAGAGAGAGAAACACCTCTCAAGGTGACAAACTTGCTCATCGACCCTAGGCTTGGGTTATTTGCAAGTGGCACCTCCAACTCTCAACAAAGCACAAGCAACCTTAATCACCACTAGAGGTGATTAGCAAGCAACTAAACACAAGGTTTAGGCAAAGCAAATAGGATAAGCCCAAAACGAAGGTCAGGGTCCTTACATCGAGAGTCCCTTAAATAATAGGTGGGCTCTCATCACAAACAAAGTGGGTCCACAAAGCAAGGAGGTTTTCTCTTTTGTTTTTAGAGAATATCGAAGGAAGGCTTTCCCCTATGTGACAAAGCATACGGGATGTTTCCGAAGAGATATCTCCAACTTCTTTATAGGAATATCGCTCCAACTTCTTTTGAAAATGATAACTTCAACGTCTCTCTAGATTTAAATGAGCAAACTAGCAACATCCAATACAAAGTACATACCACACGATTACACACATCTCATCATCTTCACAGATCCACCAAAGTTACCATCAGTAGCTTAGTTGAGGCACATAACTATTTTGGTCTATCTTCGATATGACTATACCGTCACTTTCCTAGACCACTTTGTATGTGTGTGGTCTCCATCTTCAACTGCAACTTTTGCTTACAACAACTCTCGAGCCATATTTCATCTTGTTTATCAAAATTTATATCTACGAACACAAACTACAATAAACAAGTACACCTACAAAATACATATCTAGGCACCCTTTTAGTAGTCAACGTGTGTATGGGTGGACTCATATCACAATACCTTTCAACAGTCGCTTGCTGACCTGACACCCTTCAACATCTTAGAGTTATCACATAGCTTCAGAAGAACCAACAGTACACATCAGGGGCGGAACCTAGGGGGCAGGCAACGGCCACGCCCCCTCCCCCCCATTTTTTTTAATATAACATATATATGTATACATATGTTTGTAATGCTATATTGATAATGTATAGTATATATACCGAATATAGGTCATAGACATGTACTTGGTATAGTGGTTGATAGTTGTACTCATTTCCAAAAGATCTTAGGTTCGATTCTTGTTGCAAACATTTTACATTTTTTGCAATATATGTATAATGCAGTTGTTGTATATATGCTCTTTGACACAACAAAATACATTGCTAGATTTGGTGTAGTGGTTAACATGTTTGTTGTTGTACTTGAGGTCATGATTTTAAATCATATATTGAGTACTTCAAAAAAATTACCCCCCCCAACCACAAACTCCTAGTTCTGCCACTGGTACAAATACATTAAGGCACATACACAACTATCTTACTCTAAGTTTTTACCATAAACTAGATCAACAGAGATGGTTACAACAGCAACATTCCTCAACATAACGCTAGATGATACCACCTTCACCTACATCACTCTTCCTCATGCATGGAGGTATCTCCACTTTGACATGGAGCATGGTAGGATCAACGGTATGTAAAAGAATACTTTACATTTAGTTTGTTGAGGATGAGAACCACATATTAAAATCCTTCAAAAGATGGGTCAAGATGATCGAGAAGATGAGATTGATCAGGGGATAAGTCATTCACTTACGACCAGTTGATCACAACACAATCAATATTTGGATACCAGAAATGTTGACACGTATGATACCATATTATTGTGGGTCGGGTGAATCAGACCTCCTCGAGATGGACTCATCAGATGACCATTTATTCATGATAGACATTTACCAAGCTCCCACATGCACATAGGTTAACCCACTCCAGGTAGATTCATCATCATTGTAGCATTAGAATTATCATTACAAGATACAACTTCAACACACCAAGGCCACAAAACTTATAGAATCACTCAAAATATTCGATAGTGTACACAACTACATATCCAAACACCCTTGATCTTGTTGATTTTCAATACACTCTGAATATTATCCCTTCACATGAAAAAAAAGTTTTATTCTTTATTTAACCTACGGCAGACTAACTACCATGCCACATTCACTACTACTGATCTTTTACGTCTAACTAACATCCTTATTCCCCTAGATTCATTCCTATGTCCATCTCTAAACCCCCTTAAACATCGCTCTCACTTACGAATTGAAGCATCTCTATCACTGACACAACCACTGGATGGACCTTGGTCACTAGAAGATGCAAACTAATTGGTAAACCTATCAGATACACAAAGTACTATAGATTTGGGCATGCAAAATATCATTGCACCTTTCCCACTTCTTGCTTTGTATGTGAGGGACATGGGAATATGACCACTACTCCTACTCTTGTCCCTAATCAATCAACGGGCCCTTTGTCTATAGACAATCCAACTCCATGCATTATTTAAATGGTCCCAAGAAGTACACACCCAATCGACATTCCTCATATCATTACCTATTTGAACGATGTTATTGTAAAAACTATTTTGGCCCATCTGGTGACGTTCAAGATTCCTTACTAGCCTCAAACCATTTCCATGCTCTCCATCCCATCTGGATGAGTCAAGAGACAAACTTCTCGGTCCCCCTATCCTCAGTTGAGGAAGACTTCTCGCCCTACGCCTGGTGCGAATTCTGCTAGAGGCATACACACCAGCCAACTAGGGTGGCTAGATGCACTCCACGAGGTCAGAATGCACGGGATGGGATTTTGCTTTCGATATTTATATTGTCCCTAACCAAATCAATCATAAAGACTAAACAGGTCACCCGCAAGCGTACGGGGTACCGTCGTAGTATAGGTGATTGGCAAGATACGGGGTCGGTCTACATGGATAGAAGGGGCACTAGAGTTAGGTAGTGCAAGTTATGTTCCTAGTGCAGATATTAGGGTTTGAGGGTTTTAAAAGGGTTTGATGGTTGATTATGCTAATTGAACAAGTAAGAAAAGCAAGATTAAACCTAAGCTATCTTGAACAAGCAAACAAGCAAACAAAGTTAACAAACTAGCTAAGCAAGGGCAAGAGCAAGATACACTAGACCAAACAAGCAAGAAGAAATTGAGAAGCTAAGTTAACCACTAACAAGAGCAAAGGCCTAAATTAACACTAGAGAACAGAGCTAATCAATTGACTAAGTTAAGCTAAAGCAATTAAACTAGACTAGCATTAACAAGTGAGCAAAGCAATTTAGGTTTTAACAAGTTAATTAGGGTAGGTGGGCTGTTTGGGGGTGTAACTTTGATATTAGTTGGGGAAGATAGTTAGACAAGCATGGTTCTCACTCCACATCTAGATTACCAAGCCAAACAATAAGGCCAATGTCATTAGAATGTACCCTATACTACTAGTAGAAGACTAGGGTTAGGTGTAATTCTAATGGGATTAACCAAATCTAGGTTTCTAGGGTAAGTGATAGTGAGCAATTGAGGGTTGAGGGTAGATATGGGAGTAGAGATGAGGGTATTTGACCTCATGCCACTAGCCACTCTAGCCTTTAGAAGGCCCTAGGCAATTGCATCACTCTCACTCACACTAGCTACTTAGATCTCACACTCACTTGTAGGGGGGGATGTATATGTAGGAACAAAGGGGGCTAGTTAGGGATCCACTAATTGGACCTAGGAGCCGTTCCTAAGATTGCCACACATACTCCAAATCCTCCTAGAAGCTAAGTGTCATCAAACATCTCAAAGCAAGCAATTCATGTAAAGAGCACAAACCACATGCAATAAAATAGGAAAAGAGATAGAAGCAAGAGGCAATCATCATAGATATAAATTGAGTTCATTACAAGCAACTTTTCCCCAACATGGTATCAAAGTCACATTATAACCCCAAACATCCCACCACAAGGGGCTTAGCTACACATAGTCAAAGAAAGAGTAAAAGAAAGGGGAAGAAGATGTAGAAACGCCATGGAGCTTGGTGTAGTAGCCTTCTTCTTCACCTCCAAGCTACTGTGGATGACCTCCCTCCTCCAAGGGTGCATTGGAGCATGAAAATATGGGGGGTTATGGGTGAAAACCTAGAAAACTAGGTTTCCAAGGTGGAATGAGGGTGGAATTGGTGGATGTTGAGCTAGAATGCAAAGGGATTTCACTAGGAGCTCAAGGAAGGAAGGTGGAAGCTTGGAGCAGCTGTAGGGGAGGCTAGCCTTCGTGCCCCAGCCATCACCTATGTATATATAGGTGGTGGAGAGGCACTAGGGTAAGTAGGGGTAGTTTAGGAAGTACAGTGTAAAAGTAGGGTAGGGTTGGTGGATCACCACAGTCATGGTGAGGGCAGTGGGACATGGTCATGGGGTGGCAAAATGGTCGTGGTATGGAGGGAGTGGTGACAATCTAAGTATGGTGGTGGCCACGGCCGTGGCGGAGTGCCAAGGTCGTGGTGGGTGAGGGGCACCACGGTCGTGTTGGGTAACACGGCCGTTTTGGAGGAGGGAGAGGTGATCGTGGAGCAGCAACATGGGCGTTTTGTACTTCATAGGCCACGGTCGTGGCAGTGAGCCACGGTCGTGGCGCCTTGGGTGAAAACCCTATTGAAAACTAGAACTTTGGTCATTAATTCCCACGACCGTGGGGGTTGCCCATGGTCATTTTCTCTTCTTCTAACCACGATCGTGTCGATGGCCACGGCCGTGGTGTCTTCAATGGCCATGGTCGTGGCAGGTGGCCACGGTCATGGCAGTCTTTGGAAAAACAATGTTGAAAATGGCACTTCTTTGCTAAAAAAATGCACGACTGTGGTGTTGTGGCCACGGCTGTGGTGATGCTTGCATCACTTGATTTCACTTCAAACTCCATCATTCTATGTCTTTACTTGTGGATGACTCTTGGACATTAGAGGTAGGTTGAGGGAGACTTTAGGGCCTTCTTTGGGTCCCTCCATGATTGGGGGAACCCTAGAACCCCTTCTTTCTCTCTCATCTATCTAAACATGGTCCAAGTACCTGAAAATAGTGCAAAGAACATCCATAAGCATATTTGCAATGATAAGCACATTAGGGGCAAACACTTGTAATCTAACATGTTTAGATGTGATTTAAGTACAAAATGGCACATGATGGAGCCCTAAAATAGGGCTACATCACCACCCCAAACTTAAAACATACTTGTCCTCAAGTATGCTCCAACTCAATCTCACTTTTCAAATTCTTTTCAACAAAAACCAATGACAAATGCATATCAACGGATAATTATTGAATATATGGTCTTGGGAGTGACGAAGTGCATGTGTTTCACATCTCTTCTCTCCTCTTTCACTAACCATTCATGAATTGATCATTGAGCATACAAACTTCATATATAAAGCATAGAAACACAAGTTGTCCATATGTCCTTCATGTCATTCTGGGTAAACCGTTTCATTTTGGTGTTAATCAAAGGTGACTAGGAGTGATGTTTCACTTTCATGCATTCACTCTTATGCTTCAAACCATACTAGATGACCCGCTTGGCTATAGAAAGGGTAAAGTGAAATAGATTTGATGTTTTCTAGCTCAATGGGTATGAAAGAGGAAGAAAGGATTGCGGAAATATTTGGAGTGATTTTACACACTCATCTTTTCTTTATTTGAATGCTCTTAAATAGGAGCATCCTTTTATTTTGTTTTTCTTTTGTTTTTCTTTTCTTTTTCTTTGCCCTTGGTGTAGCTAGGGCACACGGTGGATAGAGTGAAGCGAAGAGGTTGAGATGTGGCCACCCCAAACTTTTGTGGCTGGCCACGGCTGATATGTGCACTTTGGCATCTTTTTATGAGGCGGAGAGGTATGAAAGTGGTGAAAGAGTGGTCAGATCAAAAGGGGGATCATTAGTGTAGTTTTCAACATAAGATTCCCTGCATGAAAGCTAATTTAGCACTTCACCAAGTGATATCACCCCACATGATAGAATCAACATAACATTCATATTTCTACTAAGTGATTCCATTGGCTTTAAGCGCTTGTAGCTTGCCCAATTCATGATTCAACCAAAACATTCACAGACTTAAGAGATGTGGTACACATGTAAGAAGTCAACAAGCAAGACCATATAGCAATAAGATCTAAGAAAGTGGCATGCATTTGTCATAAGATGAAAACATTTCATTTCAAATAATGGAGATTAAGTCAAAACAAACTTTTAGAGCAAGAACATTCAAGTTTGGGCAAAATTGGCCAAAATGGTGCTAATTTGCACTAAATCACATCTAAACCTACTTTAGGGAATTTCAAGACATAAAGCAGCAAATCCTAATTAACATGCATAAGAAACTACAAAAACTACATGAAGATGCGATGCATGGTATGGAAAAGCAAAAATTTTAAAAAATTACACAAAAATGCAAGAAGTCAACTACATGCCATGCAAAGATGCAATGAAAAGAACGAAAACAATAAAACTAAACTAGATGGCAGAGGTGGAACAAAATGACAAAAAGAGAGAGATAGGGTGGTGCATACCTGTAAAGAAGTGAAACCACTTCTCTACTAGAAAGAAAAGACCACATCCCTTGAACCAAACACCACGTAATTTTTTTTGCAAAAGGGATGGAGACCAATTCATTCAACATGTATGTATCATTACACAATGAGTAGCAGTGGAAAAGAAATATTATCTAACAATTACAAAGCTTGATACAACACTTCACCACATAAGGTATCTAAAGGATAACTAAACATAAAAGCCAAAGACCAAGCCAAGGGTTATCTAACCACCTCTTCAAGCCTCCCAAAGATCAGCTACAAGGTTGATATTGAAGTTCACTCTCCTCGATCTAACCTGGGGTTGGAAGCATGCCCCACAAAAGAAGAAGAGAAAAGAAATATATCAGCAAAAAGCTGGTATATGTATGCTAAATGAAACTTTGAGCAATTAATGCAATAAGGACATCAAAAGTAAACTGCTTCCCATTCAAGAGAAAATGACTACCCACATGGGCATAAAAGAAAAGAAACATTATAACTTGATAAAAGAGGATACTTTCCATAAACAAAACAATAAAGATTGTGCAATACTGGCACATAAGAAAAGTAGGGCACACACCCCACAATCAACATCAATAACCTGCATGCATGTGAGATAAACATAGCCCTATAACAATATAAACACAATTGGCGGCCAAGCACAAACTTGAACCTGATAGAGAAAGGAATACTTCCAATCTCCCAAATATATAAAATTGAGTATGGATTACTGCCACACTCGGGTATAGAGAAGTGGTATACTACCACCCTCCTAATAAACAATAGGGGATTACTGCCCCAAAACCAAAGTAATTTACACTACTCTAGTGCTACTAAATCACATTGCATGTTAATGTAGAGGCAAGTAAATGGTTTAGTCAAAAGATGATACAAAGGTTGCCATCACACAATGGACAACACAAACAATATAACATCCACCTCAAAGTGGCATATATCAATAAAAGAGACCAACATGCACCAAGGCACAAGATAAGATATCAAGAAATTATCCAAGTCCATAATAATCAAGATAGTTCACACGAACCATGATATCAAAAGATAAGACATATTGTGTAGGCCAAAATTCAAAAGAATGAAAAGATAGGTGAATTACTCATTATAGAGAAATAGGAGATACAACATACCTCAAACTAGATTCCAAACTGCAAAGTACTCCTATATCCAAGTCTAGGTAACCAAAGGCCTATCAAACACATACACATATTTTATGTCAATTTCATCATTTTAACCAAACCCTAAAAACTACCTTTTTAAACATGTGTGAATTAGATTATGAAAACTATTCCATATTTTAGGTTATGTTATTACGAGTTTAAAACATATTTTATTATAATTTTCTGACTTATATATAATTAGTTATGATTTATACAAGTTATTATCTGATTTAATTAGATCCATTAAATCACCCTTTTAAAACATTAGATTCAGGTGATAAAACTCATACCATAAGAAAGCTCTCATTTTTCTGAATTCAATGACTATTTTTCCATAATTTTTTGATCATCTGATAATTAGTTATACATTTTTAATTACTGACTAATCAGATAATTCCACGAAATAAACTTGCAAATCGAAAATGGATAACATAAGAGGGGCCCGCGTGGCTTGGCCCAATCACAGTCGGCCAAGTCACCTGTCAAACACTCGTAAGACCATGACCAGAGGAGGGAGACAGAATCTGCGAGAAGACAAAAATACCCCTGGTCATAACACAAAGCAGAAAAGTCGAGAAGGGCACAATGGCAAAAGCACCACAACCATTGTTCCTTTCTTGCTTCCGCGCGACTGCAGGCTTGCAAAAGAGGAACTAGGCGAATCTGGCAGTGATCGAAGCCACAAAAATCGAAGCTAATGTCAAGGTTGGGTTCCTGGCATGCTTTCGATCACAACAAGCCCAAGCTCGGGCGGATCGGAGCACAGGGCCACAAAAGGCATCAACATACCAAGTTGTTGATAACACAGAACGACGAAGAACAACAAGGTCCTCAAAGGAAACTATGTAGGCATCACCGGCCAGCCCAGACGTAGTCAAACACGAAGAAAACCAGCGTCGAGGTGAAAAGAAACACTGAAATTGGCTCGAAGGTCAGAAACCAAGGAAAAATGGGGAAAGCCACGGTACCTCCCGAACAGCCGAATTGAGGGCTCGCGAAGCTTGCCCACACCTTCACGACTCGAAGCAAACTTGAAACAGGCCCCGCCAATGACCGGAATCCCCCAGACGAAATCGCCGCCGCCGCAATAGGTAACCAGAGTAGGGAGAGGTGGAAGTAGGGCAAATTGGGTCAAAAGGACTAGGGCACGAGATTTCTGGAGGTTCGGGGATCGTGGAGGAAACCCTATATATAGGGGCAGAGCCCAGATTCAACGAGGAACCGAGGAAAACCAGAGAACATGAGAGGAAAAGAGGGTTCTCTTCGACTCGAGGTTCTAGAGAGGGAAACCCTACCAAAATAGGGATCAACCAGATAGGAAAGTAACGCTGATGGTAAAAAGGAAAATAGAAATCACCGAGAAGGAAAGACGGAAGAGAAAAGTGCGGAGGAAACTCGTGTTACTGTAGCCATGAAAGAGAGTCCTAATAGAGATAGGAGACGACTTGTCATCCATGGGATTCTCATCCAAGGGCCACGATACAATCCGACATAAGTGGGCCACGTGACAGCCCAAGATTAGGAAAAATCAGGAAAATCAATTGAATTAAGCAAAGTGAAATTCAAATAATTTATGTATATTCTCTTTCCTAATTTATGGGTTCTATAAATATCCAAATTAAACCAAAATTTGGACATAAGTTAAATTAAGCATGTATATTCTGATTATCCAATTAGTTTTGCCTTTTGGAAACCTTTAATGGGTTAAATAAATCAAATATCATTTTCTCTTTCCTTCTTCATATATGGCTTTAGGATTATCCAAATTTGATGAAACTTGACTCACAAGTTAACTTAAGTGTGTTGAATACGAATTTGCCTTTATTTCCAACTTTTGGTGTCATGAATTACATTTATTTATTAATTACACCTTTTAGGCATTTTCTCTCTCCTATAATTACCTTTTAATCAAACATTATCCAAATTAGTTGCAAATTTGCCCAAAGGCTTATTTTTATGTTTAGATTACGAATTTGGAGTTAGTTTTCCAATTTGAGGGCATTAACTATTTTATTTCACTTTATTGGCCTAATTCCTATTTTCTTTTGATAAGGACATTAATATATACAATTATCTTCCAAATTAGATGATACTTGGCCCTTAAGTTACTTTTTGGTCAAGAAAAGGAATTTGAGTGTCAAATTATACTGATGGGTTTCCAATTATAATTTTGGTGCAATATCTTTCTAAGTGTCTTCTTTACCCATTAATTCCCATATTACCTTTAATTATTGCATTTATCTTCTCCTTCAAATAAATTCGGATTTTCTCTTATTTTTCATATTATAAAAAGCACTAGAAAGTTATAAGATGAATATATTTTATTATTTTTATTACTTAGTGACAATTACACTTCATATCCATTAATTAAAACCAAACATGGTGTATTTGTGCATATAACCTTATATTAAGAATATATGAGAAGTATTTATCCAACAAAGTTCTTTAATTCCTTATTATCATCTAAATGAGTTATTATTAAGCACAAAGTATTTTGTATTCCCTTAATTACATGTATTAGTTTATTCTTGTTTGGTTAAGACAAAAGGGTAAACTACGAGGGTAGGGTTCTAATTCTAGTATGTTACAATACCGCCCTACCCACTCCAAACTTTAGAATCATGTTGTCCTCAGCATGAAACTATATCTTAGGGGAGATGGGGGAAGTGTCATGGCTGTGGTGGCTGGTCTGGCATCTGTGGAGGATCCTGAGGAGGAGTTGAGGATGGAGCTGAGCCTGGTAGAGGATGCTGGTAATAATGCCCCCAGTAGTCGTCATGGGGTGGAGGGTACGTATCGGTATATCCAGCTAAACCACCCCAAAAATCACCACCCCATTCGGGGTTTTGTGTTGCTTGGGCGTGGTTGTAGTGATACAAGTGGTTGATCTGATGGTGCATCTATTGTTGATCTTGCCACATGTACTGCTGGATAAGCTGCATATCACTTTGGGTCTTCTGAATACTCTCAAGGTGTGCCTGGATGGTTGCCATGTCATGGGAATTCCCTGAGGGCTGCTGCAGTTGGGGTGTTCCCTCATCCCTCCTTCTTATCATGCAGGGCTGCCTTTGTTCTGCATCTTCTTGCTCCTGCCCTTATACATTAGATTCAGCTATGTCTTCATGTATGACAGTGGCTCCCCTTGTATATGTCTCTCTTGGGTGTTCTTATTGCCATTTCAATAGTTTTGCCTTCAATCTAAAGAGAACTCCCAATGCGGATAGAAGTGGCACCGTGTGGTATGGCAGCTCAAGCTCAAAATCCGACACACTAGTTGTAAGATAGATCATCCTTTTTTCCTTCATCTTAATAGTCTGTGAGCGCATTAGGTAGTCGAGATCAACAAATTCTGCCTCAATTGCGTCTTGTAACCCAGAGAGATCGTATCCCAACGCTAGTGCAATTGAAGTCACAAACCCTCCCATAACAAATGGTTTTGAGCTCTTATAGGGTACAAACTTCATATGATCAATCAACAGTACTCCAAGGTCTAGGTACTTTTTGAGGTGCATCATTATCAAGACAAAAATATCCTTTTGGGAAATGGAGCCTTGATTATCATATATCCCCACAATTGTATTCTCCAAGACCTTCTACACATAGCGGATCATCGGGTTGCTTATGGTGGCGGTTTTTGATCTACCTACATCGTAAACACCGCTGCTTGTAATTGTCTTCCAGAAATAGGCATAGTCAAGATCTTCCTCCCTCTCTTACAAGACGTCATCCATCTTCACATCTTCTTCAGGACTTACAACAAATATACCATTATATACCATTCATCTCAGTAGATGTGAAGGTGTGCACGTTGCCCATCATGGCAAATTTGATTGCATCACAACCTCTCACTTTCGTCCTTTCAAGAGTGGTGAAGAATTCCTAGGTCAAAGCAACGTATGCTAGTTGGGGTGTGAAAAGAACATCCCACAACCCTATTGTCTTCAAGTTTTCTTCTACTACTGCCTTAATACCTAGATCATCAATCACCTTCTCAGACCCATACTTGGTGGTGATGACTCACCTTGTCATGCACTCAGGGTAGATAAGATCAACCTTTTTCTGCATGTGTCCTCAACCATAGGACACCCATGCCGGTTCTTTGCCTAGGGTCTTTGCTCTATCTGCCTCCAACTGGGCCATAACATCATCTCCTTCAGGCTCAAGCTCCATTTCTTCCTCCTCGCTTTCTTCTTCTTCCTCCATCCTGTATGATTGCGACCCCGAACTAGTGTTGAGGTTGTACCAATGAGCTGATTGCTCTTCATCAAGATGGAGTTGTCGTGAGTGTTGCGGTTGCACACTATGCCCCGCCGCTGCATGAGAAATCGAATGGCGGGCTGGGGTGGGCTTCGGTGGCAGCTTGGATGAGGACGGTGCTGCCTTAGATCTTTGATTTCTTTTTGCTGCCACCAGCTCGATCTCATCGATTAGGTGGTCCAAATCGACTCCCATGGATTCCTCATCTTCATCATCTTCACCCTTGTAGGTGGCGTCGGTGATATGGTGGCTATCGGATGAGCGGGAGTGTGATCCGCTCACCTATTGCGAATGGCGGAGGGATTGGTAGGTGGAGGTGGTTGGCGAATGTGAACGGGAGGGCATGGACACATCGGAGGAGGCATTTTTGGAATGCCGCTTCCCTCCAGTGAGGATGTTAGTCCCCTTGGTGATGGATTTTCCAATCTTTTTCATAGTGGGTTGTGGAGGTGGAGGTGATTTTCGGATTTTTATGTAGAAGGTGATGTGGATGTGGTTTTGGGTATGGAATGGATGGAGGCTGATTAATGGATGGTGGATATGTGATTTGTTGTGGATTTGGGTGAAAAATGAAGGGTTTATGTGGAGGGGGGCTGTTGGGCGGATTGGAGGTGGATGTGGAGATGGAGGGGCAGTTGGGAGAGAAAATGTGGTGGAAATGGTGGAGGGATGGTTGGGGATTGATTTGGGATTGATTGGAGGCTGAATGGAGGTGTTTTTGGGGGTCAGTGATGGAAAATGGGGGAGCACCGGGGTGGTTGTCGTTGCCACGATCATTTTCTGGAGGTGGAAGATGAAGAAGTGAAAAGGGGGGTCGGGTTTGGATGTTTAAAAGTTATATTTTTTTGCTAAATCGGGATCGGCCACGGTCGTGGCCAGGGTTGGGTGGCACAGCCGTTTTGGGGGTGTTCCTTCAATTCTTCCACTTCAAAAACTTGAACTTCAATTTTATTTGTTATTTGGCCACAAATATGCCTTAATGACCATGTTTCACTTCCATACCTTCTCTCTCAAGTGTCTAGCACCTGCCACATCATCAAAACTCAAAGAAAAAACTATCAAGCACAAGTGTGAGTGTGTGTTTGTGTAAAGCAAAGTAAAAGTACCAAAAAGCAAGGTTCAAGAATCTCAAACCACGTGGGTTGCCTCCCACTAGCGCTAAATTTTACGCCTTCAGTCGGGCTTATTGATTCTAGATCTCTATCAGTTCTTTGGAATCCTTAGTGCATCCTTGTAGTAGATTCCTTTCTCATCCTCTTCCAAGCACTCTTCTTCGTCAGATTGGTCTTCCACAAGCATAACGACATCAAAGTTTTGATTGGCCTTATCCGGGCTGACTTCAACAACGAGTTTTAATCTTTGCCCATTAATGGCAAACTCCTTCGCCCATTCTTTTTCACATATGACAACAGCTCTGGATGGGTATACTTTCTTGACAAGATAAGGTCCTTCCCATCTAGACCGGAGTTTTCCCGGAAAGAACTTCATCTTTGAAATGTAGAGCCACACCCACTTCCTGAGCTCAAATTCCTTCTTTCTAATCATCTTGTCATGAAAGAATTTCATTCTTTCCTTATAGCCTTTTGACATCTCATACGCCTCATGGCACATTTCCTCTAGCTCGTTTAATTGAAATTTCCTCTTCATTCCGGCATTCTCACCATCAAGGTCCATGGTCTTCAAAGCCCACAACGCCTTATGTTGCATTTCAACCGGTAAGTGGCAGATTTTCCCGTAAATGAGCTTGAATGGTATGGTGCCAATTGGGGCTTTGAATGCAGTCTGGTATGCCCATAAAGCTTCATTTAGACTGAGTGACCAATCCTTGCGGTCTGGTCTTACTGTTTTCTCTAAGATGAGCTTTGTCTCCCGATTGGCCAGCTCAACTTGGCCACTTGTTTGAGGATGATACAGAGTGGCTACACAATGGTTGACTCCATGCTTTTAAAGCAATCCCTCAAAAGTGCGGTGGATGAAGTGACTTCCCCCGTCACTTATCATGGCTCTAGGAATGCCAAAACGATTGAAGATATTTGATTTCACAAAATCACAAACCACCTTGTGGTCATTCGTCTGAGTTGCAATAACCTCTATCCACTTCGACAAGTAATCCACGACGACTAGAATGTAGACATATCCAAAGGATGGTGGGAAAGGACCCATGAAGTCGATCCCCCTGACATCAAACACCTCCACTACTAGAATGGGTGATAGAGGCATCATGTCTCTCTTCGAAATAGTGCCTACTTTCTGGCACTTCAAACATCTTTTGCAGAATTTGTGTGCATCTTTGAACAACGATGGCCAATAAAAACCACATTGAAGAACCTTGGTAGTTGTGCACTTTCCTCCAAAGTGACCTCCACATATCCTAAAATGGCACATGGAGAGGATGTCTTGCTGTTCTATTTTCGGCACACATCTTCTTATGAGTTGGTTGGGGCAATATTTGAAAAGATGAGGGTCATCCCACGCATAATTCTTGGCCATGGTGAACAACCTTTTGCTCTCCTCTTTTTTCCATGTGCTTGGTATCCTCCCACTAGACAAGAAATTGGCTATGTGTTGATACCATGGCTGTTGAGTGGACAAAAGAAGGAAGAGATACTCATGTGGCATTGTTTCTCTAATCTGACTTGTTTCATCAAAGGGGTACTCAATCGGGGAAAGATGATCAGCAACGCCATTTTCAACTCCCTTCTTGTCTACAATCTCTATATCAAATTCTTGCAGCAAAAGAATCCATCTTATTAACCTTGGCTTTGAGTCCTTTTTTGACATGAGATATTTGAGCGCAGCATGATCCGTATAAATCACACCTTTGTTTTGCAGAAGATATGAGCGGAATTTATCAAGTGCGAAGATGATAGCAAGTAACTCTTTTTCATTAGTTGTGTAATTTCTCTGTGCTTCATCTAGAGTCTTGCTCACATAGTAGATGACATGAGGGATCCGACCAACTCTTTGGCCCAGCACAACCCGACTACCATGTCAGATGCATCAGTCATGATCTCAAAAGTCAAAGAGAAGTTGGGGGCTGCATGATCAGAGCAGAAATGAGTCTTTCTTTCAAATGATTGAAAGCTTCAATGCACTTATCATCAAAATGAAACTCAACATCCTTTTCAAGTAGGTGACACAGAGGTCTTGAGATTTTACTGAAATCTTTGATGAAGCGGAGATAGAAACTGGCATGTCCCAAGAAAGACCAGACATGTCTTATGGTGGAAGGAATGGTGAGGGTAGAGATGAGGCCCACTTTGGCCTTATCAACTTCAATTCCATCTTTAGAAACCTGATGGCCTAGAACAATGCCTTCGGGCACCATGAAGTGACTTTTTTCCCAAAATAGAACTAGTCGGACTTTCACACATCTTTCAAGAACAGCAGCCAAATGTAGCAAGCACTCATCAAATGTCTTACCAAAGACCAAGAAGTCATCCATGAACACTTCCAAAGATGAATCAAGCATATCCGCAAAGATTGAGGTCACACACCTCTGAAACGTGGAAGGGGCATTGCACAACCCAAATGGCATTCTCCGGTAAGCAAAGGTGCCACTCGGGCAAGTGAATGTTGTCTTCTCTTAATCCGCAGGATGCACAACAATTTGAAAATATCTAGAATATCCATCGAGGAAACAATAGAAGCTTTTTCCTGCCAGCCTCTCTGGAATTTGATCAAGAAATGGGAGGGGATAGTGATCCTTCTTTGTCTTTTCATTGAGTTTCCGATAATCAACACACATCCTCCACTTTGATTGTTCTCTCACTGGCATTAGCTCTCCATCTGCATTCTCAGCAACAGTGATGCCACCCTTCTTGGGTACTACTTGGATGGGGCTCACCCGTATACTGTCAGAAATAGGATAGATGATTCCAGCATCGAGCAATTTCACTACCTCTTGAGTCACCACCTCTTTCAACTTCGGATTCAACTGCCTTTGCATTTGGCAGGTTGGCCTTGCATCCTCCTCTAGATAGATTTTTTGCACACAAATGGAGGGATCAATAACCCTCAAGTCAGCTATGGACCATCCAATGGCTTGGATGTTCTTTTTCAAGACCTTCATTAAAGCCTCCTCTTGTTCCGGTGAGAGTATGGATGAAATGATCACCGGGAGGGTATCATTTGCCCCTAGAAAAGCATATTTCAAACCTTCTGGAAGTGATTTCAGCTCAAGAGTAGGGGGTTCTTCAAGAGAGTTATTTAATGGTTTGGAGATGGAAGGGAGGTCCTCACTCGCAGCCACCAAGGCTAGCTCATTCTCTTCATCATCCTCCTCCTCATCATCGGGGAACTCAACTATCGGTTCTAGACCTCTACCTTGAGTGGCAGTTTGGATCCACAAGGGTAGGCATTCCTCCACAATCTCATCTAGGCACTCAACGAGATAGCAATCTTCTTCTGTCGCCCCTATCACTTCGGCTATGGCTGACGATTTGAAGATGTTCAGTCGGATCTTCATGTGCATGAATGTCACATACATTGTGTTGGTCCTAACATGGATAACTGCATCAGATGTGGCTAGGAAGGGTCTCCCCAAGATGATAGGAACCTTCCTTGTGTCTTTCTCCATATCCAAGACAATGAAATCAGCAGGAAAGAAAGCAGATGTCTCATCATCAAGTCTCACAAACACGTCATCGACACACCCTCTAGGCGTCTTTATCGATCTATCAACCAACTGTAGAGTACAGTGGACTGGATTCAACTACCCTATCTTTAGCTCTACAAACACATAATACGACATGAGGTTGACACTAGAGCCCAAGTCTAGGAGAGCTTGGTCTATGCGGTGTGTCCCAATGTAGCATGAGATGATAGGAGCACCGGGGTCCTTTCTTTTTCTTGGAATGGTGTGTTGTAGGATCGAGCTCACTTGCTCGGTGAGCTTCACTTTCTTTGGGGTTCTTCCTGTAGTCCTTCTTTTGAATGTGCAAAGATCCTTCAAGAACCTAGCATAAGAGGGAATCTGCTTGACTGCATCAAGAAAAGGAATGTTGATTTTCACTTATTTGAAGGTTTCAAGAATGTCCTTAGTGTACTTCTTCCTTCTTTTCTCAGCAGAAGGCTCCTTAAGAGCCTCAAGAAACAGAGGGAGTTGGGACCCCACATAGTACATATCAACAGTATCATCAACTGGAATCACAGGAATCACAATATCAACATCCAAAATCATATTATCAACCTTGCCTCTTGTTACGGTATCCTCAACCTATATCTCAGTATCAATCTGCTCAGCCTCAGTATCACCTCTATCATCAACAACTGTATCACGGGGGTTCTCCAAAGTCCGGCCACTCCTCAACGTAGTCACCGCCTTCACATGCTCATGGGTAGTAGAAGAAGAGGCTTGTGGAGGTGGTTGTGGTTGTTGAGGTGGTGGAGGCCTTTGGTGAGGTTAATTGGGATTTTGAAGAATGAATTGGGGTTGTTGTTGTGGTGGTTGTTGTTGTTGTTGTGGATGGGGTGGTATTGTGGAGGTGGTTGTTGGTATGTATGAGGAGGAGGCGGGGCGTATTGATAGTTAAGAGGTGCTTGAGGAGGTGGTGGAGCATAGGGATTCGACGGGGGTTGATATGATGGTGGAACATATGCACTTGAAGTGTTCCCTAAGAAGGCACCATCATTGTTTGGGTTGGGCATCGACTGAGAGGGTAGTCTTCCTTCTTCCCTCCTTACAAGAGAGAGAGAAATCTAATCCAACCTTTGCTCAAGGTGGTTGATGGACTGCCCATGTGAGTTCACATCCTTTTTCACTTCATCTAAACTTCTTAATCTTCTGAGCACTTCCTCTTCAAATTTTGAGCTATAACATGGCTTCGGTTGCCCCTACCCTTGTCCATCCTCATTTTGTTGTTTCCAAGAAAAGTTCAGATGGTTCCTCCACTCGGGAGTGTACGAGTTGGACATGGGGCCTTGGTTGTTGCGACCACCAAAGGAGTGTAGAGCATTCACTTCCTCATCCACCGAATTGACTGCCATAGCGGGTTGGCTTGAAGAGCCACCGACTTGATTCTTCATCATTGTCATCATGTCCACCATCATTTTCATCATGTCAGGGTCAGTAGCATTGCGGGTTGGAGCCACAAAGGAAGGTGGAGGAGTGTAGCTCCGGCCGCTATGCCCCCCTTTTGTAGAAGCACAATGGCGTGAGTTTTCGGCGAGATGTTCAAACAAGGGCCATGATTCTTTGGGCGGTTTCACCATGAAAGTACCTCTGCAGGAAGAATCCACATTGTTTTGGCTTTGCTCGTCAAGCCTGGTGTAAAATGCTTGAACGAGTTGCCATAAGGTTACTTCATGATGAGGACAGTCTCAGAGCAGCTTTTGGAACCTCTCCCATGCCTCGTGGAAGGGTTCATTTTCCTTCTGAGCAAACGAAGTGATGCACCTCCTCACGTAGGACAACTTTGCAATAGGAAAGAACTTCTTGAGGAATTCATTTTTAACTTCGTTCCATGTGAACAGCTCCGGCTTTGACACATACCACTCTTTAGCTTTCTCTTTGAGGGAGAAAGGAAAGAGTGTCCTCCTGATGGAGTCGTCAGTGGTGGCGGGGGTGCGAAAGGTTGAGCACGTCTCAAGGAACGCGTCGATGTGGTGATAAGGGTTCTCATTCTCCATCCCATAGTAGGTAGGGAGGAATCCAAGGAGTGCAGGTGGGATGGAGAATTGTTGACCCGACATCTGGCCAACCAAGGTGGCAATGGGGGAGTTGTAGTTCCCCGGTGTGAAGTATCCGTTGAGCGGGCGATGTGGCGGTGGAGGTTGAGCATCCGGTTGTAGGTTGTTTTCAGCCATCTCGGCTTCTCTGTACTGATTGTGGTGAGCTTGGAGCCTCCTTCTACCAATCTCGGGGTCGTACACCACCAAGTCAGTGCAAGTAGAACGCGTGTTGTGCATGCACATCTGTCACCTGCGCAAGACACAAACAAACAACAAGAAACTAAGTTAGCAAACCAAGATGCAAAAGTAACACAAAGAATAAATAATAGCAATGGTGAGGGCAAAAGGAAGGGCTAAGTTACACTATCTAACTAGGCCGAGCGCCTCTATCCCCAGCAACGGTGCCAGAAAGCTTGGTGCGGATTCCGCTAGAGGCGTACACACCAGCCAACTAGGGTGGCTAGATGCACTCCATGAGGTCATAATGCACAAGATGGGATTTTGCTTTCGATATTTATATTATCCCTAACCAAGTCAATCACAAAGACTAAATAGGTCGCCCGCAAGTGTACAGGGTACTGTCGTAGTATAGGTGATTGGCAAGATACGAGGTCGGTCCACAAGGATAGAAGGGGCACCAGAGTTAGGTAGTGTAAGCTATGTTCCTAGTGCGGAGATTAGGGTTTAAGGGTTTTAAAAGGGTTTGATGGTTGATTATGCTATTTGAACAAGTAAGAAAAGCAAGATTAAACCTAAGCTATCTTGAACAAGCAAACTAGCAAACTAAGTTAACAAACTAGCTAAGCAAGGGCAAGAGCAAGCTACACTAGACCAAACAAGCAAGAAGAAATTGAGAAGCTAAGTTAACCACTAACAAGAGCAAAGGCCAAAGTTAACACTAGAGAACAGAGCTAAGCAATTGAACTAAGTTAAGCTAAAGCAATTAAACTAGACTAGCATTAATAAGCGAGCAAAGCAGTTTGGGTTTTAACAAGTTGATTAGGGTAGGTGGGCTGTTTGGGGTATGTAACTTTGATATTAGTTGGGGAAGATAGTTAGACAAGCATGGTTCTCACTCCACATCTAGATTACCAAACCAAACAATAAGGCCAATGCCATTAGAATATACCCTATACTACTAGTAGAAGACTAGGGTTAGGTGTAATTCGAATGGGATTAACCAAATCTAGGTTTCTAGGGTAAGTGATAGTGAGCAATTGAGGGTTGAGGGTAGAGATGGGAGTAGAGATGAGGGTATTTGACCTCATGCTACTAGCCACTCTAGCCTTTAGAAGGCCCTAGGCAATTGCATCACTCTTACTCACACTAGCTACTTAGATCTCACACTCACTTGTAGGAGGGGGGATGTATATGTAGGAACAAAGGGGACTAGCTAGGGATCCACTAATTGGACCTATTAGTCGTTCCTAAGATTGCCACACATACTCTAAATCCTCCTAGAAGCTGTGTCATCAAACATCTCAAACCAAGCAACTCATGTAAAGAGCACAAACCACATGCAATAAAATAGGAAAAGAGATAGAAGCAAGAGGCAATCATCATAGATATGAATTGAGTTCATTACAATTAATGTTTCCCCAACATGGTATCAAAGTCACATTTTAACCCCAAACAACCCACCACAAGGGGCTTAGCTACACATAGACAAAGAAAGAGTAAAAGAAAGGGGAAGAAGAGGTAGAAATTCCATGGAGCTTGGTGTAGTAGCCTTCTTCTTCACCTCCAAGCTGCTGTGGATGACCTCCCTCCTCCAAGGGTGCAGGGGAGCATGAAAATATGGGGGGTTATGGGTGAAAACCTAGAAAACTAGGTTTCCAAGGTGGAATGAGGGTGGAATTGATGGATGTTGAGCTATAATGCAAAGGGATTGCACTAGGAGCTCAAGGAAGGAAGGTGGAAGCTTGGAGGAGCTATAGGGGAGGCTAGCCTTCATGCCACAGCCGCCACCTATGTATATATAGGTGATGGGGAGGCACTAGGGTAAGTAGGGGTAGTTTTGGAAATACAGTGTAAAAGTAGGGTAGGGTTGGTGGATCACCACGACCGTGGTGAGGGCAGTGGGACATGGTCTTGGGGTGGCAAAACGGTCATGGTATGGAGGGAGTGGTGAAAAGCTAAGTATGGTGGTGGTCACGGCCGTGGCGGAGTGCCACGGTCGTGGTGGGTGAGGGGCACCATGGCCGTATTGGGTAACACGGCCATTTTAGAGGAGGGAGAGGTGACCGTGGAGCAACACCATGGATATTTTGTACTTCATAGACCACGGTCATGGCAGTGAGCCACAGTCGTGGTGCCTTGGGTGAAAACCCTATTGAAAACTGGAACTTTGGTCATTAATTCCCACGACCGTGGGGGTTTCCCACGATCGTTTTCTCTTCTTCTGACCACGACCGTGTTGATGGCCATGACCGTGGTGTTTTCAATGGCCACGGTCGTGGCTGTCTTTGGAAAAACACTGTTGAAAATGGCACTTCTTTGCTAAAAAAATGCACGACCGTGGTGTTGTGGCCACAGCTGTGGTGAGGCTTGCATCACTTGATTTCACTTCAAACTCCATCATTCTTGAATGTCTTTGCTTGGGGATGACTCTTAGCCATTGGAGGTAGGTTGAGGGAGATTTTGAGGCCTTCTTTGGGTCCCTCCATGATTGGGGGAACCCTAAAACCCCTTCTTTCTCTCTCATCCATCTAAACATGGTCCAAGTACATGAAAACAATGCAAAGAACATCCATAAGAATATTTGCAATGATAAGCACATTAGGGGCAAAAACTTGTAATATAACATGTTTAGATGTGATTTAAGTACAAAATGGCACAGGATGGAGCCCTAAAATAGGGCTACATCAGTGCCTACTCAGTGATATGTCACATCAACCTCCACCATACCACCATATGATTTATACCAACCTACTTCCACTCTTCCTACGCTATCTTCTGGCTCCCTTCCATTGCCTTCCATTGATTCTCCCTCACCACTTATGACGTCCCTCAAGACCAACATGACCATCCCCACCCTTAACTATAAGATATACTTCCTATCACAAAACTGTATATTACCCTAAGTCCACACTCCTAATGGATATATAGCTAACGGCGAGAGGACTTGGGCATCCTTTCATATAAATGACGCATAGTTTCACACAAGTAATACACATGTAAAAGGCAATAACAAAACTATAGAGATAACAAGATACTTACATGGAGATAGAGGCACGTACCCATTTCTAATCAAGAATACCCATTAGTGTTTCATTTCAGAACTTAGAGTCTTGAGTACATCAGATCTTCATTTGATGACTAAATTTTGATAAATAAAATGTATTGATTTTAAAGCATTAGGTATGTTGTGAAAAGACATGTGAGCACAGTTTAAGAGTAATACAAAAGTTTCTTGTCTAGAAACATTCTAATAAAGAAGAAATAGAAACAAGGTGAGAACACTTACCAACATTCTTTTATACAAAGCATGTTTTAGGTTTTTGATCATATCAACGTAGGCCTTTTGACCACTTCCCAAGTAAGGTTTCATGAGGGACATTTAAGCCAAATCAAAATATGTGCCCTATCTCAACACGAGGGATTTCAAGACTAACACGTCATGATTTAACCCTATTCTTGTGGAACCTCAAGGCCATCCCCAACAACTAACCCTTTTCTAACATGCATTATGCCCTTACCCAAAAAATTTGATCATCTACACAAGGATGTATAATCGATTTCATCTAAGTTATGTTCAAGATTTGTCAGCATAGTATAATCAAACATGGATGTAGTAATCCTAGGAACAGTAGCTCAAACAAGTAATTATCTGGCCAAACATTCATACGAGCATACAAACAAATAAGCAAATATCATATTAGGGTCAAGAGATTAAGCGTATTTATGAGTAAAGAGCAAGTTATGATCTAAGAGTAACATTGCTAGAGATGTTCCAATTTGAAGTGGACCTAGGATGTAAAAATACATATATGGGGTCTTATATCCGTAGGGTTTTGGTAACAAAAATATCATATAAGTCATGTGTAGGGAAATATGGCATCAAATAGGTACCAAAAACAATTTTTTACTACCATATTCCCCATTAAACCAGCGGATCACATCAATAATATAATGAAAAGGATGGTTTCAAGGATATACTTGGTCCTGAAGTAGTCTAGTGAAAATCTCATTGTCGTTGTAGTCGTGCATCTGTCTTCTAGTTGCACTGAGACAACGTCTATAGTAGCTTCTGGTCTCACCACAGACAATAGGATGATGTTATTCTCCTACTAGTAGGCAACAACCTCCTTGCCTCTATAGAAGTCCACATAGACCCCTAGAACTCCTGTCGTCCTGCTAGAATGGACAGGAAGGAGTCATCCCTCACATCAGTGTACTAGTCACCAACTTGCTATCCCGTAATTATTCTCCCTTACTATCCCTCCCTTTAGAGGGTAGAACTTGCTCGGGCTCTCTATTGGTTACCACAACCAGAGAGGACAATAATTGTTAGAGGCAATTGATTTGTGTCCTTAGGAAGCCCCCAGTACCCCTCTATTTATAAGAGGGTTAGGGTCATGGTTCCCAGTCTATGTAGGAGTGGAAAGGATCAAAATCTCACAAATTTTTGCAACCTACGAAAGGAGAAATGGTTGATTCACCACTGAACTTCTTGGTTGGCATGTGAGCCAATCAGTTCACCCAGTGAACCGGTTGTTCCAACATTTTCTCAATCGCATTTGTGCAATTCTAATCCAATTAATGCATGACATGAAGTCAGCACTAATCCTTGATGTAATCGAATTGCACATCTGAACTGGGCGGTTCACCTAATGAATCGGTCATCTCATGACCATGAGCCAGTTGGTTCACTCAATGAACTGGTCGGTTCAACCCTGATTCATCCAGAATTCAGCCAATGCAATACTCATTCAACTTGACACTCCAACCGGTCATTTCATCACATGAACCGATTGGTTGTGAGTTTAATCAGTCAATATCTCACTTGAATTGAATGCCTAAACACTTTAGCAATCAATTCAATTATCATTCATGATTAAAACTACTCTTCTAGGACAATTCCTATGTGTGTGGCCCTATATATCCCACATTACATTGGCAGTGAATGTCCATCACCAATAATGACATCACAAGTAAAGAGCGGTGCCTAGTCACACATCATTGCTACCTAAGTGTTTATTGCTCAAGGCAAGTGAGTTTTAAATCTTGTATGTCTCAACTCATCAATCACCTGCAAGTATACAAGATCAATTATATTTGAGTTCGAACTGCGGAGAGCTAGGCTAGATAGGTGTAAAAGAGCTAACTTTCAACAATCTAAATCGGATTACAATAGATGAGTTTGATTCCAATTAACTAGATGACAACTATACAAAAAAAACTTAATCTTAAAGGTTGAGATCAGATTTTGGAAGATATTGGGCATAAATTTTCACCTCCATACTATCACATCATGTGTAACTATGAAATTAAACATGCCAATTAATTTGCAAAGGAGGTTGTCATCATCATGCACCTCCCATTGACATGAGACACTTCTAAAATTCACATAGCACTCTCGTGTCTATGCTTAGATTCAAACGCAACCCAGATACTCAACATTATCTAGCCACTCATGTGGTCAAGAGAATGTTTCCATGAGATCTACTTCCTACTCCCTCATACATTCTCATGAATAACAGAAAGAAACATAAAATATGTACAATTGGTGGCTAGTCAAGCATACAAGCAGTAAATCGCCATAGAAACTCATGGAGAAGCAAATTAACTAACATTAGACATAATTTACGGGTTCATATGAGTCATAGCATGGGAGTTACTCTCCCATGTCCAAGAATAAAGGTTCTACTCGTACATAATGAAGAAACACAAGTACATGCCGAATTTTTAGAGTTTCCTATGATTAGAGAGAAGAAAAGCTAAGAGTAATCAAGAATGAAGTGGAAGGAGTAAAATCCAGCTTGAGGGTGAAGTTCCACCCTTGTAGTAAATTTAAATTAGACTATCTTCCCTTGCAAGGAGTTTGGCCAGAGTAGAGAAGCTCAACTACAATCTTGGAAGAGAAAAGGAGAAGGAAATGATGAAGAATGGAGGTTCTTTCTCAAGAAACCTCACTTTCTTCTCCAAAATCGCCCCCCTCTTGTTCTGCAACTCTCTCTAGTCAAAAAGTGCTTCAAATTGCGAGTGATAACTACCCCAAGTGGCTACACTCATTTTTAAAATGAGGAGTGGTTGTTTCTGAAATATGCAGAAAACTGACAAAGACACGATGTGTCTTTTTGAAGACATGTTGTGTGGCATAGTGCAACTGCCATTTGAACTACTCTTTTGAGATAAGTACACAACATGTTTGTATAAAGACACACCATGTAGATACAACAGAATTTGACCTAGGGTGGATGGTACACGTCGTGTGTTAATAAGCACACACCATATACTTTGGCAAAACATTGAACTTTGATTTTTAAACGTGCAGACACGATGTGTCTGGATGAACGACACGTCATGTATTTGTTCTGCAGTTATAGATGAACTGTGTAAGGACCCTAACCCATGTTTTGGGCTAACCCTATTTTATTTGCTTAAGAAGGTGCTTAAAACCTTAATCTAACCCCTCAAGATGTTTTTATATCATGTGACAAGCTTATGTTTCTAGTTTGGTCCCATTTGGATGTTGTTTGAACAATGTTTGCTTGTTTTGGACCAAAGTGCAATTTACCCAAGATGAGGGGTTATATTGCAATATGTCACATTTAAAGTATGCCTTTAGTTCTCTAGCACCATTAGAAAGAGTATTATTATGTGGGGTACCTTGTGGAGGGTCTATGTTCCAAGTTTGAGCTTGGTTGGATGATGCTTGTGCTTTATGTTCTAGTTTTGGTGTAAATTGCAAATTACCCAAAGTGGAGGGTCAATATGCAATTTATCTGCTCTAGAGTTTTCTTGCTTTAGTTTGGCATCATATGAAATGTGGATGAAGGTTTGGTCACCTTGTTTGGACGTTAGACAAGGAGTGACATCTCTATATCATTTTAATGCCATATATGTCACATGTGCTATCTTGTCCTTTAGTGTATCGGGTAGGAGCTTGAAGTGTGTATCGGTTTAGGGGGTGTGCCACCCATGGAGGATGGCCAGATGTATGATAAACAGCCTACAGTGTATCACCAGTCCATGCATGTGGAGTTTGGGTGGTTACAAGTGGCTTTAGATCGTGAGCAAGTGGCATCTAAGTTTATGTGGTTCTGACACCTTTCCTTTGTTACCTCTCTCTTTCTTGGTGTATATAACTCCCTTCCTCTTTATCCAAGTGATCCCTTTCACTCACCTCTTTACCCTTCTTGTGTGGGGCAAGCTTGGGAGCTTTGGGAGCTTAAGTAAAACCCCATGGAGCTTGGGAGGCTGAGTTCCTTGCTTATGGAGATTTCTTGCTCAAAATCCGACCTTGGTGAGTCATGCTTCTTTGATAGCTTTCCTTTGTGCTTCATTCTTCATATCCTTCTTCCCCTCTTGGACATGGATGGACCCTTGATGATAGAAGGCAAGGCCGTGGTCCTCTCTCTCTTTTCTTCTTCTTGAGCTAAGCATAACCATGGTGTCTTCTTCTTCTTCATCTTTTGTTTCTTGAGGTGATGATGGTGCCGAAGGCAAGTTTGGAGCTTTGGATGGATGATATTCTTGGTGAGGAACGTGGGTTTGATTCTTGTATCAGGAATCTTGATGCCTTTCATGGTGATCCTCTTAAGGCGGGTTACATAACTCTCACTCATCTCTATTATTTTCACTCTTCATATGTGCTTAAATAGATTCTTGCCTTTAGATTGATACCTTTCCCTATGATGGTTGTTTTTGTTGAACTTGAGATCTGATCTAATGGAAAGGTTACGTTTTATTACTTCCTTTACCTTGTTCTCCTTGTGCGGGATGGTATGGGGTGTCTTGAGGTTGAAGATGACCAACCCGATATGCATAGGATACCCGATATAGTGTTTGCCCGATATAGTGCTTTGCCCAATAGGTCATGCTTTGGCTGATGGATCATGAGCAATACCCCTTCTCTCCTTGGACTTTAGAGGTGATCCTATGCTCTAGTTTCTTGGGCAAAACCCCTCTCTCTCCTTGGTTGTTGAAAGGTGAGCCTATGTCCTAGATGTTTGGGCGATATGTTGAGTTGGTTGGCCGATAGGGTGTTGTTCTACCCTTGTTGCCCGATATGCTAGAGGTTGTGCAAAACCCCTCTCAGTTGGTTGTTGAGAGGTGAGCCAACTCTCTTGGTATTCTTGGGTGATATGGTGTGGAGACCGATATCCCTTTCCTACCCTAGGGTTAGGGTTTGGACGTTATGGTTGGTTGACACCTAGTTGGTCCCTTGGCCGATATGTGTTTTGGAGGAGTTGAGATTTTGGGAGATATCTCCCTTTTGTGTTGACCTCTTGGGCTTCATGGCCTTGCCTTTCACGACCCCCATGATGGGTAGTGCTGCCCGATATCCCTTGAAGGTGTTCGCTGATATGGTGCTTTGATGGGTGTCTTGACCACCGTCTACCTTGGACATTAGAACTGAACCTTGGATGGGTTGTTGCCCGATATCCCTCTCCTTTCCTTGAGCTAGGGTTGGGCGATACAGTAGGTGGTTGCCTTGTTGTCCCCTTGGGTGATATGGGGTTGTGTTGGGCATTAGGGTTGTTGGTGCCTTGCACAACATCCTCCTGAATGGTGTTGCCCGACACTCTGTTATGACGTGATGCCTGGCGTTGCTGCTGTGTTGCACGTCATGGCGTTGCTGTTGCTTTGCATGATACCCCCTTGGGTAGTGCTACTTGTTACCCTATGTAGGTGTGTTGCCCGCCATGGTGTTGCCTGATAGAGCATTTCCTATCACAACATTTCCCGGTATGAGACATCACCTGCTGTGACGCATTGCCTGTTGTGAGGCGTCGCCCGACACAATGTTGCACATTATGATATGATGCTAACATGGTATGAGCATGTTGTGTACATGATTTTTTGGGTGACACAAGAGTTGAATGCTTGACTGATACCCTATATGAAGATATGATGCCTTTTCCTGGTATATGCTTGGTTACCCGACACATAGGGAGGTATAGGTTGTTATATCTCTAAGCTTGGGCGATATTGTGTCTAGGATGACACATGTTGAGGGCTTTGATGTTATGATATTATATATGAGATCCATATACTCATCCTTATGAAAATATGCAGCCTAGGGTTTGAAGTTTATTGGCTTAGATAGTATGCATGTTAATAATGATCATGGATGAGGTAAAAGGGAGTTGACCATGCTAGGGTGGACCTAGAGAATACCTTAGTTGCTATAAGGTTATGTGGTTCTTGGCCGACATGGTTGCAAGGTTTTGTAACCTGATATGAAGTGAGATGTGTTAGATACATGAGTTGCCTGATAACCTAGAATATGGTCCCTGACCAGGATGGGATGAGGTGTGTTTGAACGATACGAACTTGGTGGCTTCTTTGCACGACATACTTTGCCCCATATCAGGCATAGGTGGAGCTTACATGTCTTACCCAATTTGAATCTTGTTCGATATCACCTTGGGTTGTGGTGTTGAAGCTTTGTAGCTAATACTGACTTTTAGTGAGGGTTTGTTAGCCACTACCTACTTTTGGTGAGGGTAGGCGACACCTTTAGTGAAGGTTGTACCCTAACTCGATAACCCTAAATGTTATCTTGAGCCCTAGATGTTAACATGCTTATCTTGTTACCTTGGGCCATATCTTTGGTCATGATGATGAGGTATGATGAATAGGTGGTGAACCTTAGTATAGTGGTTACCTATGGTTGATGACATGTGAACCTTTGATGATAGATCATGGTTGTATAATCCCTAAAGATGAATCCTTAGAGATGGTACTCACGATGACATGGGAAGTAGGGTATGGTGGGATACCCTTGGTATGGTGATAGTAATGTGTATTATACCATTTAAGATATTATGCTCCATGTGCTCATAATAATGGATGGTGTTCAAAATCCTAATGGTGTGATAATCATGTTATGTTTCTTTAATAAGTTTTTGTTGGTGATTAAGTTATCTCTATTGCTGTGCAATCTAACCATGCAGGTGTTACTAATTGAAATACATAGCCAGGCAAGGGCTATGATGCTTATGTGGATATGTGTCTTGTGTGGCACCTGGTATATGTGAAGTATCTGAGAAATGATAATGTTCCTTGTTGATGAGATAACATGTATCACTAGTATGATGTGAGAGGTCTTGTGACCAAAGTGCCTGTTTGAGGTGTTATCCTCTAGTTGTGATATGAGGGACTGCTATCCCATGATGATGTATGACGATGAAGCCTTATGAGAGGAAGTGGCTCTATGAGATGAAATGAGGATTGATATACCATGGCAAACTGATAGTGTTGATGACATTGAGAATAACAATAGCAGTGTTTATGTTTTATATATGGTTTGCTTAATACAACCTGGATGATCCTAACAATCCACTTAAAATGTATTAATTAATTACAGATGAACCTTTCATGTAGTTTGCCCTAGCCATAGATCCATCATCGTCAGTAGCTGGTGATGTTGAAACGAGTTCTCCTGCGGGTTAACCCAGAGCGCATATTGTTGAATATGTTGGGTTTCTCCTAGCCAAAAATAGGAGGATTAGAGTGCAACTGCGGTTGTAGATTCAAGATGAGTATAAGAGCATGGTGAACATGCCCATGGCTCAGTGTGATAGAGCATGGTGAACAGGTCCATGGCTTAGTGTGATGGAGCATGAATGTGTTATGGCTCGGGAGCACGATGAACAGGCCCGTGGCTCAATGTATACTAGCGCCATGACCTATACCAATGCAAGCTAGAGAAAAGGGTAGACTACATGAGCTAACCCTGTGACTGAGGTTACTTAAGCAAGAGACTGTGGTCCTGCTTTGGTTCTCGTGCACTGACCATGAGGGTAGAGGTCGTGGATTCTAGCTCTTCCATTGACCTTGTATGGCACCGGCTTTGGGTTTCGCAACCGAAGGTTGGATTTGAGCAGTACAGCTCACTTCCTCAGGGCATAATAAATTGTAATCAAGCCGAATAGTATATATATTGTAAGGCAAATACAGAACATTGGTTGAGTCCTTGGATGATGTAAGATTTCTCATATGTTCTTTATATACATGTTCTTCGTATTCCTTCTTGTATAACTGGTTAGTGATTACCTGTTGATTAGTTGAACTATCTGCTCAGTTATCCGTGATAATAATAAAGTTGGTAGATGGTTATGTTTCTCGCTGGGACTGTGTGTCTCACCCTGTTGGTTAATAGCCTTTTTAGGTGGACGTGCCTGGAAACATAAAGATCATGTAGCTAAGAATGATATGCAGAGGTATCATACCTGGTGGAATAGATAGTGTCTAGCAGTAGAGTCTTATGTGTCATCCCTGTACACTTAGGTCTTTGAGAGATTTTTCGATGTTTATGATAAGATGATCGATATGTATGGTTTTCGGCTTATGTACCTTGATGTAATAAATCATCATGTGGAATAGTTATTTCATGTAACGAGATGATGGGAAATTATGTTGTAGCACCTTGAAAATATATTATGAAAAGAAAGTATTGGCTCAGATGTAATATGTTTCATCTTATGGTGCTTGTTATAAATCAGTTTTAATCGTCCCATGATTTTTAGTAATTCGCTGGTTAGTATGTAATCATGTTTTGTTTGAGTTGGGATGTTTCAAGTTTTTGGTATCAGAGCTCTAGGTTTGCCGAGTCTACAGGGACACTAGGACTAGGATTAGGATGGTGTCTAAGGTTGGACCGTGACATAAAATATGGTGCATACTACCTAATCTCAGTACTTGGATGCCCTGGCTAGGTATTCAAATATTGAAGACAAAGGTAAGTGTGGAGCCTTAGATTGTTTCCTCTTTGATTACTTTGATCAAGTAGTCATTCTGGAACAATCTAAAGAGCATAAAAAATCAGGAATATGATGCTAATACCTTCATCTTGCTATAAAAGAAGTAAATAAATGCACCGTAACTCTTTAAAACTTGGATGCTTGATAATCAAAAGAGGAAGTAAAGGTTCTATGAAACCCAAATCCGTGTAAGAATATGATGAGATAAGTTCTTGAGATTGTAATCTTAAGAGATATACATGGTAAAAGACAGATTAACTTGTGATAACAAGGTAAGTTAACGCATAAAGTTTACACAAGATGAAGAAAATGCCTAAAAACCAAGATAATGTTAGAAGAAAGAAAAGAACAAGTGATGAGTAAATAAGATGGAACCTGAGTTAATCTCAGACCAACCAATGAAAGTAAGCAGAAATAAGAAAGTATAAAGTGAAAATTCATGATAAGTAAGAGAGAACAAGGGAGATGATCCCTGTTCAATAAAGAATATGTGAAGAATAACGATATTTTTCACAAAGAGAAAATGAAAATGTGATATAATCAGGAAAGAATCATGAATATGATAAAATGACAACAAGGGAAAAAGTGTAATGACATGTAAGTGCCTTGATGATTCTTGTGTTGATTGCAAGGAAACCAAGAAGAAATAGGATAAAACCAAATGGAACAAGGTTTAATAATACTTAAATAGTTGAAAACTAATGTAAGGATCAAAGAAAGTGGTCATTTCCTCCCCTCGATATGAAACCACATGTGTTGATGGGGCGATAGGAGGAGTTCTTTTCCTTGTGTTCCTTCCTTCTGAGGGAGTAGCAGTCAAGTGGACCTTGTGTCACTTGATATATATGCTTTTGAAGTGATCTTTGGTTGGATACTTTGAAAAGTATCAGTTGATCTTAGGATTTAGTTCCCAAGATGGAGATGCATGTAGTAGATGATGTTTTGAGATGATGATAGGATCCTCTTAATGTGTTTTGATCTGGTGACGATGATAGAATTTGGATGCGTTACCAGAAGCGATGAGTTTTGACTCATGAGATGGATACCAAGGTAAGAAATCCTAGTATATGAGAAGGCAAGAACATGTCATTTGGTAAGAGAGTTAAGAGTCAAGAGACTTGGATCGTGGAGGTATGGTGATGGACCATCTTGATAGATCATCCTTGACCCTAAACCCATAAGATGAAGCTTGTTTTGGAGTCTGGATCTATGAGGTGACCCTTGAGGCAATAGTTTAGCAACACAAGGGAATGCTGATGAGGATAAGTAAGTGAGGACTGGATAGTCTGACCAGGGAGTGGAAGGCAACATGCAATAGTTAGATCTTGTGAGATGAGTTAGCCAGAATGGTAAGTTAACCTGCATGTGTGCTGGCAGGTCGGATGGAGTCGATCCATTCCGCTTTGTCTTCTTCTTGCCTTTTACCTGCTCTAGTTGATCCAGTCTAGGATGTACCCTCCTTTGAATGCTTATAGGATGTGTGGCAGATGTTTCCTTCTTGTTAGCCAGAAGAGAGAGAGCATGTTGTCGAACGCCTTGTTGGATGACCTGGTTGTGTGGGGTGAAGTATATCCTTCTCGTGTCCTTCCCTTTCTAGGACATGATAGTCAAGTGAACCTCTTTCTATGAGACATGTTGAGGATCGAGATAATCCTAGGAATGGATATCCTTAGAAAAGTGTGAAGTGGTCCCAGATGGAGAAGTTGGCTATGGTCGACCTAGATAAGTGCTTATAGTATGGATATCACATGTTAGGGGTTTATACTCTGCATAAACATGATGACGGAAGGTATGCACCCAAGGAAAAGAACTGTAGTAAGATCGTCTTGGGAAAAGTTCATCAAGTTAAGCCCGATTCCTTGGAATACTCCTAGCTAAGTCTCGAGTAAAGGAAGGTCCAGGCGGGATGTGCATCGGTTAGAGATAGATGAACAAGGTTTGTGATTCTTATCCCGATCAGTTGAGATAGTGCACATATGTTACCACCCGAGTTGAAGCTTGTTGTGCCCTTGGAAACCGATGGGAAGTTGTGGCAGCCTTGAATCCAAAATGATGCGGTGTACCTTGCTCTGTTGTTGCTAACCAAAGATGTTTAGTCCCTTAGTTGCCTGATATCTCCTTTGTGTTAAGCCTTAAGCGATACATAGAGCGGTGCCTTATGAGACTTGTTTGGTAGAGTATGTATCTTGTGATAATCCCTTTTGATATAGATCTCTATTGGATTAGAGGCATCCTTTGTGAAAAGAGAAGGAACAGTTAATACATAACAAAAAGATAGTGATACGAGTCATGAGAAGCTTAAGAGTTGAGCCTGTAAGATTAGAGTAGTGCAACAGAAGCATAGCAAGGAAGGTGGCATATCAGTAAAGGAACTGATACCTGAGAGATACAAGTTGCAAGTGATGTTTCAGTATCTAAAGAGTGTTACCAGACAAAGGATGATGAGATGGAGGGCTGAGCCTGTGACCAGTACAGGAAACCCTATGTTGACCCTGGAAGAAGAGCAAGTATGCTAGTCATAGATCTGTGATACCCAGGAGCTTTGTGGAGTAGTATGACGTGATGTGTGAGTAACACCCGTCTTCTCTCCGCTTGGGATTCCGGGGATGAAATCTTTGTTAGGGGTTTATGACTTGTAAGGACCCTGACCCATGTTTTGGGCTAACCCTATTTTCTTTGCTTAAGAAGGTGCTTAGAACCTTAATCTAATCCTTCAATATGTTTTGATATCATGCGACAAGCTTATGTTTCCACATTGGTCCCGTTTGGATGTTGTTTGAACAATGTTTGCTTGTTTCAGACCAAAGTGCAATTTACCCAAGATGAGGGGTTATATTGCAATATGTCACATTTAGAGCATGCCTTTAGTTCTATAGTACCATTAGAAAGAGTATGATGATGTGGGGCACCTTGTGGAGGGTCTATGTTCCAAGTTTGAGCTTGGTTGGATGATGCTTGTGCTTTATGTGCTAGTTTTGGTGTAAATTGCAAATTACCCAAAGTGGAGGGTCAATATGCAATTTCTCTACTCTAGAGTTTTCTTGCTTTAGTTTGGCATCATCTGGAACATGGACAAAGGTTTGGGCACCTTGTTTGGATGTTAGACAAGGAGTGACATCTCTATATCGTTTTAATGCCATATATGTCACATGTGCTATCTTGTCCTTTAGTGTATCGGGTAGGAGCTTGAAGTGTGTATCGGTTTAGGGGGTGTGTCGCCCATGGAGGATGGACATATGCACAATACATAGCCTCGAGTGTATCACCAGGCCGTGCATGTGGATTTTTGGTGGTTACAAGTGGCTTTAGATCGTGAGTAAGTGGCATCTAAGTTTATGTGGTTATGACACCTTTTCTTTGCTACCTCTCTCTTCCTTGGTGTATATAACTCCCTTCCTCTTTACCCAAGTGACCCCTTTCGTTCACCTCTTTCCCCTTCTTGTGTGGGATGATCTTTTGAGCTTTGGGAGCTTAAAGGAAAACCCCATGGAGCTTGGGAGACCGAGTTCCTTGCTTATGGAGATTTCTTGCTCAAGATCCAACCTTGGTGAGTCATGCTTCTTTGATAGATTTCCTTTGTACTTCCTTCTTCATCTCCTTATTCCCCTCTTGGCCATGTATGGAACCTTGATAATAGAAGGCAAGGCCTTGGTCCTCTCTCTCTTTTCTTCTTCTTGAGCTAAGCATAACCATGGTGTCTTCTTCTTCATCATCTTTTGTTTCTTGAGGTGATGATGGTGTCGAAGGCAAGTTTGGAGCTTTGGATGGATGATCTTCTTGGTGAGGAACGTAGGTTTGATGCTTGGATCAGGAAGCTTGATGCCTTTCATGGAGATCCTCTTAAGGCGGGTTACATAACTCTCACTCATCTCTATTATTTTCACTCTTCATATGTGCTTAAATAGATTCTTGCCTTTAGATCGATACCTGGTGGAATAGATAGTGTCTAGCAGTAGAGTCCTATGTGTCATCCCTGTACACTCAAGTCTTCGGGAGAGTTTTCTATGTTTCTGATAAAATGATCAATATGTATGTTTTTGGCTTATGTACCTTGATGTAATAAATCAGCATGTGGAATAGTTATTTCATGTAACGAGATGATGGGAAATTATGTTGTAGCACCTTGAAAATATGTTATGAAAATAAAGTATTGACTCAGATGTAATATGTTTCATCTTATGGTGCTTGTTATAAATCAGTTTTAATTTTCCCATAATTTTTGGTAATCTACTGGTTAGTATGTAATCATGTTTTGTTTGAGTTGGGATGTTTCAAACTGCACTAGAAATTTACACGTAGTGTGTTAAATAAAACACAATGTGTGCTTTGATTTTCATAGAGGAATGTCCTTCCTGGAAAGTTACATGTTGTGTACAAATAAAGACACATCATGTTTTGGTCTATTTCTTCACGATCAACTCTATATCAGCTGGAAATCAATAGGAAATCCAACTAAGGTCGGATTTGGGTTGGATTATCCTCATTTCGTCATCCTTGATGTGTACTTGTGATCAAAATCATGCAACAAGTAAAACAAACAAATGGCAAATTAAGTATAATTAGAAGCTATTAGAAGGCAAAATGAACCGAATTTGTGTGCAAAGATGTGCAAAAAGTATATATGAAATGCACACATCAAATCTCCCTAAGCTTGAACTGTTACTTGTCCTCAAGTAAAAAGAGCATAGAAATAGAGATGAAGGAATTGTCAAGCTCATGCATAGATTGAATGAAATGAAAGATGTAAACGAGACCAAACGAACCATAATCAATAGGTTTATACTTGTATCCTTGATTTTAACTTAAACATCCAAGAAAGAGATTTTAAGTTCAACAAGGGTGATATCACATTAAGTGAAATAGTCAAATATGCACACTAAATAGAGCTTGGATAACCAAGCCAAACAAATAGTGAATCTACAACCAAGACATTCAGCTATTAAGGATGCAAAATGGATCAATGCTTGATTTCTCGACTGTCCTGGTGCGATGCCGAGCTGAGTGAGCAGAGGGAGCAACGGGGTGGGTGATTCGAGTGACACCGCGAAACCACCGCCGTCGTTGCCAAACTCTAACGATCTACAAGCAGGCTCTACTCGGATTCAGAATGTAGGTCCTCGACAACCTTCTGGTCAAGCTAGGAATCAAAGGAAGTCCGAGGAAGTTCCTGTTGCATTGGCGACGGGTAATTGGGTAGATCTGTTTGCTCAGAGGGTAGATCTAGACCAGAATCTGAAGAGGTGTGATGTTGAGCTTGTTGAAGGAGTAGTCAAATATTCTAGATCTATTGCTGATAGGAACATGTCGAAGTGGGCGAATACCGCTGCAGGCTACATCATTGGTTTGAAGCCTCATTGCCCTACACTACACAGGCATCTGAAGATGATCTGGAAGCCGAAGGGTGATTTTGAGATACTATCTCGAGGCAATGATTTCTTTGTTATCAGATTCTCCAATCCGGATGATCTGAGGCTTGCTGTGGAACAAGGCCCATGGTTTGTAGGTGGCAAACCTATGGTTCTGAAGAAATGGCAAAGGGGGGAGCCGCTCGAGAAGCTAAAGCTCACCGAAGTACCAGTGTGGGTTCATATTCACGACCTTCCTCTTGAGCTATGGGATGAATAAGTCTTCAGTCTAGTGGGAAATTATCTTGGTACTCCATTGAGGCCCGATTTCCTCACCAGACACCAGCGACGCCTGGACTATGTGCGGATACAGGTGCTTATTCCCGCCTCCTCAAATTTCCCTAGGGATATGGAATTAGTCAGCGATGATGGAGTGAAGGATACCATTCGATTGGAGTATGAATGGTTTCCTGATGTTTGCAAGGAATGTGGTACATTCGGCCATGGTCAAGGTGATTGTACGAAAAGTATTGTACCTGGCAAGAAAGTTTCCCAGGAAACTGAAGAAGGTGGTGGTGGTATTGAGGCAGACACTTTCTATGATTGTCCTCCGGTTGAAGTAGGGTTTACTGCTCCAGTAACTCCCAAGGGATCTGCTGCTCTGCCAACTACAAAAGGGAAGGAAAAAATGGTGCTGAACCAGGTTAGTACTCCTTATCAATGGAGGGTACAGGGTAGGAAGAATAAGTCTCCCCTAAGGTATATTCAAAAGGTGCCGCAACAAAGAGTGAATAGCTCTCTGGTTTCTCCTAATAGTTTCAAAGCGCTGGAGTTTGTTGACTCTGAAAGCAATGCTAATGTCAATGGTAGTGGCCATGGCAATACTACCAGCATGAATCCTTCATCACCTCCTCCCCCCCATCCCTAATGGGTAAGTTATCCATTCTTTCTTGGAATGTCCGGGGCTTAAATAAACCCGGACGTCAGGGGGCTGTTAGAGAAACCATATCTAAGAGTAGGTGTTCTGTTATTTGCATCCTTGAGAGCAAAATAAGAAGGAAGAAGATGAATAGAGTCATGAATAATACTTGGAGTTCTGCTAATTGGGTTTCTAATCATAACTCGCACCCCTTGGGCAGAGTTGTTATCGCTTGGAGTAGAGATGACATCTCTGTTAGTGTGACTTGCGAAGGAGATCATCCTCACTTGCAATTTTGATTATTAGTGTGACAAGCAAAGCTTTAAGTTAGGGGTATTTTGAGGAGAGAAGACTCATCACCATTATCTGTAAATTTTTAATCATGAAATAGAAAAAATAGTTGGATATTAAAAGATTTAGCATAAAATATCTTAGTTTATATCTTCTTGATTAAATTGGAGTTTTTATTTGACTTACATGGGTTTTTTGGAAAAAAATTCACATTAATTCAAAGGCCCAAGCAACCCGAGAATCAAAGGCTTCATATTCCAATTCCATCCTTCTAGAGGACCATTTCATCTTCCCAAATGGTCAACTCAGAAGAATCATCTTCCCAGGACTTGAGTCGAGAAAATCAACCAGTGAGTCATTTGATTCAATGGATCAGAGCACCCCACTCTAGAACCTCAATCAACCGTTTCAAGGTATCAATCCACAAACTCAACCTTCAAAGTCATTCTCTAAACTGAGTGATTCATTCATAGAACTGGTTAGCTCAAAAGCCTAAAAGTGCGAGTTCAAGTTCAAAACAACAGACTCAATTCATTAATTACCAAGACTTGGTCAAACAACACCGACACCCCTCCTTCAAGGGTTTTGACCCCTTCCTTTAACTCGTAACCACATGGATTTGAACTAAGAAACTCAGATAGTGAACCAAATAGTTCACCGTCCGTGAGGAGCTCATTTCAGCAACTGTCAGCCATAATTCTTCCCATCCTTAGGGGCTTTCCCCTTCCTTTCTTCCTATAAAATGAGGGTGAACTCCAAGATGAAAAGTGATTCTTTGTTATCTAGTTTTTTCTTCTATTCCTTACAATTTTTTGAGTAATTCCCTTATGGGGCATCAAGACTAGTTCCATATCCTATTCTTGATTGGTGTAATTGACTTCATTACATTAGTAAAAGGATTTGTCTTTCATTTCAACTTTAATCATTGGATGAAATTATATACTCTTGCAGAGTGATGTGATCGTGCATATTCATAAGGATGAACCCATAATACCTTAATTATGATATATATCTTTCTATCCAAATGATCTCATACCTACTTTTTTTGGTTGAATGATTATATTTGTGGGGGTGTCAAAATATCAGATTCCCATAAGAACGAGATCATGATCTTTTGATGTGATCATCTGATTTAGATCATGATCCTTCTATCCATTTGACTTGTTTGTTATAACCCATGGTGACGCAATCACCTGATCCATAGGTTTGAACTTTGGATGAGAATCACATGTCTCTGGATGAGATCTCAAAAAGTAACATGTTGGGTGGTTGGATGGGGATCCATAAATCTTGGGTTCAATGGGTTCATGGGAAGTCTGGCCCATGTGTGATTGCAATCTGAAAGGACACATTGCACATGGTCCTCATTTTATTATTGAAATAGAGGATTTGATTTGTTTAGTAAAAGCATAACTATTGGTGGTGACCACCCAGACCCCTAGTTCCTTTTCTCATTTTACCTTAATTAGTTTATTTCTACACCTTTACTTTCTATTTTAGCATAACCAAACTTCAACAAAACAAGTTTTTCCCTATCATTTTAGCGATTGGTTTTGAATTGCAACACATGATGAGGCTTGCACTGTGAGGAGAAAATTGTGATGACCGTCTCACAAAAATAGGATCAACGAATTTAAACTAATGAGGAAGCGTTTCGTTAGCAGCGGAATTACTGAAAATCACTAAAAATTTAAAACTTTTTGTAAAGAGATCTACGAACTAAGAAAATCTTTCATAATAAAACATGATAAGTTGTTTACACACTGATCCATCATTACATCTCTGTAATATTACATCTCGAGGGTTACAACCATCAATTGCCCTGTTAACTGTACAAGGTAGTGTACAAAAATCTCGAGGCATTAAGCCAAAAATCTCAGATCTACTTTAAACATCTACTGACTCCTAGGACCTAAGAGTACAGAGACGACACATAGGACACTTTATCTACAAAGCTTGACAGACAGTGTCTCCACCTGAGGATCACTGTTGTCCCTGATGTTGTTGCTGCTGTTGTTGTTACTCACCCACTGATGGGTTTCTCCGTCCTCAGTGTCTACCTAAAAATTTGAATCCCACGGGGGTGAGACAATTTGAATAATTGTCCCAGCGAGAGTTATAACTCTTCGCCAGAAACATTGTTATTGCAAATAATTGAATGACATTGAGTAGTAAAACTATAAATATTCAATAGCAGGTAAAACATTGATTAAGTTGAGTAGAACAATATTTCATAAGCAATTATTTCAATTATAACTTGATTGGATGACAAGACATATATAAATAAGGAATGTGAAGAACATGTATACTAGTTATTCAACTAGGGTACTATAAACAATGTAACATCAATCATTGTTTCTAGTAGTTCAACCTAAGCAGTTATGCTATACGGCTGATTACATCTTTCAAACATGTTTATGCCCTGAGGAGATGATCAGAAGAGCCAGATTACATCTTTCAATCGGTACCATCTTTCAATCGGTACCATACATAGGTCATCAGAAGAGCCAGATTCCTATGACCTCATCTTCCTCAGTCAGTATGAGGAATAACATGCAGGACATCTTGTATCTCTGCTTAAATAGCTTTCCAGGGTATTCTGGCAACTTCGCTAGTAGAGTTATAATGGCGTTCTGTACTCTCTTCACAATTGAGGGATTTCTTATTTATCTCTCATCGATGCGGCATTAACAACATCATCGAGAGATTAGTGATACATCATCCCGGCATATACATATAATGAAGGAATGAGAGATTAAATGTACATCTCACATCAATTCCTACATTAGGACGTAAGGATATTCGCGTCCATAACCCCCGCATACTCAAAAGTATGCTCGCCAGGAGTTCCCTTAGGAAAACATGTTTCACCATCATTTAACTTTTGACAATGATGGATCTATGGTCAGGGCTCTACATGATATCATTATACTTGATTATTTAAGTACATTATAGTATTCTTTTAGCATCAGGCATGTTTTCAAACATAAAGCAATAAAAGAATTGCTATAAATAAAGAGTACTAATTGTATCAAGTTCATTTCACATCCAGTTATCACTGGGATATCAACCCCTAACCATCTCATCATTATAATTCAGGGATATGGGTATTCAAACTCTTAGATCATCAAAACACTTGTTACCAAGTAACATATTGATGACTTAATGGCAATACAGATATTTCTCATGGCTCATACAACCTATCAATCTCATATGTTACCTCTTACTAGGCAACATAGCATGTCATTACTTTTAAAACTTATAAAGTGCTTTTAATGAATATGGCATCATAACCCTTACCTGGATATGCTCAATTCATCATAAAAACCTCCATGATTAACACAATTTGATAACATGAATATTGTATCTATTTCAACATAATATGAACCATTTCCAAGTCAAGTATAGAACACCACAACCGTACTCTCTTGCACGGTCGTGCTACCAAAGATCACCACGACCATGTTTGATAACCCCTAATTTTGGGATGTTATCTTAGTCTTTTCTTTAGTTTTCCACACTCTTTCTTAATTAGAATTAGACATAATACCTAAATATTCCCTCTTATTGTAAATATACTATTAGACTAACTTTTCCCCTCTATACTTGCAGAAAAAGACACAAAAAAAATCATAAAAGACTAAATCAGCCTCAAGACCGCATGGACTCAAACAGTCCCCAGACCGCATGAAGCCAATCGGTCCTGAGACCGCATGGAGTCAAACGGTCCCCAGACCGCATGAAGCCAATCGGTCCCGAGACCGCATGGAGCCACACGGTCTCAAGACCGCATGAAGCCAACCGGTCCTGAGACCGCATGGAGTCACACAGTCCCGAGACCGCATGAAGCCAACCGGTCCCGAGACTGCATGGAGTCACACGGTCCCGAGACCGCATGAATCCAACCAGTCCCGAGACCGCATGGAGTCACACAGTCTCAAGACCGCATGAAGCCAAACGGTCTCAAGGTCAAAACGGTCTTGAGGTCCAAACGGTCTCAAAATCCAAACGGTCTTAAGATCCAAACGGTCTCAAGGTCCAAACGGTCTTGAGGTCCAAACGGTCTTGATATCCAAACGATCTCAAGGTCCAAACGGTCTCAAGGTCCAAACGGACTTGAGGTCTAAACGGTCTCAGGTCCAAACAGTCTTGAGGTCCAAACGGTCTCCAAACCGTTTGGACTTCACTTAAGGCCTATAAATAAGACCCCAAGGGTCCTCCACTCGGGGGAGTTTTTTTTCAGACGTCCAAAGGCTGCCTCAATCACTCCAGAGCACTTACGACTTCCATCCTCCACACTGGGGCTGCCGGTCTGAGACCCATACTCCATCTTGAAGCTGCGTTCTCTCTCTCCGCCAAAGAAGGTGGGAAGAGGGAGATCTTGTCATCGCGCAACCTGTGAAGCTGGTGGATCGTTTCTCTCTCTCCAAGGGGTTGACTTTCCTCTCTCCTTCGTGGGGATGATGCTCTCTCTCTCTTCTTGCCTCCTTCTTTGTCCTAGTCATGAGCGAGTAGTCTCTATCACTAGGGTGCGGGGAGTAGCCCCGCTAGCCATGTTTTCATGTCATGTATATGTAATCCATAATTTTTAATATAGAGTTGTTATCTTTTCAGTTCGACATCAAACGTTTAATGAATGCATGTTGCTTGATCTCCAACTTGCGTTATCCTTTATCTTTTAGTATGAATTTTCTACGTTTGTACTATTAGATTTGAAACTCGTTTGTATGTTGGTTCTTGGTGCATGTATCCACCATGCATCTGTTTCGGTATCTAGAAGTGTCTCTCAAGAAGTGGAGTAAACTCACTACCATTCGTTGCACTTTCATACTATGAAATGGAATCAGTTGACGTATGAAAGTGCAACCTTGGTAAGTCGAGGAACACACTTTGCGAAGGGAATGATGCAAAGTAGGTGACCATTTTTTCAGGAATGGCTGGCGTTGCAACATTCCCACACTTCTCGTAGTTAGTCCTCCGAAAGGAAACTAACTCTACAAAGATACTAACTGGCTAAACTCTTTTTGCAGGTTATGTTTTACTTTGCATGTTTTTGATCCATGTCTAGTGGTGGTGAAAACCGATCACACCCTAGTGACTTTTATCATAGTTTAACTCCTTAAATTTACTTACTTTCTTTTACATGTTCTTAGTTTAAAACAACAAAACCAAACTTTTGATCTAAGTGCCTTCTATCTAAGTGAAATTCTAACATTTTCCATCTTGTTGCTTGCAACAAGACTGTTGTCCTGAGGATTCGACCCTTAACTATACTACGATAAGACTTCCACGTATCTTAGCATACGTGGGTGGAGTTCTCTATCTAGTATATGCAAGGCTAAACTTAAGGATTTATCAACCTTAGGATTTTTAGTTGGTGCACGCATTTCCACGTAAGTGGAAGCTCCATCAAAAATTGGCGCCATTGCCGGGGACAACAGAATGTTTTAATTTCGTTTAGTACCTTCCTAGTTGGTTAGGATTTTACACTTTCTTTTCAATCATAAGTCCATATCTTCTTGAAACCATTATATCTTTACCATTATCTAAAGATGTTTTCTTTTCTCTACTCAGGTAGAAAACGTGCATGCGATCATCGCATAACTGCAAATTCTCCCCTGATCCGAAGTTTGACTCTGAGGTAGAGAGAAGTTTCCATCGCCGCATTCGTCTCAATCGCCAACGAGCCAGGCAAATGGCCGACGATCAACGCCAAGATGCTTTGGTTATGGAGAGGGTTAATGCCGCCATTGCCGCTTAACGGGCACAACTCATCGCGGACACTCATGCCCAAATCCAAGCAGAGATTCGTGTGGAAGAACAAGCCCGCATCAGAGCTGAAACTGAGGCAACAACCCAAGCTGCTCAGTTGGAGTTAAGGAACAAGCAACTGAGGGACTACGCTGTCCCAAAGAACTATGAGGATAACCACCCGGTCCGACCTCCGATTATCAATATTCCCAACTTCAAGATTCGGACCCAGTGGATCCAGATCATGCAAGGCATCTCTTTCTCTGGAGGTTCTGGAGATGAGTGCATGGATCATCTGAAAAGGTTTAAGGTGCTGTGCTGCCTGGTTCCACAAGCCGGAGTCGCTTTTTATGCAATAATGCTTCACCTATTCCATTTCACTCTGTCTGGGAGAGCCCTGAGTTGGTATAACTCGCTTGACAGGGAACCTATAATAACCACCTGGGCTCCCCTAGAGGAAAAGTTTTTAGAGAAGTTCTTTCCTCCCTCACTGACTTATGAGATCAGAGGGCAAATCAATCACTTCTCTCAGTTACCCGGAGAATCCCTTGCTGAAACATGGGAAAGGTTTAAAGAACTTTTACGGAAGTGCCCCCATCATGGAATCTCCCAGAACCAATTGATAGAAACCTTTTATCGGGGAGTAAGCAATGATATCAAACAATTTTTGGATTCCTCATCTGGAGGGAACTTCATGAGAAAGAATTATGAGGACGCCTAGAAAATTGTTACACTCAGAGTTGAAAATCAGTCCAACTGGGGACGATCAGCCGGTAAAGGCGTCCTCAAGGTCTACAAAGCTGAAGAATCAATAGAGATGAAGGCAATAGCTGAAGCCTTGAAAACCATAGTTCACAAACAACAAGCTCTCGAGACTTCTCTAGGAGAGTTTGATAAGAAGAAAACTCCTCTGGTTCAACAAGTCAAGGCCGCCACAGGAACCTGTGAGGCCTGTCATGCTTCTGATCATCCGACCCTTTCTTGCGGTATGCTTTATAATGTGATGATGGATCTGCATCCACCACCACAACAATATGAACCTATTACTGATCAGTCTGAAGAACAACTACCTGAACAAGTCAACTCTATCCACTCTATCACTGGACAAGTCTATTACAATCCTAATCAGCCGAGGAACCATCCAGGATTTCAGTATGGAAACCCTACTGGGACTGCTAATCCACAACATCAGACGTAGGGGGGATCCTCTAATAGGTTACCACCTGGATTCCCAAACAATTTCAACCAAAATCAAGGGAACTCCAGGAATAACTTCCCTAGGGCTAACTACCCCAGGAACCAATCAGCCTACTATCAGTACACTCATCCTCTGCTCCATCCACAGCTACACACTCAGCAACCTCAGTTGGTGCTACCACCACAACAATCTCAACAAGCCCAACAACAAATTCCTCAGAAAACCACTCCTTCTCAACCGGAAGATGAAATATCTCTGATAAGGCAGATGTTGCAAGCCCAACAAACTATGCTTGCTAACCAACAGGCTCAGTAGAAAGCAGTTGAAGCTCAACTTGCCCAGATTGCTGCACAATTGAAGCCCACAGCAGGCACATTTGCAGGGCAGCCCGAATCAAATCCTAAGCATGGACAGAATAAACATGAATAGTTGAATGCTGTCACCACGAGATCGGGACACACTCTTCATGAGACTACTAAGATCACTCTGGATAATGGTGATGCACCTGCTTTTATGACGAATGAGAGATCGCAACAAGGAATGGAGAAGCCCTCTGAGGGCACAAAGGGCAAAGATAAAAACCAAGTGTCCGCAGAACCCGAAGTTTTGCAATATAAACCAAGAATTCCGTATCCGGGTAGACTGCGAGAAATGAAGATGGACACCAGGTTTCAAAAGTTCAAGGAGGCGATGAAGAAATTGTACATCGATATCCCGCTCCTTGATGCTCTCTCTGAGGTGCCGGCCTGGGCAAAATACCTCAAAACCTTACTATCAAGAAAGTACATCACCGAGGAGCAAGAAACTGTTAAGCTTGCTCAGACCACTTCTGACATCATCTTAAACAAAATGCCAAAAAAAAAAGAAGGACCCAGGTTCCTTTGGAATCCAATGTTGCATTGGAAATGCATCTACTAAAAAGGGATTAGCTGACCTAGGGGCCAGCATATCCATCATGCCTTATTCTATGTGCAAGCGTCTGGGTTTCACCGAACTGCTGCCTACAACAATGACTATTCAATTAGCTCACTCCACCATAACCGCACCTCTGGGGATCATTGAATATATTCCAGTAAGAATGGGCAAGGATGCCTACGTCCCGTGCGACTTCGTTATCATGGATATTAAAGAAGACTTGAGATACCAGATTATTTTCGGCAGACATTTCCTCGCTACTGCCAGGGCGCATATCGACGTCGAAGCTCGTACCATCATTCTTAGGCTCAGAAAAGAAGTAATTCAATTCCGAGTCCTTAATAGCATGAAAGGCCCTAGTATCCAAGAGGAGGTTTTTCTTCTTGATGCAATATGACAAATGTCACAATTAGAAATATCCGAACCAGCTGACGAACTAGAGAATGTCCTAATCAATCCGGATGTTGAATTCTCTACGAATGAACCAGTTCAACAGTGTCTGCAACATTTAGAAAAGGCCAAAGAAGCATCAACGACCACTTTTGAAGACCTTAAAGCTGTTACCATTATAGAAGCGACTGAGCCACCGAAAGCCCCTGAAATGAAGACTTTACCTACAGGGCTTAAACATGTTTTCTTAGATGAGGAGAAATTATGCCCGGTCATCATCAGCTCTACCCTTACAGAAGATCAGGAAGAAAGGCTTCTGGAAGAGCTGAAGAAGCATAAAAAGGTCATTGGATATAAGATAACTGACCTGACAGGCATAAATCCAGCCCTGTGTATGCACATACTTCCAATGGTTGAAGAATTCAAGCCATCTCGCGAACATCAAAGAAAACTGAATCCTAATCTCAAAGAGGTGGTTCGCCTGGAGGTCCTCAAATTACTTAAAGCTGGCATAATCTACCCTATCTCTGACTCCCAATGGGTCAACCCTATCCAGGTTGTTCCTAAAAAAGGAGGCACTACTGTCATGCTTAACGATAAAAATGAGTTAGTACCCACCAGGACTGTAACAGGGTGGAGGATGTGTATTGACTATAGGAAGCTGAACAAAGCCACGAGGAAAGATCACTATCCTCTACCCTTCCTTGATGAAGTCCTGGAATGCCTAGCTCATCAGAAATATTTTTACTATCTCGATGGTTATTTCAGATTCTATCAAATACCCATACACCCGGAGGACCAGGAAAAAACTACCTTCACCTGTCCTTTTGGGACATACACCTTTAGAAGAATGCCGTTCGGGTTGTGTAACGCACCCGCTACGTTCCAATGGTGTATGTACGCCATCTTCGCCGGACTAACTGAATCCATTATGGAAGTGTTTATGGATGATTTCTCAGTTTACGGAGATTCCTTCGATAACCGTTTAATCAATCTTGGACAAGTTCTACAACGATGTGAGGAAATGAACCTTATCCTGAATTGGGAGAAATGCCATTTCATGGTAACAGAAGGTGTCATCCTCGGACACAGGGTAAGTGACAGAGGAATCGAGGTTGATAAAGAAAAAATTGATGTTATCTCAAAACTGTCACCTCCAAAGGACATAAGAGGAGTTCGAGCTTTCCTGGGTCATGCAGGGTTCTATAGAAGATTCATCAAAGATTTTTTGAAGATAGCAAAACCCATGACCCAACTCTTGACTAAAGATACTAAATTTATCTTCAATCAAGAATGTATGCAGAGTTTGTCCACCCTCAAGAATGCTTTAATTTCCGCACCTATTCTAAGAGCCCCAGATTGGTCGCAACCTTTTTAAATCATGTGCGACACAAGTGATTACGCCATAGGGGCTTTTTAGGACAGCATATTGACAAGAAACCCCATGTTATCTACTACACATCCAAAACTCTAGACAAAGCACAGAAAAACTACACTACCACAGAGAAAGAGTTTCTGGCTGGCATCTACGCGTTTGAAAAATTCCGCTCTTATTTGATTGGTTCTAAGGTCATCGTTTATACCGACCATTCCGACATTCAATACCTGATTCAAAAGCAGGATGCCAAACCCAGGCTTATCCGCTGGGTGCTGATGCTTCAGGAATTCGACTTGGAGATTAAAGATAAAAGTGGAGTAGAGAACGTTGTAGCCGATCACCTCAGTCGGATCGAGGTTGAGGAAGAAGATAAAATCCCTATCCGGGATTCTTTTCCTGACGATCAGCTTATGAAGGCCACCCATGGTTTCCCTTGGTATGCAGATATCATCAATTATCTAGCTACAAGGATTATCCACCCCTCTGCTTCCTACCATGACAAAAGGAAGTTCCTTCATGACATAAAACAATATTATTGGGACGAACCCTACTTGTTTCACCTTTGTGCTTACAGACTTTTCCGTCGTTGCTTGCCAGTAGAAGAAATAACCCCAGTCCTAGAGCATTGCCATTCCGGACCCACGGGGGGCATATGAGTGGTAAGAAAACAACTATAAAAGTTTTACAATCTGGTTTCTTCTGGCCCACCATACCAAAGGACTCCTATGATTTTGTGAAAGCCTGTACCAAATGCCAATTTTCTGGCAACATATCAAAAAGAGACGAAATGCCCCTCACAATGTGGCAAGAAATTGAGCTTTTTGATGTATGGGGTAGACTATATGGGCCCTTTCCCTTCCTCCTATGGCTTCTCTTACATCTTGGTCACGGTGGACTATGTCTCAAAGTGGGTCAAAGCTGTACCCACTGTGTCCAGCGATTCAAAGCCAGTTATTAAATTGTTCAAAGATATTATTTTCCCAAGATTTGGAGTCCCCAGAACTGTCATATCAGACGGCGGGACCCATTTCCTGGAACGAAGTTTTGAAGCCTTATTGAAAAAGTACAGAGTCAACCACAAAGTCGCAATGCCTTACCATCTACAGACTAGTGGTCAGGTTGAGGTATCCAATAGACAATTGAAGGCAATTCTTGAAAAAACGGTGAAAAGAAACCGCACTGATTGGTCTACCAAACTTCCTGATGCCCTTTGGGCATACCGAACAGCCTATAAAACACCAATTGGGACAACCCCGTTCTGGTTGGTGTACGAGAAGTCTTGTCATCTTCCAATAGAGCTGGAACAAAAAGCCTGGTGGGACATCAAACACCTAAATTTTGATCTTAAAAGTGCTAAGAGAATAGACAACTCCAGTTACAGGAGTTAGAAGAACTCCGAATGACTGCCTATCACAGTGCCAGAATCTATAAGGAGCAGACAAAAATGTGGCATGACAGCCATCTTAAGAGGAAAGACATCGCCGTCGGCGACAAAGTACTCCTTTTCAACTCCAAGCTCAAGCTGTTTCCCGGAAAACTTTGAACAAAATGGTCCGGGCCCTTCACTATAAAGCATATTTACCCAACTAAAGCTGCCATAATTATCGACAACAACGGAGGAGAAAAGACGGTCAATGGTCATCGTGTAAAAAAATACTACACTCCGGAAGCCAAAATGCCAAGACAAACCATTGAAATCAAAGACGCTATGCCTACAACATAACAACATTACCGCTTCGTCGAGCCAGTGACGTAAAACCCAAGCGCTACTTGGGAGGCAACCCAAGATTTCAACTTCTTCCTTTATTTTCCGTTCTTTTAAATACCCTAGATTTATCTTATGACAAAAAAAAAATTTCACATAACCAAATCAAACAAAAAAATAAGCAAAATCAAATAACATAAAAATATATAAACCAAAAACAAACATAAAAATATAAAAATCCTTTCGACATTTTTCCTTCCAAACGGTCTTGAAACCGTTTGGAATCCAAACGGTCTTCAAACCGTTTGGAGCCAAACGGCCTTAAAACCATTTGGAGTCCAAACGGTCATCAAACCGTTTGGAGCCAAACGGCCTTAAAACCATTTGGAGTCCAAACGGTCATCAAACCGTTTGGAGCCAAACGGTCTTAAAACTGTTTGGAGTCCAAACGGTCTTCAAACCGTTTGGATCCGAACGATCGCTAAACCGTTTGACCTAGGGTTTTTGTCGAAGTCAACCCCCATTTCCTATAAATATAAACCCTACCCCCTCCCTCTCCCTTCTTCGACTTTCGAGTTTTTAAGCTTTCATGCAAGAACTATTCCATTGCCTCTGCTCTCCCTACTTCCGTCCTCTACCTCCGACGACCAGGTTCCAGTGCTTCTACACGGCAACCTCACCTTCGTTCCACCACCCTTCGCTTCTCCGCCATCGACTCTACCACCAACCGCCAGGTAGTCCAGTAACCGCGGCAGCATGGCCGGTATTTCTCTCTTCCGCAACCCTCCGCACCGCCGTTATCGTCTTCGGCGCCGCCACGACATTTCCTCTTCTCCAACGACGGAGCCACCCTCATCATCTTTACCGCCGATTTCGCCGAAATCTTCCTTATCTTCGTCTGTCTCACCGCCGACTCCTCCCGCCGTCACTTTCATTTTAATCACCGATGTCCGCCGCCTTCGCCTTCGCCGGTGACTACGTGACGCTTCGCTTTCCAAACGGTCTTGAAACCATTTGGGACCAAATGGTCTTGAAACCGTTTGGGGCCAAACGGTCCTGAAACCGTTTGGGACCAAACGGTCTTGTAACCGTTTGGGGCCAAATGGTCTTGAAACCATTTGGGACCAAACGGTCCTAAAACCATTTGGAACCAAATGGTCCTGCAACCATTTGAAACCAAACGGTCTTCAAACCGTTTGGCCTTCCACATTTGTTTAATTTTTCATAAAAATACAAAAACACATAAATACAAATAAAATCCATTTTTTTTTCTCTAAACATGTTATTATGACCTTTGATCTCCCATTTTGTAGATATGGCATCACCAGCAAGGGCGGCCATCGGAATTGAAGACGTTGTAATCTGGACAACAGAGCAATTGATGGAAGAACAAGCTAAGCTCCAGAAAATCAGAGATGATTTCAACAGGACCGGAAAGGCGCCACCAAATGCCAAGATGATGCAAGTCCTGTGCGACCTTGATCGCCTGAACAAGTGCCTGGCTGAGGCACCTGAAGAAGAAATTGCAATTTCTTCTTCTGATGATGAAGGCTCGGACTACAAGCCAAATTCTGAGGAGGAATCCCCAGCCGAAGAACAAAAGGGGAAACACAAGGTCCAGGAAACTGCACCCAGACAACCCTCCAAGATACGGGCAAGAAAACAAGTTCACCCTGCCTCTGCTATGGACCAACCCCTTGCAACACCTACCACCACCATCCCTGTTACCACCCCCACCTTCCCTCCCGTCACCACCACAACACCACCACCAGAAAATCTCTTCATACATACCACCCCCTCCACTGACAAAATTATCAAACCCACTAAGTACGTTTGCTCCAACGTACTAATTAAGATGGGGATCAATGATCGAATCTTCAACACACTAGACAAAGCCAACCTTGCAAGGCTATGTTTAGTACCTGAGATCTCATACTCTGAGCCCACCAATGAATTCTTCACCTTTCTTACAAAAGAACCCGTAGATATCATGGATAGATCACGGGATGTAGGTGACAGAAGGCTGGTCACCCAAATCTTAGGCAACAAGGTGGTCTTAACAGAAAACATGCTGAACGAAGTTTTTATTGACAATCAGCACCAGCTACAAAAAGCCAAGGCGGTGGGAACCGAGCACCCTGAGTTCAACAGACACAAATTCTGGAAATCTCTAACTGGGCTCCCCACCTATGATGCTAAGATGTGCAAAGCATCAAACATACATTCTGGTTTTGTGCGCACCCTACACAAAATTCTTGCTGACACACTCTTCCCCAGGATAGAAGGGGGAACATTACAATCTCGGATCTCTTGGTTCTCTGGTCCATTCTTAACGAAAATCCAGTTAACATTGGATGACAAATGATCCAGAAATTATTAGCTTTCGCCCTGGGGAAGGAAATCTGCATGGGGGGTCATGTCACATCCATTATAAAATACCTCAAGATGGACATACCCCTACCTCGCTGCACGCAACTAAAGGGCGACATCCTTACCAATGAACAAACTTTGAAGAACTCCTTCATCATCAAGGAAAAGGATGGGAAACTACATTATGTCTTCTGCCCTACGGTCAAGTCATCAAGAACACTCCTCCCGCTTCCGGAGCTCGCAAACTATGACACAGGCAAGCTCATCTTCTCTGGCGAGGAGATTTCACAACTCTTAGCTTCAGTTAAAGCAGCCGAAAAGAAAGCAACTGCGGGACAGACAGAGCTAAGTATCACAGCCCCGACAGCTCAACCATCAAAAATACCTGTCAAACGACCTTCCAGAAGGCAGTTGAAGGCACAATAGCTGTCGGGGACACCAACATCAAGGCCAAATCCAGAGGCCGACACCCTACATGAAGAAAACATAACCACCTCATCAATCGACTCTTTCATTAAGAGTCTACATGATCAGCTAACCGCCACCACATCTCCACCCTCCACCTTTCCAACATCCACCACTCTTCCCTTCCTCACCACATCCACACAACCATTCACATCCTCTTCTTCACCCCTTTTCCCCTCGGGTTCTCCCTTCTCCACCCCTATGCCCGACTTTACCACTTTCCCATTCATCTCCACAATCTCTACCCCATCACTATCCCTCTCGCCACTCTCACCTGAGATACCACCACCTTTCACATCCACCACCACCCCGACACCGCTGGTGACTCCATCCATAGTCACCACGCAACTCGGGGCATCATCAGTGTCTCTTCCGCAAAACACTACCACCATCCCACGTAGACCCCAACCATCCCACCCTTCCGCTCCTGGGGTTCCCTTTGCCAATATCGGTGAGGAATCCGACCGTCAATTCGATGCCGTTTGAAACCTCCTCACCGATCCATCTAACATTTTACATTCTATTCTTTCTTGTGTGCAGGGTCTATCAAGACAGGTGGCCACGATCGACGAACAAAACCGAGCCTTGCCCAACATCCTCCAAGGCTTTCAACATTGACAAGATGAGGTGGCTAAGCAAGTTGAGCATATCAACAGCCACTACAACAACTTTTCGGAACTGGTCCTTGGAGCGAAGCGCCAACAAGAAGCGACGAAAAAGCAAGTCGATGAGATCTCTATGCAGACTCAACCTCTGCCTGAGACTCTCCACGAGCTCCAGCAACAACAAGCAGTTCTGAGCACGCGCTTGGACACCATCAGCAACACACTCACACAACTAAATAATCGCCAAGAGGAGTCAACTATTAATGACATCCAGCAGCTACGTGCTCAAGTTACATATTTAACAGCACGTCTCCTCTCCGCCGAGGGTCAATATAATGACCTCAAAGAAACCCACGACGCACTGCTCGAAACACACGCGCATCTACAAGTGGTTTTCGATGAGTTACAAGCCACCCATCGGCGGTGCAAAAAGACCGCAAGTAAAAAGCCAGCAGACAAGGCAGCGGCCGACAAGGATGGCGATAGTGATGAAGACGAAGACTCCGACTCATCTGCTGATTCAAACAAATACACCACCTCCTATGGTGACAAATCTGATGACGGAGAGGACCCAGGCAATGCAGCCGAACCTTCTCACAAAGGTTTCGACAAAGGTCACCATGACGGTGAACATCACCCCAAGTCCCCACACAATGATAATGTTAACATGTCATATGGGGACCAATTCATTGATTATTCCGCTCTGGGGTCAATCGGGGAGGCCGCTAAAGACGCGGCCTTCGCTGAGTTCCACTAATGTCTATTAGGAACTAGCGTCAGCCCACCCACAACTACCGCCCCACCTTTCTCCGCACCTGGCACATCTGTGCCCTCCCCCAATGATCAGGACGAGGCAGAGCGAGTGAGTTTAGATACTGATGAAGAACTCGACTCTGCCTCCAATTCAGATGATGATCTGCACAACTATGTAGAAGTCCTGGAACAACCTGCTTCTCTACATCCGCAGGAGCTTCCCCCGCCACCACCTTTACCGCACAAAATGCATGACTTGGATATGGCGGCCATCTCCACATTAGATGCTCAGGACATTTTTATACTGAACACTATTGTGGAAGACACAAAGGTAGGGGAAGACATTATCTATCATAATACCAGAACTAAGTGCAAGATGACATGAGAAGACTTCCGCACCATCCTGCGACCTCGGTCCACGATGCCAATGGCAATCTTCTGTGTCCTTCTCGCCAAATGTATAGAAATGTACAGAAGTTCTAAGAGGCAACAGCCGGTTTTCAACGCCTCGCCTGCTTTATCTATTGGCCTTTTATACAAAGACATACGAGCAAAATCAATCAAGAGGCTGCGTGCCAGTTTAGCACGACGGGCATGTTATCTTACCGTGCCCTTTCAAGTCTTAGATCATTGGCTTTTTATGATTGTCGACACCGAAGCTCGGGATGCCAAGGTCTATAATTTTTGCGGCGCTGATCTACCCACCGGAACAATAAACTTTGTTGGTGAAGTAGCAGGTGAAGCGTGATGTCTTCCCTTCCGACTGCTTAAATTAATTTGGGCTTACCGCCCATCTCTCCGCCAAGATTGGAGCCAGCCTTGGTTCCAAATAATAAACCCTCAAGTTCAAACTGCCGAGGGATCTGGGGACTGCGCTTTCTGCACCATACGTCACATCCAAGCACTGAACCAGGAAATCCCATTTACTGACCTCGTTGCTGAAGATTTTCACTCTTTGCGAGGGCGTTACACCATGGAGCTCATTTGCGATAGAAGGTTCTTCAAGGACCCGACAATGTCACCAGATGACATCCCTCGTTATCTTTTCTCAGCTATCCAACGCCTGCAGAGGTGACCTTTCCACCACACTCTAAAAGAATTGGAAAAACCCACGGAGCCGGCTTTAGCTGTCGAGCAAAGTAAAAGCGACATCGATGCTTTGTCTTCCATAGAACCCACCTTTCCTGACTTTGATCACGGTGCTTGCAAAGGTCTCTCAGAAATCGAACTGCGTCTCATTATGGCATGGCTTTCAACCAAGAAGGATGAGCTCGTATTCATGTCTAGGGATATTCTAGTTATGGCAGACACGCTTCGAGAGACTTTATAGATTAAAGGATCCCTCTCAGTAAGCTTAATGGCCGCTTATTAGTTTCTACTTGGCCAAAATAACCCCACAACATACATGGCGTCCCCCTACATGAAGGATGATCTTCTAAATTTAAAGAATTTCGGTACAACTGAAGCACTGGCCTCCTTTCTACAGCACACAACGCCGAAGTTCATCATGTTACCCTTCCCCTATCATGAGCACTGGATGCTCTTGGCAAAAAACCTACTAGAAGGAACAACTACAATATACAACAGTTCTGATAGCCAGTACAATCCATGACAGAAGAACTATGTCGTGACACCAAGGACGCCAACAGAGGTAGTGGCAAAGGAATGCGCTGAAAAATTAATCGCCTTTATAAGTCAGCATACAAGGGCTTACGACAAAGAGCATTTTCATCGCCCTTCCTTCAGCCACAAATGTCCCCAACAAATCTGAGAATCAAACGACTGCGGCTTCCACGTCCTCTACTGGATGTACACCATCATCGTTCTTCAAAGACCAGTAGAAGATATGACTGACGTGGATTACCATGCTCTATGAGGACAGTTCACAACAAATCTACTTCAATCACCAGGGGCAAATTCAGAATTAACTTAGCCGACAACCCTTGTCATCGTACTTCTCAACCTATCACTTTGACGCTCTGAGGACAGAGTGAGTGATAAGTTGGGGGGGGGTACATTAGACAAGGGCGAGGTATCATTTCTATATCCCTCTTTCTCCATCTTCTCCTTCTTTTTTTGTACAAATTTTTCTTAGTTTCCCTTACACATTTAGCTCCCATTTTAAATAACTCATCTTTGGAATAAAGTCACCCTCAGCTAACTTTAGAATCACGTTAGTCCTCAAAAGTAAATAGCACTTAGACATATAATGGAGACTTAATAATACCTCTCCACTATTGAGTTTCATGCTTTTGTTTCACTTCTACATCTGACTCTCCACATGTCAAATATCAAGGCAGAAATAAGCCAAGCTCTCAAGGATGAGAGGGGAATCAGGCGACTTCTAAATCAAGAAGTCTTGCAAGCGGACCACAAAATAAGTGCATGTTGAAAAAAAAACTCTAAGAATAGCTTTCTTCTCTTCAAATAAAAGAGGCTTGGCCGCCCAAAATAATTTCCCGAAAAAACCCCAAAACCTAAGCCTGCAAGTCTACGAATAAAAGCCAGAGAGTTGAATAAAATTATGAGAGTTGTGCCATAAATAAGGATCTATATAAAGAACCAATGAAGGTCTCACCCGGACGGCACATTTAGCTGCCCTCATGAAGGCAGATGTGTCGTGCCCGGTAGTGAAACCCTAAGGTATCTAAATATATGAAAGGCTTATAAAGGATTCACCCAGCCGGTACATTCAGCTGCCCTCACAAAGGCAGATGTGTCGTGCCCGGTAGTGAAATTCTAAAAACATAGACAACCCCTCCCCCACTTAAAAGGGGAGTTACACTTCAACCCTTTAGCCAACCCTCATACCCACTCTAGTTTCCAGTAGGTTCTTCAGAGAGGTATAAAGCTGATTAGAGTCAACAACATGCACAGAATAAAAAGTGGTCCCGATGCAAGCTACGAGATGCGGAAGGAACCTGAGATCCTAGCAACTCTCAAAAACCTGAAAGAGTCAAGGCAAGCAATAAGACCCGATATGACCTTTGGGAGAACTTAGGTTGAGAATTGAAGCAAGAGTATGGAAATCTTAACTAAATAAAATCACCTCGCCACTACATGCCTCAGCTCTATCTAACTTGAGGACAAGCTAGACTCTTAGTTAGGGGGGGGGTGATAACCCCCAATTTTGGGATGTTATCTTAGTCTTTTCTTTAGTTTTCCACACTCTTTCTTAATTAGAATTAGACATAATACCTAAATATTCCCTCTTATTGTAAATATACTATTAGACTAACTTTTCCCCTCTATACTTGCAGAAAAAGACACAAAAAAAATCATAAAAGACTAAATCAGCCTCAAGACCACAAGGACTCAAATGGTCCCCAGACCGCATGAAGCCAATCGGTCCCGAGACCGCATGGAGTCAAACGGTCCCCAGACCACATGAAGCCAATCGGTCCCAAGATCGAATGGAGTCAAACGGTCCCAAGACCGCATGAAGCCAATCGGTCCCGAGATTGCATGGAGCCACACGGTCTCAAGACCGCATGAAGCCAACCGGTCCCGAGACCGCATGGAGTCACACGGTCCCGAGACCGCATGAAGCCAACCGGTCCCGAGACCGCATGGAGTCACACGGTCCCAAGACCGCATGAAGCCAACCGGTCCCGAGACCGCATGGAGTCACACAGTCTCAAGACCGCATGAAGCCAAATGGTCTCAAGGTCAAAACGGTCTTGAGGTCCAAACGGTCTCAAGATCCAAACGGTCTCAAGATCCTAACGGTCTCAAGGTCCAAACGGTCTTGAGGTCCAAATGGTCTTGAGATCCAAACGGTCTTAAGGTCCAAACAGTCTCAAGGTCCAAACGGACTTGAGGTCTAAACGGTCTGAGGTCCAAATGGTCTTGAGGTCCAAACGGTCTCCAAACCGTTTGGACTTCACTTAAGGCCTATAAATAAGACCCCAAGGGTCCTACACTAGGGGGAGTTTTTTTTTCAGACGTCCAAAGGCTACCTCAATCACTCCAGAGCACTTACGACTTCCATCCTACGCATTGGGGCTGTCGGTCTGAGACCCATACTCCATCTCGAAGCTGCTTTCTCTCTCTCCGCCAAAGAAGGTGGGAAGAGGGAGATCTCGTCATCGCGCAACCTGTGAAGCTGGTGGATCGTTTCTCTCTCTCCAAGGGGTTGACTTTCCTCTCTCCTTCGTGGGGATGATGCTCTCTCTCTCTCTTCTTGCCTCCTTCTTTGTCCTAGTCATGAGCGAGTAGTCTCTATCACTAGGGTGCGGGGAGTAGCCCCGCTACCCATGTTTTCATGTCATGTATATGTAATCCATAATTTGTAATATAGAGTTGTTATCTTTTCAGTTCGACATCAAACGTTTAATGAATGCATGTTGCTTGATCTCCAACTTGCGTTATCCTTTATCTTTTAGTATGAATTGTCTACGTTTGTACTATTAGATTCAAAACTTGTTTGTATGTTGGTTCTTGGTGCATGTATCCACCATGCATCTGTTTCAGTATCTAGAAGTGTCTCTCAAGAAGTGGAGTAAACTCACTACCATTCGTTGCACTTTCATACTATGAAATGGAATCAGTTGACGTATGAAAGTGCAACCTTGGTAAGTCGAGGAACACACTTTGCGAAGGGAATGATGGAAAGTAGGTGACCATTTGTTTGGGAATGGCTGGCGTTGCAACATTCCCGCACTTCTCGTAGTTAGTCCTCCAAAAGGAAACTAAGTCTACAAAGATACTAACTGGCTAAACTCTTTTTGCAGGTTATGTTTTACTTTGCATGTTTTTGATCCATGTGTAGTGGTGGTGAAAACCGATCACACCCTAGTGACTTTTATCATAGTTTAACTCCTTAAATTTACTTACTTTCTTTTACATGTTCTTAGTTTAAAACAACAAAACCAAACTTTCAATCTAAGTGCCTTCTATCAAGTGACTAAGTGAAATTCTAACATTTTCCATTTTGTTGCTTGCAACAAGACTGTTGTCCTGAGGATTCGACCCTTAACTATACTACGATAAGACTTCCACATATCTTAGCATACGTGGGTGGAGTTCTCTATCTAGTATATGCAAGGCTAAACTTAAGGATTTATCATCCTTAGGATTTTTAGTTGGTGCACGCATTTCCACATAAGTGGAAGCTCCATCAGTGTTACATCACCACGGCTGGTTTCTAGGGTTAGGGTTTCTTGTTCAATTCAATTAGGGTTATTAAACCCCTTTAGCTTACAAAGGCATAATGATTACTCATTTCATAATCAAGCATAGTGTTTCATGCTTAAGGGCATAACCTAAAATTAGGGTTTATTGTTCACATTATGACATTTCCCTAGATTAGGGTTTACTATTCACATTATAATGAATTAAGATCATACCATCATCATGTATGAGGATTACTTCCATTAATGCCCTCAAATTAGGTTAAGATTCATTAACCATCATAATTAGGGTTTTTATGATCTCACTATGAAGGATCATATCCTAATTAGATGCATTCACACACATTGGAAGCTTGTTACTTGATTCTCATTTATATAAGGAGTCTTCTCTCTCTTCTTTCTATAAGATGATGTTTGCATCACCTTGATTAAACTAAGTCAAATCAATATTGACCTCATGGATTATGTCATTACTATTGTGGTTTTCAAGGTTCACTTGTTCAAAGGGCATTAGTCACTCTATCCCATCAAGGGTACTTTTGTAATGTTCACCATTGACTATAACATACATTAATCAACTAATTACTTGGTCCCTTAATCACTTTAGGTATCTTTGAAGTTTAGGTTAATCATCTACTAAACCATCTTGACCACTAAGGTATCAAATGTTCTTGACCTTTTTAGACCTCAAACGGTCTTGCATATTCAACCCCCAAACGGTCTTAGATACACCTTGAAACCGTTTGGTGTCATTGACCGTTTGGTCTAGTTGACTTTTCAAACCGTTTGGTAAAGTACACACTCAAGACCGTTTTCCCTAGGTGGGGTGAAGACCGTTGGGTCATGAAAACCGTTTGGTCAAGTTTGACTTTGAAACCGCATGGACATAACCAATCTTGAAACCGCATGAGCACCAAACGGTTTGGGATCATTTGGTCTCAAATGGTCTTGAGACCATTTGGACTCTAACGGTCTTGAGACCGTTTGGACCCAAACGGTCTTGAGACCGTTTGGTCCAAACCACCTCAAAACTGCATGGACCAAAAAGTGTCTCAACAACTCCAATTGAGTTAGGATTTCCAATGTTGGATCCTTCAATTGATCATGCATTTGTTAGCCACCTATCAATTGAGTCAATTAGGTCAACCCTCAAATGATTTGACACTCAATTGATCATCAATTAGGGCTTGGATCAATTGGATTAGGGTTTGGAATCGATCATCCTTCAACATGTTTCAACATTAGTCTAATTGATTTGAAACTATTGGACCATCATTCAATTTGGTCATGACCTGACCCCAAACGGTCTTGGGATCGTTTGGACATCCTCGAAACGGTCTTGAGACCGTTTTCTCAAGTCAACACCAAAAACTAACTCATACACTTAAGGTTTGGCTCATTAGATTGATCACTAGGTCAACAATTAGTTGCACTTCAACTTATTGCCTTTCAATCTTCAACCACTTAACCATAGTTAACCCTAGACCTCCAAACGGTCTTTGGTGACCCCAAAAGGGTCTTGGGATCGTTTGGAAATCCTCCAAATGGTCTTAAGACCGTTTTTCCATTATATCATCAAAAACAAAGTCATTCACTTAAGGTTTGAACCCTAGGTTTGGTCACCAAATCAGCAATCGATTGTTTATCAACTTGATATCATTGGACCCTCAATTGGTCAACCCTACTTAACCCTAGACCTCCAAACGGTCTTTGGTGATCACAAAATGGTCTTGAGACCATTTGGGTGATCCCCAAACGGTTTTGAAACCGTTTGGGCCACTCAATCCAAACTTCAACTTAATTCAATTATTGAAATCAGCAATTAACCCGATTAGGGTTTAGATGATTGATGTGCCTTCAATTGGTGATTTACTTGGAATTACTTGATGATTTTTGGTAGGTAATTAGTCCAAATTATTTACAAAAGACCTCCAAATGGTCAATGCCTGGTCAACGCATCCAAATGGTCTTAGACCGTTTGCTTCTATGCGGTCTAGTGAAACTGTTTGCTCCCAAACGGTTTGGCAAACCATTTGCAAAAGTTGGGAGACCGTTTGCTAAAGCTGCTTTTTGGATAAACATTGGTTTTAACGTCATCATATTCTACCTCAAGAACAAGGGCTGTTCTTCACGGAAACACTTACAAGAACACACAAAGGTGTCTAAAGAAGAAGAATAACAACGTTTCTACGAAAGAAGGATGCGATAGCAAAGCTTAAGGGTTAGAGTTATAAAACCCGCCTTTAGATCTGATCTAGAGATCCAAGCTTCGTAGCTTTAATGGTGGGTGAAGCTCTAGTGGTTGTCCAAGGTCCGTTCTTCAAGTTTTGGATGGAGAAGATGGCTAGAAAGAAGAATCATGCAAAGAAAACCAATAAACCAACCTTGTTTTATGGTTTCCACCATGAATTCGAGGTAAATGGTGATCCATACTTACCAAACCAACTTGGTCGTCCTTCCTCTGCTCCAGAGCTTTCCTTTGGTCGGCCAAAGCAAGAAGATAAGGGAAAGAGCTAAGGGAAACGATCCCTTTCTTTGTTGATAAGGATCCTTATATATTTTTGGATATTTTCAAGGCAAAGAAACAGGTTATTATTTCTTTTATTTCTTAAACATATCCACCAAGGCTTGCATCATCCTTGGCCACGTCTCTTCCTCCTAATCACATACAAAACTCCTCCCTTATACAAGGTTAAAAGGAAAAGAAACCAATTACCTTACTAAGTTATATAAATTAAAGGGCCATTTGCTTATTATTTTTAATATCAATATTATATTTCCTCCTTGATCATTCAAATGAGGCACCCTCCTCATTTTCTTTGCTCAACTTGATGCCAAGAAACATGAGAGATACTCTAGAGGATATATGATACATGTTGAACCCTAAGCTTTGGGTAAATTGCACTTTACACCAAAACTAGGTTTTAAAGCACAAGGATTACTCTACAAGCTATATCTTGGTGCTCAAGCTTGTGGAATTCATACCACCACATAATATTCATTCTTATGATGTCTTAACATTAAAGAAACATCTTAACATGTGCAAATTGCAAGTTAATCCCTCTAATTGGGTAATTTGCACTTTAGTCCATTATAAACAAAATATTGTTGCAACATTGTTCAAAAAGGACTAAAATAGAAATATAAGTTTCTCAAAAGCCTTAATTACATTTCAAAAGATAACCACAAGCATATAATCACCTATTTAAGAAAAACACCTAGGGTTAGTATATTACCCAGGTCAGGGATGTTACAAAAATGGTTTCCCGACTAGAGGTAGTCTAGATCGAGATAATCCAGAGTGCACCAGTAGAGTGTAGGTGTGACATCTCGCTATCACACAGACAACAAAATGCCACGTGAAAATGTGCGGAACTTCCATAAACTACGTATTACCAAAAACATGGGTTAATTAAAATCGATTGTGGAAAGTAGATAATAAAGACACTATTGCATCCAGACCCTTATCATGCAAGGAAACATGTTATATAAACTTACATAAACCTTGATACGTGTCCACAACTTATAGGAACCATCTGTTACATAGGAACAAAGAGTTCACCACCTGTTTATATACAGAACATGCCATACCAGGCCAATAGCAGGATAAACAAAGCTACATCAGCTATACATCGTGAAACGTCATCAAAACACCATCAAGGACCTGAGTGTACATGGATGACTCTAGGACTCTACTATAAAACAACCAAACTAGCAACATATCCATCTCTTGCCTCCTACTGTTCATCTTGCTGCTTAGCCGCAACCTCACGACCACCACCACATCTAGCACAATCACCTAAAAAGGTTGTAAACCAGTGGGGTGAGACACACAGTTCCAGTGAGAAACATAACTCCCCACCGTACTATAAAACTTCAGATAAAGCAGGTAACTGATATAAGAAGCATACTGAACAGAGCTTAACTTTATTAACAACTTACCAAGATATCGGGAGGCATATAACCAAATATTTCTTTCTGGAACATGATTGACAAGACAAGATTTATAAGAACTTATCACAAGATATGAGGAATGTACAAATAACTGCAAGATATAACTAGGGCAACTATACAAGCAAGGCCTCAACCAATGTTCCGTGTTTTTCCTTAACCAATATATACTATACGGCTGGATTACAATTTATTATGCCCTGAGGAAGTGAACCATACTGCTCAAATCCAACCTTCAGTTGTGAAGCCCAAAACCGGTGCCATACAAGGTCAATGGAAGAGCTAGACTCCACAACCTCACCTCTTCATGGTCAGTGCACAATAACCAAAGCATGACCACAGTCTCTTGCTTGAGTGGCCTCAGCCACAGGGTCAGCTCCGCAGGCTACCCTTTTCTCTAGCCCGCCTTGGTACAGGTCTCAGTGCTAGTATATCATGAGCCACATGCCTATTCACCGTGCTCCTGAGCCATGAACGCATTCATGCTCCATCACACTGAGCCATGGGCTTGTTCACCATGCTCTTATACACATCTTGAGTCCACAACCACAATTGTACTCTAATCCTCCATTTTCGGCTTGGAGAAACCCCACATATTCAACAATATGCGCTCCAAGTAATCCCGCAAGATAAACCTATTTCACCATCACCAGCTACTGACGATGATTGATCTATGGCCAGGGAAAAACTACATGAAATGTTCCACTGTAATTAATTAATATGTTTTAGGTGAATTGTTGAGGCAACCAAGTTCAAAAACATAAACAACATTGTGTCACACTATAATTGTCATTATCATATTGCCATGGGATTTCAATCCCACATCACATAATGACACTGCCTCTCGAGGCTTCATCATCATACATCATCATGGGATAACAATCCCTCATGTCATCATCATAGGTTAACACCTCAAATAAGCACTCAACCTTTATCATATCACCAGAACTTTCTCATCATACTAACAATACATGTTATCTCATCAACAAGGAGCATCCTTATTAAGTGTTATACAAAAAACATACACCTCATAGCTATTACATGGCTATGAATTCAATTGATACACTACATGGTTAGAATACATATTTGAAGAGATAACTTGATCACCCAATACAGGTCTTTAGAGAACATAATATGAATATCATGTCATTAAGAATTAGGGTGCATAGGATTGGAACAATATTCATTATTATGAACACATGAAGCATAAAGTTGTAGATAGTAAGCCAATCGACTCATATTAAAGTTACCAAACCATGAGCATCCACCATGCCCTATGACATCATGAATACAACCACCCCTAAGGATGATCTTACTTAATATCAACCGTAGGTAACAAACATGTCATTGGTCACAACCTGTCTAGGGTTCCTGGGCTAGGCACATCCCTCACCAAAGGTGTCGCCTACCCTCACTAAAGGTGTGGCGGGTAGCACTATCCCTCACTCAAGGGATATCAGGTAGGGTCATATCACTCACCCAACGCTATCAGCTAGGCCACCAAAACCCTAAGGTACCAACCACACATATTGGCCACAAGCATGACATGCACCCATGTACAAGGGGATAACGGGCAGACTAGATCTAAATGTGTGTCATGCAGCCATGGACCAAGAGTGTATCGTGCAGCCAGGTGTAGGTGGAACGGGCATCATATGCACAAAGAGGATATCGAGCATCACAACAACCCTATCAGCCAAGACCACTATCACCCTTCTAGGGTTAGGGTTCCATACCGGGAAACCATGAACACCATGTCACCCAAGGCCAAAACCATACTGCCCGACAAGCACCCTCTTGGCTAGCACAACATGGCATCCAAGGGACTCTCATATTGCCCAAGTTACACTACTGCCATCCCTCAAACATCACCATGTCGCCCAAGGTAGCCTATCGTCCAACTAGGGTTTGGGACCCTATAACGGTCAAGGTACCATATCATCCATCAAGGTCAGGGCACTACATATCAGTCCATACTATGGCGCCCAACTAGGATTTCACCATCCAAGACTCATATCGGGCTACACCAAAACCAACCCATGTCGCCCAGGGCACCAAGAAGGGATATCTACCAAGCATCACATCGGCCAAGGGCATAACACCCACAAACACCATCTAAGTCAAAGGTTCATATCTGTCAAAGGGGTCGAACACCACTTAGCATATCGCCCAAGACTCATCCCTAGAGGAGGGATATTAGGCATAACACCATAAAGGGGTATTGTGCAAGAGTTCAAGGCCATGATAGGGTGGTCATCTTCAACCTCAAGACTGCCACCAAGAAGCCCTAAGAGTTCAAGAGAGTTGGCTCACCTCTCAAGACAATTAAGTGAGAGAGGGGTATTGCACAACTTCCATCATTTGTCGGGCAACAAGGAGGTCCATCATATCATATTGGCCAAATATCAACTCACCATTGGATTTGGAGACCCTAAGCTTACCTCTCAACAACTGAGTGAGAGAGGAGTTTTTCCCAAGGAACTCCACCTCCATGGTTCGGCCAACCCAAGGCAACCCAAGATAACCATATCCACAAAGTCTAGGGTACATCTAAAGCAACCTTATAACCATTAAAGCAAGAAACATAGCTAAAAGATGACATGGTCGATCAAGATAGCACATATAGCATGCAACATGAAAAATAAGTAGTATAGCTAGGGTTAGGAGTTATGTAACCCACCTCAAGCTCTAAGACTCCAAGCTCCTAGCACCAAGCTTCCAAGCTCCAAGGAACCACCTTCGACCAACAAAAAGAAGGGCAACATGAAACCACCATGGCTGAAGAAGAAGAAAGAAGAAGAAGAAGGTGTCAAGGAAAAAAGGGAGATACCTACCACAAGAAAAAGGTGTGTCACCCAACACTCCAGCTATATCGGCCACCACAAGCTCCTTGCTTCTCCTAGCTCGGCCACCAAAGGAGAGGGAAGCAGCTAAAGGGTCCAAAGAGCTTAGAAACTAAGGGGAGGGTCATATATATACTATGGGGTGAAGAGGGAGTGCAAGTCAAGGTGGCACCTGCCCCTAGCACACTTGTCCAAGGAGTGTGCCACATGCAAGCACCCCAAAACCCCACACCCATGAGTTGCCACTCACTTAGCAAAGCAGCTGCCACTTATCCAAAGATGGTGACACAAACGAGGCTAGGAGGGGAATGTGTGTCGCCCAAGATGGCAACCCCACTTCACCTTGGCCGATACAACCCCTTTCCTGACACAACCACACCACCTTGGCCGATACACCAAGTTCCAACCCGATACCAAGCCTCAACAAGGCTCAAAAAAGCCCAAAGATACTCAAACAAAGAGCCCAATCCATCCTCTCAACCTAGAGGATGCATAGAGAGAAAAAGACATCTCTCAAGGTGACCAACTTGGGTAAATTGCAAGTTGCACCTCAACCTCTCAACAAAGCACAAACAAACCCTAATCAAAACTTTAGGTGATTAGCAAGCATCTCAACACAAGGTTTAGGCAAAGCAAACAGGGTAAGCCCAAAACGAATGTCAGGGTCCTTACAAGCCATAAACCTCTACAAAGGGATTTCACCCTCGAAATATAAAGAGAAAAGTGAGGGATACTTCCTCCTCATATCTTCCTCAAGCTCCCACGTGGCTTCCTCAATGCCATGATGATGCCAAAGAACCTTTACAAGAACCAAGTCCTTCCTCTTCAGCTTCTTCACTATTCTGTCGAGGATCATCACTAGGCCTTCTTTGTAGATGACATCTTCATCAAGCTAAACCTCAACTGGATGTATCATTGTCTCTGTGTCTGGATGACTTTTCTTCAGCATACTGACATGGAACACTGGATGTATCCTGTGCAACTCTGGCGGTAGTTCTATCTTGTAAGATACCTTGCCAACACGTGCTATTACCGGATATGGCCCCATATACATGGGTTCCAACTTGCCTTTCCAGCCAAACCTCAACACGCCTTTCCATAGTGAGACCTTGAGATACACCTTGTCTCCCACCTAGAACTCTAGAGGTCATCAGCGATTATCTACATATGACTTATGTCTGTCATGTGCCGCTTTCAACTGTTGTTGTATCACTTTGATCTTTTCTATTGTCTGTTGCACTAACTCAGGACCCAAAAGCTGATACTCACCAGACTCATACCAACATAGAGGAGATCTGCACTTCCTGCCATATAAAGCCTCATAAGGTGCCATATCGATACTCCGTTGGTAACTATTTTTGTAGGCGAACTCTATCAAACTGAGATGCACATCCCAACTACCTAGGAACTGCAAAACATAAGCTTAGAGAAGATCCTCCAAAGTCTGAATAGTCCTTTCAGACTATCCATCTGTCTGTGGGTGGAAAGTGGTATTGAACCTCAACTGCGTTCCCAATGCTTTGTGCAACTGTTCTAAAAAATGATTCATGAATTGGGGACCTCTATCAGAGACTATCGTTGCGAGCACACCGTGCAAACACACTTTCTCATCCACATATATCTGATCAAGCTTTTCTGCTGTATACATTGTCTTTACAGGTATGAAATGAGCAGACTTCATCAACCTGTCCACTATCACCCAAGTGGAATCATGATTCCTAGATGTCCTCGGTAGACTAACTATGAAATTCATGGTTATATGATCCCATTTCCACTGCGGTATTGGCATGGGTTGCAACATACCTACTGGCTTTTGATGCTCAACCTTAACCTGTTGGCATACCACACACCTAGCTACAAACTCAACCACGTCTCTCTTCAAACCAGGCCACCAATACAGATCCTTTAGATTATGATACATCTTGGTGACACTTGGATGCATAGCATACATCGATGTGTGTGCTTCCTCGAGCACTAACTTCCTCAAATCGTCAACATCTGGGACCACCATCTTGCTATGATAACAAACTAGTCCATCCTTGGACTCATGGAAGCCATCCTGCTTCTCGCTGCCGAACTCTGATCTGATCAACTAAACTGTAACATCTGCCTATTGCACTTCTTTGATCTGCTTCCTCAACATAGGTTTTACTTGCATATGTGCCAACAGTCCTACCAACAAAGATACTTCCAACTGTACATTCATCTGCCACAAGGAGACAAACATATCCCGCCTATGGCATATCAAAGAACTTAACTGTGCCTTCTTCGTGGGAAGAGAAGAGAACTTTCTGCTAAGCACATCAGCTACCACGTTTGCCTTACCAGGATGATACTCGATGGTGCAATCATAATCACTAATCAACTCCATCCAGCGATGATGTCACATGTTCAACTCACTCTACGAGAAGATATACTTCATGTTTTTATGATCCGTAAAGATCTGACACACCTCCCCATAAAGATAGTGTCTCCATATCTTTAATGCATGGACCACCACTGCCAGCTCCAAATCATGTGTCAGATAGCTCTTCTCATGTTTATTAAGTTGTCGCGAAGTGAAAGAAACCACATGATCCTCCTACATTAGCACACAACCTAAGCCTTTCTTAGAGGCATCACAGAAAATAACATAGCCCTTCCTAGACTCTAGCAACACCAACACCGGAGCACTAGTCAGCTTCACCTTCAAACTTTGAAAAGCTTGCCGACAATGATCATCCCAAACAAAAGGTACATCCTTCCTAGTCAACTTTGTCAACAACAACGTGATCACACTGAAGTCCTTTATAAACCTTCAGTAGTATCCTAGTAAACCCAGAAAACTATGTACTTTAGTCAGAGTCTTCAGTTGCTCCCATTCTGCAACTGACTCCACCTTCTTGGGGTCCACTCTGACTCCTTCTGCGGATATCACATGACCCAAGAGTGTCACTTCCTTCAACCAGAACTCGCACTTACTGAACTTGGCATACAACTCATGTTGGCGAAGGAGAGTCAACGCTTTTCAAAGGTGTTGTTCATGATGTTGACTATCTCAACTATAGATCAAGATGTCATCTATAAAACCACAACAAACTAATCTAGAAACGGACGGAACACTCTGTGGTCCATAAAAGTAGTAGTCACATTGGTTAGCCCGAACGGCATAACCACGAACTCAAAGTGGCCATACCTCATCCTAAAAGCTGACTTTGGTATGTCCTCATCCTTGATCCTCAACCAATGATATCTGGATCGTAGATCGATCTTTGAAAACACTATACCACCACACAACTGATCAAACATATCATCTATCCTTGGCAAAGGATACTTGTTTTTTTATCGTAACTTTATTCAACTATCGATAATCTATGCACAGATGCATCGATCCATCCTTCTTCTTTACGAATAGGACTGGAGCACCCCACGGCAATGTGCTCGGTCTGATGAAACCTTTATCCAACAACTCCTGTAACTATTTCTTTAGCTCTTCCATCTCAGCTGGAGCCATCATGTACGATGTTTGAGCAACTGGCTATGTCCCTAGCACTAGATTGATCTCAAAATCAATCTCTAGGGGTGGGGGGATACCAGGAAACTCATCAGGAAACACATCTGCAAAATCTCAGACAACAGGCACATCTTCAAGGCTAGGACCCTTCGCTTTGGTATCCACAACATGAGATAAGAACGCCTTACATCCTTGCCGCATCAACTTCTCTGCCACCATTGGTGACACTAAACACGTCGGAATAATCTTCCTATCTCCTTAGAAGATCCACTTGTATCTTGCATCCCGAGAAAGATAGAACACACGATGGACACACTTCTCGAAGCAACGTGGGTCCAACAAGAGGGGTTTCTAACAACATGCTATCTTTCTTACAACTAATAGGTAAAAGACAGCTATCAAGCATACTACGTGCGATAAAAGAGTATGTAGCACCCGGGTCAACCAGAACAGATATAAAGCAAGAAGATGACAAATAAGAATGAAATAAATCCATCTGACCTGTCACTACTTGTGGGTTGACTATCGCCTCTGGTTGACTCATAGCATAGAATCGATATGTTGCTTGTTGTCGTCCACGTCCTTTGCTTCCTTGAGCAGATGATCCTTCTTACGATGCTTAGCTGTGTCCTCACCCTCTGTTACCACAATCACCTGTTGTGTCACTTTGACATCTCTCCTTGGGCAATTTGACTTCAAATGCCCGATCTATCCACAGAGGTAGCATGACTAGTCTTCAAACTGTGGCCTAGATGGCCCTGTCACTGCCAATGAAGCTGTACTGTTAGCTCTAGATGGCAAAAACCCGCACCCTCTTCCTTTACTCGGAGACCATTGTGACGGTGCACTGGAACTCTGCATTGCAGATGGTGTCGAAAACCTTGGCTTCTTGAAGCCATCAAACCTCTACCTCTGGAAATGAGCAGGCTTTTTCTTGGACATGGTCTCCCTCTTCTCCTTGAATGACCGTTCTATCCTTCGGACAGACTCCACAAATGTGGCAAACTGCTCCCGGTTTTCTAAAGTAGCAGCAGGTGTCGTCAGCTCAACACTCAGACCTTTCTCAAACCGCCGAATTCTCTCATCACCTGTCGCCGCCATGTGAGGTCAAAACCTCAGCAGGTCCATATACTTGGCTTCATACTCAGTGATGCTCATCGATCCTTGGTGGAGACTCTCAAACTGGTCGATCTTCTCATCCAGATAGGTCTTCAGGAAGTATCAACTCACGAACTTCTGCCAGAAGACGTCCCAATCGATCACCTCACCAGGCTGCTTCTCCTCCTTGATGGCCCACCAATAGCTAGCATTACCCTTCAAAAGCTAGACAGTGTGTTTGACTTTGTCTGCTTTGGGGATGTCGAGGATCTGGAAGGCCTGCTGAAGACCTGTCAGCTATAGATCTGCATCCACTGGATCAGCCGTTCCAGCATAATCCAAAGCTCTGACTCGGTGAAGCCGCTCGAAGGTCTTCCCAATACCTGATGATTCACCATGGGGAGACTGTGCTCTTGGTAGAGGCATTGTCAATCTTTCCACCATGAGATTCATTGTAGCCATTAACTGTCCCATAAAATGATGATAGGTAGGGGTTTCAAGTATGGCTGGGTCAAGTTGGGGGACCTCAGGCACCTGATCTTGATGTGCCTGCACTCGTGCTCCATCAACAGATGCAACATCACTGGTCTCGGCTGCATGTTCTTCATGGTTTCCAGACATCTTTAAGCTTTATCTTCTGCTGAGGGCAGAAGGTTATGGTAAGAAAATATGAAAAACTCACAAGAACGGACACAAACCTAGTCCTAGATCCCTATAGACTCAGCAAACCTAGAGCTCTGATACCAAAACTTATTATGACATCCCGCTATCACACGGACAATGAAATGCCACACAAAAACGTGCAGAACTTATGTAAACCACATATTACCAAAAAACTGGGTTAATTAAAACTGATTGCAAAAAGCAGATGATAAAGACACTATTGTATCTAGACCCTTATCCTGCAAGGAAACATGTTATATAAACTTACATAAACCTTGATATGTGTCCACAACTTATAGGAACCATCTGTTACATAGGCACAAAGAGTTCACCACCTGTTTATATACAGAACATGCCATACCAGGCCAACAACAAGATAAATAAAGCTACATCAGCTATACATCATGAAACTTCATCAAAACACCACCAAGGACCTGAGTGTACAAGTATGACTCTAGGATTCTACTATAAAATAACCAAACCAGCAGCATATCCATCTTTTGCCTCCTACTATTCTTCTTGCTGCTCGGTCCCAACCTCACGACCACCACCACGTCTAGCACGATCACCTAAAAAGGTTGTAAACTAGTGGGGTGAGACACACAGTCCCAACGAGAAACATAACTCCCCTCCAAACTATAAAACTTCAGATAAAACAAGTAACTGATATAAGCATCATACTGAACAGAGCTTAACTTTATTAACAACTTACCAAGATATCCGGGAGACATATAACTACATATTTCTTTATGGAACATGATTGACAAGACAAGCTTTATAAGAACTTATCACAAGATATGAGGAATGTACAAATAACTGCAAAATATAACTAGGGCAACTATACAAGCAAGGCCTCAACCAATGTTCTGTGTTTTGCCTTATGCAATATATACTATACTGCTGGATTATGATTTATTATGTCCTGAGGAAATGATCCGTACCGCTCAAATCCAACTTTGGCTGTGATGCCCAAAACTGGTGCCATATAAGGTCAATTGAAGAGCCAGACTCCACGACCTCACCTCTTCATGGTTAGTGCATGATAACCAAAGTAGGACCGCAGTCTCTAGCTTGAGTGGCCTCAGCCACAGGGTCAACTCCACAGACTACCCTTTTCTCTAGCCCACCTTGGTACATGTCTCGGTGCTAGCATATAATGGGCCACATGCCTATTCACCGTGCTCCTGAGCCATGAATGCATTCATGCTCCATCACACTGAGCCATGGGCTTATTCACCATGCTCTTATACACATCTTGAGTCCACAACCGCAGTTGCACTCTAATCCTCTTATTTTCGGCTAGGAGAAACCCCACATATTCAACAATATGTGCTCTAGGTAATCCCGTAGGATAAACCTATTTCACCATCACCAGCTACTGACGATGATGGATCTATGGCCAGAGAAAAACTACATGAAATGTTCCACTGTAATTAATTAGTATGTTTTAGGTGAATTGTTGAGGCAACCATGTTCTAAAACATAAAAAACATTGTGTCACACTATAACTTCCATTATCATATTGCCATGGGATCTCAATCCCTCATCACATAATGCCACTTCCTCTTGAGGATTCATCATCATACATCATCATGGGATAACAATCCCTCATGTCATCATCAGAGGTTAACACCTCAAATAAGCACTCAGCCTTTATCAGATCACCAGACCTTTCTCATCATACTGGAAATATATCTTATCTCATCAATAAGGAGCATCCTTATTAAGTGTTATACAAAACACATACACCTCATAACTCTTACCTGGCTATGAATTCAATTGATACACCTGCATGGTTAGAATACATATTCGAAGAGATAACTTGATCACCCAATACAGGTCTTTAGAGAATATGAATATCATGTCATTAAGAATTAGGGTGCATATGATTGGAACAATATTCATTATTATGAACACATGAAGCATAAAGTTGTAGATAGTAAGACAATCGACTCATATTAAAGTTACCAAACTGTGAGCATCCACCATGCCCTATGACATCATGAATACAACCACCCCTAAGGATGATCTTACTTAATATCAAACATAGGTAACAAACATGTCACTGGTCACAACCTGTCTAGGGTTCCCGAGCTAGGCGCATCCCTCACCAAAGGTGTCACCTACCCTCACTAAAGGTGTGGCGGGTAGCACTATCCCTCACTCAAGGGATATCGGGTAGGGTCATATCCCTCACCCAACTCTATCGGCTCGGCCACCAAAACCCTAAGGTACCAACTACACATATCGGCCACAAGAATGACATGCACCCATGCACAAGGCGATAAAGGGCATACTAGATCTAAAGGTGTGTCATGCAACCATGGACCAAGAGTGTATCGTGCAACCAGGTGCAGGTGGAACGAGCAACATATGCACAAAGAGGATATCGAGCATCACAACAACCCTATCGTCCAAGACCACTATCGCCCTTCTAGGGTTAGTGTTCCATACCGGGAAACCATCAACACCATGTCGCCCAAGGCCAAAACCATACCGCCCGACAAGCACCCTCTTAGCTAGCACGACATGGCGCCCAAGGGACTCACATATTGCCCAAGGTATACTATTGCCATCCCTCAAACGTCACCATGTCACCCAAGGTAGCCTATCATCCAACTAGGGTTTGGGTCCCTATAACAGTCGAGGTACCATATCATCCATCAAGGCCAGGGCACTACATATTGGTCCATACTATGGCGCCCAACTAGGGTTTCACCATCCAAGACTCATATCGGGAAACAACAAAACCAACCCATGTCGCCCAGGGCACCAAGAAGGGATATCTTCCAAGCATCACATCGGCCAAGGGCATAACGCCCAAAAACACCATCTAAGTCAAACGTTCATATCAGTCAAAGGGGTCGAACACCACTTAGCATATCGCCCAAGACTCATCCCTAGAAGAGGGATATCGGGTAGAACACCATAAAGGGGTATCGTGCAAGAGTTCAAGGCCATGATGGATTGGTCATATTCAACCTCAAGACTGCCACCAAGAAGCCCTAAGAGTTCAAGAGAGTTGGCTCACCTCTCAATACAATTAAGTGAGAGAGGGGTATTGCACAACTTCCATCATCTGTCAGGCAACAAGGAGGGCCATCATATCATATCAGCCAAATCTCAACTCACCATTGGATTTGGAGACCCTAAGCTCACCTCTTAACAACTGAGTGAGAGAGGGGTTTTTCCCAAGGAACTCCACCTCCATGGTTCGGCCAACCCAAGGAAACCCAAGATAACCATCTCCACAAAGTCTAGGGTACATCTAAAGCAACCTTATAACCATTAAAGCAAGAAACATAGCTAAAAGATGACATGGCCGGTCAAGATAGAACATATAGCATGCAACATGAAAAAGATGTAGTATAGCTAGGGTTAGGAGTTATGTAACCCGCCTCAAGCTGTAAGGCTCCAAGCTCCTAGCACCAAGCTTCCAAGCTCCAAGGCACCACCTTCGACCAACACAAAGAAGAGCAACATGAAACCACCATGGCCAAAGAAGTAGAAGAAGGTGCCAAGGAAAAAGGGGAGATACCTACCATAAGAGCAAGGTGTGTTGCCCAACACTCCAGCTGTATCGGGTACCACGAGCTCCTTGCTTCTCCTAGATCGGCCACCAAAGGAGAGGGAAGTAGCTAAAGGATCCAAAGAGCTTAGCAACCAAGGGGAGGGTCGTATATATACTATGGGGTGAATAGGGAGAGCAAGGAAAGGTGGCACCCACCCCTAGCACACTTGTCCTAGGAGTGTGCTACATGCAACCGCCCCAAAAACCCACACCCATGAGTTGCCACCCACTTAGCAAAACAACTGCCACTTGTCCAAAGATGGTGAGACAAACGAGGCTAGGAGGGGAATGCGTGTCACCCAAGATGGCAACCCCACTTCACCTTGGCCGATACAACCCCTTGCCCGACACAACCACACCACCTTGGTCGATACACCATGGGCCAGCCGGATACCAAGCCTCAACAAGGCTCAACAAGGCAAAACAAAGCCCAACAAGGCTCAACAAAGCCCAAAGCTACTCAAACAAAGAGCCCGACCCATCCTATCAACCTAGAGGATGCAAAGAGAGAGAACGACATCTCTCAAGGTGACTAACTTGTGTAAATTGCAAGTTGCACATCAACCTCTCAACAAAGCACAAACAAACCCTAATCACAACTTCAGGTGATTAGCAAGCATCTCAACACAAGGTTTAGGCAAAACAAATAGGGTAAGCCCAAAATAAAGGTCAGGGTCCTTACAGTCGGGGTCTTGACCAGTAGGGCAGACTCCTTACAGTTGTGTGGTACCCAACACCAACTGGGGATGCCGGTGGTGCCTGTGTAACATGTTGAGTGATCAGTGGTCAGTAGGTCCACTGACACACAATAAGCCTGAGGGTTTTGACTCACTGCCTGAGTACCCAGATTGAGAGGTGGAATCTGAGATATTCGACCACTCCCAGTAGCCGTCGAGAGGCAGACGTGCCAAGGCCTGCTACAAACGGGGTCTTACTTAAGAGATAGGCTTAGGAACCCGAACATGCTTCTAAGCCTTTTACAGTGAGATCGTAGCTTGCTGTGATTCTTTCACATGTTGTGGTACACCTCATGTGGGTTCAGGGCATAATAAGATGAATGAGATACTAAACAAGTGTCCACAATTATTCAATTATTCATTGTATGTTTCTAAATTATTAGTTCTCTTTATGATCAATCAAGCATGTTCATATATGGATTCACTCTTGTATATATCTAGAGTATCCCGCCATATTTATGACTGTCAATGATTAGACTCTTTAAAGCTACTTGTTGTTATAATTGATATCAGTTGCTCGACAATATATCTGTAATTATATAAGTGCTTTAAATTGTTTCTTTGAAGTACTCATTCACTAAGTGAGTATGCTCACCCCTCTACTCACAATTTTTAGGGATGACCACATGGAATTGAAGAATGTTAATGCCAAAGTAGATCTTCCACGAGAGCTAAGTATCAGAATCAGATGAGTTCAATCGGTCCCTATCACTCTAGGTCCTTGTATAGAGTTGAGAGAGAGTTCTAAATGATGTTTTGTATATTTGTTTCCTTAATAAGGGAGAATTTATCTGATTATCATGTCGTATGTACATGGAAGTGTAAGAAATAGAATGAATATATGGATGTGTATCATTAATGTTGAGATCATATTAGAGTAATCAAATTTTTTTCTCTTATAAAGTTTTTTAATGTGATAAAATGTGAGAAAACAAAGAGTTTGAAGTGAACTTTGTATTAAGTATAATGCTCAAACTTATGCCCTAATCTCATGATTAGTGGTAATCGTGGGATGCGGGTGTGATAGCCTATGTGGACTTCTCTAGAGGTCAGAGGTTGTTGTCTTCTGCTAAGGAGGATATCATCAACCAACAATTTGTGTCTAGAGGAGAAGTTGTAGAAGACAATGTGTGAGTCTGGTGTCCAAGGAGGAGCAATGAAACGAGTCTTAGTGCAACCGATATTCAAATTTGTGCATCTACAATGTCGAGGATTGTCGATGGACTTGCTCCAGGACCAGGTATATCCTCATAAACCATCAATCTTGTCTTATAGCAATTGACGTGGTTCGTTGGATAAGGGGATATGGTAGATAAATTTTTTATTTCTGCTGCCTAACTCATAGCCATTTTTCCTATAGTGGTATCAGAGCCAATGTCAATTTACTATATCATGGGATAATCAGTGTGATAAGATTTTATTTTTGTCATTCTATTATTGCATGCGATGTGAATAATTCTTGTCAAATCCAAACACCATGATAATCACAAACTTATATATATATATATATATATATATATATATATATATATATATATATATATATATATATATATATATATATATATATATATATATATATATATGCAATTCACTCGTGTCACCCTAAAAGCGGTTTTGATGGTGGATGTGTGCATGATTTTGGTCAATAACCCCTATATTTTGTGCATGGTTGTATGGTAGGTTTATCCTCTTATCTCGATCTGTGTATCGAACCTCTATCTTATCTTCCTAATGTAAAGTTAATTCTTTCCTACCCTTGCTCACCTTGAATGTAACTCGAGGTTTCCAAATAATTATGTAAAAGTGGGATGGTTTACTTTCCTATTATGAAGAAGATGAAGGACGGTCTGACGACAACAAGACAACTACTGAAGGACCATGGAGAACTACAAGGACGAACTGACTTCCTGGTCTAGCCAACCAATCAGTTGGAGGAGCCAGTAGACAGTGGACTGATGGAACTAGACGACCGGTCAAACGACCTAACAACCAACCAAGAGGTGAGCATGTCAGTTCAAGGGTTGAACTGATCAACCCATATTGGCAAGCACGGATCTTCATCAACAACATGTTTTTGCATGTGATGTAGACCTAGATGACATAATTTCTTGTGGCTCTAAGTATTACATTAGGCTGGCCATGACCATCACTTTTATTTATTGCATGTTTTCATTGTGGGATACATCATGTATATGATGCATACTATATATGTTGTGATTGGATAAAGTATATGTATATACCTATAAATACAAACTCCCTCAATTAAAATATCAAGTTGTAGATGCTTTCCTAAAGAGACACACATGAAAATCTTGATCGGCTAAGTTTAGATTCTGCCTCTGGGGAGTGCATCATCTATCTCGTGGAAGTGTGCTGGTAATGGTGTAGGTTTCACCTCCACGAGGTGCATTATTATCGTGTCGGCTTTTGGGTCAGGTTTGACTAGTGATTCTCCAAGCTATTGGGCCTAGAAGCATGTAGATGATTATGGCAAGGGGTTGTGCATATTATATATCCATAATTGCATATGATGCAATTAGAAAGAGTTTCCTACCTTGTTGGTTGATTGTGTTTGCGGTGTTGATCGAGCCATAGTTGAATCATCTTGCATCTGGCCCACTAGAATATTGTACGCTGCAATATTCCAAATTTATATTGTTGGCTATCAATTTGAATAAAATAGTGAGATCAATAATAATTAAAGACCTAATTATATTGTCAAAATTTTCAAATCAAATCAAAAATAGTTTTTGACAAATGCAAATTTTATCTCTTATAGAATCAAATGACAAACAAATAATCATGTTTGGATAAATTAAATGAGATTTATTTCCATAACTGGTTCAGGACTGTGAGAAGTGTTTTGTATGATCCTGAAACACCAGAGCCAATATACACTCCAAATTCACCTAAGACTGACATGGATGCTTGTTTGAAGCATGCCAATGATGTTGTGAACATCAAGAACCTTATGTTGGGCTGTATAAACTATGAGTTGCATAAATAGCATGATAATCATGAAAGGTATAATGTCTCTAAGGTGTTATTTGAGTGCAAGATGACAGAGGGAGATATTGTAGATCCCCATGTGCTTAATATGATTAGGCATATGGATCATCTTGAGAAACTGGGATTTTCTTTGGGTCAAGAGTTGGCCACATATATGATTTTGTAAACATTGCCTAAATCATATAGCCAGTTCATTTGAGTGTTATCACTTGAGCAACATGGCTGGACCGCTATCAGAGTTGCTTGACATCTTGATAAATTTCAAAGCACAAATGAAGATGGACAAATCTGTTATGGTGATCATCGGAGTTGACTCCAAGGATAAAGGCAAAGCCAAAAAGCATTTTGTGGTTAAGCTAGAAGTCCAAATCTTCTATAATCGAAGTAAGGAGAAGGGTAAGGGAACCTAGAAAGATGAAGAAAGGGATCGAGATCTCTACTTCTGGGGTATACATTATTGAGATTAACTTCACTACTTCTTCATAATGCTTACTTGATATCGGATGTGGATCACACATTTCTCAAATGTGAAGGATCTAAAAAGAAGTAGACCTTTAGAGAAAGGTGAGGTTAGATTGCGTGTTGCTAATGGTTTAAGAGTTGTGGCAAGTGCAATTAGAACCTATGAGTTAACTCTACCAAGTGGGCTTGTAATAGAGTTAGAGAATTGCTATTGCGTACCTGCCATTAATTGGAACATCATATATGTATCTTGATGGGACAAGAAAGGATTCAGATTTCTTATAAAGAATGGAAGTTTTTCTATTAGTAAACATTGGATCTTTTATGGCAATGCCCTAACTGGTCTATACTTAATAGATCTAGAGACATGTATATATAATGTGAATACCAAAAGGCAAAAACTCAATGAATCAAACAAAGCATAGATTTGGCGTTGTTGTCTTGGGCACATAAATGAGAATCACATATCTAGACTCCATAAAGATGGTTATCCAGACTCTTTTGATTTTGTATCATTAAAGACATGTGAATATTGTTTGTTGGGCAAGATGGCTAAGACCCTTTTTATTAGTAACAGTGAGAGGGCTAGTGATCTATTAGGAATCACACATACTGATGTATGTGGACCTTTTAGAACAACCACTAGAGGTGGGTATCAATACTTCATTACCTTCATTGATGACTTCGGTAGGTATGTCTATGTTTATTTGATGAAACATAAGTCAGAAGCTCTTGAAAAGTTCAAGGAGTTTATGAATGAAGTACAAAACCAACTTGGTAAAACTATTAGGGCACTTCATTCCGGTCGAGGTGGAGAATACTTAAACCAAGAGTTTAATGACCTTCTTAGAGCCATGGGATTGTATCCCAATGGACCCCACCTGGAACACCTCAGCATAATGGTGTGTTAGAAAGAAGGGATCACACATTACTAGATATAGTGTGATCATTGATGAGTTTAGTTGAGCTTCCAACAATCTTTTAGGGGTATGCTCTAAAAACCACCGCGTTACACTAAACTGAGTACCATCTAAATCGGTTCAAAAGACACCATATGAGATATGGAATGGGAAGCATCCCAATTTGTCTTTTATGAGGATTTGGGTTGTGAAGCTTATTTCAAGAAAATGTTTCATAAAAATCTTGGACCAAGATCTGATAAATGTTATTTTGTTGGATATTCAAAAGAAACATGAGGATATTACTTTTATTCCCAATCTGAAAACAAAGTATTTGTTTCTAGGGATGCTACATTCCTTGAGATGGACTTCATTTCCAAAGGAATCAATGGGAGAAAAGTGGAACTCGAAGAGATTCGAGACCAAAAAGGAAAAATTGAACCAATAGATGAATTAGAGGAACAAAGAGGTTCACAAGATGTTGTGGAATCTCAAGTTCCTCAAGTAACATAAGAACCTCAAAGATCTAATAGGACATGCCTCAAACCTGAGAGATATGGATATCTTGTAACTCAGGAAGGTAGTGAATTGGTCATAGATTATGACCCAATTATCTATAAAGATGCTATTGAGGGACCAGAGTTTGAGAAATGTCTTGAGTCCATGAGATCTAAGATGGAATCCATGTATACCAACAAAGTATGGACTTTGGTGGATCCACCTGAAGGGGTAAAACCCATAGGATGCAAGTGGGTCTTCAAGAAGAAGACTGACATGGAAGGAAGGGTCCAAACCTATAAGGATAAATTGGATGCAATGGGTTTCAGACAAGTTCAAGGTGTTAACTATGATGAAACCTTTTCTCCAGTGGACATGGTTAAATCGATCAGGATCATGCTTGCTATTGCAGCTTATCATGACTATGAGATTCGAAAAATGGATGTTAAAACCACATTCCTTAATAGGAATGTTTTGGAGGATGTGTACATTACACAACCTAAGGGGTTTATAGATCCAAAGTTTTTTATTAGAGTCTATAAGCTACAAAGGTCAATCTATGGGTTAAAACAAGCATCTTGGAACTGGAATCTTCATTTTCAAGAGACAATCAAAGGGTTTGGATTTGCTCAAAATGAAGATGAACCTTGTGTATACAAGAAGGTTACTGGGAGAATAGTGACATTCCTCATATTTTATGTAGATGGCATACTATTAATGAAGAATGACATCCCTAATTTACAAAAGCTAAAGACATGACTCAGAAATACATTCTATATGAAAGACTTGGGAGAAGCATCCTACATCTTGGGGATAAAGATATATAGAGATATATCTAGAAGGCTTCTTGGACTAAGTCAAAGCACATACATTGACAAAGTGTTGAAGCAATTCAACATGGAGAACTCAAAGAGAGGTAGTGTGCCTACATTGCATGGAATGACCATCTCTAAGAGTCAATGTGCCATGTCTTGTGAAGAAAGGGAACACATGAGTGAAATTCCGTATGCCTCGACCATTGGATCAATCATGTACACAATGTTGTGCACCTGTCTAGACGTCTCATATACCATGAGCATGATGAGTTGATATCAGATCTAGGTGATGCTCATTGGACAATTGTGAAGAACATCCTCAAGTATTTGAGAATGACTAAGGATCAGTTCTTGGTCTACGACAAAGGGGAAGAGTTGGTTGTAAAGGGTTACACTGCTGCAAGCTTCCAGACTGGTCAAGATGATTACATATTGCAACCAAGATTTGTGTTTTTCCTTAACAACAGATCTGACTGCTGAAAGAGTTCCAAGCAAGAGACAATTTCCGATTCTACAACAAAGGCTGAGTATATTGTTGCATCGAGTGTAGCAAAGGAAGTTGTATGGATCAAGAAGTTCATACAGAACTTGGGGTTGTTCCAAGCATCAACGAGGCAATTGAGCTATATTGTGACAATAATGGAGCAATTACACAAGCTAAGGAACCCAGATCACATCAACACTCAAAGCATATACAAAGGTGGTTCCATATCATATAAGAGATCATGCAGTGTGGGGATGTGAAGATTTGTAAAGTTCCAACTGAGAGAAATATTGATGATCCCTTGACAAAGGTTCTTTCACAACAGAAGCATGATGTTCATGTTAGATCACTCAGAATAAGATTTGTGGGTGATTGGCTCTAAGTGTAAGTGGGAGTTTGTTGGTTATGTATGCCCAAAGATACAATCATGTGATGATTGTAATGGCACATCATGTAAAAACAATTTGATTATTAATAAAAGGCAAGCTTCCAATCTATTGTGTTTAATTCAGTTATGAGATAATGATGTAACATTATAAATGTCTAGAGAAATATATTACTCAATGACGTATGTGTTCAACTTACTATCCTTATGGATGAGATCATACAAATGTTAAGAGTACATATACATATTCTCATTATGTTCCTGATCGATTGTCATTGTGGAAGGTTGATAGAACACAATGACACACAAGATCAGAGTGTGAGTTGGGTGATGACTAAATCTCATTAGTCATGATATGACAATATCAAACCAAGCACATAGATACATGTTAGAGAATAGTGTATCGAACAGACCCATCGTGAGACTGACACATGGAAGCCATCTTCATTGAAGTCATAGTCAATTCTCACAGTGATGGTGGTGGTTGTGGTTCTTAGACAAGAAATCGTTGCACTCATCACATGTAGTTGGGTACACTTTGACATCATCAAACACAATCGTTAAACATGCAATGTTATAAAGATGATGATTGGGTGGCTTTGACACATGGGGATAGACTATGAATGATAGATATGAGATTTTTCTCTCATATTGGAGTGTGATGTCCTAGGCCTCTTGATTAGCGAGATTGAGAAAAGCATGGCCATGCACATGAGAATCAATATGTTGTATTGAGCTTACATATATCTCAGATAGTCTACACTTGGTTCTTGAAATAAGATTGAATAATAATGAGGGTGACTGATTCATGCCTCTAGTTCATTCTGGACATCAATGACAAAGGAACTATACAAACACTTCAACACCATGCACAGATTGTTGGTTGAAGTTGTTCTTCAACTTTCCATTTACTTGGGTAGCATTGATGTGCGACTAGGCACCACTCATTTCTTGTGATGTCATAAGTATTATGGACATTCACTACCAATGTAATATGGGACCTATAGGGTCACATACATAGGTCTTGACCTAGAAGAGGAGTTCATATCTCAAATGGGAATTGAATTAAGAACTAAAGCATTTACATATTTGATTCACACAACAAATAGGCTAAGAACACTGCCAAATGCCATCTCAAGTGTTGAGACGGTCATCTGAAGTGCTAAATGGTCGTCTCAAGTGTTGAGATAGACGTCTGGGTGTCAGGCCTATTGTGAGTTGAATTTGGCTAAGGAATGAACCGACCCAACCAAACTGGCTTGACTCGGTCACCGGAAGACCATCTAGGTGAATAGAAATGGCCGTCTGGCATGGGAGAGATGGTCTAGTTCAGTCACCTATTCGTTTTGCTTGGGCAATACTTGTTGCACAATGAAATCAATGTCTAACATTGATGGGTATTGATTTGCCAAATTTGTGTACAACTAGAAACTACAAAACGAACATCTCGTACTGTGACAAGACCATTTGGGTTTTCCAAAATGGCAATTTCGGTTGTCACAGGTTGTGAAATTTCTAGAATTGTTGTGAAAATTTGAGATATTTCAGGCCTTTCCACTCCCACACTTTAATCCCGTATCAGATAGTAACTGGAAACCTTGACCCTGGCCTCTACTAATATAGAGGGGTACCAGGGGCTTCCCAGAGCACAACACAAACAATTGAGAATCAATTGCTCTGATAAATGTTATCCTCTCTAGTTGTGGTAACCACGAGAGACCAGGCAAGTCCTACCCGACTAGGGAGGGACAGCCAAAGGGAGAGAAATAATTGAGTTCATTGTCATGGGAGAGAAGGCTGGTGACTAGTATGTCAAAGGGAGGGGCAACTCCTTCATGTCCAAATCAATAGGAAGACAGGAGTTCTAGGAAGTCAGTGTGGACTTCTCTAGAGGTGGGAGGTCATTGTCTGCCGCTAAGGAGGACATTATCAACCAACAATCTATGACCAGAGGAGCTATTACAGAAGATGACGTGCAAGTCTAGTGTCCTAGGAGGAGTAGTCACATGAGTCTCAGTGCAACTGGGATTCAGAGTTGCACATCTATAATGACAAAGATTGTCACTAGACTTGCTCCAGGACCAGATATATCCTCATAAACCATCCTTCTTGTCTTATAGTAATTGACATGATCTGTTGGATAAGGGGAATATGGCAGATGATTTTTTTGCTTCTGCTTCCTATCTCGTATCCATATGTGCCTACATTCACTACTACAGAAATGGCTTATAAAGTCACTTTTCAAGGTGTCGGTTGTATAAATAAACCGACACCTAAACTCTATAGTGTCGGTTGATAACATAAACCGACATCCAATCTATGAGGGCGACCAGACACGGGTACCGCTTTTATTAAGTGTCAGTTACTTAATAATAAACCGACGCCTAAAATTACCCTCCAAATCTAAAATTTCCAGCGAAAAAAATTACCTCCAAAATTTGATATATGGCGTCGGTTGATAAATAAAAAACCAACGACTAAAGGTTATTCGTGAGATAGAAATTGGGCACATTTTGGTCGTCGGTTGTACTACAACTACCGACGCTTATGAGTTTTCCCGCGCTGTCCGCGGGGAATTTTTCACACCCTTTAAGCGTCGGTTTGAAGTTGAAACCGACGACTATGGTCATAAATCGAGAACGATTTTTTTAATCGGCATATGAATATAGACGTCAGTTTCGGTTGTTGTGCATAACCGACACTGTAAGTTTTAGTTGTCGGTTTTTTTGAATAACCAACGCCTATGGTACAATTAATAGCCCTGCAAATAGAACTTTTCCCCATTGTCTCTGTTTCATTGTGACGTGCGCTAGGTCTGGCGATTTCCCCCGATTGCTCCCCGCCGTCGTTGCCGGTTGGCTCCCCGTGCCGCCGTTCGTCTCCTCGCGCGCCGCTCGCCGCCGTTGCTATTGCCGCCGCTCGCTGCTCATCGCCGCTCGCCGCCGTTGCCGTAGTTCTCCTCTGATCATCGCTGCCGGTGCTTCCAGCTTCACCTCTAGCTGCTCTCCTCTGCTCCGGTGCTGCCAGCTTCACCTTCAACTGCTCTCCTCTGCTCCGGCCGGGCCTTCTTCCTCTACCCTCAAGGTACGCCAGCTTCTTCCTCCTTCCTTCCTCCGCCTAGGCTAGGTCAAGCCCTGTAGGTGCCCTTCTGGGCATTTTTTTATTTTTTTTAAGTTATTTACTTATTGGTAACTTGATAAGTGTTGAAACAGTCAATAACTATATTCTGTTACGTGATTTATGATTTTATACATGTGCTAGCTAGCAACAGACCTGGACTTGAGGATCTATAAATACATTCTTACATTCTATAAATTGCCAATCATGCTTTTAAAGACATCAATAATCACCCTAAATAATGTACTTAGGTGTTCAAGGATGGGATAGGTGGTACATGTACATTTATTATATATAAGAATGACATCACATGTATTTGTTAACCCTAGACCCTAATCCACATTATACCAATCTGATAGTCCATGATAGAACAAAGCATAATGATGTTGACTGCAACTTTGTGCGTCATGCTATTCTGAATTAAGTGTATATTTACTTCATAATTGAATGTTTAAGTAAGTTATAGATATCTTCACCAAACCTCTTCCGGAAACTTGTTTCATTGTTGAGTATATTGAGAATCCTAATCACCCTTCTTGCTTAATGATGAACTTTTCCCTAAATTTCCAATCATGCTTTTAAAGACATCAATAATCACCCTAACTTGAAGAACTAGGATTTTAGGTATAAGAATGACAACACATTATTTGTTGGCCTAGAAACCCGTCCAAGATTTACTCATTAGGAGTAAATCTTGGATAGTCCCCGGTTTGGGACTGTTCTTGAACACCTAATCTCGCTTAGGATGTAAGTGTATAATGTGTATTGGGTTTTCAAGAAAATTTCGACAGCATTTCCCCTTTTGTTCTCTAAGTACATATGTACTTGGAGAACAGCGGGGAAATGCTGCCGAAATTTTCTTGAAAACCCAATACACATTATACACTTACTAGTGAGATTAGGTGTTCAAGGATGGGATAGGTGGTACATGTACATTTATTATATATAAGAATGACATCACATGTATTTGTTAACCCTAGACCGTAATCTTGTTGTAATATATACTTTTTTCTCTTTGATCATAGAGCTTTACAATTTTGTTGTGATATATACTTTGTTGTAATAATGTGAACTTTACAATGTGAGCTTTACACTTTGAATTACTACTTTACAATGTGAACTTTACAATTTGAATGTGAATTTGCAGATGGCTGACCATTCTCCTGATGACCGTGCTGATGACTACCGTGAGGGTGAGGACATCAATGCGCCGCCTCACAATGTAAGTTTTAAAAATATATCATATATTTATATCTATATGTCCATTTATAGTTATATCTTGTAAATGTGAATTATTTTGTCAAATTTTAGGTTGATGATGCACATGTACCATCTGAAGCACTTGAGGCACTTGATCAACAACACCAAAAAGTTGACAAGAGAAGGGGCATCACTATGATGAAGAAGTTAATTGCACAAAAGGGCAATGGACCCAAACTTGTTGTGGATTTCGATAATGCAGGAAATGCATGTGGTGTGAATCACAATTCATTTATTTCATATCTTGGGTTTGTTACTCGTAGCCATTGCAGTTGTCACTTAGATTCTTGGCATAAAGTTTCTAAGGAGAAGAAAGATTTAATATGGAGGGATTTATGCGTGATTTATTATTAATTTGCAATTCTATTTTGTAGATTACTAAATTTTTGGATACTAGTTAATAGCAATTCTATTTTGCAGAGTATATTTGAATTGGATGAAAAGCTGCATCGTAATTGCGTGATGCAACGCTGTGGGAGAGTCCTAAGGAACTATAGGACAAATCTCACCAGAGAATACATAAAAGAAGCCGACAAGAGGAAGAAGACAGCCACTGAACAGTGGAACTTCCTAGACAAAGAAGAATGGGACGCGTTTGTCACTTCAAGACAAACTGATGAATTCAAGGTATTAGGCGTCAGTCTCAATCTCATTAATTAATATATGTTGTATTCACTTATTCAAGATTAACATTTAGTGTTACTAACCAAATCATTAATTTGCATACTAACTAGGCCCTCAGCGAGGCACAAAGATCAAGGCGTGCACTGAATGTGCATGACCACATAATGGGTCCAAAGGGGTATGCAGGCATTCGCCAAAGACTACAAGCTGAGGCTACTGCTGCTCAGTCTACTGCTACTCAGGAGTCCTCTACCATAGGTAGCACACCTCTGCCTCGCCATGATGTCTGGATAGCTGGGAGGCAAAATAAGAAGGGAGAAATAACTAAGGCCGCAACTGCTGAGGCGGCTGCAAAAATGGTAAAATACAACTCTTACAACAATCATTCGAATATTGATTATTTGTGTTGTTTACTTAAGTACAAATTTTTGTTTTGGCGATTAGCGGGAGCTGCACGAGCTGAGGAAACAAGGAAAGTTCATCCCCGAGGGAACAAAGGATGAATTGACAGTTGCTCTGGGTAACCCAGAGCATCCTGGATGTGTTAGGGCTGCAGGCGCTGGTGTGGGCATCAAATCTTTTTTTGGGTCATCCCAGCGCAAACATGTCCCAAAAGCGGGACTTTCATAAGAAGTGGTAACATATTCTTTCTTTATAATGTTACTGTAAAAGAGAATTCAAAAATTAGAATTTGACATTTCTTTTATCCATGTATAGGTGGATAAGCTATTTGACAGGAAACTCGAAGAAGCAATGAAAAAGTGGCAGGCATCTCAGACTGCCACTTACCAGACAATACCTACTGCAGACTCTACTCCTACTCCTACTGCAGAGGTTGGGAGTAATCCTGTAGAACCACCACCTAGCACATCCACTGTAAGTATTTTTATGACATAGTAACTAGTTTTTTAATTCAAGATGATACATATATATGAAATTGTAGTCGTTTCAAAAAAAGATGGTATGTATATATGTATATAACATTTTTTACACAAAAATTTGTAGGGGTTGAAGCCATGCCGTCTAAAAAGTAAAGAATATGTCGTGGCAGAGGCGTCAGCTTACCCATCCCTACCAGGGAAAATGTGTCACGGGTCTCCAGTACCAGCTGGTTGGATTCGGGTGAGCCCGATACATATATTCCCCAAGTGGATGGATCTTCCACTGCCATATGCCCACCCAGATTGTGAAATGCTTGGTGAGGCAGTAGGCGAAGTGATATTGTGGCTAAAAGCGGATGTCTTCTTTACTGATAAGGTATGGTAAATTTACATTACGTTCAATTGTTAGTGTGTGTATATGCTGGCAGTTGATCTAAAATTAGATATATATACAGGTTAAAAAGAAGACACCCACAACATCTAGGCCTCCACTTCCACCTCCTGCATTACCTAGTTGGGTTCCACAGGACCTACCTGTCCCGTTAGGTCCTAACTGTAGGGGTATGGCAGTATGGTTAGGGGAACATGATATAAACTCCCCTATAACTGTTTCTTCTGATTCAGATTCTACAGGTCAGTCATACGAAACAAAAGTATTTATACAAGATATATTGGAGTTGTTTCGATATGATTGGCTAAATACATCTGTGATAGAGCTATGGATAAGGTGAGATATTCTTTATACATCCATATACCTTGTGTATGATCTGGTGATCTGGTTTCTTATTTATTAATGCATGCATAATTAATACATATTTTGCAGCTACTTAGACAACATATGTGCAGATTTTGGATTCGAACATGTAGGGTTTTTGATTCCATCCTTGATTAGTCTAGTAGCTAAAGACCCTACATCAGTTCAACAATACTGCTGTGAGTCTTTTTCAAATTTTGTTGTAAAAAAGAATACGGTGATAATGGCTCCATTCAATGTAGAGTAAGTTTACTTTGCTTATTATAATTTGGACTTAAGAAAATTACATTTTATTGTGGATTTTGAGTTATTAATTTTTAACTTTTTTTCCTCTAGGGGTAGGCATTGGGAGTTATTGGTTATTGCCCCTGAGACGTTCACTGTGTATTATCTAGATCCTAAGGGGGGTAAATTGAATACAAGATTTGGACACATAATGAAAATGGCAATATTTCGGTGAGAAATATTTCATTTTTCATATCCGTTAACATATGTTATTACATTACTATTTAATTGCAATGTTCTGTGTTACATTAACATGTAGGGGTTTTGAGGAGTACAAAAAGGCTGGAGGAAAGGTCCCCACAAAAAAGAACCAGCCAATAATTTGGAAGAACGTGCAAGTAAGTTCCCGACTGCAATATATGTATATATTATTTATGTGAACAATGCTTAATTAGTTGTATTTTTAAATATTTTGTATGTTTGAATTTATAGTGTGCTACACAAGACAACGGATGGGCATGTGGATACTATGTCATGCGATATATGCACATGATTATCAAACATGCCGTACTGGATATCGAATGTATTGCTCAGGTATTATATAGTCTCATTAGATAATATGATCGAAATATATCAATCTTATTTATAGCTCATTAATTATATATATATACATCATTCTCTTTACAGGTGTTTAAAGCTGACCCCATTACAGGAAAGGACTTACCAAATGTTAATGCTCCCTATACAATGGGAGAATTAAATGAAGTAAGAGAAGAATGGGCAACAACCATACAATTAGTGGGGGCTTTAAAATATAATTGGGATCCTGATAGCAAATAATGACTAAACAATGATACTTTGTAAATGAATTTTTGAATTATAATATATGTGTGAATGTTTCTACATGTCTGGATGTTTCTACATGTGTCTGAGTGAAAATGAATGAAAGTTTTGGTTGCTATATGAATGTTTCTACATGTGTGAATGTGAATGAATAGAACTACAGATTGCTAGCATGTGTGAATGTTTATAAATGTGTGAAAATAAAATGGAACTGCAGGTTGCATTGCTAAATGCATGTGCTACTTTTTTATTGTTAATTTTGCAGGTTTGCGGCCTGTTGTCGGCTGATATCAATGGATGTCGCAAAACCTGCAGTTCATAACTGAACTGAACATGTTTCTCATCCTGCGACCAGCCACATCAGGTCTGCAGACTGACAGGAAAAAAAAACCAATAGGCGTCGATTATTTGTAAATAACTGACACATAATGATATAGTGTCGGTGTTCCTACAATAAACCGACGTCTATGTCCTTAACACCACTGCCGTGCTGGACTGCATGGCCGTGGGGCGAAGATATATGGTGTCAGTTTTTTACTTATAACCGACACTGATAGTGCCCAAGATGGCGTCCTTTCTGTGGCGCGAAGAGTTTGGGCGTCAGTTTTTAACTAATAACCGACGCTTATAGTCCCATGATGGCGCATTTTCGGTGGCGCGCGAAGAGTTTGGGTGTCGGTTTTGGAACCGACGCCTGATGGGTGGACTTTTAGTGTCGCCCACATAGGTGTCGCTTAGAAACCGACACTAAAGGCTTTAAATAACTGACACTAAAGGTAGGTTCTGTAGTAGTGATTTTTTCCCCATCTCAAGTACTCTTCCATATGGTGCCAACCTCCTACTGCCACCTCCTGGCACCACATAGCAACTCTCAACATGCTCTTCACATTCTTTAGACATATCTACATATCCATAACCTATTATCATAAATGTTGAATTATGTAAGAACAAACACAAAACCTAAGTCCTATGTCCATGTAGACTCAGCAAACCCTAAGTTCTGCTACCAACCAAATGTGGCAACCCGCCACGCTAAATGAGATTACTCAAATTCAAAACATAATCAATTACTAATTAATAACATTAATAAAAGGTGCATAATTAAAACAAAATTAAACTACCATACGTGTCCAAGAACATTTACATATAGGTCCATCATCTTGAATATAAGCACATACCATATAAGGTATCAATACAACTATTCAGGGGCCTCAACCACAACCTATATACAAAAGGCATTGTCCACCTATATACATCATGTATAAACATCTATATATTTCTAAAACTTGAGTCGATATCATTATCTACAAAAGCTTCCCTGCCCGAACCTAAGAGTAAAGGGACGACTCTAGGACATACTAGACAACTATCCAACCTTCTATTTCTATTGATCTCCAACTTGCTCCTCCTCGCTACCATGGGTGTGACGAAGCAACTGACTATCACATAAAGAGATCTAGTGACCCACGAGGTGAGACTCATGTCCCAATAAGAGATATAACTCCCAACAATGTTTATTGTTAGCAACAAATATGTAAATAAGAAGATAATACTTATAATATAAAATAATGGATTTATTAATATAGCTTTCAAAGGGATGGACGAAGCTAACACCATTCAAACAATTGATTTCTCTTACCACATTATACATCAACTAAATATTAAAATGAGACCAAGAAAGGGTATATCAACCAATGTAAATCGTCAAATAACTGTAACAGATAGCCTACACGACTTAGTTACATATTTTATTAATCCCTAGGGAGTTTGATTCATGCCACTCAAACTTCCAACTGACCACTATGAAGTCACAATCAGTTCCATATAAGATCTAGGAGAGACAAAATCCTAAGATCTCTTCCCCTTGGTCAGTACAAGTCCACCACATTGACATATCTATCAAGCTGCAACTGGCCAAGTCTACCCTAGTTATATAGGTTACAACACTAGAACTAGGATATTCAACCCTATCATCTGAGGTGCAACCATAACTATCCTTTATCAATCACATGTATACATCTATGCATCTGAGATACTACCTTGACTATTCTCCAAACCCTTGGTATTAGGATGAAAAGAATATACCCTCCCTGCACCCACATATACCAAACAATATACAACTTTGAGTTTCCTTTTTAGAATACTTGTTTTATTATCTAGCAAGTCCTAACATTGGAATAGTTCTACGACACATGGCACTACATGATTAGGATTTTACTTGATTACTTAAGCCAATTGGGTGATTTTAGAGTGCATCAATCAAGTTACATACCAACCCTAATAGGTTTCCATAAAATCATTGGTATATAACAACTCCAGAAGATACAAAATTTATGAGACATATTCCTTGTCACAACATCATAGGGTACTAATCCTTTTTTAATCATGAAGAGTATTACACCTCCACTAAGGATAAATCCATGCAAAAACACCATTTATATCATTCACAAAACCTTCTGTGAGAATATCATTATCTTTTAATGCTTTTGAAGAGGGTTTTACAAATTATTAACACACTTGTTGTATATAGATTTAGCATAAGATTTCATCAAACATAAGATCTATGATGTTCTCAAATAGAATAGTAAGGTTACCATTAGCAATATGAGAGTATTTCTCCATCGATACAACATTATATGAAGGTAGATATATTTAATCAACACCACTAAATCATTTTAACTAATATTTAATAAGGTGGATTGTATTGGTGATGAATGCATATTCATCCCAGTTTTAGTTGCCTTTTCAGTCTAATTTAGCGTTCATTAATATTAGTTTTCATTCGAATAACTTTGTTTTGACCTACTTAGGTTTTTATGTTAATTTATAGGAATTTGATACTTTTATCGACTCCCTTTGTAGGTTTTGAATTCTATCACTCTACAACAAGTTTGCCTAGGGGGTCTCACTACCCTTCAGTAGGCGGGAGTCGAGAGGAGGACACCTCTCGCGGGGTACGGGGCAACGTCCCAGAGAAAATTGAATTTTGAGCATATTTAGAAGGCATATGGATACACAGAAATTTCATCCAAGACCAAAGTTGGCCTATTGATCGACATGCCAATCGACATTAAAATCAACCAGAAATCAAGAGGTCGACAACCTTGTTGACCCTCCCTACTTAACACACTCTATGCTTGACAAAATCATCAACCAAGTAACCGATAAGAAATTAAGTCGTCGACACAGTGTTTTCAACAATCTCATCGATAGCCACAACTTCAACCGACAGTCTTGTTGACCCTCAAGGTTGATAGTCCTGTCGACCTTCAAGAATTGACGACATGAAGTCCAAGCATCAGGCATGTCGATTGACAGTCCCGTCGACCGATGGATCCATCAATGGACACCAAAAGAAAGTGGTCGACATCGATAGGAAACACAAGATGTCAACAAGCTCAACCCTATAAATAGACCCTAGCATAGTTGTACAACTCATCTCAGATTTTCCTGCTGACAAAGCTAGTTCTATCAATCTAACTGGTCAACACCTATCAAACTCAAGCATAGATCAAAAGGTCTTCTTCTTCAGCAACTCTAAATCCACCGATCCTCCTTCTCCAAGGTGATTGTTCTCTTCCCCGAGCTGTTGTTCCTCCACCTACTTCCTCTTCAAGTCAGTATTAATTCCTAAAGGAGAAAGGAAGAAGGAAGTCAATCATACCACACCATGATGAGACACTTCTATTTCCATCATGACCATGATGGCCTCCTCTTCCTCTTCTTGTGATATTAATCTCACAATGTCGAGGGAGTAGTCTTTTCACTGGGGTGTGGGGACTAGCCTCACTACTAGTTTCTTGTAATTTCATTTTGTATTCCAATTCTTGTATGAACTCATATAATTAATAGCCAATTGTTTAATGCATGTTTTGTGGATTGATCACCCGCTTTACATGATTTATTATAATATTTTACTACGAAAACTTCAACTTTTACTATTTGAATATTGATTAGCCTTGGTTGACACACTGATGAGAGCTTCTGAGGAAGGTCTCCAGAGTAGTGGATAGAGGATCCGTAAGTTTCGAGACATCGAGCTTACAGGGATATCTACTCATGCAAGTTTTTGACGCCAAAAGGGGAAACTTGCATAACGCCAATTATATCTTCATACATGTTTGGATTTGAATGATTGTACAAATTCATGTAGTGGTGGTGAAACCCAGTTCCACTTCAATGTTTCCATCCATTTATAACTACAACCTTAATTTAGCTCTTTTTATTCTTACAAGATTAGATTAACTAAACCAATCTCAACTTTTGAGATAAATACTAGAAACACACACGTGCATATGCACGTGCCCCATTGAACATGTTTATTTTACATTAAATAAAAAAAACTTTCCAAAAAGATAATGATAATCTCATAACTGCTAAAAAGGATAATGGTCCTTTTATCATAGAAGAAAAAAATATAAAATTAAACAAATATAAAAGATAGAATGGTTTGTTATGGATGTAGTCAGTTGATATTTGGGAGGAATAGGTGGTGAGAGAGGAAGGGAAGCGTGGAGTTAGGGTGGATTTGTTTGACTCGGAGAGAGGGAAGAAGTTTTTTAAGAAATAGAGTAACTTTTGGCGTGGGAGGAGAGTATGTGGTTTGAAGGTGAGGAGTGGGGAGAGCATGTGTATAGAGGGGGGTGGGGTAGTTGAGGAAGGAAGAGAGATGGGGTTGGAGAACATGAAGTTGTTGGGTGGAGGGGTTTGGAGGACGTGGTTTTAATGTGAGGTGATTTTGGAAGGAGAGAGAAATTAGGATAAAAACGGAACAAAATAGAGAAAAAACGTGAGAAGAGAGAGCATCAAGGAGAATGCAGGGATTTTGAATCCTTACTTCTGATTGGTTGGAATTATTTTTTGGAAAAGAAAATGGCATCAGATGTAATTTAAACAACAAACTCGCTCTTTTTATAGTAGTATAGATTAGTTCTTGCTAAGTTACTTTGATTAGATAGTTCTTAAACAAGTTATCTCTTGGGATTCAATCCTTAACTATATTGCGATAAAATCTGTCTACTTGCGAGTGACATTATTGCACTTTGGTTTTGGTAAACACTATGAATCCTATTCCTAGTAAATTTGCTTGTGCAATAATATTCACATCAATTGGTATCACAAATCAACACTCATAGGCAATCCATTGGGTCATTTACACACTTAGGAAAAGAAAAGATCATCGAATCATTTAGATACTTATATAAAATCAAAACCATCAAATCATGGTCACTACCAAGACCATCAATATAAAAACTTAGCACAATCATCAATTTCCACATTAAGCATAACTATCAGTTTCCATATTAAATAAAACCATTGGTTCCTTTGTTACACTAGGAAAACTATCAACTCATGTACCTAGTTAAGCCATCATTTCTTGACCTTAGCTGGTTAATTATTTCATGGACTAGTAGAGATATCGGTGGTAAACACAAGGTAAGCCATCAATTGTCAACAATAGGTCAAATCAGTTCTTCTACACTAAGTAAAAATTGTCATTTCAAGTGTTAGGTAAACCATCAATTCATCTACTTAATGATAGCATCAACTTAGGTGTCAAACATGACCAACAATTCATGAATGAAGTGTAACCATTGTTTCCTATGCTAATCTAAACCATCATTTCACTTACTAGTTAAACCATTGATTGTTATGAACAAGTAAAACCATCATTCAACAACTAAGTATAAAGCATCATTACTCATGAGTCAAACCATTGTTTCCTAGTTCTAGGAAACCAAACCTTTGTTTTCCATAAACTTGAAAGGTTTAGGTAGCTTGTTTCAGAAGAAGAATGTGCAGAATATCTAGGGGTAGTCTACTCACACAAATACTACTACATATTCTCAGACCTTAGCAAAAGGATCATCATTATATAAATTAACACATTTTTAGGGCAAGATCTACAGATAGAAAGTTAATAGTAAGTAAGAAATAAGATGAAAGTTGGATAACTCACCTCAAGGAGGTGATTAATGTCCATCCATCAAGGTAGCATGTTACAGGGAAGAGAAACCCTAGCTTTAGCACTCCAAATGTTCATAGATGGCTCCTTTCTTCAAGAACAAGGAAGATCTAAAGCAAAAGAGAAGAGAGAAGAGGTTCTTCAACCACACATGCTCGAGTTCTACCAAGAACACCATGTATCCACCCAAAGAAGAAGAGAGAAGAAGGAGGGAAGCAATAAAAATGAAGATAAGGAAGATGATCTTACTTGTTTAGGGCAAGAAGCTAGGTTAGGAAGCTCCAAACATTCCTTGAGAAGGTAGATCCAAACCTTAGAGCCACATGCAACCAAGCTTGTCCAAAATTCATCCTCAAGAGCTCTCCTTCTTCCACCAAGAAAATGGTCAGACCTCTCAAGCAACAAGGAGTGCAAAAGAGCTGGTTTGGGAGAAAGGAGGGGAGTATATAAAGCTAGGATGAGAGAGAAGGGGGAATTGACGGTTGAAAGCATGCATGCCATGTGTCAAAAGGTCAAAAACTCCCATATGTGCAAAATACATATGCCATCGATTGTCAACCTAGGAGAGCCAACGATTGGCAACCTAGGTGAACCATCAAGTTGTGTCAACAGAAGAGCCATCAGATCATTCCCATACTCAACCACATATGTAACCCTGATCCACCATTGGTTGGTGGCACTACATAGAAAACCATCAATTCTCTTTCCTCTAGAGAAAAACATCAAATGCTATGCTATAAGAAAAAACCATGGGATCCATCACTCACATAGAAATACCATTAGATCCCTAACATATATAAAAAACCATCGAGTTAGGTACTTAGGTAAGAAACCCTAGGTCCTCAACCCGATGTAGGAAACACGACAAATTTGATGGTGCATCTAGGCATTCAAAGGTGCAACTATATCAAATATATTAAGAAAATTTGCTAGGCATATCATACATGTGAAAATTATAGATAAATCCTAGATATAGGAAAATTGCATAAAAGTCCATATAAGCACATAAATTGGGAACTTAATCAAACAATGTCCAAATTGAACCAAATTTGAAATAGAAATCCTTTCTGAAAATACTTGGTTGATTTTCTTTCCATTCCTAGATTGATGGTCAGTTAACTGTCGTTGTCTTCAAAATGTTCTAAAGTTTTTTGGATCATTTATATTCAATGCATGTTCTTCATCCCAACTTTTGATTGTAGTTTTTGTTCATTCTTTATTCTTTGTATATTTGAAAGAACTTATAAAGTTGTAAAGTCTTAAAGTCTTTTCTTTACTTGTTTAAACTTAAGCTCTTCGTCACAAAAAAAAGAGAAAAGATTTTAACCCACCTATTTTTTTTCTTTTTATGATTTTGAATGGATACATGATGCTCTAGGGAATAAAATAGACGTGGATACATTTCTCCTTGTTGGAGACTACAATTTTGTACCAAATACTCTATCATGCTTTTGTCAAAAGGCATAATGAGCATCTTAGATGTTGTTATATAGAAAACAATATTATTAATGATCAGTTGTGTTGAAGGAACAACTTAGGTTTAGGTTATTTCAACACAAGATACAAGTCCACTTTTGATACCAACTTGATGTATGCCATATATTGAATGTCTCATCTAAAGTGATGAGGTTGCTAAGCTACATATATTATTGTAGATGAATTCTTTTTTATTACAAATTTTATTAGATTTAATTCACTACACGTGCATGTCTATATGGCTATAACTTTTGTTGTAATATTAATAAGATGGCTACGCAAGTCACCGGCTACAGCTATAAGTTTAATCAAAGTAATTTTTTATAAAGCTACAAGAATGAAGGTAACACCATGTTTTGTACTAGGCTTTTCGGTTGCAATAACAAACAAATTTTTAGTAAAATGTAGTCTTATGGCCTGCCAGCAACTTAAAGCAAATTTGTGGAAGAAGCATTTAAAGGAGATGTTTTCATGGATGTAGGGCTGGCCTAAGAGCATGGAGAGAAAGCAATGAGGCAAGAAGAGGTCCATTTTCCTTGTGAGTCAAGTGTGCTAAGGAGAAACACACAAACCTACATCTGCGGGTCAGTGAGAGTGAAGCATGCCTGTAAGAGAGACAGAGAGACAGAGAGAGAGAGAGATTAGCTTCAGACAATTTTTCCCCACTGAAGTCGAGGTCGATCATGGAGGATAACTTGCAAGCTTCTCTTTGTCTTTCCCATGTCAATGGAGCTTGTTGATTGTTGTATCCTCACCCAACATTTTACCCTAACGAACGATTATTTCTAGACTGGTTTTGTAATTCCGAAAGGACTAACGACACAACTTATTTCTCGCTTGTTTTCAACTTTGATATAAATCCCCAACCCCTTATTCACATCTATATAGGAATATGAAATATTTATCTTATAATTATTGAAGTTAAAAACACTAGAATTAAACATCATGATTAGGAAATAGATCATACCAAACCATGCTTACATGGAAAAATATAATTAACGCATTACAATTAAATAAAGTCATTTCTTGATCGTACGAAAATAGCCCAATACCAAAAAAACACAATAGAAGTAAGATAAAACTCGAGAGTAAAACGAAACAGTAGCCTCACTATTTTTCTGTTGCAATTGTAAGACAATAAAATCAATATAGAATGTAATAAGATGCGTCCAATACGTCCTCAAAAAAAATGTGTCCAATGCATGTGGGACGCATTAGCTCAGAATATATGACATTTTTGATAATAATAAAAAAAGATGTCAACCGTGATATTTAGGTAATTAAAAGCGTAAAAAACGGTATTTGGAAATTTTAGCCCAAGTATTAGTATGTAGAAACCAAGATACTATACTGTTATCACTGCAAAATGTTCATATTCATATCTATACTACTATAAAAAGAACGAGTTCATGCTGCGCTCTCCTTGATTCTCTTTCTTCTCACAATTTTTTTTCAACTTTCTTTCATATTTTACTCTATTTTATTTTTTTCTTTAATGATAAAATCAATTGCCGCAAACCTCTCAACTTCTCGGTCACATTCCTTCCTTCAAACGTGCGTTTCAGAGTCAATAAACAACACATTTTTAAATTTTCTACAAAACAATTACGAAAATTACCATTATCCTTTTGGTAAATTTTATTTTTTAAATATTTAATAAAAAATAAACATGATCAACGGGACACGTGCATGTGCACGTGTGTTAACTAGTATGATAGAATGAGACAGTCTAGTCACCACTATACATCTCTTGGTTACTTGCAGCATACACCGCGCAACCGTCTGTTGGGATTCGGTTGGGAAAGCATGCCAGACCATGCGGACCATAACAGTAGTAATAGGGGTTCACGGCGGCGAACAATGATATATGTGTGTCCACACACGGGGTGCCGGACCGGTCCTGGAGCTGCCATAATTCGAAATATTAGTAGTGCGGAGGGAACGGAATACAGAAGCTGAAGACAAAAATTTGAACAAGTTTAGCATAAAGCGGGATAGTAGTAACCGGGCTTAACAGCTTTGAGGAAGGCAACGTTATAGGTATGTACACCGTATATGTAGAAAAATTACACGCATAGTACACCCTATATCTGGCCACATACCCGGTCCTCGGGAATCCTCAACTGCCGTTTTCCTCCACTGCTGCGCCAGTCCACTAACTCCTGCTGCTGCATGCACATTTAAGTGGTTATCTCGAGCAGTGATTTTGCATGTTTTTACATGTAAAAAGGATGCATGATCTCGTAACCAAATAAAAATCCACCATATTTCAATTTCCTTCTAATCATTCCCTCAATTTAATTTCAAATCACCTATATAGATGCAGATCTCCTCAAGCTTCCCCTCCATTTCCATGTTCCTCCCAGCTCCGAAGAAGTACTGTACGTAAGTACTGTACCTACAATAATTCTATTGTATATTTATCCCCACTGCAGATTACGTAAGTACTGTACCTACAATAAATACATATACATTCAAAAATGAATTTGAGAGGTACTGTACTTATATTTGACAAACTGGGTTGAAAATTAATATTGGATACAATACTTATAGATGCATTTTATAGTTGATTATGGACCAGATGTGCACTACATTTTTGTAAAAAAATTATGTCCAGGCGAAAAATGTTGTTATTGGATTCCGTAGGTACTGTACTTATGCTTTCAGATCAGTTATACAATTATGCTTGATTTTGTAATTTGTTAAGTACTGTACTTATGCTTGGTTTTATAATTTGGTAAGTAATGTACTTATGTTTGAAAAAACTGAGTTGGAATTAACAAGTGAGTACTGTACTTATTTTGCATGGATTCCGTAGGTACTGTACTTATGCTTCCAGATCAGTTATACAATTATGCTTGATTTTGTAATTTGTTAAGTACTGTACTTATGCTTGGTTTTATAATTTGGTAAGTACTGTACTTATGTTTGAAAAAACTGAGTTGAAATTAACAAGTAAGTACTGTACTTATTTTGCATGGATTCCTTAGGTACTGTACTTATGTCCAGATGACAAATGTTACTACTGGATTTTGTAAGTACTGTACTTATACTTTCAGATCAATTTTGTTATTGGATTCCGTAGGTACTGTACTAATACGGGAATACATGTGGGTGGATTAGAACGGGAGAGAATAATTACAAGAGAAAAAACGAATTAATACACTTTGCATGGACTTTGCATTGACTTTGCATGTAGAGACATACTGTTGCATGGACTTTGCATGAGAAGTTTGGGAGTCCTGAACGTCTTTTCGGCTTCCGAGGTACGCAGAAGATTCATATTAATTAAATACGACTGATTGCAGATTTTTGCAGGTTATCAAGAAACCGAGTGGACTGCCGGGTCTATAACCAATGGTGGGTAGCGTAACTCTATATGTAGCATTACCGGAATAAGCATTTATAGCCGAGTTGGGAGCTGGGAAAGTGTGCCTTGCCGGGTCAAAATATGAAGAACTCAAGTAAGGAATAAGTGGGGAAAACGGAAGTGAAAGCAAACTGTGGTGTGCGTACCCAGCCGGTACCCTAGCAGCGCCCTTTTTTAGTCTACAGACAAAGAGTGCATGTAATACAGCCAGTTGTTCGTGATGGAGACGGACAAGTGGCATGCGGCACCAAGTTGTTCGTCATATCCAGTATAGCAAATTTTGTGTGGCGTATCCGACTCGGCGCTGAGATGTATTTTCTTTACACATTGTTGTTTGTTTTTTGTCCGATTCGTCAAGAGGTTATTTTGGACTAATATTATCCGTGATTTTGTACGGCAAAAGCCGCTCTTGTTATACATTTTGTAATATATTTCCTCAACGTACTTTTTGTTGTAGTGTATCTTATCATTCGTTTTTATTCAATTAGCGCCGCCCTTTCAAAACCGGCTTGAATACAAAACTCAACATCTACAGCTGCAATTCCGATCACACCAGCCGCCTCAGCTGTTGTTTTCACTTGTTTCAAGATGCGAGCGGATAGTCACCTCATACACCACCTGTCCATCTTCTCTAAATGACCCTTTACTGATAAAGGATATGAAGATCTTAACGCATAACAGTATTAAGCATCCATCTAAGCATTCCGATATGCACAACAAAAAGAAAAGCAAACAGGATAATACCAAACAAGATACATTTTCTATGATATTCTTCAACGCTCGTCTTTGTCTTGTGCTGGACGACTCCATCACTCCATCTTGGCGCTACCTATACATTGACCCTTACCAGGATGGACAGCCTTGACTCTTGGAAGTCGACACATCCAAGTCACGAGCAATAACACCTCAACTCTACGCGGGGTTGGAGATCCCTTGTCAATGAACTAGGGGATTGATTATGGAATTGCACTTGACTATAGACAACAACATCTATCATAGCATTCTTGACGAATAAGAACACCATCTTCCTCTACCTCCCATCTTCTTGGAGACCAATGATCTCACTATCTACAACTGAGCCAAGTACAAACTTGCCTCGCATACATAATGTTACAATTATTATTATTTAATTTATTAAGACTTAATTGTCTTGGCTTGTGAGGGATATGTTCACTCTCTATTCACTTACCTCCTTTTCTATATAAAGAAAATGAGTGTTCCTTCTATCAATAAGAAAATATTCTATTAGTTTACTATTTTAATTTTATTACTTGGTACCAAACATCAATCCTAATCTAAGAAGAAAAATAAAGAACTTCTGCATACGGATGGTCTCCGTCTCTTCTTAATTTGACCACCCATTAGACATCATCTCGGCCTCTGTGGCCATCTTTTTTTCTTCTTTCAAAAAAAAAATTCATCTTTTTTAACCTATACAATGGCGCTTGGGCATTACTGACCACTGTATCGCTTGTCATATCTACATCCGTTAAGGTTTCCCTGTCACCATTCCGACCATTACCATCGTATCTACCACTTGTTGCAAACTTGGTTCCTGGTCCATTTTTTCCCGAGTTTCTTTGTTTCCAACAAACTTGATCGATAATTTCCTTTCCTGGTGCCACCTTCTTCTTGTTTTAATTTATGTATATACTTCATTGAAGGAAAAATTGGCAGACTCATATGTTTCATTTCGGTATTTTATTGATCTCTAGTCTCTTCCACATTCTCTCCATGTTTTTCTTTGCGTTAAATCACTATGTTGGTTCCTATTGTTTGTTGGAAAAGCTATTGCCATTTACTTTGCTCATTCTATGTGTTTCCTTAAATGCCTTTAACCAGGATGGCAATGACGGTTGCTACTTCTTCGGAACTCCTTCGGCACATACATGAAACTCCACCATCCCCTCCTCAATATATCGATGACAGTCCTTCCATCCACATTGATCAAGGACAAATAAAAGGATGATTCTGGTTGTCGCGAAATAGAGCAAACATCTCCGTCAAAGCAACATCTTTAATTGACCCATCGTAACTACTACAAAATAAAGTCATATTGAAAAAGATGTCGTATTATACAACCATTACAGTTATATTTATAACATATTGGCAAATAAAAAATCTTCTACTAATTTATAAAACACCTAAAAATATATATTGTTAATTTTTCCTTGACATTTTTTTTTACCTATCATCACTCATGTGTGCATCAATTCCACATACAAGAGGGTATTGTTTTCCACATCAACTAGTCATCATACCGTAATCGTTGTTGGGTGGGGGGATAGAGAAGAGAGAGTATGATAAGAAAGAGTATGACATATATATTATGTGTATCAGTCCAAGCTATTCCAATCTCCATGAAGTTTCTTATTTTTTAGCACATCCATTTTCTAATTTATATGTGGCACTTCATTCCCGCTAAGCATCCACTAAACATCAATCTTTTAATCCATCATTGGTGTATCTCTTTCCTAATGACATTGTGTTTTTTCATACTTTCAGTGCATCATTGGTGTATCTCTTTCCCTATGACACTTTGTCTCTTTGTCTTCATGCCACATTATACACGTAGGTTGACAATCTGGGCTTTCTTATTTCAGTTGGTTGTCACTTTCAAGCGTTGAAGGATCTCAGTTGAACCATTGACACCAAACTTCTCATGTTGATACCACATTATGCATGTCAAGAAAGAGCTTGTTGTATTTATTTTAGCTTCTTGTTCTCTCTGGTGTTAATGATGTTTAAGTTGATCATTCTCACTACATTCTCATGAGACAGATAGTTGCTTCATCATATCAGACTTCTCAGAATATCATCAATTGCTAGTCTATAAATATTGTATATGCAAGGATTTGATCCAAATTTTTATCTTTATCGAGCTACTTTTATTATATCTTCTTTGAGTTGCATCTGTTGATATGGCTCTTCTACTGATTTTCTTGAGTATATCCTTGATGCTTTCTTTCATTCTTATCACGTCCCCAAGATTCATGTGCCAAATTTATAAAATTGATATGGAAGTCATCGTCAGCTCATCCAATTTGTTTTGGTGCTACATTTTACATGTATGTGATATCATGTGCTAATTCTAATCGACTACACTTATTAGACATTTGAATATACCTATACTATTATAATGACATTGTGCCTCTAGATTTGTGTCGTGTTATGTACGTGGGATGCGTTGACTGTGCTTATATCACTCACACATTCTTCAGTAGTAAAGATGGCATAGTCATAGTGTTTTTAATCATTTGCTTCATACTAATGATGACGAGTTTTGTTGTAATATTGAGATTTTATTTATCAGATTTCCTTCATTCCTTCCAGATGTTGTTCAAAAGACCTTCCCCAAAATTCAAGTATTTGTGACATGTAGAATACTACTCAAAGGTCACATCGTGAAGTTCTTTTTTTAGACAGTCGTGATTAAGGGGGAAGTGAAAACATTGTATGGGGAGTGACATTTTTGTATCTGATTTATTAGAGTCCAAGATAGATATGCGTTTCACCCATACTCTATCTTGAGGGGAGTTTTAGAATTATTTTTATTTAGTTTATTATGTTAAATGGGAGTAATATTCTTGGCCCATCAGGGTTAAGTTTACTTTTCATGTACTTGCCTCCTTTTTATATAAAGGAAAGGAGTATTCCTTCTGTCAATAAGAAAAGTCACACATATTTATTTTACCACACATCCCTTTCCTTAGGAACTCATGAGAGTGAGGAAGACTCATTCTCAATGTTTAATGAAGGGCTTCTTAACTCAATTGAAGACTCATTCTTGACGTTTAATGAAGGGTCTCTTAACTCGACTCATAAATCTCCCCTCTACAATATATAAGATTATGTTAATACTTCTCATGGAGATTGAGATATATGTATCCCTACTCCAGTTGAGAATAATGATACTCAACCAGTTTCATCCACTAATACTATGGAGTAGGAGAATACCATCTCACCAACTAAAGATGGCCATAGTTTTTGGTAGAAATCTAACTCATTTCAAACTCTAGTTAACATAGAAAGATAAATCATTTAATCTGTATAGCACTTTTATTGAATCTATCAATGCCTCATCTTAGATTCTAATTAAGAGAAATAATAAATATAAACAATAGACAATATACATAGATTGTAGACGTAATTGTTCTGGACATAAATACTACAACTATCAAAAATCCTAATATATTTATCAATGTTAAGGATCTAGACATTTCTCTAACCAATGTCCAAATCCTCATTTTTCTCTATGAAACACACATATTGAGAGCACAATTAATTACCACAAGACCACTCACACTAGGCACATATTTCCAACTCTTCAATAGATGAAGCTTGACATAGAAAAGGTCACCATATTGTACACAAAACAAAAACAAAACCTCTTCCCCGTGAACAATACGCAGGATTTGCCCCCTCTATACATAGGAAACCAAGTGCTCTACCTAACAAACAATGCAACCCCTTCTCCTTGTTATACCAGACCATGAATAACACTCACCACTTTCCCATGCGACCAATCCCAATCCAACCCCCATGCATATACCCCCTTACCATCCTTCACCCCCAACCCGAGAGAAATTGAGTATACACCTCACTCCAACTCTTCCTCTATAAAACAACATGGATTCAACCATCCTTTTTCCTAAACCTCTACCAGTACAATGAATCCATAGTCACCAACATCTTCCATGACCCCTCTACCATGGATAACCATATATCCATTCAACGAGATGAGACCATAGTAGACCTCCAAGTAAACTCAATGTGTAAGGCCCCTGAACTTGCTTAATAAGTTGAATGAGATTAATTATCATAATTTAATGCTTACAAACCTAATATAACCTTTTGATATATTTTGAAATCATAAGACAAGCTTAAATTTCAAATTTGGTCCAATTTGGACACTGTTTGAGCAAGTTATGTAATTTTCTGTACATTTTGGACTTTTCTGCAATTTACCCAATTGAGGGGGTTTCTTTGCAATTTTTCACATACATTATGTTCCTTAGATGTTATATTATCATTATTGATTGTTTTGAGCCATGGGGCTCCTAGTTGAGCCATGGTTTGAAGGTGTTTTTATCAAGGGTATTTTAGGGTTTACCCCTTCATGGATGAGCTACCTTTAGTAGCTATCAACTAATGAATTATGTGATTGGCTGGGAAATTCGACAAAGGAAAGCTAAGAAGGTCTATACAGATAGTGGGAGAGCTACTTGTGTGTGTGCTTGTATATTCTTAATAAATTAAGGCCACAGACACTTGGATAGATACTAGAACTTCAACTTTTTCTTTTTGCTTTATCTTAAAGTTCATATACTTATCCCCAAGCACCAAAATGAGCCATTTTCTCTCTACCACTTCCCTCCTCCCAACATTATTCTCCCTCTGTTCATCTGCGAATTTTTCTACCAAAGGAAGAAGAAAGTGGGGATCTTCTTGGAGAAAGGATCTAAGGTTGAAATTGACTTCATTTAGGGGTTCCTAAAGATCCTTCCTAGTGATATTGACCTAAAAGTGTAAGTATTACCTTATTTCCTCCATTTATTTCTTTTATCTTATTCCTCTTATATCTCTCCAGGTCGGAACCCTGTTGTTCCATGATGAAAATGACTCTAGAACTAAAAAATCCTTCCTTCTTTTTTCTTTTTCTAGGATTTTGCTTCTTTGTGGAGATAATTGTATATTTGACCAAGTTTAGATCTTAATCTAAGGTTTTCTTGCCCTATTTTCTCGAGATTATTTCTTTTTGGGATCTTACCTACTCTATAGAGGCAAGTTATATAACATTCTTCACTTATATTGCTTGCTAAAAGCTTGTTAGTTCATATTTATGCTTGAATGTGATGATCTAAGCATAAAGAAACTATGCTTGTTTAGAATGACAAATTTTTGTGGTGTTTCCTGTTCTGTTACAGTTCTATATGAACTTGTAAATATGTGTATGACCTTTCTAAGGTGTAACATGATCTGGGACAGGTTGATAGAAACAATCTATGGTTCTATGTACAAAACAATTGATGGTTCAAATTAGGGTTTTCAAGCTATTTCCTTCCCTATCACACAACTGATTGTCATACCATTCAACAACCAATAGTGTTGCTATCTTAGAAACTGATTTTCATGATCAAGTGTGTCAAAATTATGGTGACAACCTATGGTCACCCCCTTAGGTCAGGTTTTGACTCAATCAGACGTTTAATTACCATCCACTAAGTATTCTAATGATGTTATCAATCGATGGTGATATTGGCTTAATATTTGATGGTGTTAACTGAATGTATTACTGATCTAGAAACCAATGGTGACCTAATGATCACATTTAATGGTGGATCAGGTCATCACCATATATGATGAATTATACATTGTAGATTTTACTAAACCTTAAACCAATGGTTCCTTGGTTCAATTGATTTAATGGTTAGACTTATACTTCAATTGATAACCTTGAACAATGAACCTGATCTAATGAATAATATTGGATGCTTCAACATCCAATAGATTAGAATAAATCACATGGTATTATATGTGGGTCTTAGTGAAGATAATTCAATGGTTCAATACCATTAATTGGTAGTCTTTCCTTTGCCATTATATAGTTATATTTTATAAATCACAATAATAAGTGGATGTGTAACTCCCATGTGATCTAGCTTGTTATACCTAACCTTGATGTAATTATATGATGTTGATTGGTTATAATCAGATCTCTTGAATGATTAATGTGATAATGAATTACACTCTTCTTGTGTTGAAACCACAATGTAGTACTATTTGAATATCATAGTGCCTTGCCATGTAAATATATATGGACACATATGTGCTAATGATATTTTGAGCCTTGTTTAAGGCTTGGAATGATGATGATAACCTTACTATGAATAATTTGATGGTCTTAATGACCTTTGGGCATGTTTGAAGCCATGATTGAGGTTAAATCCTCTTCATGTTCCAATAAGGGTTAAAACCCTGGAACTTGTGATAAGATATTGGTATCTTGTAATAGTATGATGATAAGTGTGGTCCATTAATTTGCAATGAATCATAGAATGTGGTAATGTGATTAAGATTTATATCTCAAATGTTTTATATCCTTTGAAGTTGTTATACATATACTCTTGTTAGAAAATAATTAGGGTTTGAATGTCCACTTGTATGATAAAGCCATAATGCATTCAATTGGTAGTAATTAATCAAGTGTAACCTTAATCATGTAGAGCCCTGTGCGGTATATCCATCTTTAGTGTCAAAACTTATTGGATGGAGAAATGAGTATTCCCAAGGAAAACTCAGAGCACATACTGTTGAGTATGTGGGGGTGACAGATTGAGGATATATCCTTGTCATCTACAATTGCAGGTTATGGAGGATGGTTATGGTTATGCCGCTGACATTTGATGTGATTGGGGATAGTTGCGGTTGTACCTCGGATTAGAGGGTTTTGTATACACTGTTTTCTAGTGTCGTAACTTGTACCAAGTACAAACTAGTTGTTATCAGTTGACTATATGTCACTGTTGGTCGTTTGATTGGTATGTCACTGTAGTTTACTCATACTAACCGAGGGGAAGAGATCTTAGGATATCGACACTCCTAGATCTTATATGAAACTGAATAGCACTTCACAGTGGTCAGTTGGACTTTGAGTGGTACGAATCAAACTCCTCAAGGCATAATAATAAAAGATACAATACCAACCGTGTAATATAATTGCTAGAGTTTATTACGTATCATATTGGTTGATTAACCCTTGTCTTGTCTTTACACTACATAGTTCTTACATGATGCAGACTTATGAAAATGGTGTAATTCTACGTGATGCTACAACTTAATTGCTTAACTACTTAGTATGCTTAAACTGTTCAATCTATTCATATTGTTTATTCAATACCCTAACTGCTCAATGTATTTATTGTTAATTAATACGTTATAATCAATATATGTTGTAGAGATTTATATCTCTCACTGGGACTGGGTCTCACCCGTGGGTCACCATATTTTTTTAGGTGGTCGTAGGAAATGAGGTCGAGGTCATGCTATGGAAGAGAACCAACCTGGTGAGCAATAGATTCAGAAAGTTGATTAGTTGTAGATGTTAGTAGTAGTGTCCTAGTGTCGTCCCTATACTCTCAGGTCTGGGTATGGGATGTGTTTTATAGATTATATACTCGTATCAACATGAGATTTTGGTAGCATGCCAATGCTTGTAAATATATGGTATGTACATGTGAAATATCTTTTGTATGCAGGATGTGATTGAGGTCTTTGGACCCATATGTAAATACTTGTTACAGTATATGAGAATGGAATGATGGACCTTTTGTAAATGTTCTAGAGTTTACTTATACTGTTGGAATTGGTTTTAATTATCCTGTATTTTTGACTATGTGATTAATTAGTAGTTGATCGTGTTTTGTGTTTTGAGTAATCTTATTTAGCGTAATGAGGTGTCACAGTTAAGTTGGTATCAAAACTCTAGGTTGACTGAGTCTACAGGGACATATGACTTAGGTTTGAGTCTGTTCTTATGTATCCAACATATCTGATCATAGTTTATGCTTATGAAGATATGTCTGGAGGACATGAAGAACATGTTGAGAGTAGCTATGTAGCACCAAGAGGAGATGATGGGAGGTAGGCACGTGATGAGAGAGTGCCAGAAGCAGGGCCAGAGCAGCCCGCAATGCCTCATCTAGACCCGACAATGATGGCCAATCCTGAGTTTCAGCATATGTTTAGACAAATGATGGCCACAATTACAAATATCACTAACAGAGCACCAACACCTCAAGCTAGGGTAGCCGCCTCCAATGTGGAGTCCCAAGGCGTGGGGAAGACATTTGAACGTCTTTGACGTGTTGGGGTGATTGAATATTCAGGTACTTTGGATCCAGCAGATGCTGAGATGTGGTTGACTGAGATAGAAAAGGTGTGTTCAAAATTCTAAACATCATTGAAGAAGACAAAGTTAAGCATGTAGTATACTTGTTGAAGGGTAGTGTTGGCCACTAGTGGGACATAGAAGAGGAGAAAATGCCAGAGTTATGATAGGATGGGAGGAGTTTTTGAGGGAATTTGTTATTCGATATTTTCCAGAGACCTACCTAGATGAGAAAATCTCTCAATTCGAGAAGATTCGTCAGGGAGCTATATCAATGAGTATGAATCAAAGTTTATGGAACTTCTGAGGTTCTGCCCCCACATGGAAGCAACGAACAAGGAAAGGATCTGGAGATTTGAGAAGGGTCTGAGTACGGAGTTGACTACTACAACATCAGCCTTGGAGAACAGGGAAAGGTTTTCCACCTTTGTGGAATCTGTCAGGAGGATTGAGAGGTTTGCCATAGAGAAGTGTGAAGCTAATGCTAAGAAGCAACCTATGCAATTTCAAGGGCAATCATCTAGAGGCTTTAAGAAGCCAAGGTTTTTCCCAGCACTGTCACAACTAAGGTCAACCTTTACTGAACCAAGATCACATGCACCATCACAGTGGACCCTGATTCGGGGTAGAGGTCATAGTTTTATGCCAACGGGAGCCCGCAATACCTCATCGATTTCAGTGACAGGGCCATTTAGGCCATATCAGGACACCAAAAAATGTTACAAGTGTGGGCAAGTGGGGCATACAAGACCTTATTTTCCTATGAAAGATGAGGAGGTGACTCGGCAGCCAAGGAAAAGTCAACAAGGTCCACATCAATGACAGTTTAGTAGTGGCAGTGGAAGAGGATGTGGTCAGGCATCCCAGGCAGGATCCTCTGGACAAGCAAGTAGAGGACGTAGACGATAGCATGTGACAGCAAGGTTCTATGCCATGACCCAGCCAGAAGTAGTAGTCAATCCACGAGTCATGACAGGTCAGATGGAGTTATTTCATTATGATATGTCTGCTTCTTGTTTCGTATATGTGTTAGTAGACCAGGGTGCGACACACCCTTTTATCACCAGAGAAGTGATAGATATTTGTTATCTACATGTTAGTCTTAGATTTGATAGCCTACGACCAGAGACTCCTTTAGTTTATTCTGTCGAGTTGTGAGAAGTGTGCCCTTCTTATGTTCTTTCTTTTTCTGGATACAACATTCAAGTGGATCTTTTTCCACTTGACATGCATGGTTTTGATGTAATCCTAGGAATGGATACCTTGGAAAAATACAAGGTAGTCTTGGACTGTAGTACTAAGGTGACGTTCCATGATGGAGATGTACAGTGGATTTATTAGGGTGATAGGAAGATTCTTCGTACATGTTTGATGTCAGTTATGACAGTTGAGCGGTTGACGAGACAAGGATGTGAGGCTTTCTTAGCTCATGTTGTGGATGCCAAGGCAGTAGGTCCTACTATCTAGGAGGTACCAGTGGTGCAAGAATTTAAGGATGTCTTTCTTGAGGAATTTCCTAGCATTCCCCCTCCTAGAGAGATTGAGTTTGAGATCAATCTTGTTCATGGAATACAACCTATAGCATAGTCAACATATAGAATGGCACCAGCAGAGATGCAGGAGTTAAAGAAATAGTTACAAGAACTATTAGTGAAGGGTTTTATCAGGCCGAGCACTTCCCCTTGGGGTGTTCCCATGTTGTTTGTCAAAAATAAGGATGGTTCAATGAGGTTGTGTATAGACTACAAACAGTTGAACAAGGTGACAATAAAGAATAAGTATCCTTTGTCGAGGATTGATGATCTTTTTGATTAGTTGATAGGTGCCACTGTGTTTTCAAAGATAGACTTGAGGTCAAGTTACCGTCAGTTGAGAATTAAGGATGATGACATACCCAAGTCAACTTTTAGGACTATATATGGTCATTATGAGTTTGTGGTTACGTCATTTGGGCTAACCAATGCACCTACATCTTTTATAGATATGAGGAATAGGGTGTTTAGACCTTATCTTGATTAGTGTGTGGTCATGTTCATAGATGATATCCTGATATACTCCAAGGATAGTAAATAGCATGAGCAACACCTTCTCCAGGCATTGACTTTGTTGAGGCAACTTCAACTATATGCTAAGTTCAACAAGTGTGAATTCTGGTTATCTGAAGTGCCTTTTCTGGGCCATGTTATATATGCAAAAGGTGTTTGTGTTGATCCCAAGAAAGTGGAATATGTACTAGAATGGGAACAACCAAAAACACCAATAGAGATCCGCAGTTTCCTAGGTTTGGCAGGCTACTATAGGAGGTTCATCAAAGACTTCAGTTCTATAGCGTTACCCCTAACTAGATTATCCAAGAAGGATGTTCCTTTTGCTTGGAATGACAAGTGTCAATGTTCTTTCTAGTTGTTGAAAGAAAAGTTGACTAGTCACCGGTGTTAGTACTGCCAGAGTAAGGGAAAGGCTACATTGTATTTTGTGATGCTTCAAAGAATGGGTTGGGATGTGTGTTGATGCAGGATAAAAATATGATTTCTTTTGCTTCATGACAACTTAAGAAATATGAGGAGAATTACCCAACATAAGATCTAAATCTTGCAGTGGTGGTCCATGCCTTGAATATCTAGAGACACTATCTTTATAGAGAAAAGTGTCAGATCTTCACTGACCAAAAGAATCTACAGTATATCTTCTCAAAACAGGAGCTGAATATGTGACAGAGGAGATGGATGGAGCTGATTAAGGATTATGATTACACAATAGACTACCATCTAGGGAAAGTTAACGTGGTAGCTAATTCATTGAGTAGAAAGTCATCTTCATCATCAACAATAGATAATGCACAATTAAATTCCTTGATGTGCCATAAGAGAGATATGCTAGTGTCTCTTCACCAGATGAATGTACAACTAGAAGTTTCCTTGTTGGTAGGATTGTTGGCACAGTTACAAGTGAAACCTACCTTGAGATAGAATATTCATGATGCACAATAGAATGATACTGTGATACAGAATATCCGATCAGGGTTTGGTAGTGAAAAGTATGATGGCTTTCATGAGGCAGATCATGGTACAATTTATTACCATAATAGGATAGTAATTCCGGATGTTTATGGGTTGAGGAAGATGGTATTTGAGGAGTCTCACTCCTCCATGTATGCAATGCATCCTGGAAGTACCAAGATGTACCAAAACTTGAAAGACATGTATTGGTGGCCAGGTCTAAAGTGTGATGTGGAAAAGTTCATTGCCAAATGTCCAGTTTGTCAGCAGGTGAAGGCTGACCACCAGAAGCCTGTAGGGACATTACAATCCTTGCCAATACCACAGTGGAAATGGGATCATATTACTATGGACTTTGTGGTTGGTCTTCTTAAGACAGCCAAGGGTCGTGATTCCATATGGGTGATAGTAGACAGATTGACTAAGTCAGCTCATTTTCGGCTAGTTAAGACGACGTTTACAGTAGAGAAATTGGCACAAATATATGTTGATGAGATAGTCTGTATGCATGGCATTCCAGTGACTATAATTTCTGACAGAGGTCAACAATTTACAATTCGTTTTTGGGAGCGTCTGCATTCAACAATGGGAACATAGTTGAGATTCAACACAACTATTCATCTGCAGATTGATGGCCAGTCTGAAAGGACTATTCAGACTTTAGAGGATCTCTTGAGGGCATGTGTGCTACAATTTCTTGGTAGTTGGGATGTACATATGACTCTAATAGAGTTTGCATACAACAATAGCTATCAAAGAAGCATAGATATGGCCCCTTATGAGGCTCTGTATGGTAGACGATGTCGGTCTCCTCTTTGCTGGTATGAGACAAGTGAATATCAACTTTTGGGTCCTGAGCTTGTACATCAGACTACTAAAAAGATTAAAGTGATACTACAACAGTTGAAAGCAGCCCAGGATAGGCAAAAATCTTATGTAGATAACTGATGTAGACCACTTGAGTTGCAAGTGGGATATAGAGTATATCTTAAGGTTTCTCCTTGGAATGGTGTGTTGAGGTTTGGAAAGAAGGGTAAGTTGGCTCCTAGATTTATGGGACCATACCCTGTCCTAGCTCATGTTGGAAAGGTAGAATATAAGTTAGAGTTACCACCAGAGGTACATAGATTGCATAATGTCTTTCACATTTCTAAGTTGAGGAAATCTCATCCAGATACTAACCATACAATCCAACCAGTAGAGGTTGAGTTATATGAGGATATTTCCTATGTTGAGGGTCCTGTGTTGATCCTGAATAGAAGGGTGAAAAAGCTGAAGAAAAAAGATATAATAGTAGTGAAAGTTTTGTGGAATCACTTTAGCATAGAGGAAGCCACATGGTAACTAAAGAATGAGATGTGTATAAAATATCCATCTCTTTTTGCATAGGATTTCGGGGCGAAATCCTTGTAAGGGGTTTATAGTTGTAAGGCCCCTGAACTTGCTTAATAAGTTGAATGAGCTTAATTACCATAATTGAATGCTTATAACCCTAATATAACCTTTTTATATGTTTTGAAATCATAAGATAATCTAAGTATCAAATTTGATCCAATTTGGACACTATTTGAGCAAGTTATGCAATTTTCTGTACATTTTGGACTTTTCTACAATTTACCCAATTGAGGGGTTTTCTTTGCAATTTGTCACATACATTATGTTCCTTATATGTTATATTATCATTATTGAGTGTTTTGATCCATGGGGATCCTATTTGAGCCATGTTTTGAAGGTGTTTTCATCAAGGGTAATTTAGGGTTTACCCCTTCATGGATGAGCTACCTTTAGTAGCTATCAATTAATGAATTATGGGATTGGCTGGGAAATTCGAAAAAGAAAAGTGAAGCAGGTCTATACAGATAGTGGGAGATCTTCTTGTGTGTGTGCTTGTATATTCTTAATAAATTAAGGCCATGGATACTTGGATAGATACTAGAACTTCAACTTTTTCTTTTTGCTTTATCTTAAAGTTCATATACTTATCCTCGAGCACCAAAACGAGCTATTTTCTCTCCACCACTTCCCTCCTTCTCTTAATCTCATTCTCCCTCTATTCAGCTGCGAATTATTCTTCCCAAGGAAGAAGAAAGTGGGGATCTTCTTGGAGAAAGGATCTAAGGTTGAAATTGACTTCATTTAGGAGTTCCTAAAGCTCCTTCCTAGTGATATTAACCTAAAAGTGTAAGTATTACCTTATTTCCTCAATTTATTTCTTTGCTCTTCTTCCTCTTATATCTCTCCAGGTCAGACACCTACTGTTCCATGGTGAAAATGACTCTAAAACTCAAAAATTCTTCCTTCTTATTTCTTTTTCTAGGATTTTGCTTCTTTGTGGAGAGAATTGCATATTTGGCCAAGTTTAGATCTGAATCCAAGGTTTTCTTGCCCTATTTTATTGAGATTCATGCTTTTTGGGATCTGACCTACTCTATAGAGGTGAGTTATATAACATTCTTCACTTATATTACTTACTAGAAGCTTGTTAGTTCATGTTTATGCTTGACTGTGATGATCTCACTAGTACAGAAACAACGTTCAACGTCGCTTTTAGAGGCGTCGGTTTTTTAGTAAAACCGACGCTACTCACATTAAACGTCAGTTAATAAGGATATCTGATGTCTATATTTGAAGACCAGCCAGACACGGGTATCGCTTTTCATTCAGTGTCGGTTGAAGAAAAAAACTGACGCCTAAAGTAGCCCGTAAAATCCAATTTTTTTGAGCAAAAAAAAATTGCGCCAAAGTATCAGATACAACGTCGGTGTTTTAGCTAATAACCGACACTGAATGAAGATAAAATTTGTGCCAAAAGTTCTAATATGGGCGTCGGTTGTCTTATAATAACTGACGTTATAAGTGTGCGTGCGCCGTCCCCGCCAAAATTTTTTACACCCCTATTGCGTCGATTTTTTATGGAAACCGACGCTGTTAGGCTGTAGCGCCGGTCATTTAAACAACCGACGCTTATGTTTAAATTAACAGCACCAGCGCGAGCGACTCTTCACCTTTCTCTTTTTCATTCCCGATTCTTCAGTTAGGTCCGGCGATTTCTTGCTCGTCGCTGCTCGTTGCTTCTCTTCTCACTATCGCTCGGTGCTGCCACCGGTCATTGCTCCTTTCCTCTCATCGCCACCGCCCCCGCCGGTAGCTACTTCGGTACTCTCCTTGCCGCCGCCAACTTCCTGCTAGGTCTCTGCTCCGCCAGCTTCTTACAAGGTAACCCTTCGATCGTCTGCCTTTTCTCCTCCGCCGCTTGCTTTCTCTGCCGCCGCCGACCTGGACCTCACCCAGGTGGCGCCTAAGCAGGTGCCAGGGCATGCCTAGGGTCCCAGGCCCAGGTGCCCTACCTATCTAGGCCTATGGGCGGATGCTCGGGTGGCGCCAGGGCACGCCTAGGCTGCTGCTGGGGTTTGGATTCATCTACTGGATTGAACCCTAGATCAACCTATACAATGGATGCCCAAAACATGCACTGATTTCACCAAGTCACCCCAAAAGCCATTGAAAAATATTCTGATTGTGTTTATTTATGTACTGATTTCACCAAGCTAGTGGATTTTTTTAAAAGTTATTTACTGATTGTGTTTATTTAATTATGTACTGATTTTTTTATGATTTATTCATCTACTTATTTGTATTTTTCATCTACTTATTTGTATTTTTTGTCTACTATTTTTTATTTAGTTATCTACTCATTTGAATTTATTTGTGTACAGCTTTTGAAATTATATAATCATCTAGTTATGTAACTTTATCATAGGCTCATTATGAACCATTAGATCTAGATCTTAGGGTATCTCTACCGTCCTAACTATGAAATTGGTAACTTGTTTCCTTTTTGAGTATATTGACAATGTTAATCACCTAACTTGAAGAACTAGGATATGAATGATGAAACTAGGATTGTAGGTATAAGAATGACAATACATGTATTTATTGGCCTAGAAACCCATCCAAGATTTACTCATTAGGAGTAAATCTTAGATAGTCTTCAGTTTGGGACTATTCTTGAACACCTAATCTCACTTAGGATGTAAGTGTATAATGTGTATTGGGTTTTTGAGAAAATTTTGGTAGCATTTCCCTGTTTGTTCTCTAAGTACATATGTACTTAGAGAACAGCAGGGAAATGCTGCCGAAATTTTCTCGAAAACCCAATACAGATTATACACTTACTAGTGAGATTAGGTGTTCAAGAATGGGATAGGTGGTACACATTTATTATATATAAGAATGACAGCACATGTATTTGTTGGCCTAGAAACCCATCCAAGATTTACTCATTAGGAGTAAATCTTGAATAGTCCCCGGTTTGAGACTGTTCTTGAACACCTAATCTCACTTAGGATGTAAGTGTATAATGTGTATTGGGTTTTTGAGAAAATTTTGGTAGCATTTCCCCATTTGTTCTCTAAGTACATATGTACTTTGAGAACAACAGGGAAATGCTGCCGAAATTTTCTCAAAAACCCAATACACATTATACACTTACTAGTGAGATTAGGTGTTCAAGAATGGGATAGGTGGTACACATTTATTATATATAAGAATGACAACACATGTATTTGTTGGCCTAAAGTTTTAACCATGCAAAAACTCTAATTTGTTAACCCTAGACCCTAATCTTATTGTAATATATACTTGTTTTCTCTTTGATCATAGAATGGATAGATCATGGATGTCCATTCACAATCGCTGCACCCCAGAGTTTATTTCTAGTCTTGACCAGTTTATTAGATTTGCCGAGGAACATAGGAAACAACCTGGAGATAGGTTCTACTGTCCATGTAGGCATTGCGGTAACAACTTGAAAGTCAGCACTGGTGACGAAATCAAAAGTCATGTCATGTGCAATGGGATTGTACAAGGCTATACAGAATGGCACTGGCATGGAGAGATTTCAAACCCGAAACCAGTGGATGTCGATAGCAGTGCTTGTGTGGAAGAAGAAATTGCCTACGATGACGTAGATGTGAATAAACAAGTTCCAGTAGACATCGTTGATGCAATGTTGGATAGTTGTGGGGTAGAGCACACCGATCCACCTCCCATTTTTAGAAACATTGTGCATGATGCTGAGATATCGTTATACACAGGTTGTACTAAGTTTACGAAGCTTAGCGCTATGTTGAGATTGTATAAGCTGAAAGCTAACAATAGATGGAGCAATAAAAGCTTCACGTCATTGTTGTCTTTGTTGAAAGAAATGCTTCCTGAAGGAAACGAGCTGCCAATCTCAACATACCAGGTAAAGAAATTGTTGTGCCCAATGGGAATGGATGCCAAGAAGATACACACATGCCCGAATGATTGTGTATTATTTCAAAAGGACTATGTGGATTTGAAAGTTTGTCCAAAATGTGGTGCGTCACGGTACAAATTGACGACTTTGGGGGAGTCCAAAACTGGTTCTCCTGCCAAGGTGATGTGGTATCTACCTATAATATCATGGTTTCAACGCTTGTTTGCCAATCTGATAGATGCGAAGAATTTGAGGTGGCATGCAGATGTTAAGAAAAATAATGATGGGATCCTACAACATGCGTCTGATTCCCCATAGTGGAAGAAGATTGATCTATTGTACCCTGAATTTGGTGAAGAAGTCAGGAATCTAAGACTTGGGCTTTGTACAGATGGGATGAATCCGTACGGGACATTGAGAAGCCAACATAGCACTTGGCCAGTCATGCTTGTTATATACAATCTTCCTCCCTGGCTGTGTATGAAAAATAAGTACGTAATGCTGTCGTTGTTGATATCGGGCCCTAAACAACCTGGAAATGACATCGATGTTCATCTTGAACCTCTGATTGATGACTTAAAGAAACTCTGGGGTGAAGGTTTGATGACCTATGATGCTTCACTAAGAGAGACATTTCGTTTGCATGCTATGTTGTTTTGCACTATTAATGACTTTCCAGCATATGGGAATTTGTCTGGATATAGTGTCAAAGGTGCTAAAGCGTGTCCTATATGTGAAGAGAACACTGATTCAACAAGACTAAAACATGGCAGTAAGACTGTATATCTCGGTCATCGAAGGTTTCTTACAAAATTTCATCCGTATCGTAGGAAGCGCAAAGTATTCAATGGATTGAATGAGGAACGGAGTGCACCTAAACCTATACCAGGGGAGGTTGTTTATGAAAGAGTAAAAGACTTTGTCAATGAATTTGGTAAGAGATCACAATGTACTATGGCCACACTGAGTGACAAATCTTTATTCAAGAAGAAGTCAATATTTTGGGATCTTCCTTATTGGAGTTCTTTGACAGTCAGGCATTGTATCGATGTCATGCACGTTGAGAAAAATGTATGTGATTGCGTCATTGGTACTCTATTGAATATACTAGGTAAGACGAAAGATGGGATAAAATCCAGATTGGACCTATGTGAAATGGGAATAAGGTCAGAATTAACAGAATTACATGAAATGGGTAATAAAAGAACATACTTACCTCCCGCTTGTTACACGTTATCTAGAAAGGAGAAGAAAGCTTTTTGTGAATGCTTGACAAATGTTAAGGTGCCATAGGGTTACTCATCCAACATCTGTAGATTGGTATCAATGAAAGATATGAAGTTGATAGGTCTTAAATCTCATGATCGTTACACTCTAATGCAACAAATATTGCCTGTGGCAATTCGATCTATATTGCCGAAGCATGTAAGGTTTGCAATCACCAGACTTTGTTTCTTTTTCAACAGTATGTACAACAAAGTTATTGACCCTGATACTCTCGATAAATTGCAAAGAGAAGTGGTTGTTACCCTATGTCAGCTTGAGATGTATTTTCCTCCGTCGTTCTTTGATATCATGGTACATCTTGTTGTCCACTTGACAATGGAAGTGAAAATGTTGGGACCAGTTTTCTTGCATTGGATGTATCCCTTTGAACGATACATGAGTGTTTTTAAAAGTGATGTTCGAAACTGTTATCGGCCTAAAGGGAGTATTATCGAGGGTTATGTGGCGAGAGAGGTTATGGATTTTTGCAATGACTTTCTCAGTGGTAATGACACTCCTGATAATGACAAGAATATTGACGAGCAATTTGGCAAAGGAATTTTGGGATCACGTGTGAAAGTAATCAGCCGTGAGCAGTTGGAACAAGGTCACTTGTATATTTTACACAACATGGATGAACGTTTATATCGAGGAACATACCAATTTCATCAAGAGACAATATCCTCAAGACAATACAATGTGGCTTGCTAGAGAGCATAACCAGACATTTATTACGTGGTTTGAAAATAAAGTCTTACATCAACTATCTCAAACACCAGATGATATTACTGAAACTATCAAATGCCTCACCTTTAAACCAAAATTGACTGTTATGTCTTATGAAGGGTATGACATTAATGGATTCACATATTACACAAATCGCCAAGATGATAAGAGTGTCATCCAAAATAGTGGGGTCACCCTTCAAGCATCGACTATGTTTTTTGCAAGTACAAAGGATAAAAGTCCACGTGAAGCTAAAATGTCATATTACGGTGTCATTGAAGACATATGGGAGTTTAACTACATAGATTTTAGAATTCCGCTCTTCAAATGTAATTGGGTTGATAACACCAAAGGAGTTATAGTGGATGAATTGGGTTTCACTTTAGTGAACTTTGAAAAGATTGGCAAGAAGGGTGAACCATTCATATTGGCATCACATGCGAAACAAGTATTTTATATCGATGATCCTGCAAATGATAAATGGTCGATTGTTCTTCATGGTAAAATACAGTTCATTGAAGATCCTATAGATGAAGAACAATACTATGATAAGTATGATGACTCCAGTCCATTCTCAGTTGGGTTGCCAACACCAGCAAATATTGAAGCTAATGATGACTTGTATGTGCGCGGAGATCACAATGAAGGATTGTTAATTGATAAAAATCGCAATATTAGAGGCATGTTTATATTTTTTATATGTTTTATTTTTTTGAATGTGAACTTTACAATGTGAATGTGAACTTTACAATGTGAATTTTACAATGTGAATTACTTTATAATGTGAACTTTACAATGTGAATTACTTTACAATGTGAATGTGAACTTTACAATGTGAACTTTACAATGTGAATGTGAACTTTACAATGTGAATTTTACAATGTGAATTCCTTTATAATGTGAACTTTACAATGTGAATTACTTTACAATGTGAATGTGAACTTTACAATGTGAGCTTTACAATTTGAATTACTTTACAATGTGAACTTTACAATGTGAATGTGAATTTTCAGATGGCTGAGCATTCTCCTGATGACCGTGCTGATGATTACCGTGAGGGTGAGGACATCAATGCGTCACCTCACAATGTATGTTTTAAAAATATATCATATATTTATATCTATATGTCCATTTATAGTTATATCTTGTAAATGTGTTTATTTTGTCAAATTTTAGGTTGATGATGCACATGTACCATCTGAAGCACTTGAGCCACTTGATCAACAACACAAAAAAGTTGACAAGAGAAGGGGCATCACTATGATGAAGAAGTCAATAGCGGAAAAGGGCAATGGACCCAAACTTGTTGTGGATTTTGATAATGTAGGAAATGCATCTGGTGTGAATCGCAATTCATTTGTTTCATATATTGGGTATGTTACTCGTAGCCATTGCGGTTGTAAGATAGATTCTTGGCATAAAGTTTCTAAGGAGAAGAAAGACGTAATATGGAAGGATTTATGCGTGAGTTATTATTAATTTGCAATTCTATTTTGTAGATTACTAATTTTTTGGATACTAGTTAATAACAATTCTATTTTGCTGAGTATATTTGAATTGGATGAAAAGCTACATCGTAAATGTGTGATGCAACGCTGTGGGAGAGTCCTAAGGAACTATAGGACAAATCTCACCCAAGAATACATAAAAGAAGCTGACAAGAGGAAGAAGACAACCACTAAATAGTGGAACTTCCTCGACAAAGAAGAATGGGACGCGTTTGTTGCTTCAAGACAAACTGATGAATTCAAGGTATTAGGCGTCAGTCCCAATCTCATTAATATATGTTGTATTCACCTATTCAAGATTAACATTTACTGTTACTAACCAAATCATTAATGTGCATACTAACTAGGCCCTCAGTGAGGCACAAAGATCAAGGCGTGCACTGAATGTGCATGACCACACAATGGGTCCAAAGGGGTATGCATGCATTCGCCAAAGACTAAAAGTCTGAGGCTACTGCTATGTCTGTTGCTACTCAGGAGTCCTCTACTATAGGTAGCACACCTCTGCCTCGCCATGATGTCTGGATAGCTGCGAAGCAAAATAAGAAGGGAGAAATAAGGAAGCCCGCAACTGCCGAGGCGGCTGAAAAAATGGTAAAATACAACACTTACAACAATCGTTTGAATATTGATTATTTGTGGTGTTTACTTAATTAAAATTTTTTGTTTTGGTGATTAGCGGGAGCTGCACGAGCTGAGGAAACAAGGCAAGTTCATCCCTGAGGGGACAAGGGATGCATTGACTGTTGCTCTGGGTAACCCAGAGCATCCTGGACGTGTTAGGGCTGCAGGCGCTGGTGTGGGCATCAAAGCATTTTTTGGGCCATCCCAGCGCAAACATGTCCCAAAAGTGGGACTTTCACAAGAAGAGGTAACATATTTTTTCCTTGTAGATGTTACTGTAAAAGAGAATTCAATAATTAGAATTTGACGTTTCTTTTATCCATGTATAGGTAGATAAGCTATTTGATAGGAAACTCGAAGAAGCAATGAAAAAGTGGCAGGCATCTCAGACTGCCACTTACCAGACAATACCTATGGTGTCTCCTACTGCAGGCTCTACTCCTACTGCAGAGGTTGGGAGTAATCATGTAGACCCACCACCTAGCAAATCCGCTGTAAGTATTTCTATGACATAGTAACTAGTTTTTTAATTCAAGATGATATGTTTTCAAGATGATATGTATATATGAAATTGTAGTCGTTTCAAAAAAAGATGATATGTATATATGTATATAACATTCTTTACACAAAAATTTATAGGGGTTGAAGCCATGCCGTCTAAAAGTTAATGAATATGTCATTTCAGAGGCGTCGGCTTACCCATCCCTACCAGGGGAAATGTTTCATGGGTCTCCATTACCAGCTGGTTGGATTCGTGTGAGCCCATTACATATATTCCCCAAGTGGATGGATCTTCCATTGCCATATGCCCACCCAGATTGTGAAACGCTTGGTGAGGCAGAAGGCGGAGTGATATTGTGGCTAAAAGCGGATGTCATCTTTACTGAAACTGTATGGTAAATTTACATTACGTTAAATTGTTAGTGTGTGTATATGATGTCAGTTGATCTGAAATTATTATATATATATACAGGTTAAAAAGAAGACACCCACAACATCTAAGCCTCCATTTCCACCTCCTACATTACCCAGTTGGGTTCCACATGACCTACCTGTCCCGTTAGGTCCTAACTGTAGGGGTATGGCAATATGGTTAGGCGAACATGATATAAATTGCCCTATAACTGTTTCTATAGATTCAGATGTTGCAGGTCAATCATACGAAAGCAAACTATTTATACAAGATATTTTGGAGTTGTTTCGATATGATTGGCTAAATACATCTGTGATAGAGCTATGGATAAGGTGAGATCTTCTTTATACATCCATATACCTTGTGTAGGATCTGGTGATCTAGTTTCTTATTTATTAATGCATGCGTAATTAATACATATTTTGCAGCTACTTAGACAAGATATGTGCAGATTTTGCATTCGAACATGTAGGATATTTGATTCCATCTTTGATTAGTCTAGTGGCTAAAGACCCTCCGTCAGTTCAACAATACTGCTGTGAGGCTTTTACAATTTTTGCTCAAAATAAGAAGACGGTGATAATGGCTCCATTCAATGTAGAGTAAGTTTACTTTGCTTATTATAATTTGGACTTAAGAAAATTACATTTTTATTGTGGATTTTGAGTTATTAATTTTTAACTTTTTACCTCTAGTGGTATGCATTGGGAGTTACTGGTTATTGTCCCCGAGATGTTCACTGTCTATTATCTAGATCCTAAGGGTAGTAAATTAAATACAAAATATGGACACATAATGAAAATGACATTATTCCGATGAGAAATATTTCATTTTTATATCCGTTAACATATGTTTTACATTACTATTTAATTATGCAATGTACTGTGTTACATTAACATGTAGGGGTTTTGATGAGTTCAAAAAGGCTGGAGGAAAGGTCCCCACGAAAAAGAACCAGCCAATAATTTGGAAGAACGTGAAAGTAAGTTCCCGACTGCAATATATGTATATATTATTTATGTGAACAATGCTTAATTAGTTGTATTTTTTAATATTTTGTATGTTTGAATTTATAGTGTGCTACACAAGACAACGGATGGGCATGTGGATACTATGTGATGCGATTTATGCACATGATTATGCCGCAATGGACATCGATTGTATTGTTGAGGTATTATATAGTCTCATTAGATAATATGAAATATATCAATCTTATTTATAGCTCATTAATTATATATATACATCATTCTCTTTACAGGTGTTTAAAACTGACCACACTACAGGAACGACCTTACCAGATGTACATGCTCCCTATACGACGAGTGAATTAAATGAAGTAAGAGAAGAATGGGCAACAACCATACAAGTAGTGGGGTTTTAAGATATAATTGGGATGTTGATAGCGAATAATGACTAAAGAATGATATTTTGTAAATGAATTTCTGAATTATAATATATGTGTGAATGTTTCTACATGTCTGGATGTTTCTACATGTGTCTGAGTGAAAATGAATGAAACTGTTGGTTGCTATATGAATGTTTCTACATGTGTGAATGTGAAAATGAATGGAACTACAGACTGCTAGCTACATGAATATTTCTAAATGTGTGAAAATCAAATGGAACTGCAGGTTGCATTGCTAAATGTGTGAATATTTTTGTTGTTAATTTTGCAGGTTTGTGGCATGTTGTTGGCCGATATCAATGGATGTGTAAAACCTGCAGTTCATAACTGAACTGCAGGTTTCTCATCCTACGACCAGCCATACAGCAGGTCTGCAGACTGACAGAAAAAAACTAAAAATAGGCATCGGTTATTTGTATAAAACCGACACCACATCGTTACAATGTCAGTTTCTAATAGTAACCGACGTCTATTTCCTTAACACCACGGCCGTGCTGGCCAGCACGGTCGTGGCAGCAGACCAAAAATAGGATTCAGATATTTGTATAAAACCGACGCCACATCGTTACAGTGTCGGTTTCTAATAGTAACCGAAATCTATTTCCTTAACACCACGGCCGTGCTGGCCAGCACGACCGTGGTAGCAGACCACACACCACGGCCGTGCTGGCCAGCACGGCCGTGTTGGGAGTTATATGATGTCGGTTTCTTATCTAATAACCGACGCTGATAGTGCCTAAGATGGCGCCCTTCTGTGGCGTGAAGGTATATGGCGTCGGTTTCTTATCTAATAACCGACGCCTATAGTGCCCTACTGGCGCATTTTCGGTGGCACGCAAAGGGTTTTGGCGTTAGTTTTTGAACCGACGCGTAACGGCTGGGCTTTTAGCGTCGCCCACATAGGTGTCGCTTAGAAACTGACACTAAAGGCCTTAAATAACTGACACTAAAGGTCGGTTATGTACTAGTGTCTAAGCATAAAGAAACTATGCTTGTTCAGAATTACGAATTTTTGTGGTGTTTCCTATTCTGTTACAGTTCTATATGAACTTGTAAACATGTGTATGACATTTCTAAGGTGTAACATGATCTGGGATATGTTGATAGCAACAACATATGGTGATATGTACAAAACAATTGATGTTTCAAATTAGGGTTTTCAAGCCATTTCCTTCTCTATCACACAACCGATGGTCATACCATTCAACAACCAATAGTGTTTCTATCATGGCAACTGATTTTCGTGATCAAGGGTGTCAAAATTATGGTGAAAAACTATGGTCACCCCCTTAGGTCAGGTTTTGACTCAATTAGACGTTTAATTATCATCCACTAAGTATTCTAATGATGTTATCAATCGATGATGATATTGGCTTAATATTTGATGGTGTTAACTGAATGTATTACTGATCTAGCAACCAATGGTGACCTAATGATCACAATTAATGGTGGATCAGGTCATCACCATATATGATGAATTAGGAATGTAATTGTAGATTTGACTAAAACTTAAACCAATAGTTCCTTGGTTCAATTGATTTAATGGTCAGACTTATACTTCAATTGATAAGCTTGAACAATGAACTTGATCCAATGAATAAGATTGGATGATTCAACATCCAATGGATTAGAATAAATCATATGGTATTATATGTGGATCCTAGTGAAGATAACTCAATGGTTCAATACCATTAATTGGTAGTCTTTTCTTTTCCATTATATAGTTATATTTGATAAATCACTATAATAAGTGGATCATAACTCCCATGTGATCTAGCATGTTACACCTAACCTTGATGTAATTATATGTTGTTGATTGGTTATAATCTGACCTCTTGAATGATTAATGTGATAATGAATTACACTCTTCTTATTTTGAAACCACAATGTAGTACTATTTGAATATCATAGTGCCTTGCCATGTTAATATCTATGGACACATATGTGCTAAAGATATTTTGAGCCTTGTTTAAGGCATGGAATGATGATGATAACCTTATATGAATAATGTGATGGTCTTAACCACCTTTGGGCATGTTTGAAACCATGATTGAGGTGAAATCCTGTTCATGTTCCAATAAGGGTTAAAACCCTAGAACTTGTGATAAGATATTGGTATCTTGTAATAGTATGATGATAAGTGTGGTCCATTAATTTGCAATGAATGATAGAATGTGGTCATGTGATTAAGATTTATATCTCAAATTTTTATATCCTTTTGAAGTTGTTATACATATACTCTTGTTAGAAAAGAATTAGGGTTTGAATGTCCACTTGTATAATAAAGCCTTAATGCATTAAATTAGCAGTAATTAATCAAGTGTAACCTTAATCATGTAGAGCCTTGTGCCATAGAGCCATCTTCAGTGTCAGAACTTACTGGATGGTGAAATGAGTATTCCCAAGGGAAACTTAGAGCGCATACTGTTGAGTATGTGGGGGTGGCAAGTTGAGGATATATCCTTGTCATCCACAATTGTAGCTTATGGAGGACGACTATGGTCATGCCTATGACATTTGATGTGATTGAGGACAGTTGTGATTGTACATCAAATTAGAGGGTTTTGTATACCCTATTTTCTAGTGTTGTAACTTGTACCAAGTACAGACTAGTTGTTATCAATTGACTATATGTCACTGTTGGCAGTTTGACTGGTATGTCACTGCAATTTACTCGTACTGACCGAGGGGAAGAGATCTTAGGATACCGACACTCCTAGATCTTATACGGAACTGAATAGCACTTCGCAGTGGTCAGTTGGACTTTGAGTGATACGACTCAAACTCCCCAGGGCATAATAATAAAAGATATAATACCATCTGTGTATTATAATTGCTAGATTTTAATATGTATCGCATTGGTTGATTAACCCTTGTCTTGTCTTTGCACTACATAGTTCTTACATGATGCAGATTATGAAAATTTTGTAATTCTACTTAATGCTACAACTTATTTGCTTAACTGCTTACTATGATTAAACTATTCAATCTTTTTCATGTTGCTTATTCGATACCCTAAGTTCTCAATGTATTTACTGTTAATTAATATGTTATGATTAATATATGTTGGAGAGTATTATATCTTTCTCTGGGATTGTCTCTCACCCGTGGGTCACCACATTTTTTTAGGTGGCCGCGGGAAATGAGGTCGAGGTCGTGCTGTGGAAGAGAACCAACCTGGTGATCAATAGATTCAGAAGGTTGGTTAGTTGTAGATGTTAGTAGTAGTATCCTAGTGTCATCCTTATACTCTCAGGTCTGGGTATGGAATGTGTTTTATAGATTATATACTCGTATCGACATGATATTTTGGTAGCATGCTAATGCTTGTAAATATATGGCATGTACATGTTAAATATATTTTGTATGCAGGATGTGACTGAGGTCTTTGGACCCATACTTAAATACTTGTTACAATATATGAGAATGGAATGATGGACCTTTTATAAATGTTCTAAAGTTTATTTACACTGTTGGAATTGGTTTTAATTATCCCACATTTTGGATTATGTGATTAATTAGTAGTTGATCATGTTTTGTGTTTTGTGTTTTGAGTAATCTCATTTAGCATGACGAGGTGTCACACAATGAATCTGGTAAAAGTTCTTAAGATGCAGAAAATGAATCTAAGATTATTGGTTTTGATCTCAATTGGAGTGAATTCCTTAGGATTGTGGTTTCATCTCGGTTAACATTGCAATTAACATCAAAAAATTAATAAACATCTCTCATATCCCTAGACTAAGAGACATGTAGAAAGAATTACCCAATCTCACAGCATAATTCACTACCTAATCTAATATCAATCCCACTCTCGTAATGATTGTGTTATTAGTTAGGTGTTTTTATCAAAAAATTTGGGTAGTATCTTCATATTCGTAAGCCTCCTTTCTTAAAGGGCGATATAAAATATGTATTTCTGTGAATTTTCCAACCATTAGTTCCCCTTTTCAATGCAAAAAAATGTCTAATTAACTACCTATGGTGATTAAGCACGGATAGTTCATGAAAATCTCACATAAATAAGTCTAGAAATAAATGTCGGCTGCCTGCATACGCTGTGGGGAGGAGGAGACCATCCTCCATTGTAAGGCCCCTAAACTTGCTTAATGAGTTGAATAAGCTTAATTTCCATAATTTAATGCTTATCACCCTAATATAACCTTGTGTTATTCTTTGAAATAATAAGACAAGCTTAAGTTTTAAATTTGGTCCAATTTGGACACTGGTTGAGCAAGTTATGCAATTTTATGCACATTTTGGACTTTTCTGCAATTTACCCAATTGATAGGTGTTCTTTGCAATTTATCACTAGCATTATGTTCCTTGGATATTCTATCATAATTCTTGAGCTTTTTGAGACATGGTGCACCTATTTAAACCTTGGTTTGAAGGTGTTTTCTCCAAGGGTATTTTAGGGTTTACCCCTTCATGGATGAGCTACCTTTAGTAGCTATCAACTAATGAATTATGATTGGCTGGGAAATTCGACAAAGGAAAGCTAAGAAGGTTTATATGGATTGGTGGGGGAGCTTCTTGTGTGTGTACTTGTATATTCTTAATAGTTTAAGGCCATAGACACATGGGGAAGCTACTTTTACACTTCATGCTTGCTTCCATCCTTATCCATGGGCTATATTTACCTCTTCCTTACCCAAGTATGAAACTATGCTTGCTTTCTCTTTCCTCTAACCTGTATAAATGACTCCACTCTATTTTTCTGTGGAACCAAGTGCTCTAAGGTAGAATAAAACCTCTTTTTGGAGAAGAAGGTCTCCTAGAGCTCCATTTAGCCCTACCTAGGGTTTCCAAGGTCATCTTCTAGGGATTTTAACCAAGGCAAGTTATTTTCTTCCTCCTTTCTCTATTTATCTTGCTCTTATCCTTCCTTAGACCTTCCTCCAGGTTGTAATCTTGCTGTTCCATCGTATAATTTTCTCTAAAGCTCTAAAACCCTACCTTTCTTGCTCCTTATGCTTAGGGTTTGCTCATTTATTGATAAAGAAATGTGCTAGATGGACGAGTTCATAGCTTATGCTTAGATTTTCTACCCCACCTTCTTGTGTTTCCTTATATTTGGGATTTCATATTCTCATTATAGGCAAGTTTTATAACTTGCTGCATGTTTATTTCTTACCACAAGCTTGCTAGCTGATGTTCTTGCTTGAAAATGACGATTCATGCACTAAAAAGTTATGTTTGACTTGGATTTCGATTTTTATAATGCTTCTTGTTCTGATTTCAGTTATAGATGAACCTGTGATCATGTGTAAGTTATTCCTAAGGTATAATATGACTTGGTTCAGGTTGATTTGACAATCTATGGTGCTAAGCATCTATCAACCAATGGTCAATTTTAGGGTTTTAAGCTGATTTCTTCTATAAACCCATGACCCGATGATGGTACAATTACAACAAACCTATGGTGTTACCTTCATGACAACTTATGGTGGTGACCAAGGGTGTCAACTGACATTCACCCCCTTAGGTCATGTTTTGTCCTAATTATAAGCTTAGTGATTAACAACTAAGTACCCTAATGATGCTATCAATCAATGGTGATATTAGTTTGATATTTGATGTTGATTAATAAATATAGTGCTCATCTAACAACCTGTTGTATCTTAATGGTCACTAATGATGGTGGATCAGGTCTCAAAAACCTATGGTGAGTTAATCATATAGTTTTAGCATCAATTAAGCCTTAGACCAATGGTTTGTTGGGTCACTTGATGTAATGGTTGGACCTATACTGTAATTGATGGCTTTGACATATGAACTTGACCCAATGGTCAAGATCTAATATTTATTCCTCCAATAAGTGGAATGATCGCTAATGTAATATGTTGGTCCTAATAATGCTATTTATATGGTTTCCTTTATATGATCAACTTAAGGAGCTTACTTGTTGACAATGGATGGCTTGTTTTAAATGAACAATCGGTTGTGGGTTTTACCCTACTCTCAATGGAACTTTTGTGTAGTTAATCAAGGGATGTCTAGGGTTAGAAGGTGACTCTTTCTAGAGTACAAATCAAGGACTTCATAGGTTTTTTATACAAGGTGCTTACTTATGTAAACAACCAATGTTCTTACCTTTTAAACATCCAATGGTTCTGGGTGACATTGTGGTATAGTGTTCTGGGTTGAATGATGATGGAAAAAATGGAGGGTTACCCTTAATAAGATAGTCTTAACTATTCACTCATATGAATAGAAGGGATGATAATCATATTGTGTTGATATGTAACTGTAATGAGGTATAGCTTGTTATACCTAGCTTTAATATAACTAAATGATGGTAATTGGGTATGAATAGTCCTTGAATGACTAATACAATCATGGAGTACTCTATTACTATTGTTGAAACCCTAGTATGCTATAACTCGATGGTTACACCCTGAATTATGTGTGGGTTCATACTTGAGAATAGTATGGAATGTGATGGTTATGCTTCACCTTATGCATCCATGAGCCAATGGGGATGCCTTGAGTTAGGGTTTTGGTATAAGTGATGATTAGTAACATTGATATAATTTATCATGTTGAACCTAATTCTAACGCAAATAGATAAAGATGAGGATTCATGTTTAACATTCTTATATGACAGAATGATGGTGGAATAACCTCTTTAACATGGTCATAACCTTAATGTGTTAATTGGTGGTTATCATAGCCACATGGTTGATACTTTCTTATGCTAACCATGTGCATTATGAATATGATGAGTGTTAATCATATCTAGATTCCTTGCATGTTGATGTAATAAAGGAATGTTCTTAATGTTAATATAACCCTACTATGATTGTTTATGAATATCTCCTAGATCATTAATGCAATATTATATTGATCTGGTGTATTATACGTAAGTGATGTTGTTGAGCCTTGTTATAAGGCATGGAAAAATAATGATGATCTTGCAGGGAATAGTATGATGGTCTTAATGACCTTTGGGCATGGTTGAGCCCTGAATGAGGTGTAATCCTCTTATGTTGATAAGGGTTGATACCCTGTGATATTGTGAAAATGATTTATATCCTATGATAGTATGATGGTCTTAGTGACCTTTGGGTATGGTTGAGCCATGAATGAGGTGTAATCCTCCTGTGTTGATAAGGGTTGATACCCTATGATATTGTGAAAAGGATTTATATCTTGTGATAGTATGATGACTAGTGTAGTCTAATGAATGGCAAGTGAATCATACCATATGATGATGAGATGAGAAATTATGTTTCATACATTTTATATCTTTTCAAGTTTTGATATTTATATGCTTGCTAGAAGTGAATTAGGATTTGTATGTTCACTTGTTTGATGCAGCCTTAATTCACCTAATTGGCATAACTAATCAAGTGCAACTCTAATCATGTAGTGACCTATGTCATAGAGCCATCATCAGTGTCAGAACTTGCTGGATGGTGAAATGAGTATTCCTAAGGGAAACTCAGAGCACATACTGTTGAGTATGTGGGGGTGGCAGGTTGAGGATATATCCTTATCATCCACAATATAGATTATGGAGGATGTCTATGGTCATGCCTCATACATTTGATGTGATTGAGAATGGTTGCAGTCGTGTCTCGGTGATTATAACATGATGTGATTAGAGGACAACTGCGATTGTACCTCAGTGATTGGGTTTGTATACACTAGTTTCTAGTATCGCGACCTGTACCAAGGGCAGACTAGTGGTTAGCAGCTTGACTATATATTGCTGTGGTGGCAGCTTTGACTGATATGTCACTGCCTTTTTACTCATACTGACCGAGGGGAAGAGATCTTAGGATACCTGCACTCCTAGATCTTGTATAGCCCTTCGTAGGGGTCGGTTGGCCTTTGAATGTTACGATTCAAATTCCCTAGGGTGTAATAAAAGATGTAATACAGCTGTGCAGCATATTTTTTTAGGGTTATACATGACATTTCACATTGGATGATAACCTTTTTTTGTTATCTTTACATAAAGATGATGGTTAGTGCAATTAAGAGATATTAGATATACTTATGTTGTGGATATGCTTAAGATTATATATGCGTACATACAGTAGCCATGATTATGTTGATAACTATACTGCTACTGTTGATTATAATCATGATGCTATCTATCCAATGTTGTTAGTTATGTTTAGCATGCTAGCCATTCCTTTGTAACTAGAGATGCATATACTGCTAATCATGCTTATCCAAATAGTTGTGCGTATGTTGTTAGCTCTTTTTTATGATGTTGATATGTTCAACCTATTAGACATGCTAATGTTGTTAGCTATGCTTATGTGGCTAGACTTATTCATAATGATAGAGATTCTATGTTACTAGGCTTGCTCATGATTCTAGATATGCATATGTTACTGAATTGCTTATATTGTCAACAAGATAAAGGATGATAGTTATTATCCCTTTATGTATTTTGTTAATCATCAGTACTGTTGTTCTTATTTGTTATATCTGATTAAACTACTTAACTGTTTAATTACTAAAAAATGATGTAATCAATAAATGTTGTTGGAGGTTATATCTCTTGCTGGGACACGGATCTCACCCTTGTGGTTTGCCACATTGTTTTTTGGTAATAAAAAATGACGAAGACAAACATGTGGCAGCAAAGAGGAGCTATAGTAATGAATCTTTAAGAAAGATGATTAGATATCTAGTGTGTCCTAGAGTCATCCCTATACTCTAAGGTCTGGGAGAGAAAAAGTTTGTATATGGTGTTTCAAACGAATTAGACTTTTGTTAGCATATTAATGCTTGTTTGTGTGGCATATACGAATATTGTTCTCATATGAATATATGTGGTGGCTAAGATGATAGAACAATTTATATCAATTTATTGGCATAGTATGGATATAAGAAAGATGTTTGGCTCTTATGCAAATGTTTCTGAGCGGGTGCTAATGTTGAAATCGGTTTTAATTTACCCATTTTTTGGGTATGTGATTATCGATTGTGATTTATGTTTTGAGTAATCTCGTTTAGTGTAACGGGTTCTCACATCCATGCTCTTCGGGATTGCAACTAAGTAAAGCTACATGGAAGCTAGTTGCTCCGATTCTACAAGATGATTTCTTCGAAGCTACCAATACCTAAGCATGGTTGGAGCACAATCTCAAAACTCAAGGGAGGGAGCACCTGTGCCTCTCTACTTTCGTTATTACTAGCTGGATCCTGTGGAAGAATAGAAACGAGACCATCTTTGAGAACAAACAAAATTCTGTTGAACTGCTAGCTACTAGAATCAAAAGTGAAGTGTTGTCTTGCCACCATGCCTTAGGGAAAGGGAATGTGAGCCTCTAGCGTCCTCCTCACAAACTGCCCAGATGGCCTATGGCCCCAGGGGTGGAATATATGCTTAATGTTGATGTAGTGTTGGACACATCTAAGCAGATGATGTGCACAAAGTCAGGTCCTTTGAGACAGTCGAAGCCATTGTCTAGGTGGGGGGAGCTTATACTATGAGCGGTAGTGATGTTCTAAAGGGAGAGATGCAATCCATAGCTAGAGGTCTTGATGGTATTTCAGAACGACACTTGACTTCCTGTTGTCTTATATCTGACATGCTTTTGAGTTGCACGATCTTCAGAGACAAGATTGATACTCCAGTTTATCTGACTACCCTTAAAAGGGCTATTATGGAGAAGACAAAGAAGTACTAGTCCTTCATTCTCTATCACTACACTCGTGAGTTCAACTACTTGGCCGATGTTCGGGATAAATGGTATTTGAAGCAACTAGCACCGAACATATACCTCCAATATTGTCCTAATTTCCTCGACAACACTTACATAGAGGAGGGATACCCGAACCTCCTCGCTTGGGCCTGTCAAGAGGGGGTAGTTGAGTATGCGTGAGTCTGTAGCCTTATTGTTTGAATAATTAGAGATAGGTTCCCCTAAAAAAATATAGTAAATCATTTGGAAACATTAGAATTATATTTATTTGATGAAACTAAGTATCACATGATAAATATAATAAATACGCACAAATTGATATGAAAATGAATAATAAGTACACAAAAATCAATAATAAATAGCATGTGAAAACAATAATTATCTGATGCATCAATCACAAAGAAAATGTGTTTGTGTCTGCATTAGAATCTATAAAAGAGATGCAACTTTGTTAAAACATTTTTGATATAATTTGATAAGATTGACAATATTAATCAAACCTTTAATTACTTGTCACTCCCACTATTTTGTTCAAATTTATAGCCCTCACATATAAATTGAGAAGATTGCACCATACAACCTTCTAGTGATCTAAGACCCAAAACAATTGAGTTATTACCGAGAAAACACCACATCTGTAACTAATTATTAAGGTAGACAACTTTTTCCAATTACATCTTATGCAATTTTTAGGTAGATGGTAGGGATAACTCTTTGCCATAGTCATCTACATGCCTATAGGTACTTAATCTCATTACGATCACCTCATTAAGTTTGACCCAAAAGCCAACATGATAATAATGCACTATGGTTGGTAGGCCCTCATAACTACATCACACTTCCACAAAATGGACAACACACCACGCTTGGCGTGCCCACACTTAATCGATCAACATGTTCATGTGTGTTCTTTTTAGAAAGCATCTAAGACTTAATATTTGATTGAGGGATCTTATACTTATATAAATACATATAGATATCCAATAAACACATACTAATATGTATCATATACATATAATATCTACAAACAAAATATGCAATTATATAATATGAGAGATGGTTATGGCCATGCTATTGTAGTTCCTTGGAGCTATAAGAAATTACTTCCATCTAAGGTCCACATCATATGTAGCAACCAGTTGTTGATGACGATCTGTGCTAGAACCAATCCAGGTCAATCAGATCAACTTTTGAATTGATCAGTTGGCCTCTTGGTTGGTAAATTGGTCTCTCATATTAGTCGTCTGGTCTTCGGTGCAAGTGACTTGTGGACTCCTCCAGTCGATTAGTTTGGCCACCTATCAATTGGTCATATCCTCCTGCCGAATGGCCTCCTTGTTCCTCTAGTCGACCGATTCATCTTCTGAAACGGTCGGTTCTTCTCTAGCAGAACACCTTCTTTGCCATGATAGAAAAGAAATTACCCTAATTCTATTTAACATATTATATTGTAATAGGAAAACCTCAAGTTACATATGAGGAGAGTATAGGAAGGAAATAATTAATACTTTAACATATGAAAAGGGGGGGAGAGGCTTAGTATGCAAGCTAATATATAAACAAGAATAGCAACCATCCAACCAAGCACACATATCTAGCATATTGTCCATAGCCATACTAACATCCACCATCAAAATCAATTTTAGGGTGACACATATAAATTGCATATATATATCATATCATACATATACATAGGGATTGCATTTGGTATTTAATTAGATATGTATATTAATCATTTAAATATTTGCATTGCATGTAATAGATAAATAATAAAATGAAAAAATCCGGTCATATCGATTAAATCCCAAAATATAGTAAATTGGCATGACTTTGATACCAATATTGGAAAATATGGCATCAGATAAGGCAAAAGAAATAAAAAAATTACTGCCATATTTCTCATAGACTGTAGATCACGTCAACAACTATGATCTGGGAAGGAAAGGTTACAAGAGATATACATGATCCTGGAACAAGTCCATTGACTTATACTTGCAACAACATGCTTCATCTTAAAGATGCACTCGAGCAGTTGTCAACAATGGCCTCCCGGCGCAACACCAAGGATGATGGTTGAAGGCATCCTCCTAACGGTGGAAAATGCCTCCATGCCTCTACGTAGTCTACGTGGACCACCGGAAACTCCACGTTGTGATACTACACCCAACGGGAAGGAATTGTTCCTTCGAGCATCAACCTGCTAGGGTTGGTTCGCTCTTCCATGTTTTCTCTCCCTTGTTGTCCATCCCTTTTATGATAGGACTTGTTTGGGCACTCTAGTTATCGCAACTATAGAGGACAACATTTGGGATGATCTCTAAAAGCCTTGACTACCCCTCTATTTATAGGAAGACCAGGGTCATGGTTTCCAGATGGGGAATATAGATTCTCATGAATTTTGTGAAAGTTGTTAACCAAAAAACGATCAGTTGACACCTAAATTGACCCCTTCACTTATGAAACCATCACTTGCTTTTCTATTTTCAATAGAATTGGCTTTCAATATTCTATTAATGCATAACTAGAATCAATCCTCGAATCATATTGATCATTGAATTGGGTGATCCGGATGATGAGCCGGTCGTTTCATGGGTAATCTGTGGAGCTTCATTGACACAGCTACGTTTCTGGCGTTGAAAGAGGATCCCAACGAGCTCTTGTCCCGGAAGGATTCCCTGCTTCAAAGCCTGTCAGCAATTCATGGAAAGGAAGCACCAACCGACCCTTCAGTTGATCTCAATTTCTTCAAGGAACTGCTACATCAATCCGGTGGTATCTGGCAATTTCTCGATGAGGCATTAAATGTAGCTAGCAAGGCTGGAGGCGATCCAGTCGAAGATGCTACTGTCAATAGGATGTTGAAGAGGCTCTCCATGGTTAACAGTCGCAAACAGAAGGAGAAGGATGGCCAGGTTCAAGGGGAAGGCATTGCAGTCCTGTAGTTGGAAGACGAAGGCAGAGATGCAGACCCGCCGGACGAGCCGACCGGTGCCGCAAGCAAGGCAAGACAAGCCGACAATTTGTTATGTGGCTCCAAACCTACCAAACTCTCGGACATCCCTGCAGCCGCCACCATTTTTGCTTCGCATCAACTGGCTAGTTTGCTATCGTGATAGGATGGTGGTTCCAGATGCTGATGATCTGAGGAAGTTAGTGCTCGAGGAAGCACACACGTCGATGTATGCTATGCATCCATGTGTCACCAAGATGTACCATAGTCTGAAGGACTTGTATTGGTGGCCCGGTTTGAAGAAAGATGTAGCTGAGTTCGTGGCGAGATGTGTGGTATGTCTGCAAGTAAAGGCTGAACATCAGAAGCCGGCAGGTACATTGCAACCCTTGCCGATACCGTAGTGGAAATGGGATCATATGACCACGGATTTCGTAGTTGGACTACCCCAGACAACTAGGAATCATGATTCCATTTGGGTGATAGTGGACAGATTGACGAAGTTTGCCCATTTCTTACCAGTAAAGACGACATACACAACTGAGAAACTCGCTCGGGTATATGTGGATGAGATAGTACGTTTGCATGGTGTGCCAACAACGATAGTTTCTGACAGAGGTCCTCAGTTCACGAGTCATTTCTGGGAGCAGTTGCACAAAGCGTTGGGAACGCAGTTGAGGTTTAGTACCTCCTTTCACCCACAGACAGATGGACAGTCTGAGAGGACTATTAAGACTTTGGAGGATCTCCTTTGATCTTGTGTTTTGCAGTTCCTAGGCAGTTGGGATGTACATCTTAGTTTGATAGAGTTTGCCTGCAACAACAGTTATCAGCGAAGCATTGACATGGCTCCTTATGAGGCCTTGTATGGCAGGAAGTACAGATCTCCTTTGTGTTGGTATGAGTCTGGTGAGTATCAGCTGTTAGGTCCTGAGTTAGTACAACAGACAACAGAAAAGATCAAGGTGATACAACAACAGTTGAAAGTGGCACAGGACAGGCAGAAGTCTTACACAGACAATCGCCGACGACCTTTGGAATTCCAGGTAGGAGACAAAGTGTACCTTAAAGTCTCACCATGGAAAGGTGTGCTAAGGTTTGATTGGAAGGGTAAGTTAGCACCTAGGTATATGGGGCCTTACCCAGTTATAGAACGTGTTGGCAAAGTAGCTTACGAGTTAGAGTTGCCTCTAGAATTGCACATTTTACATCCAATGTTCCATGTCAGTATGCTGAAGAAAATTCATCCAGATTCGGGAACAATGATACAACCAGATGAGGTTGATCTTGATGCAGATGTGACCTACGAAGAAGGTCATGTGGCGATCCTTGACAGGAGGGTTAAGAAGATAAAGAGGAAGGACTTGGTTCTTGTGAAGGTTCTTTGGCATCATCGTGGCGTTGAGGAAGCCACGTGGGAGCTTGAGGAAGAGATGAGGAGGAAGTATCACTCGCTTTTCTCTTCAGATTTTGGGGATGAAATCCCTTGAAGGGGGTTAGCTTGTAAGGACCCTGAACTTCGTTTAGGGTTTACCCTATTTGTTTTGCTTAACCTTGATGCTTTGTTGCTTGCTAATCACCTTTGGTGGTGATTAGGGTTTTGTTGTGATGTGTTGAGAGTTGGAGGTGCTACTTGCAAATAACCCAAGCCTAGGCTTTGTGGGAAAGTTTGTCACCTTGTGAGGTGTCCCTCTCTCTCTCTTTGCTTCCTCTAGTATAGAGAGGAAGGCTTGGGCTCGTTGCTTTGAGTTCCTTTAGGCTTGGTTGAGCTTGTTGGGCCTTGAGGTGCCTTGCTTTGGTTTGGTTGAACCTTGTATCGGGCAAGAGAGGAGTGTGTCACCCATGGGAGTGTGTCGCCCATGGAGGTGTGTCACCCATGGAGGTGTGTCGCCCATGAGGAGTGTGTCGCCCTAGAGCCTTTGACCAAGCTTTGACCTCGTTTGTGTCACCACTAGTGGACACTTGGTGCTTGATGCTTGCATGTGGAAATAGCCTTGGGCATGTGTTTAGGGCTTGCTAGAGTGGTGGCTCGTGCACTAGGACAAGTGTCCCTAGGAGGAAGACACCTTGCTTGGCTCTACCTTGTTTTCTCCTCCCTTTCCTTCTATATATGTGTTCTTTTCCTCTTTCTAGGGATCCTTTAGTCTCTTGGTTTCCTCCTCTACCTTGGTGCACGATACCCTTCTCCCTTGCAAGCTTGGTGGACGACACCCCTTGGAGGAGCTAGCTTGGTGGCCGATCCTGCCTTGGAGCTTTCTTCTTGCTTGGAGCTTGGAGCTTGCCTAAAGGCGGGTTACATAACTCCTAACCCTAACTACTCTATCTCCTTCTATGATCTTGTTTATATGTTGTTAGATTAGTATCTTGCTTAAGTATCCATGTTGGCCGATCCTTGTGGTTTAGGGTTCTTGGTGAGCAATACTCCTTTCTCTCCTTGGTCTAGAGGAGTGAGCTTGAGCTTCTAGTTTCATGAGCAACACCCCTCTTTCCTAGTCAATTGAGGTGAGCTTGTACTCTAGTTTCTTGAGCAACACTCTCCTCTCACCATGGACTTGAAGGGTGAGCTTGGTGATGGTGGCGACTCTCTCTCTCTAGGGTTTTTCCTTGTGGCCGTTTGGTGATAGATGATGTGCAAGACCCCTCTTTCCTAGTCGATTGAGGTGAGCCATTTTTCTTGACCCTCTAGGTTTCGGGTGTCCTTGTGCTTGAGGAAGAAGATGATCTTGTGAGTTGTACCTTGGACGTTATGAGTGTGGGGAGGTGCTGCCCGACAGCCCTCTTGACCTAGACCTTGGGTGATATGCTATGTTGGTAAGGGGTGATATCCTTTGCCTCTGTGACGGGCGTCATAATATCACCTTGCCCTGTGACGGCCATTAGGCCCTGGTTTAGTTGGCTGGATGATAGGCCCCCTTTGCTGGCTGTTTGAGCTTTGTACAACCGACTTAGACGCAGCTGGTTGCTGTTGTGCTTTAAATGAAATAACTCCATATGACCTGTCACTACTCGTGGGTTGACTATCGCCTCCGGTTTAAAAACTCTTGTAACTTCTTAAGTTCTGCCATCTCTACTAGAGCCATCCTATACGGTGTCTGTGCAACTGGCTGCGTTCCTGGAACCAGATTGATCTTGAAATCAATCTCCCGGGGTGGAGGAACACCAGGAAACTCCTCAGGAAACACATAGGAAAACTCTCAGACAACTGACACACTACTACAGAAACCCCATTTGGCGTCGGTCTTTTAACCCCATTTGGCGTCGGTTTCCGACCGACGCCTATGTGGGCGCCGCTAAAGGTCGAACATTTCGGCGTCAGTTTTTTAACCGACGCCTATTTAACCTATAGGCGTCGGTCTTTTAGTATATAACCGACGCCAAAATGGTTCGCGCCACAGAAAACGACGTCATCTAGGGCACTTTCTGCGTCGGTGATTTACTAAAAGACCGACGCCTATATTCCATGTAGCGTCGGTCTTTTAGTTGATAACCGATGCATAAAGTGTCCTAGATGACGCCGTTTTCTGTGGCGCGAACCCCTTTGGCGTCGGTTATATACCAAACGACTGACGCTTTGTTGTTTAAATAGGCGTCGGTTCGATACAAATATCCGACGCCATTTCCAGGACTGCTTTGGCCACATCAGGCGTCGGTTATCTATACATAACCGACACTGTAGGTCTTTGCTGACGGTTTTCTATAAATAACCGACGCCTATTTATATTTTTTTTTTCATATCAGTTTGCAGGCCTGCTGTGGCTGGTCAGCAGGATGAGAACCTGCAGTTCAGTTTTCTGAACTGCAGGTTTACGACATCCATTGATATCAGCCTACAAACAGGCCGCAAACCTGCAAAAGTCACAAAGAAAATTTCACACAAGTACATACATTCAGACATCAATTCAATTCGCACATTCACACATATAGAAACATTCAAATACATGTATTAACATTCAGAAATATTCATTTACAAAGTATCATTCATTATTGCTATCAACATCCCAATTATATCTTACAGTTGCCACTGCTTGTATGGCTTTTGCCCATTCTTCTCTTACTTCATTTAATGCTTCCATCGTATATGGAGCATGTATATTTTTTAAGCGTTTACCTGTAGTGTTGTCAGTTTTAAACACCTACAAAGAGAATGATGTATATATATAAGTAATAATATAAAAATAAGATAAGATTGATATATTGCATACTAACTAATGAGACTATATATAATACCTCATGTATGGTATCGATGTCCAATGCGGCATATTTGATAATCATCTGCATAAATCACATCACATAGTATGCGCATGCCCAGCCATTGTCTTGTGTAGCACACTATAAATTGAAACATACAAAATAATACAACTAAGCACAATTCACATCAATAATATATATATTCGAGTCGGGAACTTACTTGTACGTTCTGCCAATTTATTGGCTGGTTCTTTTTCCTTGGGACCGTTCCTCCAGCCTTTTTGAATGCATCTAAACCCCTACATGTTAATATAACACAATAAATTGCATAAGTAGATAGTAATGTAATAAAAGATGTTAACGGATATAAAATGAAATATTTCTCACCAGAATAATGGCATTCTCATTACGTGTCCAATTTTAGGGTTCAATGTACTCCCCGCAGGATCTAGATAATAAACAGTGAATGTCCCGGGGACAATAACTAGTAACTCCCAATGTCTACCGCTAGAGGTAAGAAGTTAACAATTAATAACTCAAAATGCAAAATAAAAATGGAATTTTCTTAAGTCCAAATTATAAATAAAGTAAACTTACTTGACATTGAATGGAGCTATTATTATCGTCTTCTTTTGCTAACCAAAAATTGTAAAAGCATCTATACAGTATTGTTGAACATTATCAGGGTCTTTAGCTACCAAACTAATCAATGATGGAATCAAAAATCCCAAATGATCAAATGCAAATTGTTTGCAATGATCTTCGACTAAGTAGCTGCAAAACATATAGGCGTATGCATTAATATATAAGAAACCAGATCACCGGATCTTACACAAGGTATATGGATGTATAAACAAGATCTCACCTTATCCATGTCTCTATCATTGATGTATTCAGCCAATCATACATAAACAACTCAATAATATCTTGTATAAATAAAGAGCTATCGTATGATTGACCTGCATAATCTGCATCTAAAGAAATAATTATAGGGCAATGTACATTATGTGCCCGTAGCCAACATGCCATTCCCCTACAAGCAGGACCTAACGGGTATGTTAGGTCAGTTGGAACCCAATCGGGTAATGCGGGAAGTGGAAGTGGAGGCCTAGGTGCTCCTGGTGTCTTCTTTTTAACATGTACATATAATTTCAGATCAGTTGACATCATATATACACATTAAAAGTCTAAATCAATGTAAATTTATCTTACAATTTCAGTCGTGTAGACGACATCTGCTTTGGGCCACAATATCACCCCGCCTTCTGCATCAGCAAGTCTATCAATATCCGGGTGGGGATATGGCAATGTAGCTTCTCTCCAATCAGGTAACACACGTATCGGGCTCACACGAACGTAGCCCTGTGGCATTGGAGTCCCGTGAAACATTGCCCCAGGAAGGGACGGGTAAGCCTGGACCTCTGCAACAACGTAGTCTTGCATTCTTAAGCGGCATGGCTTCAATGCCTACAAATTTACGTAAAGAATATTATACATATATACATATCATCTTGAAAACATAACAACTTGAAAAGACTAACTACAATGTCATAAACAATACTTACAGCAGACGTGCTAGGCGATGGGTCTCCAGGATTACTCGTAGTCTGTGAATCAGGAGAAGAGTGGGTCGCCATAGGCGTATTGGAAGCCTGAGATGCCTGCCACCGCAGCAATTCTTCCTTGACCTTCTCAGCAACTACATCGTTGACCTTCTTAGCAACTAAATCCTCAACTCTCTTATTCTCCTATACATGGATAAAAGAAACATTAGCTTCTTATTAATGAATTTCCTTTTGCAGTAACATTCTAAAAAAAGAATAGGTTACCTCTTCTTGAGAAAGTCCCGCTCTGGGTTTGCGCTGGGATGGCCCAAAGAATGCTTTGATGCCAACACCAGCGCCGACACCTCTAACACGTCCAGGATGCTCTGGGTTACCCAGAGCAACTGTCAATTCATCCCTTGTGCCCTGAGGGATGAACGTGCCTTGTTTCCTCTTCTCGTGCAGCTCCCGCTAATCACCATAAACAGAAATTGGTAAGTTAACACCACAAATAATCAATATTCAAACGATTTCTCTAAGAGTGTTATTTTACCATTTTTGCAGCCGCCTCAGCAGTTACAGGCTTCTTTATTTCACCCTTCTTGTTTTGCCTGCCAGCTATCCAGATATCATGGCGAGGCATGGGTGTGGCAGACTCCTGAGTAGGAGCAGACTCCTGAGTAGCCGCAGACTCCGCCTGTAGTCTTTGGCAAACACTTGCATAGCCTTTTGGACCCATAGTGTGGTCATGCACATTCAGTGCACGCCTTGCTTTTTGTGCGTCACTGAGGGCCTAGTTAGTATGCACATTAATGATTTGGTTAGTAGCACTAAATGCTAATCTTGAATAGGTGAATACAATGTATATTAATTAAATTGGGAGTGACGCCTAATACCTTGAATTCTTCAGATTTTCTTGAAGCAACAAAATTGTCCCAATCTTCTTTGTCCAAGAAGTTCCATTGTTCAAGGGATGACTTCTTCTTCTTATCACCCTCTTTTATGTATTCTCTGTTCAGATTTGTCCTATAATTCCTAAGCATCTTTCCAGCGCGTTGCATCACATTTTTACGATGCAACTTCTCATCCAATGCAAACAGATTCTGTAAAATAGAAATGTTATTAACTAGTATCCAAAATAGAATTGCAAATAATAGAATTTGTAATCTACAAAATAGAATTGCAAATAATAATAACTCACGCATAAATCCTTCCATATCAAGTCTTTTTTCCCTTGAGGAACTTTATGCCAATTGTCATACTTAACACCACAATGGCTCCGAGTGGTACACCCAAGATAGTTTACAAAATTATTGCGGTTCACTCCAATTGGATTTCCTCCATTATCAAACTCCACCACCAATTTGGATCCACTACCACTTAGCACTAATAACTTCTTCAACAGAGTGATGCCCCTTTTCTTGTTAAGTGTTTGGTGTTGCGCATCAAGTTGCTCCAGTGCTTCAGTGGGTACAGGTGCATCAACCTAAAATTTGACAAAAATAAAACACACTAAATTAGCCCAATATAGAAATATAGGATATATGACATAACTAGAAGATAATGAATTTTATAGAAATACAGGATATGTTTTTAGAAATTACATTAGTATCCTCGCCATGCTCGTCATGGACAGCATGCTCATCATGGACTTCATGCTCATCATGGACATCATGCCCATCATGGTCAGCCATCTGAAAATGTCATTTAAAATGCAAACATTTAGCATTTGTATTAACTAGAATAAGGCAAACATTTAGCATTTGTATTAACTAGAAAAAGGCAAACATTTAGCATTTGTATTAACATACATGTCTCTAAAATTGTGATCTTTTATCAATTAACAATCCTTCATTGTGATCTCCACGCACATATAAGTCATCATTAGCTTCAATATTTTGTGGAGTGGGCAACCCAACTGAGAATGGACTGGAGTCATCATACTTATCATAGTACTCTTCTTCATCTATATGATCTTCAATGAACTGTCTTTTACCATGAAGAACAACCGACCATTTATCATTCGCAGGATCATCGATATAGAATATTTGTTTCGCCTGTGATGCCAATATGAATGGTTCACCCTTCTCGCCAATCTTTTCAAAGTTCACCAAAGTGAAACCCAATTCATCCACTATAACTCCTTTGGTGTTATCAACCCAATTACATTTAAAGAGCGGAATTTTGAAATCTATGTAGTCAAACTCCCAAATGCCCTCAATGACACCGTAATATGACATTTTAGCTTCACGTGGACTCTTATCCTTTGCACTTGCAAAGTACATAGTCGACGCTTGAAGAGTGACCCCACTATTTTGGACGACACTCTTATCATCTTGGCGCTTTGTGTAATATGTGAATCCATTAATGTCAAACCCTTCATAAGACATCACATTCGGTTTTGGTTTAAAGGCGAGGCATTTGATAGTTTCTGTAATATCATTTGGTGTTTGAGATAGTTGATGTAAGACTTTATCTTCAAACCACATAGTAAAAGTCTTATTATGCTCTCTAGCAAGCCACATTGAACTTGCTCGAGAATGTTGTCTCTTTATGAAATTGGTATGTTCCTCGATATAAACACTCACTTCGTCCATATTGTGTAAAATATACAAGTGAGCTTGTTCCAACTGCTCACGGCTGATTACTTTCACCCGTGATCCCAAAATTCCTTTGCCCTCCTCAATATTCTTGTCATTATCAGGAGTGTCATTACCACTGAAAAAGTCATTGCAAAAATCCATAACCTCTCTCGCCACATAACCTTCAATAATACTCCCTTCAGGCCGATAACGATTTCGAACATCACCTTTAAAAACGCTCATGTATCGTTCAAAGGGATACATCCAATGCAAGAAAACTGGTCCCAACATTTTCACTTCCCTAGTCAAGTGGACAACAAGATGTACCATGATATCAAAGAACGAAGGAGGGAAATACATCTCAAGCTGACATAGGGTAACAACCACTTCTCTTTGCAAATTATCGAGAGTATCAGGGTCAATAACTTTGCTGCATAGACTGTTGAAAAAGAAACAAAGTCTGGTAATTGCAAACCTTACATGCTTCGGCAATATAGATCGAATTGCCACGGGCAATATTTGTTGCATTAGAGTGTGACAATCATGAGATTTAAGACCTATCAACTTCAGATCTTTCATTGATACCAATCTACAGATGTTGGATGAGTAACCATGTGGCACCTTAACATTTACTAAGCATTCACAAAAAGTTTTCTTCTCCTTTCTAGACAACGTGTAACAAGCGGGAGGTAAGTATGTTCTTTTATTACCCATTTCACGTAATTCTGTTAATTCTGACCTTATTCCCATTTCACGTAGGTCCAGTCTGGATTTTATCCCATCTTTAGTCTTACCTGGTATATTTAATAGAGTACCAATGATGCTATCACAGACATTTTTCTCAACGTGCATTACATCGATACAATGCCTGACTGTCAAAGAACTCCAATAAGGAAGATCCCAAAATATTGACTTCTTCTTGAATGAAGAATTGTCACTCCGTGTGGCCATACTACATTGTGATTTCTTACCAAATTCATTGACAATGTCTTTTACTCTTTCATAAACAACATCCCCTGGTATAGGTTTAGGTGCACTCCGTTCATCATTCCATCCATTGAATGCTTTGCGCTTCCTACGATACGGATGGAATTTTGAAAGAAACCTTCGATGACCAAGATATACAGTCTTGCCGCCATGTTTTAGTCTTATTGAATCAGTGTTTTCTTCACATATAGGACACGCTTTAGCTCCTTTGACACTATATCCAGACAAATTCCCATATGCTGGAAAGTCATTAATAGTGCAAAACAACATAGCGTGCAAACGAAATGTCTCTCTTGCTGAAGCATCATAGGTCATCACACCTTCATCCCAAAGTTTCTTTAAGTCATCAATCAAAGGTTCAAGATAAACATCGATATCATTTCCGGGTTGTTTAGGGCCCGATATCAACAATGACAACATAACGTACTTATTTTTCATACACATCCAGGGAGGAAGATTGTATATAACAAGCATGACTGGCCAAGTGCTATGTTGGCTGCTCAATGTCCCGTACGGATTCATCCCATATGTACAAAGCCCAAGTCTTAGATTCCTATCTTCTTCACCAAATTTAGGGTACAATAGATCAATCTTCTTCCACTGTGGGGAATCAGACGTATGTCGTAGGATCCCATCATTATTTTTCTTAACATCTGAATGCCACCTCAAATTCTTCGCATCTTTCGGATTTGCAAACAAGCGTTGAAACCGTGATATTATAGGTAGATACCACAATACCTTGGCAGGAGAACCAGTTTTGGACTCCCCCGAAGTCGTCAATTTATACCGTGACGCACCACATTTTGGACAATCTTTCAAATCTACATAGTCCTTTTGAAATAATACACAATCATTCGGGCATGCGTGTATCTTCTTGGCCTCCATTCCCATTGGGCACAACATTTTCTTTACCTGGTATGTTGAGATTGGAAGCTCGTTTCCTTCAGGAAGAATTGCTTTCAACAAAGTCAACAATGAAGTGAAGCTTTTATCGCTCCATCTATTGTTAGCTTTCAACTTATACAATCTCTACACAGCGCTAAGCTTCGTAAACTTAGCACAGCCTGTGTATAACGGTATCTCAGCATCATGCACAATGTTTGTAAAGATAGGAGGTGGATCAGTGTGCTCTACCCTACAACTATCCAGCATCGCATCAACGATGTCTGCTGGAACTGGTTCGTTCACATTTACGTCATCGGAGGCAATTTCTTCTTCCACCCAAGCACTGCTATCGACATCTACTGGTTTCGATTTTGAAATCTCTCCATGCCAGTGCCATTCTGTATAGCCTTGTACAATCCCGTTGCACATGACATGACTTTTGATTTCCTCACCAGTGTTGACTTTCAAGTTGTTACCGCAATGCCTACATGGACAGTAGAACCTATATGTAGGTTTTTTCCTATGTTCCTCGGCAAATCTAATAAACTGATCAAGACCAGATATAAACTCTGGGGTGCAACGATTACGAATGGACATCCATGATCTATCCATTCTATGATCAGATAAAACACAATAATGAGTCAATCTTGGACGGGTTTCTAGGCCAACAAACACAATAATAGATATCTACAATGAAGCCGGACTCCATACAAACAGTATATAATTTAGTGATTGTTCATTCTAATTTATACCAATGTACAAGTAATATAAAAAACAATGATTGTTCACATTCTAGGCCAACAAACACATGTGATGTCATTCTTATATATAATAAATGTGTACCACCTATCCCATCCTTGAACACCTAATCTCACTAGTAAGTGTATAATGTGTATTGGGTTTTCAAGAAAATTTCGACAGCATTTCCCCGCTGTTCTCTAAGTACATATGTACTTAGAGAACAAACGGGGAAATGCTACCAAAATTTTCTCGAAAACCCAATACACATTATACACTTACATCCTAAGTGAGATTAGGTGTTCAAGAACAGTCCCAAACCGGGGACTATCCAAGATTTACTCCTAATGAGTCAATCTTGGACGGGTTTCTAGGCCAACAAACACAATAATAGATATCTACAATGAAGCCGGACTCCATACAAACAGTATATAATTTAGTGATTGTTCATTCTAATTTATACCAATGTACAAGTAATATAAAAAACAATGATTGTTCACATTCTAGGCCAACAAACACATGTGATGTCATTCTTATATATAATAAATGTGTACCACCTATCCCATCCTTGAACACCTAATCTCACTAGTAAGTGTATAATGTGTATTGGGTTTTCAAGAAAATTTCGGCAGCATTTCCCCGCTGTTCTCTAAGTACATATGTACTTAGAGAACAAACGGGGAAATGCTACCAAAATTTTCTCGAAAACCCAATACACATTATACACTTACATCCTAAGTGAGATTAGGTGTTCAAGAATAGTCCCAAACCGGGGACTATCCAAGATTTACTCCTAATGAGTCAATCTTGGACGGGTTTCTAGGCCAACAAACACAATAATAGATATGTACATGTTAGGGTTTCATCACAATTGATGTTAGGGTTTAAACAATGTTAGGGTTTAATCAAATCAAATTAGGATGCTAGAATGGACAAGTTTAAATCAAATTAGGATTTAAATTAGGGTTCCAATAGGATTCAATTTAATTAATTTTTATGTGAAAGATGTAATATTATAATACATACAATGGCAATGAAATGAAACCCTAATTGTATTGGAACTCATAAAAGGATGTCTCAAAGGTTGAATCTAATATATGCATCCTAAAAAAGGTATCACATCACAAATGTGCATTTCAATAATCATATTTTATTTCCTTCCAATTAGTGTGGGTGCCAAGTTTGGAATTGTTTTCTAATCATGGGTCCCTTAATTTTATTTAGGATAGAAGATAAAATCAAGGATTTCAAATAGTATAAGGCGCACCCCCAAATGTAGTAGGCGCACCCACTACTACAGAAACCCTAACATTACACAGCTAGTTCACCTTATTTAACCCATGGATACTTCTAGTACTTATGTATTGGACTAACGATGCTTGATACTTAAACACTCAAACAGAGTTTGTATAGTGGCTTCAGATTCATGTACACATGTTTCACAACTCTTCCTCCTTTATACGTCTAACCTTAAGATTTTGATAGGTGAGGAGGTGGTATTAGTATCTGTCTTGGTAGGTGGCATTAGGTTGTAGATGTTTATTATCATATTGTCATGTTCTTATTGTAATTAGCTAGAGAACTACACCTACCTATGTACAGAGTTGTATCCATTTAACTTCTCCATCTTTTTTTTTGTGAAAAACACTCAACTATTGATACCAAAAAAACTTTGGGCATTTACAGACAACACACCTGACCAAACGTAAAGAACAAAAGGAGAAAGTATCCCACACAGGGGATCAAAACATCTCCAAACAGCAAGACCATACACAACCAAGGAACAGGCTCATACACACAAAGAGAGCAGGAAAAAAAATACAGGGGATAGCTCATACATCAACCTAGATAGATAGCCCTGACACTAGCATTAAAACATCCTATAAAGAGTGCTCAGGCCACTAGCTAGAAGACCACATCAACAAACCCTGCAATAGACCTACCCTACTACAGTAAAACTCACCATATGGAACGAATGGATGAGAATAGGTAGATGTTTTTGAGCATGGGCTTGACATCAGCCAAGTTATGTTGTGGAACGAGGAGATGAGACTGTTACTGAATGGAAAGAATGGCAGAGGAAGGGTTTGATGCTAGTACCTTGTGAGCAGCAGAGTTAGGGCGTGAGCAAGGAGACGCAGAGTAGCAACAAGGAGGAAGGAGCGGGCGGCGGTGGCGGCGACGCGGAGCAGCAGCAGGAGCAGGATCGTCGGCGAGCAGGAGCGGCGGCGAGCAGGCGGCGACGCAGAGCAACAAGAGGAGTAGGATCGTCGGCGAGCAGGAGCGGCGGTGAGCAGGTGTCCAACGGCGGCAGGAGCGGCGGCGAGCAGGAGTGGTGGCGGAGAAGGGGGCGCCGGAGAAGGGGAGCTGAAGAAGAAATCGCCAGAGAGAAATCGGCGGCAGCAGAGAAATAGGGAAATCGCTCGCAATGAAACAGAAGAAAGGGGAAGAGTCGGGCGATCGAGGGTAATGAAGTTCCCAAATAGCGTCGGTTGTTTAAAACAACCGACGCCTAAACATCTTTAGCGTCAGTTGTTTGAAAAAACTGACGTCCAATTGGACGATATTTTCATGAAATTATTTGGTGGGAACCACTTTCAGCGTCGGTTATACAAGGATAACCGACGCTGAAAGTGACACTTTTCGTGCAAATTTTCATCGCACATAGGCGTCGGTTTCTATGTATATAACCGACGCTGAAAATGACACTATTTTTTTTTGATCGAAATATGGATTTCGCGGGCGACTTTACGCGTCGGTTTGTTATAAACAACTGACGCTTAATACAAAGCGGTACCCGTGTCTGGCTGGTCTTCGAATATAGACGTCGGGTTGCTTGAACAACCAACACCTTAAATGTTAGGCGTCGGTTTTCCTTAATAACCGACGCCCAGAAAAGTGACACTGAATGCTATTTCTGTAGTAGTGACACCTCCTCGAGACTAAGACCTTTCGCCTTGGTAGCCACAACGGTATCCACAACATGAGCTAGAAACGCCTCACATCCTTGTCGTAGCAACTTCTCTGCCACCATAGTTGATACCAGACACGTTGGAAGAATCTTCCTATCTCCCTGGAAGACCCACTTCTCTCCCGCATCATCAAACACAGCTTGTTTGGAACCACAGTCCAAAACAACCTTATACTTCTCTAAGGTATCCATCCCAAGGATAACATCGAAACCATGCATATCAAGTGGTATAAGATTCACTTGAATGCTGTGTCCCGTGAAAGATAAGACACAAGATGGACACTCTTCTCGAAGCAACGAGGAACCATCAAGAGGGGTTTCTAACAACAAACTACCCTTCTTACAGCTAACAGGTTAACGACAGTTTTCAAGCATACTATAGGTGATAAAAGAGTGTGTAGCACCCGGGTCAACCAGAACAGATATAAAGGAAGAAGAAGACATATCAGAATGAAATAACTCCATCTGACTTGTCACCACTGGCGGGTTGACTATCGCCTCCGGCTGACTCATAGCATAGAATCGAGTCATTGCTTGCTGTCCACGTCCTCTGCTCCCTTGAGTAGACGATCCTGCTTGCGACGCCTGACCGCGTCCCCGCCCTCTGCTACCACTAGGCTGCTACGCCACTTCATCATCTCTGTTGGGACAACTCGACTTGACATGCCCTATCTGACCGCAGGTATAGCATGTCCTTACGTCGAACCGTAGCCTAGATGGTCCTGTCACTACCACTGAAGCTGTACTATGTGCCTTAGATGGAGAAGAAACATAGCCTCTTCCCTTACTCGGAGCCCACTGCGACAGTACACCAGAACCTCTCATCACTGATGACGGTGAAAACTTGGGTTTCTTGAAGCCACCAAACCTCTGTCCCTGAAACTGAGCATGTCTTTTATGAGACAAGGACTCTCTTTTCTCCCTTACCGACCTTTCAATCCTCCGGACAGATTCCACAAATGTAGCAAACCGCTCACAGTTCTCTAACGCAGAAGCAGGGGTTGTCAGCTCAGCACTCAGACCTTTCTCAAAGCGTCTGATCCGCTCTTCATCTGTCGCTGCCATATGAGGACAAAACCTCAGCAGGTCCATGAACTTGGCTTCATACTCGGTGATGTTCATCGTCCCTTGTCGCAAACGCTCAAACTGACAGATCTTCTCATCCAGATACGTCTTCGGAAAGTATCTGCTGACGAACTCGCGCCAAAAAACGTCCCAACCGATCACCTCACCAGGCCGCTTTTCTTCCTCGATGGTCCACCAGTGACCAGCACTACCCTTCAGAAGGTAGACAACGTGCTTTACTTTGTCTGCTTCGGGGATGTCGAGGATCTGAAAAGCCTTCTCAAGACTTTTCAGCCACAGATCTGCATCTGCTGGATCAGCCGTTCCAGCATAATCCGAAGCTCCGACTCGGCGAAGCCGCTCGAAGGTCTTCCCAATACCTGATGCTTCTCTATGGGAGCATGTGCTCGCGGAGGAGGCACTGACAATCGCTCAACCATGAGATTCACCGTAGCCATCATCTGCCCCATAAGCTATTGGTAAGCAGGATGTTCAAGAATGACTAGGTTAGGTTGGGGGACCTCAGGCACCCGATCTTCATGTGCCTGTCCTTCAGCTCCGTCAACTGATGCAGCATCGCTGAACTCAAGAGCATGTTCTTCATAGTTTCCAAACATATTGGCTTTTCTTCCGCTGAGGGCAGAAGGTGATTATGAGAAAACCTAGAAAGCTCATAAAAACAGACTCACCCTAGTCCTAAATCCTTGTAGACTCAGTGAACCTAGAGCTCTGATACCAAAACTTGTGGCAACACATCCCACTATCACACAGACAACGAGGTGTTACGCGAAAATGTGCGGAAATCACCATAAACCACGGATTACCAAAAATACAGGTTAATTAAAACCAATTGTGGAAAGCTGATAAACTGAGAAACTATTACATTTGAGTCCTCATCCTGCAAAGAAACATGTTATATAGACATATACAAGATCTGATACGTGTCCACATCTTAGAGGAACATCTGTCTAACTATCACATGAGTTCATCACCTGTTTATACATACGCAAAGGCCCACATCCGGCCAACAGTAGGATATACAAAACATCAACAACTATACATCGTGAAACAACGTCAAAACACCTCCAAGGACATGAGAGTACAGGGATGACTCTAAGACTCTACTACAGAACGTCCAAAACAGTAGCATATCCATCACTTGCCTTCTACTGCTCGTCTAGCTGCTCGGCCGCAACTCCGTGACCACCACCATGTCTAGATCGACCACCTAAAAAGGGTGTAAACTAGCGGGGTGATACACACAGTCCCAGCGAGAAACATAACTCCCCGCCGAAACTACAGAACCTCAGAGAGATAAAGCAACAACAACAGATAACTGATAAGAAGTATAACAAGAGTAGTTTATGTAAAGTAAAGCTATTCGTACCATCAAGCTTACCAGATGTACAGAAGACATATATCCAATTCTTTGATGGAACATGATTAACAAGATAAGATGTATTTCTACGTAACATAAGGAACATATAAGTAACAACAAGATATAACAAGATTAACTACACAAGCAAGGCCTCAACCAATGTTCCATGTTTTGTCTTAAGCAATAATTACTATACGGCTGAATTACATATTATTATGCCCTGAGGAAGTGAACCGTACCGTTCAAATCCAACCTTCAGCTGCGAAGCCCATAGCCGGTGCCATACAAGGTCAATGAAAGAGCCAGACTTCACGACCTTTCCCTTCGTGGTCAGTGCACGAAAACTAAAGCAGGACCGCAGTCTCATGCTGAAGTGGTCTTAGCCACAGGGTCAGCTCCACATGCTACCCTTCTTCTAGCCCGCCTCGGTACAGGTCACGACGCTAGTATATCTGAGCCACGAGCCTATTCACCGTGCTCTGAGCCATGAACACATTCATGCTCTTCATATCACATATTCGGAGCCATGGGCATGTTCACCATGCTCATCACATATTCCGAGTCTACAACTGAAGTTGCACTCTTACCTCCTCACTTTAGGCTAGGAGAAACGTCACATATTCAACAATATGTGCTCCGGGTTAACCCGTAGGAGAACCCGTTTCACCATCACCAGCTCCTGATGATGATGGATCTATGGCCAGGGCAACTACATGATATATTCCACTGTGATTAATTAGTATCTTTTATATGGATTGCAAGAGTCAACCAAGTTATATAACATGTAGACTATAACAGGAAATAAACAACATAAAACTCAACATTATGCCTTTATTGTCATCAACACCATCCTGATCCATCACAAGGATCCATGTTACATGTTATCACTTGGATTCTTGCCAATCATCCAGAACCATCTCAAGGATCATCACATACCATGGGACTTCAATCCCTCATCACATAGTGCCACTGCCTCTCAAGGCTTACATCATCATCATCATGGAATAGCATTCCCCAGAACTTTAGTCATGTACATCATACATATTATCTCAACATCAAGAGTAACTTATCAAAGCAAGATTACTCATCATGTATACCTCATAGCCTTTCACTTGGCTATGCATCACTTGCATGGTTAGTGTATACAATAATCATAGGCTTAACAGAAGACCATGCTATCAATATAGAGTGACATTAAAGATTCTATATCAATCATACATCAACTGATGATCATGTGCATAAGACACATTATTAAGCAAACCATAATATATGCTTATCATTATCTAAACTTATTGCAAATAATACAAATGATCATGTTCATGTATAAGGATATGGAGTTACATAAGCAAGCGTTACCATAATAATTACCATTAAGCATGCAAGGAATCACCATCGTTTTAATCAAGAACATATCCAACAAGTCTACTTTCCATGATAAGAAGAACCCTCACTAAAACATCCCAAACCCTCATTTAAAGGCTGTATCGGGCATGGCTCACTCTATCGGCCAACTCCTAACGGCCGACACAAGAAGGCAACCTGCAATGCTGTGTTACCACCAAGGCAACCAAGCGTGCATCTGAGCAACACCGCGTCAGGTGTCGCGCACTAGGTCTATCGGGAAACGGCCAAGGGCCTGCCGTTCAGCTAAGCATGACGGGCGACAGGGTGTCGCGCAACGTCCGTCACAAGGTGTATATCGGGTAACATGGCGTCGTGCTGGTGGGTGTATCGTGCAACAACCCATCACAGAATGTAACCAACAACGTCCCCTTCAAAGCACAACAACAACCAGCTGTGTCTAAGTCGATTGTACAAAGCTCAAACAACCAGCAAAGGGGGCCTATCGTCCAGCAAACTAAACCAGGGCCTAATGGCCGTCACAGGGCAAGGTGATATTGTGACGCCCGTGACAGAGACAAAGGATATCACCCCTTACCAACATAGCATATTGCTCAAGGTCTAGGTCAAGAGGGCTGTCGGGCAACACCTCCCCACACTCATAACGTCCAAGGTACAACTCACAAGATCAGCTTCTTCCTCAAGAACAAGGACACCCGAAACCCTAGAGGGTCAAGAAAAATGGCTCACCTCAATCGACTAGGAAAGAGGGGTCTTGCACATCATCTATCACCAAACGGACACAAGGAAAAACCCTAGAGAGAGAGAGAGTCACCACCATCACCAAGCTCACCCTTCAAGTCTATGGTGAGAGGAGAGTGTTGCTCAAGCAACTAGAGCACAAGCTCACCTCAATCGACTAGGAAAGAGGGGTGTTGCTCATGAAACTAGGAGCTCAAGCTCACTCCTCTAGACCAAGGAGAGAAAGGAGTATTGCTCACCAAGAACCATAAACCACAAGGATCGGCCAACATGGATACTTAAGCAAGATACTAATCTAACAACATATAAACAAGATCATAGAAGGAGATAGAGTAGTTAGGGTTAGGAGTTATGTAACCCGCCTTTAGGCAAGCTCCAAGCTCCAAGGAAGAAGAAAGCTCCAAGGCGGGATCGACCACCAAGCTAGCTCCTCCAAGGGGTGTCGTCCACCAAGCTTGCAAGGGAGCAGGGTATCGTGCACCAAGGTAGAGGAGGAAACCAAGAGACTAAAGGATCCCTAGCAAGAGGAAAAGAACACATATATAGAAGGAAAGGGAGGAGAAAACAAGGTAGAGCCAAGCAAGGTGTCTTCCTCCTAGGGACACTTGTCCTAGTGCACGAGCCACCACTCTAGCAAGCCCTAAACACATGTCCAAGGCTATTGCCACATGCAAGCATCAAGCACCAAGTGTCCACTAGTGGTGACACAAACGAGGTCAAAGCTTGGTCAAAGGCTCTAGGGCGACACACTCCTCATGGGCGACACACCTCCATGGGCGACACACTCCCATGGGCGACACACTCCTCTCTTGCCCGATACAAGGTTCAACCAAACCAAAGCAAGGCACCTCAAGGCCCAACAAGCTCAACCAAGCCCAAAGGAACTCAAAGCAACGAGCCCAAGCCTTCCTCTCTATGCTAGAGGAAGCAAAGAGAGAGAGAGACACCTCACAAGGTGACAAACTTGCCCACAAACCCTAGGCTTGGGTTATTTGCAAGTAGCACCTCCAACTCTCAACACAGCACCACAAAACCCTAATCACCACCAAAGGTGATTAGCAAGCAACAAAGCATCAAGGTTAAGCAAAACAAACAGGGTAAACCATAAACGAAGGTCAGGGTCCTTACAAGCGTAACAAATTGTCGGCTTGTCTTGCCTTGCTTTGGGCCCGTCTGGTTGAGCCGCAAACCAACTCACGCAGTTGCAAAACACTGGTCTTTCAATTTCCATTCGTTTGGTTGGGCTGCAAGTCAAGCCGAGGTGTGAAAATGAACCCCATGGCACGTTAGATTTATACAGAAAATTAGGAAAAGAAACCGCACAACAAAAGGGCGCGGTTTCATTTCCAGCCCAAGTCCTTGTCTCCGCAAACCTGCCTCCTACCTGATTAATTACTTTTTTTATCACGGTCAATACTTGTCCAAGTAACTTCATGCATAATCTACCTCCAACCAAATGAAAACAAACAGAAAAATAGATCTGAAAATGCTTCCAACCAAACCGGTGACATTGAGTTCCATTTCCTGTTTTCTGATTCCTGTTTTTAAACTCAACCGGTACATTGCAACCACACAGAACCAAATTAGCCCCCCGAAGACACGACTCAAAACGTTGTGCCGACTGAAGGGATGGAAGAAGAAGAAGTCACCGACTCTGCAAGAAGAGACCCGCCTGACGGCGCCGCAGGCAAGGCAAAACAAACCGATCATTCGGTACGTAACTCGGGACCTACCTACCAACTCTCCGACATCCCCGCACCTTCCGTTTTTGCGGCACACCAACACTCCGCTGTTTTTGCGTTATCTGCAGGAAGACACGACTGAAAACCACTCACTGACTGCTTCAGAAAGAATGGAAGAAGACGCTACCGAATCTGGTTTGGATAGCACAGAAGGAGCCGTCTCTGAAGTGCCCACGGACAGCGAGACTAACTCTGACGCCGAGGTTGAAGATCACGGCTACGACTCTGATACAGACTTGCAAGAAGACAACTTCGTGATGGGGGTTAGGCGGTCTCAACCAGAACTCGAGGACAATGAGTCTCCTGATCTGGAGGAGGATCATGTTGACGGTGATGTAGGCACACAGGGTGTAGCCCCACCTGAAGACGACGGTGACCGTAACAGGGGCGGCCAACAAAATCCTCAAGTCCCATCCCAATCCCCAAAAATGATTGAACAGTAGCATTATAATTCATTATATTTGTTTGTATGGTACTCAGATGGTAGCTACGGAAGCTGTCGATGACATTGGGCGCTCGGCACTCCGCCAATTAGCGCGCAGAGCAGGTGTCATTCGAATGAAAGGGAATGTGTACGAGGAGGTGCGCCACAGATTAAAGAGGTTCTTAGAGGCCGTCATACAAGACTTTGCCCGTATTGCTGCAGATGACAACAGGTCAACAGTAAACACAATGGACGTATTCCGAGCTCTGAGGAACATTGACCGGAATCTGTGAGTTGTATGTCACTTCATTTGGGGAAATTTCCAGCTTGATTTTTGCTAAGCTGTGAAACTTTCATGTAGTTTCTTCATTTATGTCAATTCTAACGGTTTCAGACTGTATAGTCTTACTTGACATTTCATAAGCTGCTGAGAGATTAGCTTCGGGGCTCCAACAGGGTCATCTGAAAATGTTGATTAAATTTTTCTCCTGAATTTTCCTTCCCCTAACATATCTCATTCCTTTCTTGATATGCTTTGAGACGATAAAAATGTTTGGGAGAAGTTGGTGATTTTTCACTCTGTATAGCATAAGAAAGTCCATTGCGATTTGCTGACCTTGCAAATTTATTGGGTTTTATGAGAATTGCACGAGTGTTTGATTGATTTCTTTGAAAATTAGTGGCATGATCCAAGCTGACTTAGTAGGTCACATCAAACCCATCGTTTGATGGATGTTTGTCCCCAGTTCTGTTTGTATTTATGGACTCTTATGGAGTTTCGATTTGCAATGTTATGACTCTTTCGTGTACAGAGTCTTTCTATTGAATGTAGCCCTTTATCATGACCGAAGCAAGTGTTTGTATCCTTGGACTCATAACTGTTACGAATTGCAAAAGTACTGCCATGGTTTTTGCTTTCATTGTCTTGAAGTGGATTTAGGGCTAGTTTGGTAGGATGACAGATGAATTCATTACAAACGATTGCTATGCTTTTGAGTATGGTTTTTATTTGGTTGACAGCGGTGCAAACAAAATCACGGAATTGCAACGCAGCATTCCGGCAGATTTTAATAGAAAAACGCAGCATCGGTACTGTGCCATTTTCCTGGGTAGTCGGGTGAATTTCCGCTTGTATCAACGGTTTAGTCTACTTTTTGCTAGGCAAAAAGCAACTAGCTACTGGGTACCAAATGATTACAAGAGGACTCCGTACGTTCATCCTACACGATACCAAATGAAACCGGTGCCGAACAAATGGTGTGAATATATATGATGTGTTTTTTTAATCAGCCAACTACCCCCTTTACACCGAAGCAAACAGGGCCTTAGTGTTTACTGCTTAACAGGCAGTGTCTAACTGTAGTGACATGTTCTTACCTCGATAGTAGCGTTTTTGGAAGATCTGTGTTTTTTAGAGTTTCTGTTATGTGTTATGAAGACTTAATTAGTACAAACCCTTCTCATAGTCTTAATCTATTGTTTCCTGACAATTGAGTATCCTTGATATGGTTTGAACTTTGAACTATGATGTTCCTAACTAAAGCTAAAGCCTAGGTTGCTTTGAAAGTTATGGTGAAGCCCTAGCTTTCACTAGATCTGCTGGCTTCAGTGTTTGAAGTGGATTAGTATCTTAGCTCAGTTGGTGGCATTCGGTGTATCTATGGAAGGCTAACTGTATCTTCTGGCTTATAGCTGAGTTTTTCCCTTCCTCTTTAATTCAGAAATCCCATATACGCAACTTCTGTCAACAAAATGTTAATAGAAGCTGTATATAGGTTTTCTTCTTCTTGAGGCTAAGCTTTAACGCCCAGAAAAACTTAATGCTTGGTTAGCAGCTAGGGTCAGTTCCAGCTAATTGCAGCAAAAAATAGGAAGTCGCCCCATTTGATCTTTACCCAGACATTTCTTCTCTTGATGTGTTTTACGCAATGATGTTCGAAGTGGGTCCACAGATGACTCCTCTCTTGTTCTAGTCAGTTAAAAACGAATGCAGATCCATAATCACCGGAAAAGGAACTATTGAACCATGAGATAGGTTGGGCGTCTGATTACTTCGTGGGAAGTTGCAAGGTACTCACCGTACCGTCACTATCAACTAAGGTTGGAAAAGTCGCTGGGTAAAATGAATAAAACTGATGCTTTGAAGAAAAAAGAGAGTAGTCCCACCGTTATTATCAAATCCTAGCTTCCAACTGTCTTGGGCTCTTCTACACAAATCCCTTTTACCAGTTTGCTCTTTAATGAATTAGAATCTCAATAACGTGTAGAAATTCAAAGTCTCTCTTTGTATCACCTCTAAGTGGGGTTCAATGATTTTTTTAAACGTGTACTTGATACACATTGCCCTTATTTTGTTCCTTACAGCTATTTCTTAAGTGACTTTTTCTTATTTTCTCACATATCTATCTCATCATAATTATCTAAAAGAATGTATCTCAGCATAAGCATGCCATGTGAACCTTATTTATTCATTCCTCAACATTCACCCTGCTTGTGGCATGTGTTCGGTCAGCAGATTTTCAAAAATCTTGCACATAGGCCATCATGTATATGCTAAATGTTGTATTGCCAAAATTCCACAAACTCAAAATTTATGTTTGGTTTTCTAAATATATAAAGTTAATGGTATCTTTTTTCTTGACCCACTGACTACCCATAGTTGGATCTTGATGTATAAAATTTTTCTGATGGAAATGAAAATGTAAGATTCTCATTATGATTGGAAGTCATGTGAGTAGTTCATATTTTAAGCCCCTTAAACCAAACAAAAAGTTTCAGCAGATGGATATCAAAATATAAATCTAATATGATAGAATCCGGAAAATCAAACACATCTAACATTACTAGTTGTCGGAAAATAATAATGTATTTTTCATCTTGAAAATCATAAACAAGGGCTTGTGCCATTGCCATTTGATGTTCCTCCTAATAAAGGACATAGGTTAAATAACGTGAAAAATAATGGACTACAGCAGAAGGGATGTCTCCCTACCAAGCTCTTTGAGCACCTTGTGTAGTGGCTGCTGGATTAATGGGCACAGAAGCCTATTGGCTGACAAGGAATGGTTGACCGGTAGACGATTAGAACATTTGATGGATGACAACGTGAAGGTGAAACTGTTTGCTACTATCTTCATAAAAGTACGTGCGTGGTTAGGAGGCTCTATCCCTCTGAAGCGTTGAGTGCTCTCCAAATGTTTTCTCTAGATGATTTCCATGAGGCATATGTTCCTAGATTGGATAAGGTTCAATGGTCAGACGGTTGTTACAGGCAACAAGATTGACATGAAATTCAAGTGAAAATGTCGGAAAACCAAATGAATGACAATAGTTTGTACAATATGGAAGTGGCTTCTTGCTTGCACACGAAGTGTGATGGCAACAGCCCAATAATACAAAAAGATCACCCATTTTAATCTAAAAACCATATCCTCATATAAACATTCAAAAGGACAGTGAAACAATTATAATAGGTATAATATACACTACATACAACTCCCATGTTTAAAAAATCTTCTATAGGTGGAAAACCATACACAATGTCCCAAATATAAGAATAATCTAGACTACAAGGTTTCAATCTATCAAATGATGTATCGTTTGATTATGATGGCAAGTGAGATAGACAATATTGTTCACAAGCATCGACTTAAGAGGACTCACAACATACAAACATGTAAATAGCCATAGATTTCTTTTTTCATTATATACATATCAACCCCATGAGATACATCATATACATCATGACCATAAGAGAGAGAGAGAGAGAGGAGAGAGAGAGAACACCTCAATGTAGAAACTTACATCTTTGGTTTTTGTAACTAGAACTTAATCACTTAATAGAACTTAACAACTACATGTCCAAGATTTGAACTGCCTCAGAGTTACCATACTTGTAACGACCCCGCTTCCTAGTAACCCCCAATTAAGGAAGACCAAGAAGTCAGATGTGTTATCCCAAAAATAGGGTCAATAGTTTTGCAAATAATAAAAAATAATTAATAAATTATATGAAAGATCAAACTTAAAACTAGAATAAAAATTTACTTTTCACATGCCTTTCAAAAGTGGGAAACTAAACTTCTACCCTCAGTAGAATTCTATCTATCTAAATTCTCTTTTATAAATAACTTTAATCTTCACATGTTTCACTTTACTGTTTGTCCAATTTTAGATATTCTTAAAACACCGACAAACAAAACGTCGGTCAATATAAATGAATATATCGATATGTGGTGACAACCAAAACATAGCACATATAATCACATCAAACAGTTGTTAACAATGCAAGATTACGTTTTTCAATGTAACCTCTCATCCGCTTTTACTCATACTCTGGGATACCCTCACTTAGGGTTTAGTCCTTGCAAGGGACTTAAGGCTACCTTCTCCATCCCGAGCTTGGTACTTGGGGTCACCTCTCTGGGTGTCCAGTGATCTTCCCTCTGGGGCTTGACCACTTCAGACCTTCCCTCTGGGGCTTGGTATTACATCATACATCCAGAGATGGTATGTAGGTTCGAGATAGTCACATATATACTTAATTTGTGATAATCATATTCACTTTAAAGATTGCAGAAATAAAAGCATCCAAATAGTTTATTTCCATGCATTCGATAAAACATCGAGAAAACGTCGGGAAAATGAAAACGTTTACTCATAATTAACCACATAATTGATTAGGAGATTTCACAAGAAATAAGAACAGCCCAATCCAATCAAGAAATCCAATAAGCAAGCAAGCCAATCACACAAAAGAACAGAACCCTGAAAAGCATGTACAACCTATTTACTACATACTCATCACGAACTTACTTTATTGACTTGAAATTACTTTCTAGGGTTTCTAATCTAAAATAGGATTTCATTAGGGTTCCCTTAGGCCTATTTACAACTTTTCTCTATTACAACCACAAAACCCTAAAACAAAAGATCTAGGTGCAAAACCCTAATTACTCACTTATTCACATTAAAGCCTTTTTTTCATCAATTTGGCTTAAGATTAACTTAATATCACTTTTATACAAGGAATCTCAAAATATAATTCATTAAAACCCATTAACACTTAGATTAGGGTTTCTAAACCCATTAATGTACAATATCATATCAAACCTTAAATTAAGCTATTAAGCCCATGGATCATCTATCTCGACATCAAAACATCTTTTTATTAACAACATGTTAGTATGCTCATTAGATCATACATCTTAATCTTCCCAACTTCATTAAACATCAAATTCAATTTTTCTATTCATAAATGCATTAAAGGTAACAACTTTACTTACTTTTCGAACTAAGTTCAGATTTAGGCTCTAGAACTATTTTTATTGAATTCCTTGTCTTTTTCTGATCAATTTGTATATATAATTTGTCTTAATATGGCCTTCCTATGCTTTACTAGAATATTTTCCGTACCCCCGTAATCTTCGACTCACGTTGAGAAGAGCATTATCTAACGTAATGCAAGGAGATCTATGTTCGCTAAGATCTCAAGCCAGAACTCTCAGCGTTTTGTTGTGCGAGCAAGAGACACCCGACCCCTAGGCTGCCTACGCGGCAAGACTGAGACAAAGGGTTCACATCAGGCGGGTGTCCCACTCAGCAGCCGGTCGCATAAAGAAAAACCAAAGAAAGGTCGATAACACCCTTACCTATGTGTTGCACGCACGGGGGCAAAAGAGTCCTTTTGGGCAAAGTCATCTTCCTCCTTCCACTTTTGAGAATAGGAACTCACGACTGTAGGTTGTGGTCAAATGAGGGTTGACTCTCGGTCGTGCTCCGTTGCAACAAAAAAAGGCACCATTGCCTTCGTCTCCACCCGTCGGAGCCACTGGTGAGTTTATATTGGTCAGTGGTGGTCCGAAGCTAGAGGACGGCAAGGGGATATCTCTCCACAGAACCTGGAAAGAAACTGAGCTGAGGACAGGTCTCCATTCTGAATTGGGAGAAGGGAGGAGGGTCAAGAGTTCAATGGTGATTTGCGAACGTCTGGGTATTCTCAAAGGGGTTGCTTATCCCCCTTATATACTTGTTGGTCCCAATAGGATTTAACAAGAGTCATGTGAGTTTTGGGAAACCTGCGGTATCTTTCCAAAGGGAGTAAAACCCAAGTTCATTCAATTTGTATTGGTCTTGCGATCCCAATGGGAAACTTCCCATGGTTGCCCGATCCTTGTGGGAAAAGAGATCAATCCCAGTAGAAGTCGGGCATTCTTCCCGTCTTGCCTAACTAGGTGTGAGGAAGGTGACGAGTTTGCTACCATCAGATCTGCAGATCAACGACCCACATCACACACATCGAATTAACAAATAATCCTATTAATCATAAATTGTGACTCACTATTATCCTCGTCACTTTGGGAAAGCTTCCAAATATTGTATCTCCCAAACCGCTTATCCGTTTGATCCCAAATTTTAGAGGAAAGTCCATAATGACTTAAAATACTTGTGTGCTAGTTTGGGACTCAAATTCAAAAGTATGAGAGACTTTTCTCCATATGCAAGTTATTACTTATTAAGGCATATTTTATGCATATTTTCTCTCTCCTATTCTTTTATATCATTTATTTGGATTCCTTTTACCATTATGAACTATGTGGACTTGAAATCTCATCCATGATGATTCCATTATCCATATTTCAACATATTTCTTATATGTTCATCATTATATCAAATTTCCTTCTTAATAAAGTAATATTTGATTTCTTATTTTTCTTTTAATCATATTGGACACATTAACATATTAGGATCCATGAAATCACATGTACAAATAAAATATTGCAAAGGGAATCTATTCAATACATATAATTCATACAATTTCCATAATCCTACATTTATTTGGGAAATTGCATTTTCAACCATATGAACCCAAAAATTGGGGTTGTAACATCCTTCCCCTCTTATAGGAATTTTGCCTTCAAAATTCCACCAAACATACAAACAATAATGACAAGACTTTCTCATGTCCATCATTGGCTCCCATGTGGCTTCATCCTCTCCATGGTGCTTCCAAAGAACCTTTATCATCTTATATTCTTACATCTGAGTTGTCTCTCACCTTGGTATCTCGTACCCTCACATGTGACTCAGGATATGTCAGCCTCCCTTAAAGCTCAATAGGTTCAATACTCAACACATGGCTTGGGTACATCACATAATGCTCTAGATCAGACACATGGAACACGTCATACATCATATTATGCCTATGGGTAAGGCTAAACATAAGCAACTCTACCAATCCATCTCAAATGGACCTAAGTATCGTGGACTCAGTTTCTCAACTATAGATAAGAGGGGTCGAGTTTTCATAACACATGTTCTCCAACAGTGAACTGCATGTCAGTCTGCTTCGCATCAGTGCCCAACTCCAGTCGCCCCTGGGCTTTCTCAGCCATTTCTTGATCAAAGCGACTTCATCTGCACACATTATGGTATCTCTAGTCTTCACAGGGTCCTCTCACCAACATCATCCTAATGAAGCGGTGATCGACACAACCTCCCTTATAGAGCTTCTTACATCCCAATACTGACTATGGTGGCTATCATCACGAGCAAACTCTTCTAGGGACAAGAACTACTCCCATGAATCACCCTGAACGAGCATACATGCTCTCCTTAGACCCTCTAAAGTCTGGATCATACTTTCTTGATTGTCCATCAGTCATGGGTGATACGATGTGCTAAACTTCAAACTGGTATTGAGTTCTTCATGTACCTGCTTCCACCACATGGAAGTGAACTTGAGGTCATGCTTAAGATATTGAACTTGGATCTCAGTGTAGTTGAACTATCTCTCTTTCATATATATAGTTCAACCATAACTATCACACAGACAGTGCTCTCTCTTAGGCAAGGCATTAGGTCAACTTGGTAAGGTGATCTACCATAACTCATATTGTATCTTGACCTCTCTTATAAACTCTTAAAATATAGTAAAACCAGATACCAACTTCTGGACAACTCCAAGACAAAGACAAGTCTAGTATGTTCTTTAGTAAAGGAACTTCTCACTCATTGAGAAGACAACTCAGCAGGAGATTGGGGATGATAGAAACCAACGATTTTGGAAGACACTTGGGAATCTGGTCATCCATAGGAGGAAGACTAAGGCTCTATACCTCTCATCGACAACCGCTATAGAAAGAAGAATATCAGGTTGGGTAGCTAAGAGCTTGTCCCTCGCATGTAGGTTTACTCTGGTGAAGTCTGTCTTAACAAACTCGAATATGTATCTGATGCAATCTTCCGCACTTCCTTTATCAATATGTGACATGATTGACAATTTGAAGATTTGTGTGGACAGGAGACTCAACCTTGAAAAGTATTCTGTTAGTGGCCTGGTCTAAAGACATTGCCTCAGTATCGGAGGGGGGGATGAATATAAAATGCAATAGAGAGAAGAACAAAGATATGCTAATGAAGCTTTCTTGGGAATTTAATAGACACAGACCCTGTCTATGGGTTAATATGCTGGAAGACAAATACAAGAGAGGGGCTACTTATGCCACTCAAGGTTCTGTAGTATGGAGAGCTATTCGACTGCTCCTACCAGACATCATAGCTAATTCATGAAGAACGGTGGGTAATGGAAAAACACTGAATGTCTGTATAGACCCTTGGGTGAGAGGAAGTCGCAAACCTACTTTCATTATAGGGAAAAGCATACTACAACCCTTAGAGGACCTAAAACTTTGTAGTATGGTCACAGACAATGGTGAATGGGGCCAATATTTCTTAGCTGAATGGTTCACACATGACACTGTAGAAAGTATTCTTCTGATGGAGCCACTGAGTCTGGAATGTGGGACAGACGAGTGGTACTGGGAAAAAGGTCCTCACAATTGTTTTACCACTAGAAGCTCCTACAACGAGTTGATCAAGACAAGAGTGGAAGCGTCAATGTGAGAATGGGAGGCCATTGCTACTGTGAAGGCCTCTCAACAAGTACATACATTTGTATGGCTCATGGGTCATGATTTACTTGTTACGAACCTCTTCCACCACAAGAGAGGAATGTCAACGTTGGCTGCCTGCATACGTTGTGGGGAGGAGGAGACCATCCTCCATTGTAAGGCCCTTAAACTTGCTTAATGATTTGATTAAGCTTAATTACCATATTTGAATGCTTATAACCCTAATATAACCTTTTTATATGCTTTGAAATCATAAGACAAGCTTAAGTTTCAAATTTGGTCCAATTTGGACACTGGTTGAGCAAGTTATGCAATTTTATGCACATTTTGGACTTTTTTGCAATTTACCTAATTGAGAGGTGTTCTTTGAAATTTATCACTTGCATTATGTTCCTTGGATATTCTATCATAATTCTTGAGCTTTTTGAGACATGGGGAACCTATGTAAACCTTGTTTTGAAGGTGTTTTCTCCAAGGATATTTTAGGGTTTACCCCTTCATGGATGGGCTACCTTTAGTAGCTATCAACTAATGAATTATGTGATTGGCTGGGAAATTCGACAAAGGAAAGATGATAAGGTCTATATGTATTTGTGGGGGAGGTTCTTGTGTGTTTTCTTGCATATTCTTAATAGTTTAAGGCCATAAACACATGGGAAAGCTACTTTTACACTTCATGCTTGCATCCATCCTTATCCATGGGCTATATTTACCTCTTCCTTGCCCAAGTATGAAACTATGCTTGCTTTCTCTTTCCTCTAACCTGGAGAAATGACTCCACTCTATTTTTCTATGGAACCAAGTGCTCTAAGGTAGAAGAAAACCTCTTTTTGGAGAAGAAGGTCTCCTAGAGCTCCATTTAGCCCTACTTAGGGTTTCCAAGGTCATGTTCTAGGGATTTCGACCAAGGAAAGTTATTTTCTTCCTCCCTTATTTATTTATCTTGATCTTATCCTTCCTTAGACCTTCCTCCAGGTTGTAATCTTTTTGTTCCATGGTATAATTTGCTCTAAAGCTCTAAAACCCTACCTTTCTTGCTCCTTATGCTTAGGGTTTGCTCATTTGATGAAGAAAGGTGCTAGATGGATGAGTTCATAGCTTATGCTTAGATTTTATACCCCACCTTCTCATGTTTTCTTATATGTGGGATTTCATCTTCTCATTATAGGCAATTTTTATAACTTGCTCCACGTTTATTGCTTAACATAAGCTTGCTAGCTAATGTTCTTGTTTGAAAAGGACGATTCATGCATTAAGAAGCTAATGCCTGACTTGGATTTTGATTTTTATAATGTTCCTTGTTCTGATTTCAGTTCTACACGTACATGTGATCATGTGTATGTTATTCCTAAGTTATAATATGACTTGGATCAGGTTAGTTTGACAACCTATGGTTCTAAACACCTATCAACCAATGGTCAATTTTAGGGTTTTAAGTTGATTTCTTCTATAAACCCATGACCCAATGATGGTATAATTACAACAAACCTATGGTGTTTTCTTCATGACAACTGATGGTGGTGACCAAGGGTGTCAACTAACGTTCATCCCCTTAGGTCATGGTTTAGCCTAATTATAAACTTAGTGATTAACAACTAAGTGCCCTAATGATGCTATCAATCAATGGTGATATTAGTTTGATATTTGATGTTGATTAATGAATATAGTTCTGATCTAACAACCTGTGGTGACTTAATCATGCCATTTGTTGTTAATTGAGATGTGCCAAGCCGCATCCATAGACAAACCACAACTGCTCGATCAAGAACTAGCAGTCATCCAGTGTATTGTTGTTATTCTCTGTAGAGATAAGAGGAAAAACAAAGAAAGAATAAGAGAGAACAAGAAATGGAAGAAGAAAGGAAGTGATCTCTCCCTATGGTAGTATATTCTTATTTCTCCTTTTTATATAATTTTGGGTTTGTGGTTAAAACTCTAGAGGAAAATTTGTATATTTTTTGTTATAGTGGATTTGCTCGTTGTTGGCCCCATGGAATTTCTCTCTTACATCATGTGAGTTTTCCACGTAAAAATCTGGTATTCTTCTTTCACCTATATTTGACAGTTATCATGTTGGGTTTACATGTCCGTCGGTAACAATTCCACATATATTTCTTTTTCATGACGTTGTGGTTTCATAGTATACATACATATTCTCCATCAATAACCTATCAATAATATCCCATTTTGCCTATCCATAACTTATCTCTTGTGCAAATGAGAAGGCTTTTTTGAAGATTACCCAGATGTCCACTTCCCTTTGTTCTAGGACAAGGGAAAAGTCATTCAAATCTATATCCAATATTGCATGTGGATTATCCAATGAGGACGATTGAGGAGAGATTGGTGTAGGTAGTGCCAGAGAATGTGATTGTTGTCTCAGAGGTTCCAATTCAGTACATGTAAAGATAAAAACAAACTCAACAAAAAGTTATCAACAAGATAAAGAAAAAACTATGATTTTGATTAGGAAATGATGTGAAATAAGTATTGGAAGCATCTAATGATATAATTTTTAGCATAATAAGGCACAAAAGCATTATGTATCGATAGGTTATGTAGTACATCATATCAAGTATGGCATGCATTCTAGTCTAGATCTACCCATAATAAACCCTCATTGATAGTTGAATTAATGGATTCCCATATATCCATGATCGACATGCTTAGAATGATGATCAAATTATCCAAAATTCTATAAAAGATCATGTTTAAAAAAAGTACTCAAGTGAAAGTATTTAGTTAACACTTGTGCATCACTTACCCAATTATAGAAGTAGTACACACAATCTTAAGTGTTGTAAATTGAGATCGGTATCAGTATTCCAAAGTATTGGGAATGTTGTACTGATACGGTCCTAGATGTTATGAGAACTTGTTACAGAAGCTTTATAAACAAGTGTGTAAACCCAAATAATAAACATCATAATAAACGTGCAAAATTCTCTTCAAGATAACAAGAGAAAAACCATGGGACAATATTGGACAACAAGCACTATGTAATCAAGATTCCAACTAACACCACCCAAATTTAATTGACCCTAAATCTAGGCACCCCACATGAGAAAAAAGACGAGGAAGAAGAGAATCACACCCAATGTGTAAAAAATCTCCATCTTTAATTTATCTCCTAATGATGTCGTTGTCATTTCTGGGGATCGCTTGATGTCGTTGCATCACTAACTAGGTCAAACAAGTTGCTATTATGGAAACATTGTATCTGTAACTGCCAATTACTACTTTGTTACAAGGAAAAATCTTTGGCTCTCTTTTATCAACCAAGAGAGATTCTCTCTCTGTGCAACTAATATGCCACCGACTGTCAGTTGCTACTTCACTTCAAGGAAAATTTGTGGACCCTCTCTTATTCACAAGAGAGCTCCACCAACGGTTCTTTTTTTGGATCTTCTACCATAGAAGGCACCAACAACAATCAACTAGTGGTTTGATGTGAATGGTGTCACCAAGGGTCTCAATTTATAAGCCTCCATGCCATGTTGCAACTGGGAATCCTAATCAAATTCCTAGTCCAATTCCAACCAATAATTAATGGCACGCATAGGAAACCATCTTCTTTCCCTTTTAGATTTGACTCCTATTGGGATTGGTAGCACAAGACAACTCCTACTCGAGCCCAAATCCAACTGGGACATGGGACGAAATCCCATTCATTTCCCAACAATCTCCCCCTTAGGCCCATGAGGGGGACGTGGTCATGGAATCATCATGGGGAATGTATGTTGAAGAGATCTTTGTAGAGATCTAGTTGGTTTTGTGTCAACACCTTGGTCATCATATTGGGAGCATTCTTCTCAGTATGGATCGTCTTCAGTGTCAACAATCTCTTATCAATCATAAGCCAATGATATTTTACAACAATCTGTTTTGTCTATTCATGAAGCATTCTGCTCTTGCTCAAGTCGATAGCACTCTAACTATCACATAAAATAGTCGAGTCAATTTGATTCATGCCCAACTCTCCCAGAAATCTCACAATCTAGAGTATGTCTTTTCTTTCTTCCACTACTATAATATATTACACCTCTTTTATAGAAAGTATAACACATTTGTGCAACCTGGACTGCCAAGATATGGATCCCCCTATAAAGGTGAAAACATTCCCAGAGGTAGACTTCCTATGATTAATTTCACCTACAATGTTAGCATCAACGAAGCCCTTAGAACTGGTTCAGAATCACCAAACATCAAACACATGATGTTTGTGCCTCGTTAGTATCTAAAACTCTAAATATCCACTTGACTACCCCTAGTGATATTTCCATGGCTTGAGAGAAACTTGCTCACAGCACCAACCACATGAGAAATATCAGGATGAGTAACCACCATTGTGTACATCAAACTAGCTCCCCACAGTAGAAGAGTAAGTAATCTGGAGATCTCCTCCTTCTCCTCATCCATAGACAAGAATGACCTCTTACTTAGCTTGAAATGACTTGATAGTGGATTACTCACGGCTTTGGCTTTTCTCATGTTGAATCATTCAAGAATCCATTGAACATAACTATGTTTTTTCTTGTCACATGTGATCTGCATTCCTAAAATCTTCCGTGTTGGTCCCAAATCCTTCATCTCAAAGGATTTCAAAAGCTATGTCTTCAATTTTCTGATCAAACTGAGATCTTGACCCACTATCAACATGTCACTCACATAGAATAGTAGAATAATGAATTTTCCATTGAAAATCCTCCTGATATAAACATATGGATTTGTGTTATTCTTCTAGTACTCGTGACTCTGCATGAATGAATAAACTTCTTATACCACTGTCTGGGAGCTTGTTTCCAACCATACAAACTATTCTTCAACATGCAAACTAATTACTCTTTTCCCTTTACCTAAAAACATTCTAGCTTCTTCATGTAAATCTCCTCATCTAGGTCACTGCAAAGAAACTTTGTCTTCACATCCATATGCTCAAGCTCCAGATCTAGTCCTGCAACCAAGTGTAGAATCAATCTAATAGTAGTCATCTTCACAACAGGAGGAAATATCTCATCCAAATCCACCCCTGGTCTTTGACCAAAGTCCTTGACAACTAGTTTGGTTTTGTATATGATACCCTTGATACTATCATCTCTCTTCATATTGTAGGATCACTTGTTCTTTAGTGCTCTTTGGACCTAAAAATTCACTACAAGCTCATAGGTATCATTCTTCTCCAAAGAAGACTTTTACTCATGCATCACCTTATGCCTCCTAAAAGGTCTCTCGCTCCCCCTAATTAGTAAGGAGAATATACTGAAATGCTAGATATTGAGATGATGGATGAAAAACTCCATCAGACCTCTTCAATTTCTTCTCTCACGACTCTACCTGGTGGTGATCTTGCTCCCCCTACCTAGATGCCTCTGATTGTGAGTTTGAACCACTCATATGTGCATCTATAACAAGTGCATTGGATGTGCTAGCATTCTACTTCTCATTGTGATCATTCTGCTATTTTTCATCATCTAAATACTACACCTATGAAGAAGATGAAGCATTCTCATACTCATCATTGAAACAATTGTCACCTGACCCTACATCATCTGCATCATCACTCTCAATCTTTGTCACTGTCTTACTCTCATCAAATGTCACATATTTGTATCTTCTCAGGGTCATTTTCAGAAGGTCCCAAAATTTGTAGCCAAATTGTTGATTTCTATATCCAAGAAAGATACATGGCACCACTTTATCATCCATTTTTTACCTATTTTCCGAGAACGTGTGCATAATCCTTGCACCCAAATACTCACATATGAGCATAGGATGCATCCTTGACTTTCCATACATTCTAAGGTATATCAAACCCCAAAGGAATACATTGAGATCAATTAATCATATAGGTGGCAGTACTCGCTGCTTCAACCCAGAATGTCTTTGGCAATTGTGAAGCCTTCAACATTTTTTTTAAATTAAATGAGGTCCATCTTATTCATCCTGCCCCTCACGTAGGCCAAAAAAGAAGTCATCAAACACTACATGAGATCATCATCATTCACCCAAGACCTCTCATAAAAAACATCCACACAAAAAACCTCCCCATATACTCAACACAAAATGCATCATCTAACTACATCCACATCATCTCAAACATTCCATCCTCCTCTCTTCTTACCCCCAGAGTAGTAAAAAAGAAGGTTAAAGTCCTCAACCTCACAGTCACCTACAGAAGCATCAACATGGGAAGACTTGTATGAGGAGCAACTGGAATGCTCTTCCACGCACTATCTCGGGGAGTCGTGGGCCTCACGTCCCAAACAGTTCACAAAGAAATCATGAATACGTCTTTGGGGCACACACTTGTGATGGATGGTCGAATCAGTCACCCATCTAGTAGTCCGGTCTTCCTTATCATCAGCTAATCTCTCCTTGTTCTGAAGTTGGTTGACTATGATGGTCTGAGCACCTCCTGTAGACTCGGAGGAACTGACATTGGGCAGAATAACACCTCCAAATGAGTTTTGGCCCCCACACTCCCTTGCCAAGTGACCAAGCAACCTGCATCGGAAGCAGGTTGTCGAAGATGAACACTTTTGCCTCCAATGTCCATGCTGAAGGTAGCGAGCACACCAATCCTTTTGTGAGGAGGGGCAGTGCCTCCTATTCGGCCTCCTGACTATGTAGTCTCTCGCCAAATGGCCCAGAGCACGACATCAGAAGCATGTCGTTGGAGCAGAGCATTGCTTCCTCCAGTGACCTCGTCGTAGGCATCAGAAGCAGGCGTCCTAGGGAAATCGAGGACCATGAACCTTACTCACAATCGTCTGAGAGTTGTGAGCCTCTCCCCTAGATGGGGCACCTTGCGCTTGGGGACGCAAAACCTAGATTAGGCCACCTCCTATCACCGAGGTCTCCGGCCAAGGGACACGGAGAGTGCCAACCCAGAAAAAGCTCACATGGCAGCAAACAACATCAATGTCAACCTCTTCGACACCACCCACAGTATTGCAACTAGACGTAGCAGCAAAACTCAGACTGTGCCATTGAGGCAAAACCTTAAACATCCTCCTCCTCCAGAAACATGTCCTCCTCCATGTCAGTCACCAAGATCACCTCATCATCATCTCCCTACCTATCCGAACCTCCTCCTTGCACATCCCCTATATGTCTTCTCCCATCACATGTAAGAAATGAATCGCCAGCCCCATCCATTTCACCACGCCAATCTACAGAACCCACCAAAATGTCATCCATCCCGACCGCAGCTATTCCCCCCTCACATACCTCCTCCTCATGCTACAACACCAAATCATCACCCTCAACACCATCCGTCATGCTCGGGGGTGAGAATCAGCCGCCGCCAAGGGTCCCTACAAAAACCCCTATTAACGTTCCTTTACCTCCTTCAGTCGGGCCCTAAAGGAAGAGATGGACATGGAGTCCTCCCTCGGTCCTCCTCCGCTTGCAATCAGCCCACCCACTAGTCACCTCTTGTGACTAGTAGTCCCGCGAGCCACCACCGCATAGGCACGGTCGTCGTCTGATGCACGCTTGTGAGCCGATGTTGTGATGTCAATCAAGGTCCTAGCCACCCACAGGAGAGACGCAGCCAAGAATATCCCCCCGTGCAAGACCTGGTGAGGCCCACACACCACCGCTATCTCCAGGGAAGGCCTCCCTCCCACCGCCACCCCTAGGGCGACACCTCTAGGGAGTAGCGAGTCACACAGCGAGTTGTGCTCATTTTCTCCTACATTGCATTCCAGCCCAGGACTTTACCCCCATTACAAGCAAGTCTTCAACATGCATCTGACATTCTCCACTATGGTATGATTCATCCTCTCAGTTGTACCATTGTGTTTTGGTGTGTCGGGCTTTGTCCTTTTATGTTGTATCCCGTGTTGCGTGCGGTACTCCTAGAACTTTGTAGAGGTTTACTCTCCTCCATTGTTTGTGTGAAGAAACTTCAACCTTTTCTCTATTTCCCCCTCCATCATGGCATGGAATTTCTGAAAACACTGAAAGGCATGATCCTTGGTCTTCATAAAGTATGCCCACACCTTTCTAGATGAATCATCAATGGACGTGACAATATACCTATAGCCATTCAGTGAAGCCACCTCAAATAGACCGCAGACATCTGAATGAACCAACTATAGAAATTGTGACTTCGCCTTTGATCTTATCTTGAAAGAAACTTGTTGATGCTTTATATGACATGCATCACAAAGCTAAGATCGGTTTCCTTGCCAAAAGAAATCAACCCCTGCTTTGATAGCTACTACAAGCCTTTCTCACTCATGTGCCCTAGCCGTCTATGCATAGATCTTCTTAGTGATCCTCAAATATGTGCATATCATCAGCTTTAAGCACTTTAAGTTTGGTCTTGTACAGTGTGTGAAATGATTTACCCTGAGGATTTTGAGGTATACCACTCAGTGAGTACAAGTCAGTCGCAGTACAAGAGATAAGGCAAGGGTAAACACATAGGAGGGCTGGACTCCTAAGATCCCATATGCACCCAGTGAGTACGAGTCAGCCGCAGTGACATAATAGTCTAGTTGTAAAATAGCCTAGTATGTCCTTGGTATATAGGTCTTGGCACTAGTAATACCGGTATACAAACCCTATCATCTGAGGTACAACTGCAATTGTCCTCAATCATTTGTCATCTACAAATATCTAAGATATGAGCGCAGTCTTTCTCCTACCAAGGAATGACCACAACCATCCTCAAAACCTTGGGATCACGATGTCAAGGACACATAGTCTCTTACACCGACATACTCAACAGTATGCACTCTAAGCTTCCATTAGAGGAATACTCGTTTCACCATCCAGCAACTTCTGACACCAGATTGGATCTATGGCATAGGGCACAACATGATTAGGGTTTCACTTGATTAGTTAATACCAATTGGGTATATTTTAACTGCATCAATCAAGTTACATACAAACCATAAAAGAGTTATAAGAAAACATGGGTATGATATAAAATGTATGAAGTATAATTCTTATTGCATCATCACAGGATACCAATCCTTGTCACATAATGAAGAGTATTACACCTCTATGAGAACTCAAACCATGCTTAAAGGTCATTAAGACCATAACATCATTCCTAATAAGAACATCATTGTCTTTCCATGCCTTACCCAAGGCTCATCAAACCATCAACATACATTGGACACATATAAGTTCAACATAAATTTGTATTTATGGTCTTATGGTGTTCATATGGTAACACATTAGGGTTTCAACAACATAAAGAGAGAGTGTGTATTTCCTCAATATACTATACACATAAGAAATCTAAGCATGACTAATCATCATCACTTTACCTGTATTTGGATTAGGCTCAACAAAATAGGTTGAATTAAGGTTACAAAACATCACTCAAAGATCAATCCTAATTCTTAGTATTTCCATTGGATCATGGAATACATAAAGTCAACCATATCCATTTGATTCCACCAAACTAAAACCCCAGACTCGTATAATTATAGGATCAGAATACCCATCAATCACAAGTCAGGAAATCATAGAGACCACTTAAGTCAAAATTTCTCATCGCTCACTAAGGGTTAGAGATATCATCAACCACTAAGGGTCAGAATACATGGCAACCACTAGGGTTGGGATTTTCATTGACCACTAGGATCAGAATAGTCAGCAACTACTAGGGATATCCATCTCAGCATGCAACCACTAGGGTTTAGAAACTTTGGCGACCTCTAGGGTTAGGTAACTCATCGAACAACATGAATCCAAAACTTCAACGACCACATAAGGTGAAATCTTGGAAACCATCAATAGGTACAAATATTAGGAACCATCCTAGAGATACCAATCTCATTGACCATATGAGTTCAAAACTTGGTAACCATATGTGATACAAAAACTTAGAAATTACTAGGAGATACAAAGCCTCATCGACCACATAGGTACCAAAACCTTGGCGACCAAACATGGATTCAAAATTCTTGGCGACCAACATGACCAACATGGAATCACTCACAAAACTAGATCTAGGGTTTGTTATCATCAAGGAGGAAACGTGCATCAAATTTTAGAGAAACATGAAGGTGGATCATCTCCTCAAGGATCTACCATCTAAGATTAGCCTTAAGCAAAGATATTATCTTTCTAATTGAAATAATGTTCTAGAGAAAGATTATATGCATGCAAGGTAAGTGTAAGAAATAATCATGGAGAAAGTTATATAACTCACCTTAGAGATGATAAAGAAACTTCAAACAACAAGGTATCTTGAAAAATAAAGGTAGGAAATCCTAACTTGAGCACTCCACTCGACCAAGCTAGCTCCTTCTCCAAAAAGGAAGCAAATCCTAGGTCAATGAAGCAAGAAATAGGTATTCTTCAAGATCCAACTCAAGCTCCACAATGGAACACCATGTATCATACCAAGAAGAAGAAATGAAGAGGTAGAATAGCAAGGAAAATGGAGGAAAAGTGGGAGATCTCACTTACTAAAACCAAGAAGCAAAGCAAAGAAGCACCAAATGACCATAAGAAGGATAGATCCAAACCCTAGATGCACATTCAAGGTAGATCGGCCAAGTACCTTCAACTTGAGCTCCTCCTTATCCACCAAGAAAGGGGGGACGAGATCCAACAGCAAGGAAGAAGAGAGGGAAAACTAGGTGTGTAAAGGGCTTGTTTGAATGCAAGGAGGGAGGTATATATGGCTTAGGGTTGGAGAGAGAGAAAGGGGTAGGGGTTAAGTCATGCATGCCATGTGTTCAAGGTCAACATATCTCTCCCATGAAACCATCCCACACATGCAACTAGGTCAAGCACAAAGTAGGAAACCCCACCAAGAAAACTCATCGACTAGGGTGAGCAGAAAAACATAGTGACTACATAAGGTTTTTAGCGACCAAGATGGTGAGAAAAGCTTAGAGACCACATAGAAAACTCATCGGCCATGAACACTAGGAAAATTTCATGACCTGGGTGATTTCAAAAACCTCATCAAATGAAAACCCTAGAAGATCAAGAAACTTTGTGACTATCAACACTATGTGGCTCAACATTCAAGGTCAAGCATGAGTTAGGGCATCCATGAGAGCAAACCCTAATCTATACATAATATGTCACCACTCAGACCAAGGTGTATCAAGATTCCCCAAAGCACAACTACATAAAAATGATATGAAAATATGTGAGGGATAACAAGAATGTGATAAATTGCAAGAAAAACTCTAGAATTGGGTAAATTTCAATCAGGTCCAAAATAAGCACGTATATACATAACTTGCTCAAACAATGTCCAAACTAGACCAAACTTGAAACTTAATTTTGTTACATGATACCATAGCACATCATAAGGTTTTATCAAGGTTTTAAGAATCAAATGATAATAAGAAATCATGATCAACCAAAAAGAAAGGTTAGGGGTCTTACAATCATAAACCCCTAACAAGGATTCCTCCCCCAAAATCATATACAAACAAAGATAGGTACTTCCTACAAAGCTCATCCTATAACTCCCACTTGGATTCCTCCACACCACAGTGATTCCATAAAACCTTGAATAAGGCTATATCCTTCTTCTTCATTTTCTTCACCCTCCTATCCAGGTTCAACATAGGACCCTCAACATACGACACATTCCCCTCCAACTCGACCTCCACAGGCTGCAACTTCTGCTCTATATCAGGGTAACACTTTATCAACATGGAGACATGGAAGACATCATGCAACTTGTGCAACTCTGGTGGTAACTCTAACTTGTATGCCACCTTCCCAACATGTGCTAAAACTAGGTATGGTCCCATATACCTCACATCCAACTTACTCTTCTTTCTAAACCTTAGCACACCTTTCCAAGGGGAAACCATAAGATACACCCAGTCCCAACTTGGAATTGAAGCGCTCTATGGAGGTTATCAACATATGAATTCTATATGTCCTCAATTTCCTTAAACTATTGTTGTATCACCTTGATTTTCTCTTTAGTCTGTTGCACTAGCTTAAGACCCAAGAGCTAACACTCACATGTCTCATACCAACAAAGAGGTGACTGACAAGGCCTCTAGTACAAAGATTCATATGGTGCCATGTCTATGCTTCTCTGATAATTGTTGTTGTAAGAAAACTCTATAGAGATCAAGTAAACATCCCAAATGCTAAGAAACTACAAAACACATGCTCTCAATAGATCTCCCAATGTTTGAATGGTCCTTTCTGACGGACCATATGTGTGTGGGTGAAAAGTTTTGCTAAACCTCAGTTGTATCCCCATAGTTGTATGTAGACATTCCCAAGATTGACTCATAAATTGTGGACCTCTGTCGGATACTATAGTAACTAGAATACCATGCAGATAAACTATCTCATCAACATATATCAGTTCCAACTTATATGTTGTATTTGTCGTCTTGGTTGGAAGGAAGTGATTTGACTTGGTCAATCTATCATCTATCACCCAGATGGAATCATAACCTTGGGTTTTTCTAGGGAGACCAACCACAAAGTCCATGATAATATGATCCCATTTCCATTGTGGTATTGGAAAAGGTTGTAATGTTCCTTAGGCTTCTAATGTTTAGCCATGACCTGCTGACAAACTGGACACTTAGCCACGAACACTACCACATCCCACATCAAACTTGGCCACCAGTACAAATCCTTTAGATTGTGGTACATATTGGTACTGTCAGGATGCATCACGTACATCGAGGAATGAGCTTCCTCAAGAACCATCTTCCTCAGACCATTCACATCTGGAACGACTTTCCTATTGTGAAAGCAAACAATCCCATCCTATGACTCGTGAAAACCATCATACTTCTTACTGCCCACTTTGCCCTAACATCTTATATCATGTATTCATTACACTGTGCATATTTGATCTGTTTCTTTAACATAGGATTCATTTGCAGTTAGACTAGAAATCCTGCTAATAAAGAAACCTCCAACTATACATCCATCTGGTGAAGCAATGCCAACATGTCTCACTTGTGACAAGCCACATATTGTAATTGTGCCTTATCCACCGATGATGACCAAGATGACTTCCTGCTCAACACATCAGTCACCACATTCTATTTCCCGAGATGGTAGTCTATCGTGCATTCATAGTCCTAGAGAAGATCAAGATGATACAATAAAGAAGATCAAGGTGAATGTGGTAACATTGATCTTCTTTGTTGCATGTTCAGCTGCTGCTTAGAGAAGATCACCTGAAGGTTCTTGAGGTCGGTGAAGATCTTACACTTCTCTCCATACAGATCGTGCCTCCAAATATTCAGAGCATGAACCATAGATCCAATCTCTAAATCATGTGTTGGGTAGTTCTCATCATGTTTCTTAAGTTGTCTCCAAGCAAAAGAAATCATGTTCTTGTCTTGCATCAGCAAGCATCCCAAGCCATTCTTTGAAGCATCGTAGAAGATGACGTAACCTTTCTCTTATTCTGACAGGACTAACACCAGAGCACCGATCAACTTCTCCTTTAAAAACTGGAAAGAACGCTGACACTTATCATCTTAGACAAAAGGAACACCTTTCCTCCTTAACTTGGTTAGGGGTAATGCTACAACACTGAAATTGTTAGTTAATCTCTAGTAGTAACCAGACAAACCTAGGAAGCTTTAAACCTCCGTCAATGTCTTGGGTTGTTCCCACTCTAGTACATACTCAACCTTCTTTGGGTCTACACAAATGCCCTTAGCAGATATGACATGACCCAGAAAAGACAACTCGATCAACCAAAACTCACATTTACTAAACTTGGCATACAACCTATGCTTCCTCAACAATGTCAATGCTTATCGAAGGTGTTTCTCATGCTTCTGATTATCCCTAGAGTATATCAATATATCATCAATAAACACTATAAAAAACTAATCTAGGTACAACCTGAACACCCTGTTCATTAGATCCAAGAAAGTTGATGGCGCATTGGTCAACCAAACTGCATAACCACAAACTCCTAGTGACCATACCTAGTCCTAAAAGTGGTCTTAGGTATTTCATCCTCTTTGATCCTCATCCGGTGGTAACCTGGCCTCAAATCTATCTTTGAGAACATGGTAGCACCTCTCAACTAATCAAATAGATCATAAATCCACACAAATGGATACTTGTTCTTAACTGTCGGTAGTCTATACACAAACTCATGGAACCATTCTTCTTCTTCACAAACAACATGGGACCACCCCAAGGGGAAGTGATTGATCTAATGAAACCCTTCTCCAGCAACTCCTACAACTGCTTCTTCAACTCATGCATCTTTTCTGGTGCGATTCTATAAGGTGACCATGCTAAGGAGCAATATTAATCTCAAAGTCAATATCTCTATGAGGGGGAACACGAGGTTACTCTTCAACAAAGACATCCTTAAACTCTCACCCTACAAGTACCTCCTGGATACTAGGGCTTCTCATCTTGGTATCCACAACATGTGCCAAGAAGCCTCACACCCTTATCTCATTAACCTCTCTATTGTCATAGCCGACACCAAGCATGTAGGAAGAAACTTCCTATATCCTTGGAAGATCCAAGAAACATTTGCATCATAGAAATTTTGCCACCTTAGAACTACAGTACAAAACAACCTTACTTTTCCAAGGTATCCATACCTAGGATCACATCGAATTGATGATTGTCAAGTGACATAAGATCCACTAGAATGTTGCATCCCGAGAAAGAAAACACGCAAGATGGACACAACTCCCGCAACTCAGCAGAACCAACTAAAAGGGTTTCTAGACTAAGACTATCAGATCTCCTACAAACAAGAAGAAAACAACAAGTTATCACCTCTCTGGTGATAAAAGAGTGTGTCGCACCCGAGTCAACCAAAACAAATACGAAAGAAGAAATAGATAAGTCAGGATGAAAAAGTTCCATCTGACCTATCATGACCCAAGGATTGACCACTTCCTCCGACTGACTCATAGCATAGAATCTAGTTGTTGCCTATTTTCATCCGTGTCCACCTCTAGCTAGTCCAGATGACATTGCCTATCATGCTTGACCACGTCCTCTGCCACCACCACTATTAAATAATTACTTCTACAAAACCTTGTTGACTCTGCCTTGCCTGTTGTATCACTCATTCATAGGGAAATTCTAGCTGATATTCCCTACTTGTCCACACTTGTGACAAGTCCTTGAATCATATTGCAACCTAGACGGCCATGTCACTGACATAGACACTACACTGCATGCTCCTACTGGTAGAAATTTGTGACCTCTAAGCTTCTTCTATTACCTTGCACCATATTAATGTTTGCATGCTACTATTTTGATCTCTAAGCTTGATGCTAATATGCTAGATGATGCTATCATCACCCAGGGTTTAAGCCTTTATAATAATCTCTTGAAAGTTGGTTTATATCCTAGACCATAAATCCTTGTATCTGACTTATTATGTGTTGGTTTAGGTGATTTTGATCCATGCATCATGTTTCTTGGTTTAATCACCATGTTTTGGTTTGACCTTGTTGTTTTCTTGAGGTTTTAGGTTGGTTTGCTTGAGGTTGAAGCTTGGATTTCTTACACCTAGTTGGTTTCTTGAAGGGTTCATGTTGAAGTTCAATTTTCAAAGTTTTGATGCACTTTTTGCACGAAGCTTTACACCTTGTTGTTGTTGGTTTTCCTTCAGTTTTGGCCATGGTGTATTACTATTTTGATTATGTTTCATCCATGTTTGCAATATGGTTAGTTCCCTTTGTGGTAGCATAATGTTGGTGGTCACTACTCCCTTGGTTTGGTTTTGGTGAGATGCTTTGCTTTGGTTTTAGACAAGACTCATGACCTAGTGTCACGACCGCAACCCGAACCATAATAGGTAGAAGGGTCGAAAGACCTTTTGCACTTATGGTCAAGACATGATCTTGTTTGGTCAATACATAGGGCTTGGACTTCGTCGAGACATATTCTTGATGGTGGTTATGACAACATGTTAGTTGGTGGTTGAGACACATGTTTCTCATGGTTAAGACTCTTGGTTTTGTTGCGGTCGAGATATTTGTTTTATGGATGGTTGAGACATGTGCTTTGGTCTTGGTTGAGATGCTTGTTTTGTGCATGGTCAAGACACCTACCTTTGAGGTGGTCACGACACGTGTTTGCCTAGTGTATGGTCGATACACATATGTATATGTTACATGGTCACTACACATGCATGGTATAGTGAGGTGGTTACACGTGTACATGTAATGATGGTGAAACTTAGTACTATTGATGTAGTGATCTAATCTTGTTCAACTAATGATATTCAACCCTAATCAATTCGAAGAAAGTGAGAGATGACATAATTAGGGTTTGGTGCTTAAATAATGTTATGAAACCCTAATTGTATATACATCTAACCCTAACCCTAACGTTGGGGAATATGGTGTGCTTGCTTGTCTCATTGGAATCTCTCTTGTTTATGAAGCCTAACCTTGTAGGTGAAATGTATACATAGCAATGTGAATGCTATGGTGACTATTATGTGGTACAAGGTGATGGCTATGAGCCTTGATGAGACATGATGAGATCATCTTGATGTGATGGGTCCTACAACCTAGTGAAGATTTAATGCCTATTATGAGGTGATATCCTCTAGTAATATGATTAAGGGATTGATATCCCATAATTATGTAACATTGGTGGTAGCGTTATATGGTTGTGTGACATTGGTGATGGTCTTCTGAATGAAAGTGCTATGAGTATCATGTGATTATGATGTGATTAGTTCACGCCTTATACATTTTATATCTTATGGAGTTGCACTATTCCCTTATTCCTATAGATCTTGTCTTGTCTTTGTATGATGTAACTTGATTGATGCTAAAAAATACCCAATTGAACTAATTAATCAATTGAAACCCTAATCATGTAGATGCCATGTGTCATAGATCCATTCTAGTGTCATTCTTAGTGTTGGATGGTGAAACAAATCATTCATGTGGGAAATTCAGAGCGCATAGTTTTTAAAATGTGGGGGTGCAAGTTGAGTATCTCCTTGCGTCCATAATCACAAGTTGTGTGAGACGGCCATGTGTGAGCTGATCTCCTTGTAATATGGATGGCCATGTGTGAGCCAAACCTTCTTTCAAGAATGTACAAGCGTGAGCCTGTTCTTTTAGCATTGTGACATGTTCCAAGGTAGGCTAGGTGTTTATATATGAATGGCCATGCGTGAGCCAATCCTTCAGCTTGACTATATTTCGTTGTTTGTAGTTGATTGATATGTCTCTACAGTGTTACTCTTGTACTAACCAAGAGGTGTTGGAGAGGTCGTGGATTCTGTCTCTTCCATTGACCTTGTATGGCACCGATTTTGACTTAACATTGGTCAGTTGAATTTGGGTGGTATGACTCAAATCTTCATGGAAATAATAAAAGATGTAATACATCTGTGTAGTGTAATTACTTAGGATCAAATACGCTTCACATTGGTTGAAACCTTTGCCGTATCATTATACTGATTTCTTGAATTGTAATACAGGAGGAGAAATCAATTATTATACATGTTCTTAATATTCCTTCTTAGAATATTAATTTTTCTACTACTCAGTGATAATTGCCTAGTTTGTTCAATTTGCTTCATCAGTTTAAAACATATCATTTAGTTGAATTTGTTCAACTTGTTAAGAATGTTATCTACCTGCTTAGTTACATGAGCTTTTAATAGACATTGTTGGAGAGTTATATCTCTCATTGGGACGTTTGGTCTCACCTTGTGGGTTTCCACATCTTTTAGTTGGTCGAGCACGAGGAGGTAGAGTTCGTACTTTTGAGGATGAGCAGCAAGAAGATCAATAGTTGAGCTAAGGTTGGATGAGTTGCTTGTGCTTTGTAGTAGAGTCTTATGTGTCATCCATGTACTCTCAATCCCTTGGGGGGTTTTATGGATGTTGTATATTGAGACAACATTTTTGGCTTTATGCCTTTGTTGTACAGATGGGCATGTATGTATATGTGATAGGTTACCATATGTACAGGTTGTGGTCAGTGATCCAGTGAACAATGTTATGTAATAATCTTTTGGCATATATATATATATATATATATATATATACATATATATATGGCTTTTGTGGACTCAGATGTGATATGTTTCCACTTAAGTTGGATATGTATTTCCTATGGTTTCTAGTAATCTAGTTTGATTAGTTTTATTTCTGTGTTTAGTTTTGAGTAATTTCTCTCTATGTCATGTCGGGGCATCACAGTTAAGATTGGTATCAGAGCTTTAGGTTCATTGAATCTATAGGGACATAGGACTAGGGTTTGTTTTTGTTCTAGTGTCCTCCAATCTACTATGATTACTTCTGCTTATTCAGAATAAGAAGAAGAAGAAGAAGAAGAAGAGAAGAAAAGATGACTAGAGAACATAAAGCACATGTTGCAAAGAGCAGTGTTGTTGCACCAGGTGGTGGTGCCAAGAGGCAGAAGAGGGTCAATGATGTGCCTGAGATGCCCTAGTTATACCCAGAAGTGGTGGCATATCATGCTTTCCAATCCATGTTTGGACATTTTATGGATACAATTACACATATGGAAGAAAAAATGCTCATTCCTCAAGCGAGAGTAGTAGTCTCCAATGTGGAATGTTTGGGTTCTAGGAATACCTTTGAAAGGTTAAGGCAAGTTGAGATGTGGAGTATGATGGTACGGCAGATTTGACAAATGTTGACTTGTGGTTGATGGATCTGGAGAAGGCTTTTAAGATCCTCGACATCCCTAAAGCAGACATGGTGAAGCATGTTGTGTATCTTTTGAAGAGGAGTGTTGGCCATTAGTGGGCCATTGAGGAGGAGAAGAGACAATGTGTTGAGATTGATTGGGGGGAGTTCTGACGGGATTTTGTGAGTTGGTACTTTCCTCAGACCTACCTGGACAAGAAGATCAACTACTTTTAGAGGATCTAACAGGCATCCATGTGGATCAATGAGTATGAGGTGAAGTTTATGGAGCTACTCAGGTTCTATCCTAATATGGCTACTATTGATTGATAGAGGGCTAGACATTTTGAGAAGGGCTTGAGTACGGAGTTGACTACACCAATGTCATCTTTAGAGAACTGTGAGAAGTTCTCCATGTTTGTGGAGTCGATCAGGAGGGTGGAGCAATTAGTGGTGGAGAAAAGTGAGAAGAGTGCCAAGAATAGACTGGCATAGTACCAAGGACAGTCGTCTGGAGGTTTCAAGAAGCCTAGGTTTTCAGCACCGTCGACACAGAAGAGATCAACGAGTCAGTCTCAGTGGTCACCTAGAAGAGGCAGAGGTCATAGCTTTTCACCTACAGGAGCCCATAGTGTTGCATCAATGTCTGTGATAGGGCTCTCTAGGATGTGGTATAAGAACAAGATGTGCTACAAGTGTGGAAAAACCAAGCATACAAGACTGTATTTCTCTATGAGAGATGAGGAGGTGACCCAGTGGCCAAGGCAGAGTTAGCAGGACTCGTAGAGGCAGTAGTTTAGCAGCGGTGAAGGCCGAGGATGTGGGCAGGAATCGAAGGCTAGTTCTTCTGGACAAGTCAACAGAGTATGGGGGCGAAAATAGGAAAAGGCTCGATTCTATGCTATGAGTTAGCTGGAAGGAGTGGTCAACCTACGAAGTGACAGGTTAGATGGAGTTATTTCATTCTGCTTTGTCTTCTTCTTGCTTTGTATCTATTTTTATTGACCCAGGTGCTATGCACTCTTTTGTCACTCGAGAAGTGATTGATAGTTGTTCTTTGCCTGTTATTCATAGACGTGATAGTCTTCATTTAGAAACCTCATTTGTTGGTTCTGTTGAGTTGTAGGAAGTGTGTCCTTTCTTTTTAGGGCATATCATACAAGTAGATTGTATACCACTTGACATGCATGGATTCAATGTGATCCTTGGAATGGATACCTTGGAGAAGTATCAGGTGGACTTGGACTGTATTTCCAAGGTGGCAACATTTGTTGACGGTGATGTTTCATGGATCTTCCAAGGATATAGGAAGATTCTTCTGACATATTTGGTGTTAGCAATGGTGGCAAAGAAGTTGGCGAGGCAAGTCTATGAAGCATTCTCAGCCCATGTCATGGATACCAAGGTGAGGAGTCTGAATATCCAGGAGGTTCTGATTGTTTGTGAGTTTGAGGACATGTTTCTAGATGAGTTTCCAGGTGTTCCGGAAGTCACAGAGATTGATTTTAAGATCAATCTAGTTCCCAAGACACAACTGATAGCACGTACACCATACAATATGGCGCCAACTGAGATAGTAGAGTTAAAGAAATAGTTGCAAGAGCTACTTGAGAAAGGTTTTATCAGACTGAGGACATCTCCTTGGGGTGCTCCTGTGTTGTTTGTGAATAAGAAAAAAGGATCTATGAGGCTATGCATAGATTACAGACAGTTCAACAAGGTGATGATAAAGAACAATTATCCCTTGTCGTAGATAAATGACATGTTTGACCAGTTATGAGGTGTTGTAGTCTTTTCCAAGATAGACTAGAGGTCTAAATATCACCAGTTTTGGATCAAGTCAGATGAAATACCAAAGTCAGCTTTTAGGATGAGGTATGGTCACTAAAAGTTTGTGGTTATGCCATTTGGGCTAACAAATGCTCCAACAGTGTTCATGGACTTGATGAATAGGTGATTTTGACCCTATCCTGATTAGTTTGTTGTAGTATTCATAGATGATATCTTGATATAGTCTAGAGGCATCCAAAAACATGAATAGCATTTGTGCCTAGCATTGACCTTGTTGAGACAACATCAGTTGTACGCTAAGTTCAACAAGTGTGAGTTTTGGTTGAATGAGGTCCCCTTTCTAGGGCATGTGATATCTGTTGAGGGTCTTTGTATGGACCCCAAGAAGTTTGAGTCTGTGATGGAGTGGGAGCAGCTAGAGACGTCGACAAAAGTTTTTAGTTTTGAGGGTTTGGTAGGATACTATAGGAGGTTCATTCAGAACTTCAACTCAGTGGTGTTACCCCTAATGAAGTTGATGAGGAAAGATGTGCCTTTTGTATTGGATGAAAAGTGTCAATGTGCCTTCCAATTGTTAAAGGAGAAGTTGATTAGTGCTCTAGTGCTAGTGATACCATAGCAGGTAAAAGGTTGTATCGTCTTTTGTGATGCCTTGAGGAATGGTTTGGGTTGTGTGCTAATGCAAGACAAGAATGTGATCTCTTTTGCATCACGATAGTTGAAGAAGCACGAGGATAACTATCCCACCCATGACCTGGAGCTTGTTTTTGTGGTTCATGCCTTGAGGATCTGGAGACACTACCTTTACTACGCAAAGTGTCAGATCTTCACAAATCACAAGAACTTGAAGTACATCTTTTCACAGCAGGAGTTGAACATGCAATAGAGAGTTGGATAGATTTAATCAAGGACTATGAACGCAACATTGATTATCATCCAGGGGAGGCAAATGTCATGGTAGATGCCTCAAGTCGGAAGTCTTCTTCATCATCATCTATAGATAAAGCACAATTATGTTTCTTGGTGTGCCATAAGAGAGACATATTCATCTCCTTACGTTAGATGAATGTGAAGTTGGAAGTATCTCTGTTGGCAGGTTTGTTGGCACAATTACAGGTGAAGCCTACGTTAAGGTAGCAAAATGATATTGTGATATAGAAGATACGAGCAAAGTTCGACAGCAAAAAGCATGATGGCTTCCATGAGGTAGAGGATGGGATAGTATGTTGCCACGACAGAGTTGTGATTCCTGGCATTGACAATTTGAGGAAGATGGTTCTGGAAGAGTCTCACTCTTCGGTTTATGTTATGCACCCAGGTAGCACCAACATGTACCATATCCTTAAGGATCTGTATTGGTTGTCTGGTTTGAAGTGTGATGTGGTAGAGTTTGTTGCAAAGTGTGCAGCGTGTTAGTAGGTTAAAGTAGAGCATCAAAAACCTACAAGAACGTTGCAACTGTTGCCTATACCATATTGAAAATGGGATCATGTTACTATGGACTATGTAGTTGGTCTACCTAGGACATCCAAGGGTCATGATTCCATTTGGGTGATCATTGACAAGTTGACCAATTTAGCACACTTTTTGCCAGTAAAAACAACATACACATTAGAGAAGCTTGCATAAATATATGTTAATGAGATAGTGTGTTTGCATGGTATCCCAACTACCATCATGTCAGATAGAGGTCCTCAATTCACCAATCACTTTAGGGAGTGCCTGCACACATCTTTGGGTACACAGTAGAGGTTCACCACTACTTTTCACCCATAGACAGACAGACAGACAGTCTGAGAGGACAATATAGACCTTAGAGGACTTGTTGAGAGCTTCTATCTTGTAGTTTTTGGGTAGTTGGGATGTACACCTCAGCTTGATAGAGTTTGCCTATAATAACATTTATCAGAGGATCATCGACATGGCACCTTATGAGGTGTTGTATGGGAGACATTGTAGGTCTCTGTTGTGGTGGTATGATAATGTTGAGTATTAGCTTTTGGGTCCTGAGCTTGTGCATCAAATGGCAGAGAAGATCAAAGTGAATCAACAATAGTTGAAAGTAGCCCAAGACAGGAAAAAGTCATATGCAGATAACTGGTGTAGACCGTTGGAGTTGCAAGTTGGAGACAGAGTGTATCTCAAAGTCTCTCCTTGGAAAGGTGTTTTGAGGTTTTGTTAGAAGGGTAAGTTGGCTCCCAGGTATATGGGACCTTACCCTATGGTGGCACATGTTGGGAAGGTGGTTTGTAAGTTGGATCTTCCACCTGAGTTGCACATGTTGCATCCAGTTTTCCATGTGTCAATGTTGAGGAAGTGACACCCTGATATCAAGATGGTTTTACAACCAGTGGAGGTTGAGCTTGATGAGGACTTATCCTATTTAGAAGGTCATGTGTTGATCCTGGATAGGAGGATCAAGAAGTTGAATAAGAAGGATATAGTTTTGATGAAGGTTCTTCAAAATCACTGTCATGTAGAAGAAGCCACATGGGATCTTGAGGAAAAGATGCATAGGAAGTACATGTCACTTTTCACGTAGGATTTTGGGGGCGAAATCCTAGTTAGGGGTTTATGGTTATAAGGCCCTTAACCTATATTAGTGCTAGAGTATTCTTTCATTTCTTGATAAGATTCTTATAACCTTAATCTAATCCTTTAAGATTCTTATCTAACATGTGACAATCTTAGGTTTCCAGTTTGGTCCTATTTTGATGATGTTTGAGCTTTGTATGTTTGTTTTGGGCCAAGTTGAAATTTACCCAAGTTGAGGGGTTATCTTGAAATTTGTCACATGTTGAGTGTGCCCTTAGTGCTTTAGCATCATGAGAGAGAGAATTATGCTATGGGCCCTTGTTGGACCTTAGTTGATGAGGTGGCATCATGTGGTGATGCTAGCGTTTGTAGGGTTTGCTTGGTATTGACCTTGATGGGCTTTGTTGAGTGTCTCGACCTATGTCTCAACCTTGTGGTGTGTTTTGGGGTGTGTCTCGATTGATACACCTTCCTTTAGTGTTTTTTTTGACCTTGGTGTTCTTGAGGTGTTTTTGGTCGAGATGGTTGCTTCTTGTGGTGTGTCTCGACCTAGTTTGTTTGGTGACCTTTTTTTGTGGTCGAGACAAGGTGTCTTGGTGTTTGTCTCAACCTTTAGGGTGGTGGTGATCCAAGTGGTTGAGACCCCACTTAGTTTTTATCATGATCTCATTCATGCATGAATATATTGGTTGCATGATAGTTTCTTTTGTGGACAAGTGTCCCTTTGGTGCCCTTATGTGTTGACACCACACCCGTACCTTGATTCTCTCCTCCCTTGAGTATATAACCTCTCTCTTCTTCATGCAAGTGATATTTTTGGTCCTTCTTCTTCCTCCTTCTATTTTTTTAATTCTAGGAGCTTGGTGGAGTAAGAAAGACTGATCTTGGGTGCTTTGGAGGTTGGACAACCTTTCATGTGGTACTTTGAAGCTTGATCACTTCCTTGTGGTGATCTTTGATGTTCTTCTACCTTGGTAAGTGTTCATTTCTCCTTGATGTTGTTTTTCCTTTATAACACTACCTTTATTCATCTCTTTTATCGACCACTAAGACTATGATTTGACATGGTGGCTTCCTTAAATATTTTCTCCTCACAAAGGGGGTCAAAGACTATGTTTTGACATGGTGACACATGAGTGAGAAGGAGCTCTCTTCTCTCTTTATTCTTCTTTCTTCTTGCTTTGGCCTAGGGTTTCTTACCCTCTTTTCTTGAGCTATCTTTGACCATGGTGTCTTTTTCTTCTTGAGGTGTTTTTTGGGCTGATAATTGAGCTTTTAGTGGAGCTTGATCTTCCTCCTTGGTGATCGAGAGCTTAGAGCTTATTCCTTCACTTAAGGTGGGTTATATAACTCTCTACCTGCTTCTATTACTTGCAACATATTAATGCTTGTGTTCTACTATTTTGATCTCTAAGATTGATGCTAATATGATAGACGATACTATCATAACTAGGGTTTAAGCCTTTTTAATAATCTCTTGAAAGTTGCTTCATATCATAAACCCTAAATTCTTGTATCTAACTTGTTATGTGTTGGTTGCAGTGATTTTGATACATGCATCATGTTTTGGTTTTATCACCATGTTTTAGTTCGGCTGTGGTGTTATCTTGAGGTTTTGAGTTGGTTTTCTTGAGGTTGGAGCTTGGTCTTCTTACAGGTTCATGTACATGTAATGATGGTGACACTTAGTACTACTGATGTAGTGATCTAATCTAGTTCAACTAATGATCTTCAACCCTATTCAATTCCAAGAAAGTGAAAGATGACATAATTAGGGTTTGGTGCTTAAATAATGCTATGAAACCCTAATCGGTTATACGTGTAACCGTAACCTAATGTTGGGGAATATGATGTTCTTGCTTGTCTCATTGGAAGTGGTTACCACATTATGATGTTTTATCTCTCTTGTTTATGAACTCCTAACCTTGTCAATGAAATGTATATCATAGCAATGTGAATGCTATGGTGATTATTATGTGGTATAGGGTGATGGCTATGAGCCTTGATGAGACATGATGAGATTATATTGATGTGATGGGTCCTATGACCTAGTGAAGGCTTAATGCCTATTGTGAGGTGATATCCTATAGTGATATGATTGAGGGATTTATATCACACAGTGATGTAACATTGGTGGTACCCTTGTATGGTTGTGTGACATTGGTGATGGCCTTGTGAATAGCAATGCTATGAGTATCATGTGATGATGATGTGATTAGTTCACACCTTATACATTTTATATCTTTTGGAGTTTCACTATTCCCTTATTCTTGTAGAGTTTGTTTTGTCTTTGTATGTTGTAACTTTATTGATGCTAAAAGATACCCAATTGGACTAATTAATCAAGTGAAACCCTAATCATGTAGGTTCCATGTGCCATAGATCCATTCCAGTGTCAGTTTTAGTATTGGATGGTGAAACAAGTCATTCCTATGGGATACTCGGAGTGCATATTCTTTAATATGTGGGGGGTGCAAGTTGAGTATCTCCTTACGTCCATAATTACAAGTTGTGTGAGACGACCATGCATGAGAGGATCTCCTTGTAATATGGATGGCCATGCGTGAACCAATCCTTCTTTTAAGAATGGCCATGTGTGAGCCTATTCTTCTAGGATTGTGACATGTACCCAAGCGGGCTAGGTGTTTATATATGGGTGGCCATGCATGAGCCAGTACTTCATCTTGACTATATTTTGTTGTTTGCAATTGACTAATATGTCTCTGCAGTGTTACTCTTATACTGGCCAAGAGGTGTTGGAGAGGTCATGGATTCTGGCTCTTCTATTGACCTTGTATGGAACCGATTTTGACTTAGCAGTGGTCGGTTGGATTTGGGCGGTACGACTCAAATCCTCATGGCAATAATAAAAGATATAATACAGTTTGTAGTGTAATTTCTTAGGGTCAAATACGCTTCACATTGGTTGAACCCTTTGCCTTATCTTTGTACTGATTTCTTGAATTATAATACGGTAAGAGAAATCAATTATTATATATGTTCTTCATATTCCTACTTAGAATATTAAATTTTCTACTACTCAGTGGTAACGACCTAGTTTGTTTAATTTTCCTTTTCAGTTTAATACATATCATTTCATTGAATTTTCTCAACCTGTTAAGAATGTTATCTACCTGTATAGTTACATGTTCTTTAATAGACATTGGTGGAGAGTTATATCTCTCACTAGGATGTTTGGTCTCACTCTGTGGGTTTCTACATCTTTTAAGTGGTCGAGCACTAGGAGGTAGAGGTCACACTATTGATGTTCAATAGCAAGAAGAACCGTAGTTGAGCCAAGGTTGGATGAGTTATTTGTATTTTGTAGTAGTGTCCTACACATCTTCCTTTTTTCTCTCATGTCCTTGGGGGAGTTTTGTAGATGTTTTATATCAAGATGACATTTTGGATTTATTCCTTTCTTATAAAAATGTGGCATGTATGTATATGTGATAGGTTTCGATATGTATAGGTTGTGTCCCGTGAGCCAGTGAACAATGTTATGTAATAATATTTTGGGAAGTGTTATGTATATATACAGGTGGATTTTGTGGACTCTGATGTGATATGTTTCCACTTAAGGTGGATATACGAAACAATTTTAATTTCCTGTGTTTTTTGGTAACCTGGTTTGGCTTATTTTAATTCCGTGTTTGGTTTTGAACAAATCTCGCTCTGTGGAATGTTGGGGCGTCACAATATTGTTGCATCAAATGTAGCAAATAAGGATGTATGAATCAGGAAGTTCATTTCAAAACTTGGGTTTGTTCCAAGCATCAACGACGCAGTTGAGTTATATTATGAAAATAATGGAGCTATTGCACATGCTAAGGAACCAGATCACACCAGGGCTCAAAGCATATACAAAGGAAGTTTCATCTCATGTGAGAGATCATGCAGTGAGGAGATGTAAAGATTTGCATAGTACCAACTGAGAACAATATTATTGACCCCTTGAAAAAGGCACTTTCACAACAGATGCATGGTGGACATGTTAGATCACTTGGAATGCAATTTGTGGGTGATTGGCTCTAAGTGCAAGGGGGAGTCTGTTGGTATGTATGCCTAGAGAGCAACCATATGATGATTGTAGTGTAATAAATGTAAATGATTTGATTAATAATAAAAGGTTAGCTTCTAATTTATTCTCTTTAATTTAGTAGATAATTTTGTAATATAATAAATGTCTAGAGAATGATATTACTCAATGACATATATTTTCAAGTACGTGACTTGAATGATGAGATCATACATATTGTTAAGAGTCTATATATATGTGTATGTATGTATGTATATTTTCATTATGTTCTTGATCGGTTAATATTGTGGAAGGTTGAAAGACAACAATAACACATAAGATCAGAGTGTGAGTTGGTTGATGACATAATCTCATTAGTCATAATATGGCAATATCAAACCAAGCAGACAGTTACATGTTAGGGAATAGTGTATCGGACAGACCCACCATGAGACTGACATACGGAAACCATTACCATGATAGTCACAGTCAGCTCCCATAGTGACGATGGTAATTGTGGTTTTTAGACCTGAAGTCACTACCCTCATTACATGTCATTCGGTATGCTTTGGTATCATCAAACATAACCCTGGAATTAGGGTTATTATAAAGGTGATGATTGGGTGAACTGTGACACATGGGGATAGACTGTGAGTGATGTAGATGGGATTTGTCCCTCCTATAAGAGAATGATTACCTAGGACTCTTGATTAGAGAGACTGAGAGATTCATATCCATTCACATGTGAGCCAATATGCAATATTGAGCTTACATATATCTCAGACAGTCTACTATAGTTCAAGGAACAAGATTGAATGTTGAAGAGGATGACTACTCCATGCCTCAAGTTCAATCTGGATATATTTGTGACAAAGGAACTATACAAACACCACAACACCATATATAAATTATAGGTTGAAGTTGTTCTCCAACTTTCCATTTACTTGGGTATCATTGATGTGCGACTAGGCACCGCTCATTGCTTGTGATGTCATAAGCTATTATGGACATTCATTCCCAACATAATATGCGACCTATAGGGTTACACACATTGGTCTTAACCTAGAAGAGCAGTTTAGTCTTGAATTATGTTTGAATTGTTTACTAGAGTGTTTAGGTATTCTATTCATGCAAAAAATCAATTGACTGGACTACCAACCGGTCATCTCACCTAGTGAAATGGCCGTTTGGAGTGTCAAGTTGATTAGAACTGAATTGGTTGATGTTCTACATGAAAAAGGCACCAAATGATCGGCTATATGGGTGAACCAATTGACTTGACTAGAGCGAGACGATCAGTTCACCCGGTGAAGCGATCAGCTCAGTTGGTCCAGAGGATGGTTCTAGTAACTTTCTCAAAATTCGTGTGAAAGTATGATTGTTTTGATTGCTCAATTCTGTTGATGAAATGAATTGATGTTTAGAATTAATTAGAAATGAATTGTCAAATTCATATGTGATTGGGAAACTTAAAAACATCTATCTCACTGAGTGAGATGATGGGATCGTGTGCCAGACAACTGTCATTGTTGCCAACCAACCGGTTTGGCACTTGCAGGTTGTGAAAATTCAAGATCTTCATGTCCCTTCCACTCTCACATAGACTGGGAACCCTAACTCAAACCCCTCATATAAATAGAGGGGTACTGGAGGCTTCTTAATACACACAATTGAGAATCAGTTTCTCTGACAGTTGTTGTCCTTTCTAGTTGTGGTAACCAAGAGAGCCCAAGCAAGTTCTATCCAACTAGTGGGGATAGAGAGGGAGAGAACAATTTAGAATAATTGCGGGAGAGTAGGTTGGTTACTAGTACACCAATGAGAGGGACAACTCCTTCCTGACCATTCCAGCGGGACGACATGACTTCAAGGTAGTCTGTTCAAACTTTCATAGAGGTGTGGAGGTTGTTGTCTGCCACTAGTAGGACAATGTCAACATGCAGTTCGTGGTTCAGACCAAGAGGTGCAATAGTCAAATGAGTCCCAGTGCAATTGGAAGATGGTTGCACATCTATAATGATGGGGAGATGTCACCGGACTTACTCTAGGACCAGGTATATCCTTGAAACCATCCTTCCCATGTTATAGTTATTGACACAATATGTAGGTTTATGGGGAATACTGTAGATAAAATTTTTGTTTCCGCTGCTTATTCTGTAGCCATATTTCCCAACATGTGGATCTTCTCTCCAATGTATTAATTCTGTCCATGCTCTAATATGAACCAAATATATGGAAAATTACCATATTTTCTCTTTCTTTCTCTCTTATTCCCCTTTTCTAGGATTTTTGAGTTGAGAGGAGGAAGAAATGGATTCAATAGCTAGAACCTTGGTGGATTTCTACAAATTCAGAGTTTGGCCTATGTTTTTAAGGTGCTTGTCACCTTGGGTGAGTGTTCATCTCCCTCTTAAACTTTGTATTTATGTTGAAAGTCAAAATCTATCTAGCTAAATTGATTGAAAATCTTGTTTGTATTAGTATGAAATCGGGTAACCATTTGGGAAGATGTTTGGAAAATCAAATGCTACTTATGTATTATTCTCATTGATATGTATTCAGTTATTTAATAATATATTTATTTAAATTACACAGAAAGTGTTATGGATAGAGAAATATATCGTTTACACCATTCTTGCTTAATAATCATCCCAATGGGCAATATGCTTGTAAGTTTAGTTGACATGTGTGTAATCATATTATTTGAAATGGATATGTTATATGCATGAGGATTTGTACATGAGAGTTTGATGTATAGGGAATCCATGTCTAGGGTTCATGCCGAGGAACAAACTCAAATGAGTCAATGAATCATTGTATGCATGTAAATGATTGGTTAATTGTGTGGAATGGAAGTTAGGTTTTCCATGTGTCTTGAATGGACTCGATGAACCTTCGAACACCCTGGTGAGATTATTGAATAATATGATTCTTCAAATGTATTGAACTAAAATGACTTCTTAAACCCTAGAAATTCATTCTTAAGTTGAGTATGAGAGATAGATCCTAAACTTGTATATAACCTTGTAGATGTCAAAAAATGCTTAATTGTAGGTGTTATAACTTCAATTGAAGATTATCATCCTTACCAATACAATCTAAGACTAATGTATCCATTTTATTCTAACTTATGGAATAATGAGTAAACCCTCACAATAATGTGAGTCCTTTGATACAATCCATATAGCAATGATTTTGGAAGGATGATTAAAGATTATGGTGTAAGAAGATTTAAACTAACACATTCTTTTAACCTAAAGTGAGTAGCTTTATAAGGAGCTAAATATTCATTGTGAACTACTAAAATACCATTGGAAGTCAATAACATGGTACACTCATCTAATTACAAGAAAGGAAATGGACAAGAATGACTGAATGATGATGACAAGTTAAGAATGAAATGTGTATAATAAAGTATATCGTTTACTTATTTTAATGATATGTGAGTTGACTTAAATTGAAGGAAATACATTAAAATTATATTATGAAATAATTCAATGAGAGAGGAACTTTTTGCATTTAGTAAATTTAAAATGTTTTGATACCAAGAATAGTACTGAACATGGTATAAAAGAACTTATGACTAGTGATTATGAAATAAAGGAAAAATGAAGAAAGGTAATAATTGGATATAAGAACCTAAAACCTACCCCTAACCCTAACGTGGTGATATACATGATAATAATTGAAAAAAAACCCTTGAACAAGGGATTGAAGAATGTACCAAATTCTAATCTAATTCAACTACAAGATGAAGCTCAAGGATGTGAATTGATTCATATGAATACATGTTTTGATTGTAATTTTATGTAGAACACTTGTATTGTGATAATGGTCCAATCTAATGAATTAAAATTGAGGTTGCATATATTTTGAGTAGTAACCCTAATTGAAGAATGGATATTAGTAGAAGATGAGTATTAAGTGTGTTTTGTGTGTTTATACTTTATATTTATTCATATCTATAAAAATTAGATATAATAAGTACATGTTGTATGGTAAGCCTATTCTGAGCATGATGAATGATGTGAGATGTCTATATGTTTATAATGTTTCTAGTTTCAATGTCTTTATTAATACTTGATGAGAATTTTGATATGAAATGAATGGATAAGAAATATGTTGAGATTGAATTAACATGCTTTTATTACTTATTATCAACCATGTTTAGGGTAAATGATGGACAATAAAATCATATATTGGGCTTAAGGCCCATTGATGATTATTTATATGATGTGATGTGGATATGGAAAGAATCAAATGTGTTGCAAAATTACATAATGTTCTGATTTGTGTTTTCGCCTTTTTCTTTCTTGATAAACCTAATTTGATTCATTTCATTCTAGTTGGGCAACAATATAGACAGACAATAAATGATGTTTTGAATTCTTTCAAGATGAGTAAAAGAGTTAATAACAAGTGAAATGATGATACGTTTAGTTAGGTGCCCTGAACACCGTGAGTTTCCTCTGAGGTTCAAACTATGGAAATATATGAATCTCCTTGTAGTAATCAAAGATTTATGAGAACAATTTCCATAGCATGGATCCAGACCTTAAATGTTAGACCACCAGGTTTTAGAAGTAAGTCATCTAGTGTAGTTGTGGACCTAAATCCTTGTTGTGAAAATCTATGTCCATTAGGAATAGACTCTGATAAAATGAAATGTATGAAACATGAAAATATGAGAAATGTTGTGGTATGTGATATATCATTTTCTTGGTTCCTATCTTGTGTACCCAAGATGAGGATCTGAGCCTCTTTAGGCAACCATGTAGTAGCCCAACATATGTTATTGATATCTTAGGGTGTCCGGATAAACCCTAAGATAGTGCCAGTGATTCATTGGTATGAGAATTAGATGTGGTGAATTCTACTTGGTGGGGTACAAGCCAAGTAGTTTAAGGAAAAATGAATAAAACATGGCAATCCATGTTGAGTCGAATATTGGCTAAATTCCTTTTATGTCTAACTGATAAACCTATTGTTGTTGAATATGTTTTTCAGTGTGAAAATTAATTACTCTTTTATAAATATAATATGTTGCCTCATTCTTATCTACTTAGTATGGAATGTGATCTTAAATGTTGACTAGTTGATGATGGAATGTAACATCCACTGTGATTTGGATTTACTTCATTTGGATAGTCATGTTTGGTAAGCATGTCTTATGTGTACTTCTCCTTCAGGACTGTAAGATGTGTTCTTGGTCTGGCTGGTGGGGTGTCATAAGGATGATGTTATTGTTATGTATTGATTCTAAATGTTTAGATATTGACTTGTTACTCATACTAAAATATTGTATTTATGAATTAAGTAGCATTTGTTGATTTGTTCATAGACATGCTCTAAATGATGTTTAAATTTGGGTTTAGTCTAAGTGGTTGCCTTGTCTGATTAATTAGATTATTATCATAATCTAGATTTGACTAGATGTTAGAACTATTTGCTAGAATTTTCAATATATGCATGTTTCTTTTAAGTTTATCATAACTAATCCGATGTTGATGCATGTACTCACCTTGAATGGAAGGTATCCACTCACTGGGGCTCTATATGAATCTCATAAGGTTGTTTCAAATTTTTAGGTATAGCGTTATCTAGCGGAGCGATCATGACAAAGAATATGTATATAGAATAATAATCTATATAAAATAGAATATTCTTATGTTCTCTCTTTCCCAGGATGGGTAGTATACAGATTTCATTGTTTCATGCATATGTAAATGATGTAAATTGAATTGCATATGTGTAACAAACTTTGATTATTTCTTAATGGAGTTGAAAAAGTTTTGTAAAAATGTGATATTGTTTATGAGGTATAACGAGAGATGAAAAATAAAAAAAATTGCATGTATTTTTTGTATAACGTATTACTCGTGCTTTTCTATTCTGATGTGTTTTTTGTTTCTTAATCAGAGATTTGCTTTAGGGTTTTTCTGTAATGGTTGTTTTTTATGTTGATTAAAATAGAGGTTCCAAAAATGTGGTATCAATACAAAGGTTAGATGAGTCTACAAGAACAAGAGGATCTAAGGCTAAATGATAATATGAATGTAGAAAAACCTGAATGATATGTATACTTACTAAACTCTATTCAGCTACCCTGGTCAAGTATACAAATATTGAGATAATCTAGTATGGAACTGCCAACTGTACTTTTTCTAGATGATGTGACCAAGCATTCAGATGAAGATAGTTTGAGAGTAAAAGAAAATACAAGGTTGTAATAACTGGAGAAAGAGAAAGGATTATATAATTAAATATGGAGACTAAGACAATATGATAATTTCATATGTGAGAAATGAATAAACTTAATGGATGATGAAGATAATCTCTAATGAGGCTGAACATGAGTATGAATCTAAAATTTTTAAGAAAGGAAAAGCTAATAATTGAGAATGATGTTCACTAAATAATATTCTTTATAAACAAAACTAATGGATGTAGATAGTAATAGAGAATGAACCATAAATCTTGATCAGTGAGTTACATAATTGAAATTCAAAAAGAATAAGAAAGGTGATCTATATCAGGCTTTGATAAGTAATGTATTACTTAGATTTGTGAAATAAATATTTGTAGTACTCAAAATTAGATATGACAATGACAAGGAATGAAATATATGTCTAATGCTAGTAAATTTAGAAATCCAATATAAACATCCAAGAAGGGAGAAAATGATGTGATATAAATAAATTTAAATTGAAAATAATTCTAACTTGATACAAAGAGAGATGAATGATTAGATGAAATGATATTTTGTCACATCTTTTCTTAGATTTTGAGATAAAATACTAAAATGAGGGGAGAATTTGTAATGACCTATCATTAAATGAGTCATCTAATTAGAGTTTACTTAGATGATTTCATGTTTAACTAGATTGATCATTATTTAAAGCTTTACTAATGATGGTAGTCTAATCATGATTCTTCAAACCTACTGAGAAGCTCTAGTGATGATTTTATTTCAAATAGTTAGGGTTTGAGAATTGAATATCCTAATCGGCCAAATCTAGGATTTTAGTAGCATATGAATACATAAATTGATAAATACAGTAGTGTAGTAAATGATTTTAACTATTTTATACACAACTCTGATTTACTTGAAATTTGGATATGGTTTGGACAACTCAAATTTAAGTGTTCTTGTAAAATATCAGAATTTGTGAATACTTTTCTGACCTATTTGTCAATCGAATTTTCCCAAGACAAACTCAACCGACCATGTATTCTAGCTTAAATATAGCAGTCTAGTATTTAAATTTTATCTTTTTATTGATAAGTCCAATTGATATGAATTTTAACCAAATCTTGAAAATATCATTTCAGAAATCCTTGTAAATTTGCCTAATATTCAGATGATGTTTGAGTTTTACATAGTGTGGTGTCGGCCGAATTACTCATTAGTAACAACTCGACTGACCAAGTTGCAGACTACACTATAGCAATGTAGTGTTTGATTTTTATTTATTGATTGAAAATTATGAATGATCTGAGATTCTTGTTGGGGACACCATGCTAAGTTTTTCATAATTTTTGGAGACTCTTTGACCTATACAGTAAACAATATTTAGTAACATTAAATTCTGTCAAAATATGAGAAAATGTAAAGAAGGTTAACATGATGGTATACCTTAGAATCCAATTTTATGCAAAGTTTGATCTGTGTTGTAGGCATGGACGTTGATTAGATCTTGTCGTGTATTATATGTGGATTTTATAACATTGTAGTTTATGTATAAATAAAACACACGTTTTAATACAGTTACATACTGTAAGCAATCTGTTCTATAAAATTTGGAATGTTAACAGATATATGATTCCAGATAATGATATTGTCAATTAATGAAATTGTTGTGATCATACACCTTACTGATCTTATTCGTTTGGATAATGTGGGTAGTTATTTGATTTAATTTTGTAGTGATGAAGTACATGACCATCTATGCTGCCATATATATCTATATTCAATTTCATACACATGATGCTTATACATGCAGCGGCGAAGGGAGCGGGCTTGCGTGCACCCTACATTTTTAAAAGGAAAATCTAGTATTACTGATCACACAGATTTAGTTCTCGCAAGAATTTTAGGTGCCCTCGAAACGATTTGTAGTTGCCATTGCAAACTTACCTCCCGATGAACATCTTTAATTAGTCAAAGAAGTGCGAAACTCTCGGCGTGTCTCCAACTACTTTCCATTACCTTTTATCTTACGCAATAGCAAACAGATCAATCTGCCGTTACCCAAAAATATTTACTACAATAATTATATTCACCACATCCTGCTGGCAAAGAAGTTACCACGAGAAGGCGTTTCATTTGGACATTGCCTCCTGGTCTATCATGTTCGTCTTTAATCTTCACTCTTCAGCCATGAAATCTTTTGAATGAACAGATTCGAAATATCTAGGGGCACATCATTAAGTACCGCCCTTGCCTCCAAAAAAAGGTGGTTCCAGTAAAGCATTTAGATTTGCAAAAGGTACATTTCTCACTAATGAAGATTGAAGAAACAAATCATCCTCGCCGCTGTTTCTGTACTCGTCTCCTGATATTGCGTGCTGAACATTGCTGAGATTAGAACTCTCTTTTGTGACTGTTTATATGATGAATAATAGCATTTTGTTTTACTGAATCAACCGCCCTTCTCACCATGTTGATGCTGGCTCCGCCCTTGTATGCATGCCATCTTGCATGCCATATTATATTTTATAGGTGACAGCATATTGCTACCACTTTTTACGAAAAGGATGACAGCAGGTGTAATCTCTTGCTTTGGATGACATTGTGTATTGTCACCTATTGACACTCCTTGACAAGCCAGCATAAGCATAGGTGACTGGCATTGGATAAAGCTGCATAGCACAAGGACCATATCTAATAGATGACAATCATTATATAGCTTCAACACATTTGGAAAATATTCCTAATCTCTGTTAATAGTGTGATGATGTATGAGGTGCTTGAATGTCATCTTTGTCCTGTTTTTAATTAGTAGTGATCCGCGTCATCTTTCTAGTTAGACAAAATAAAGATCCTAGTTCCACATAAGTTGAGTTTGGTAATCATTCTTTATATTTATTCACTTCATAATGAGAAGGAAAAAGATTTGACATTTAGAATCACATACATGTTTTCTACATTACCAGCAAACCACCAGCTTTAATACATGATCTACAAATCAGATGCCCCCAGGGCAGAAGTTCTTTCTAATGGTTCCTCTTCCTCCTTCATCCTCTTTTCACAAGTGGGCCAGGTCTTGCTCTCCTCCAGTGGCCACGTAGATCTCCCCAAATATTCCGATCGACCTGCATCTAAACTCGCTGCCGTAGTGTCTTCCAGCGAAAAAGAGGGCAGTTTGAAAGAGGGTCCATACATCCACTCCCTTAGGCTTTAGGATCCCGGCAAAGTCATCCAAGCCCATAATCCCTACCTCCTCGGCATAACTACGTGAAGATGATTGAGGAGAGTACTCTGATGTAGGAAATTCACGAGCAGGCGGTTGCTCTCCCAAAAGCTCCAGTCCCGTACCTGCAAAGCAATCAACAAAAAAAATCGTTCACATGATAAGAACAAACAAAGCATTACTTTTAATGACACGGAGTAACTATATCAGTTCGCATCTTATGATTTCGTTCATATGCAAAACAAGATGAGAGAGCATACCATATCGAATCATTATGTCGGTCAACATAACAAGTATGGCGTGCCTCCAGGACCGGAGCTCCTCGTAGTGATCCCTCGCAGTCAGCATGCTGGTTGTGTACATGAAGCCCCATATATCCACGTCCGACTGGGTTAGCATGGCGATAAAATCATTATCTAACTCCATTGCTACACAAGTTCATGTGTGACCAAAAAAGTACACAAATGGTGCCGCACTTCCCTACACTATAGAACCGCACCGTCCAGGTTTACTACTCCCGTCATCCCATCAGAGGGTGTTCCCAATCTCGCCCGATCAGTTTCTCAACGAAGCGCAGGTATGGGACGCCGCTTCCTCAAAGTCGACCAGTGCTACCTATGCAGTCATCTAAATACATATAGGAAGTGGGATCAACCTTTTTTAGCAATTTCCTATCTCGATGATATTTTAGTTCTATTCGGATGGTTGATTGATTTGGTTCTAACGATTCATTTTTCTAAATTGTCAATCTTTTCGCATGTGGTCCGCGTGTCTTTTTTGTTCCAGTTATGTCTTTAGTGTATTTCCTTTGATCAATTATATCACATGTATGTATGTATTTAATAGTCATGTATTAAATTAATTCATATTAATAGTCATGTATTTTCAATATCTTATAAATAAAGTAGTATATAATATTCTTAGTATGTAAAACATTCTTAGAGCGTATCTTCTCCTAATATAAAAAATGTAGCTTTATTCAAATAATTACTACAGTAAATTATTATTTTTCTAAAATCGCCAATAATACTATAACAATTTTAATTTGATTTCCTTTTATCACCCTTTTGTATAATGTTGTTTTTTCATTTTTTTCTAATCTTATTTTAACATGAGACGTCGATCAAGGAGCATTACAAGTCAAAGTTGTAGCTCGCGCCTGGACAAAGTCCTTTATTTTCCTTTAACCTATGCATATTTCATTTTTTTCTTTTTAAACAATTAAACGAAAATTTAACAAGAAGTCTTCGTAAGGCTGCCAACTCTTTCGTAGAAGATGGCACTAATCTCTAAACAATCATACAAAATATTTTATAAAAATGCATCCGACAACAATTTGGACAGCCTGTCCCACATATTCTAAAAGTTTTAATTTTTTTTTTTTTTAGTCTTAGGGAGACCCCGCTCCCCCTCCTCGTCAAACAGGTGCCAGAGCCCGGATGACCCAAGGAGTTACAATGCGCTCAGGGAGATTTTTCTCTCTTTTGTTCTAGTATACTACATCATTAATTATTTGTCTCCCTTACACTCTTACTTTTTAGCGTATCCGATTTATGCCATCCCATTAGCTTCTCATCCTTCTCAATTCTTTTATGCTTCTTATGATTTGCAATTCTATTAAATCTTCTTTTTCTCGATATGACCCTTACAATCGTTATACATTCTCTCTCTGTGTCTCCATTTAACCCAATTTTTTTCTAGCACTCTTGGTCTATCTCTCTCCTATTTACTTGCCATACAACTATAAACAACATACGTGTTTGAGTAACTAAAATCATCTATCTTAGAGGATTGAAGAAAAGTTCCAGCCAATAATATTACATCAGTTTTAAAATTCTATCTTCTCTTTAACTCATTCTCCTCCCACATTATTTCACTTTTTTTTGGATTTTTTTGTGTTTCTCTCGTGGCACTTCACTCTCTTTCCCTATTATAAAAAGACAAACAATTCATAAATAACCACCCATTAACTCCCTACTACTTCTCCTCAACTCGACTACTCTTACATTATTTCGCTATTTTTTTTTTCAAATTTTCAAATTTTTTCTTGCCACTTCACTTTCCTTCCCTCTCCCAAATAACAAATATTTTCTATATATGACCAGCAGTTAAGTTCGAGTACTTTCTATTTATTTATTTAAAGTATATTTTAAATTCATATGAGGGCACTGTAAATTGGTATAGATGGTAGAATATATTTTACTCTATAGATATATGTAAAAGATCATAACTTTATTTCACACTAGAATTTAGAATAGCACATTTTTCTTTTTTTATGTTAATTTTTATTTTGTCTCTATTCTCCTTCCACTTTTTTATCTACCCCTAACAATTAATAATTTTTAAATGCAACCATGTATTAACTTCCTAGTACTTTCTATTTGTTAATTTTTTTTAGTGTTTGGGAAAGAATAGGAGATTGTGGAAAGCAAATGAGATGGTAGACCAAAAAATTGTTCTAATCATGCAATTTAGAGTTTTTAAAAATGGTTAATAGGAATGTAGGGTTTTATATGATATCTTCTACTTGACTCTGTTTCCTTTAACATGTTTCCCACCGAGTTTCCTACAAACACCTTGTTAGAAATAAATTTCATTTCTTAAGTTGCAGCAGCTATCATATTTGCTTGTAACGGTTTGTTCATTTTTTTTCATTTTGTATCTTGATAAATAGTAGCTTCACCAGCTGATTGTTGAACTCTAGTAATTTATTTATTTCATTTAAATCTTTTTTTGTATGTGGTGTGTCTGATTTTTTTCATTCTAGCCTACTTACCAGCTTACATTTGTTGTGTGTTTCAGAATTCTTAGCAGCAATCGTATTTTCTTCGTGTAGCTTATTTAGTGTTTAGTGTGTGTTTAATATCTAAAAAGTATTTAATTATTACCAGCTGGTTGGTTGATTCTGGATATTTAATTTCTAGAGTCAAGTTTTCCGTATGTAGTGTGTGCTTTTTGTTCCAATCATGTCTTAAAGTAAGTCTAGTATAGAACAATTGATTTCGATCAATTATATCACTTGTATATATTTAACAGTCACGTATTAAATTAAAATTTATTATATCAAATATGTTTAAGACTTGTCTTCTATTAGTTATATAAAAATGTGTGATTTTGTTTAAATGATTACACCATGTCAATTTAGTATTTCTCAAAAGATTAACCAATAATACTACATATTTAAATTTGATTTTCTTTTTTGTATCTCAGGTATAATGTTTTTTCTCATCTCATTTTATCATATAGTTTGCATTAGAATGGATCTCCAATCTTATTTGTATCTCACGTCAATAAAGAATCATTTAGTTAAATATTTACTTAACTATAAATTCATATTTTTCTCTCTTTTTTGCTGAAATACTAAATTATTAATTGTAAATGGAGGGACTTCATTGCCCAAACTGCTTTGTATAACCGTGAGTGGCATACTTTTTCATAAATTAATCTATATGTGGCGCTCCCTATTGGCGTCTTGGAATAGTCCTATAAGTCCAATGAGAATCTTCTAGCCTATTTGTCTTGTCTTTCTTTGATATTCGAATAGTCTATTCTAAATTTTTTTATCTTCCTCTTTGATACTTCAACTTGTCATAATTTTGGTGGGTGGTAAGGTATGGAGTCCTTGTGAATAAATCCATATTTCTTCAAAAGAGTCTCAAATTTATGTCAATAAAACGTGATCCCCCATCACATAAGATAGTTTGAGGGACTCTAAATATGGGAAAAGTAATTTTGTTGAACATTTTCATACCATATTTGGAATCACAAGATGGGGTGGCTATGGATTCTACACATTTTGGCATGTAATCAACTGCCACAAAGATGTATTGGTTCCCAAAAGAAGATGAGAATGGTTACATGTAGTTGATCCCAATACATCAAATATTTCAACTTTGATCTAGTGTGCTTTGCTCATTTGATTGTTATTTGACACATTCCTTGTTCTCTAACACTGAACCCTTTTTTAACATAAGAGTGCATGTCTTCAAAGAGAGTGGGTGTATAAACTAGACTATAGGATTTTTGCAGTAGTCAGAACCAATTCAAGATGCCCTCCATAATGGGATGTATGCCAATTATATAGGACTTAGGAATTACTCTTTTGGAATACATCTATTGTTGTCAACACACTTCCTAAATACACGATCATCTATATAATAATTTTAAAGATCAAGGAAGAATTTTTTTCTGGTTGTATATCATCTCAGGTGGAAACTAATTGCATGCATGGTAATTTCAAATGTCTACATATTGTGGGCCAACATGAAGTTATAGCTCATGCTAGCATTAGAGACTCATTAGGATAACTATCTTTAATTGGTATGGATTGATCTTCCTGCAGGTGAAATCTAGATTGGTAGTCCGCAACCACATTTTTTGAACCTTTCTTATTGGTAACCCTGGAGACTCGTTAGGCTTGCACTGAACCCAACCTGGGGAGCTCAGCCACTTCCCGTAAGGAGCATAGTCCATTAAGTCGTGCAGAGGCCGGCTGCGCTAAGGGAGAAAAAATTCCAAACAGCACCACCAGGGGGATTCAAACTCGGAACCCTTCATGAGGGGCCCCGTGTTGCGACCACCTGAGCTACTACTCGCCGACAATTTGAACCTTTCTTATTAAAAAAAAATTAGTTAAGTTCCTATATACGAAGATCCCATCTTAGTAGTCTTGTATCTTTAGTTATTATTAAGTACTTTATTACACCATGGTCAAATGTAGATGATACCTTAGAGTCAGTGAGATATTATCTGAACTTTTCAAAATCGTAGATAACTTCCAACATCTCTTTTTCTATTGTGGATTAGTTTACTTGTTTTTCATTGAGGGTTTCACATGCGTAGTATATAACACAATGCTTCATGCCTTTCTTCCACCTGGCACAACATTGACTACATAATCACAACCATAACATATTAGCTCAAAAGGAAGCTTGATAAGAGATGTTTTGAGCCTATTCTTCAAGGTGTGGAAATCATGTAAGCATTTTTCTTTAAAAAAAATACATAAGGGAGTGTCTTTCACTAGTAGGCTATATAAGGAATTAGTGATTTTTCAAAAATCCACAAAACACAAATAGTACCCACGGTGACCAAGGAAACTCTTTACATCAGTGATAGAAAATGGTGGGAGTAGCTTTGATATAACTTCCACTTTTCCCTTGTCTAGTTAAATTTCTTCTTCAAAATACTTTGTGTCTTAGAACAATTCCAACCTATCCATGAAATGGAATATTTTTCAATCCAAACTAAAGTGCTTCAATTTGCACCTTCATAGGACCTACATAAATTCGATAGACAATTTTGAAAAGGTGATCCATAGAGGGAAAAGTAGTCCTTTAACTATTCCATTATGTCTTCAATGAATTAAGCATATAGCAAAGATATACACATATGAAAGGTTTTTTGAGTGTTGCAGAGATCAAATGACATTCTCTAAAATGAATACACTCCATAAATGTTGGTAAAAGTAGTATACTCTTGATCATCAAGATGGATATGAACTTGTTAGAATACCAAATATCCATCAAAAAAGTTGAAATAAGAGTGATGAGTAGACACTACAACACTTGATCAATATAGGGCAGAGGAATATGGCCTTCCATAGTGGAAGTGTTCAACATTTAGCAGCCTATGGACATTCCAACCCGATCATTAATATGGTGGTGAGTTCCTCTCCAATATCTCCTTTCACCGTAGTCATACCTCATTCCTTAGGTATAACATGATTGGGGCTCTCCCATGTGTTGTTACATGACATATATAAATCCAACATTGTACAATTACATGTGTTTATTGTGTGTGTAAAACATAAGTGCACATGTTACGATAATATCAGAAAATTAGTTCTAAGTGTCTAACTCAGGGAATTGGAGGGTATCTTTTGAGAGACTAATACTAAACAATACAAAATGAAATCTGCCAACGGAAAAGATTGAGTTGGTTTACTAAAAATTGAAAACTAATATTAACAAAACAATTAACATTTTTTTATAAAATTTAAAGGATAGGTTCTATAGGATAATTGCTATCAACATGATGCAATTTATATTTTATTTCAACCTACCCAAAAAAAATGATCACTATATTACCTGCTTTCGCAATGTAATACACTATTTGATCTAGTCAAAACACCTATTTCACAATGTTAAAAGACTAAATGATTAATGATCTCTCTATATCTATCTATCGATATATATATATATATATATATATATATACATATATGTACTTTACCCCAAAAAAATTAGCCCACATTCATAGTGTGTTATAAAATGTGTTGATGATAATTTTCAAATACTTGATCCCTCTTTTGAAATGAAAAATAAATTGAATCATGCATGGGTGATCAATTATGAACATGTTAAAATAATGCACATTATCATTATAATTCCAAACAATGAAAATAGTTTTTCTAGATAGAAATTCTCAATTACAAATTAACATTGGGCTACTCCCTAGTCCTAGAGAACAGGAGATTAGCCCGCAGATTGAACATGATATCACATTAGATTTTGGGGGATCGAGAAAACATGAAAATAACTAGATGGAACAAGGGAACCGAGACTATTGATAATTTGTTATGGAATGGGGGAAAACATATGATGCTTTTGTTTACTTGAGAGTTATACATTGTCCATATTTTGTTAATGACTTAACCATTCCCTTCATATGTATCTAATATGTTTGTTTAAGATCAATTCAGGCTTTATGTACATGAAAAGGATAGAATTACACAAGCCCTATCTTGTCCCAAGTTCAAGTCAAAAGCAATGCAAATGTCCTTTTTGGAAAAACACTCCAAACAACCTTAAAATATTTTTGTAAGCATTTGTATCGATGATATGACTTGTAACTAGGAGGAGAAAAAATTAGGGACACTTAATACCATCGTTTGATCACTTAAAAGTCATTTTGAAAAAAAAAATCACAACACTTTAATCGGTCGAGTTTAAATCTCGACCGGTCTGTGATGGATTTTTGGAAATGGTTGCATCAATCGAGTTGTACACTCACAAAACTCAACTGACCAACTTTCTGACCAAAGTTGATTTTCACTTATCAGTCGAGTTACCCCAGGACTAACTCGACCAATAGTTTGAAAATTGGGTTTGTCGGTTAGTGGATCGGTCGAGTTATCTTTATTAAAACTTGACCAAATGCATTATAATAAAAATATAGAAAAAATGATTCCAACTATTAGTGAATTGTTAGAAATGAAAATAGATCTTTTGCAAGTTGTAAAATGGCTATTTTTTGTTCTTAAGTCATCCCACACGCAAAGGAACACACCCAGTTATAAATAGGACCCCTTGGGGTTCATTCTAAGGTTTCTCATTCATGTTATCCTTGGTCCTTGCTATAGTTAAGTGTGCTACAACCCTTTGATCCCCTTTAGCTCTCTTATTTACAAAGCATTTCATGATTATGAGTGAGTCAGGTTTGTTGTAAGAGAGCTACCTCATTGTTACCTTGTAAAGCTCTCCATCTTTCCATCTTCCCAATACCCTTTCTCAAAGAGCAGAGCCTGAAGTGATCTTCTCCGAGTGAAGGAGGAATTGTTCTTCTTCTTCAAGGCTGAAGAAGGTGTGAAGATCTTCTTCAATTGAAGGAGAAGAACAAGGAAGAAGATCCAAGAAGAGTGGGTAATCCCTGTGAGGCCAAAGACTTGATGAAAGTCTAGGTAAGTCCTTGGTGAAGGCTGGAGATATCTTCATCAAGTGGGTAAGTCTTATGTAGGTTGAAGACTCTTGACTTGGATAGGTAAGCCTTTGGATGTAAGGTGGTCTTCTTGTATCTCTTATTATAGAATATAAGTATGCATGGGTTGCAAAGTCCTAGAGGTTGACCTCTCTAGGTAGTGGATTGACGGTCTCCTAGTTTGGAGATTAGAACCACTCTAAGCACCTTGTCCAAATGTTTGTTTCAAAATTTCTCATCCTTGCTATGTTTGTTAGATATGACTTCAAATTCACTTTTAGCATTTAGTTTCAATTGATATAACTTGAAGGTCTAACTATTGTTGTGTAAGTTTTGAAGCTCTATTCACCCCCCCTCTAGAGCCCTAGATCCAACAAGTGGTATCAGATCAAGGATCTTCTTTAACAATTCTCCTGCGAGATGAGAAGATGGGTGAGAACCTACTTAGTTCCCTCAATCTAGAGGGAGGCTTCTCCATGCTCCCCCCGGTCTTTGAAGGCACCAACTTCCTCTATTGAAAGCGACAGATGCAATTTTACATTCAACAAATGAATGTTGATATGTGGAAAGTGATGATTGTACCCTACAAGGAGCCAACCAGAGATGTATCAACTTGGGATGAAGCAGCTCTAAAGAACGCACAGCTCAATGCCAAAGCAATTAGCATCCACTATGCAGCCCTCATTCCATCTTATTTCAATCACATCTCCTCATGGGATACAACTTATGAGATATGGCACAAGTTGTGCATCACTTATGAAGCCACAAAGCAAGTGAAGGAGGCAAAGATCTACATGTTGAATAGCCTCCTAGAGAACTTCAAGATGGGGAAGAAATAAGGATTTGTTGAGATGTACTCAAGGCTCAACATCATCATCAACGGCCTAGCTGCTTTGGGACATACTTTGGATAGAGGAGCAATCAACTCAAAGATCTTGAGGTCTCTTCCAAAGAGATGGGAGTCAAAGGTGACCTCCATTAAAGAAGTAAGAAGTCTTGGTGGTCATCCAACTGAGGAGCTTATTGGCAATCTACAAGCTCATGAGCCAAGACTTGACAAGTAAGAAGAGGAAGCAAAGCAAGAAGAAAAAGAATCAAGGAAGATCAAAGATGGTTCCTTCAAAGATCAAGTGGAGGTTCTCATTCTTCAAAAACAACTTGCTTTCCGGACTTCTCTCTCCTCCTCTAGTGAAGATGATGGCCCTAGTGAGCATGAAGCCAAATTCTCTAAGGGAAAACACTTTAAAGGAAACGCAATCTTCTTTATCTACTCCAAGGTTCTATAAGTGTGGTCAAAGAGGACACTACAAGAGTGAATGTCGTAAGGCTAGAAAGTCACACCACAAGAGCATCTCTAAGAAGAAGGAAGAGTACAAGAAAGATAGCAAATACAAGAGGAATGATAAGAAGGAGAGGAGACACAAAGATGAAGCTCATGCAGTTTGGGAAGGATCGTCCTCTAGTGGCTCAAGCTCTGATGAATATGGAGAGTTCCACCTTGCACTCATGGCCTCCACAAGTGAAGATATTGGTGAGGTAAGTGAGGTAAGTTTGCATGATTTAGCTAAAGAAACTCATATTGACATGCTAACTCTAGCCGTTCTTCTTATTCATAATGTAAATCTAAAAGGAAGAGATTGGGTAAAATCATTTATGACTTGTAAGCTAAACTTGATATTCTTGAGCAAAATGAGAAAATTCATCTTGAGAGCATTGATTCCTTGCAAAGCCAATTTCTTGATCTTGAGCTCCAATACAATGGAGTTGAAGTAGAGAATGGTGTCTAGATTAAAAATATTGCATCTCTTTAGGAAGATAACCAAAAGTGCCTAAATGAGCTTGAGTTACTTAAAACTAAAAATGATGAACTTAATCTTGTTTGTGATGCTCGTAGAGAAGAGAGAGATGTATATCTCAAAGAAAATTGCTCAAATCTAAAAATGCTAGGTTACTTGGTCAAGTTAATGATTTTTATTCTAGATCTATATTTCCTAGTAATGATGTTGCTTCTATTACTCTTAGAAATGATTCTTATTTGACTAAATCCCTATATTTAGAGGCCAACCTTATTCATGCTAGAGATTATCTTGCTAATTTGTCTTCTACTATTATCTCTCTTACTGATGACAATCATAGACTTAGAGCCTCTCTACATAAATTCTTCAAATGGAAGAACTCTCTAAATGAAACCCTTGACCATTCTACCTAACAAAGTGGTAATAGTGGTTTGGGATTTGTAGGGGGGAGCTCGTAAGGGTAAGAGTAAGGCCAAAGGCAAGAAATAGAGTAAGGAAACTCCTCTTTTCATGGGAGAATATTATGTCTCTAAGAACCCTATGATTTGTTCTCATTGAAAATATGACTATCATTATTCTACTTATTGTCCTTACAAGCCTAAGGGACCAACCCAAAGATGAAATGGGTCCCCAAGCTAACACTGGATCCCAAAGTTTGAGTTGGGAACTGACACTTTCCTTTCTTGTAGGAAAAAGGGAAATGAATTGTTGATAGTGTCTATACAAAGCACATGACATGTGATATAAGCCATTTCAACAATTTCACAAAGAAGAAAGGAGGTTCGGTTACTTTTGGGGACAACAAGAAAGGTATGGTAAAAGGTGAGGGTGATATAGGTGAATCCTTGTTTATCAAGAATGTTTTCTTTGTGGATTTCCTACATCACAATTTAATAAGTGTTAGTCAATTATGTGATATTAGTTACCTTATGCTCATTTCTTCTTTTGAATGTTAGCTCCTAGATTCCCTCACTTACAATGTCATATATAAGGGAACTAGGAATGGAAATCTTTATGTTATTGTGCTTGACTCTATTGAGATTATTGTTGGTGTCCTTGTAGTCAATTCAAATGATATTTCTCTTTGGCATCATTAGCTAGGTAATGTAAATATGCATTATTTGAAGAACTTGAACAAAAAGGACTTGGTTAATGGACTTCTTAAATTTGATTTTGAAAAGGTTGAGTAATGCCAACCTTGTACCCAAGGAAAGCAAACCAACATCAAATTAAAAGGAGTCTGTAGCACCTAGAGAACTCTTGATCTTATCCATATTGATCTATTTGGACATATGAGAACTCAATCACTTTGTAGTTCCAAGTATTGTCTTGTTATTGTCGATGATTTCTCTCAATATACTTGGACTTCTTTATCATTTATAAAGTGATACACTTGATGTTTTCTCTAGCTTTTGCAAATGAGTTGAAAATGATTCTTCTTTCCACATCATTTCCATCTGTAGTGATCATGGGAGAAAATTTGAAAATGATCTTTTTGGTCTTTTTGTGAAGATTCTAGATACGCACATAACTTTTCTTCACCACGAACACCTCAACAAAATGGGGTTGTAGAGAGAAAGAACAAGTCACTATAGGAAATAGCTAGGATCATACTTTTAGAGTATGACACTCCAAAGAAGTTTTGGGCAGAAGCCGTTAGTACTTCATGTTTTGTGAAAAACTAGGTTATATCACATCCCTCCTTGAAGAAAACATCCTATGAGATATGGTGTGGTAGGAAGCCTTCTTTCGAATATATTCACATTTTTGGGTGTCCTTTTATTTTGAACATAAAAGATTCTCTTGACAAGTTTGATCTAAAATCATACAAGGCTTTTAAGCCTTCTATCGAATATATTCACATTTTTGGGTGTCCTTGTTTTGTTTTGAACACAAAAGATTCTCTTGACAAGCTTGATCTAAAATCATACAAGTCTTTCTTTCTTGGCTATAGAACTACTAGCAAGGCTTATAGAGTGTATAATGTTGATCTATCTAAAGTAGAAGAATCCATTAATGTCAAATTTATTGAGAGTAACCCCTATGCTTCCAAGGATATTCCTAATTATGATGTTGTAGATGAAGTAATTCCTATCATTAAAGAACTCAACACCACCCAAAAGGGAAAAGAGGTGGCCACTCAAGAAGAAGAAATAGATGAAAAAAACAAGGATCCAACTCCCCTGTTTGCAAAGAATCATCCAAAAGAGCTAATCATAGGTGATCCCTTTGAAAGAGTGAAGACGCGGGCTGCCTACAACAAGGAACAAGAAAACAATGCCTTCATCTCACAACTCAAGCCAAATAATGTCAGGGAAGCTCTTAGAGATGATGAATGGATCCTAGACATGTAAGAAGAACTAGAGAAATTGAGAATAACAAAGTGTGGACACTTGTGCCAAGACCATGTGATAGAAAGATCATTAGCACCAAGTGTGTCTACCGCAACAAGCTAGATGAAAGTGGCAAGGTGGTAAGAACCAAAGCAAGGTTAGTGGCTCAAGGCTACAATCAACAGGAAGGTATAGATTTTGATGAAACATATGCATGTGTAGCTAGACTTGAGTCCATCCATGTGTTGCTTTCTTTTGCTAGTTATAAGAATTTCCTTCTATATTAAATGGATGTTAAAAGTGTGTTTTTGAATGGTGAAATTGATGAGGAAGTGTATGTTGCACAACCTCTGGGCTTTGAACATGATAGTTTGTCAAACCATGTTTATTTATTGCATAAGGCTCTCTATGGTCTCAAGCAAGCACCTCCAAGCTTGGTATGAGAAACTAAAGAACTTTTTTTTAGATCATGGCTACATTATGGGAAAAGTAGATTCTACCTTATTTCTCAAACACACTTCTAACAATTTTCTTATAATTCAATTTATGTTGATGATATCATTCTTGTCAGAACTAATCTTGATCTTTGTAAGGATTTTAGTGATATTATGTAGAGTGAGTTCGAGATGAGCATGATGGGTGAACTTACTTTCTTCCTTGTCTTTCAAATCAAGCAAACAAAAGATGGGAATTTCATAAACCAAGGCAAGTACACAAGTGAGCTATTCAAATGTTTTACGATGGAGAACATCAAGCCAATGGACACCCCCATGTCAAACACCACCAAACTTGATAAAGATGAAGAAGGTGAGAAAGTGGATGAGAAACTCTATAGAGGTATGATTGGAAGTTTACTTTATTTAACTGCTTCTAGACGTGATAGTGTTTAGTGTTGGCTTGTGTTCTTGCTTTCAATCAAAGCCTAAGAAATCACACATCTTATAGTTGTTAAGAGGATTTTGAGGTACTTAGCCAAAACCCAAAATTTTGTACTATGGTATCCTAAGTCAAGGGACTTTACTCTTATTGCTTACAGTGATATTGATCACGTTGGATGTTTCGTTGATATAAAGTGCACAAGTGGCACTTTCTTCCTCCTAGGACATGCTTGGTGTCTTGGTTTTCCAAGAAATGGAGCACAGTGGCTCTACCAACTACTGAGGCTAAATGCATTGCATCTGGGAGTTGTTGTGACCTGGTTCTATTGATGAAGCAACTGCTCCAAGACTTTTTCATTTATTTTGATGCTTCTCCTATCTTTTGTGATAATACTAGTGCAATCAATTTATCTTATAATCCCATATTGCATATTAGAGACAAGAATATAGATTTTCGTCATCATTTTCTTTGTGATCACATTTCTAAGAAGGATATTTATATCACGTATTTGGACATGGAAAATCAGTTGTCAAACATTTTTACTAAACCTCTAGCTAGAGAGAAATTTAATTTTATTAGTTCTAAAATACTCATAACTACTTTGGATGAATCTAATATGCCTTCTAGTTAGTTTCTATCTATCTCATATATTTTTCTCATGTCTTGATCACCTTTTCTTGCTAAAGTGTTAAATATTTTTTATGTTCTTATGCCTTGTTTTTTGCTTGTTTTGATTATTTTTCGCAAATGTTTTTTTATCGTTAAATAGTACCCAATGATGAGTGATATGTGCCTAAGTGTTTCCAAAATACACAATGGACTAGAAAAAATAATAATTAGCGCTCAAACGACAATAAACTAAGATTTCTAAGTTTGGGATGGAATCTCTATCAGTCAAGTTGCCAACTTGACCGATTGGTGGCTGAGGGCTTTTGTAAAAATCCATTCAGTCGAGTTTCCATCTCACACCGATGGTCAGGATGGAACAAATCTTAAGTAGGCTTCGGAAGACTATTCTCCCTCTCATCTAGAGAAATGTCAATCAATTCCTCCTCTAGCTCTCTCAAGCTCACAACCCTATCCTCGACCTTCCCCTTCCTATCCCTAGCTAGCCCTAGTTTGACCTTCCTATCTCCTTTTCCTATCTTCCCTAGGTGGTTAGATGACCTTAGGTGCTGAACTTATCCAATTTTGGCTCCCATTCTTCTCCATTTCATATCCATGGCTTCAAATCTAAGAAAGAGGGCCGCCCCTGCTGGAGTTCCTTCATCCTCATCCAACTCTTACCTCATTCCCTATGAAGATAACTTCTTTGTCTCAACTAAAGCTCTAAATTGGTACAAGGAGCTCCTTCCTAGGAACCCATTTCCCTTTCGTCCTTTGTTTGAGCCTCGCCCTACTAAGAAAAAAGTCATAGTTGAGGTAGCTGAGTTGCTTTATGATCATCACCTAGCTGCCCCTGAGTGTCGAAGTCTGTGTTATCACAATTCCATCACAAGCACTAAGGTATTTCATGAGTTCTATGATAATCTATTATGAAATTATGACACTCTTGTACCCCCCACCTAATACTCAAGAGATTCTTACTTCCATGATTACTGGTAAGCAATTCACTATCTCAGAAGATACCTTGAATGTCTTTTTCAATGGTACTGAGGTAACTGATACATGGAGGAAAGATTATATTGAGTATTTTGACTTGCTAGACCCTGAGTCCTTCTCAAAAAAATATGATATTACTCTCCTTAACATACATAAGTTCTTAAAGAAGCCTCATTTTATCTATAAGAAGAAATACACCCTACCTTCCTCTGCCTTGGACCTTAAAAATCGTATTCTCGCTTTGGTAGTCAACTATAATATTCACCCCAAAAAGAATCAAACTAAAATTGTAGAGAATAGCACAATGATTATGTTTTGCCTATTGAAAAAATCAGAGTCAAGTTGTCTAGATATGTTCTCCACCATACCATTTGGACTCTGAGAAGAATACCCAACGTACCCACCCACCCTACCCAACCCTGATTTGTGGTCTTTTCACCTCTACCACTGGAAAGTCTCTTTTTCATGATGTTCAGTACAAACCTTCTAGAAAAGAAATCTTTATCAGTGAGACCACAATCAAGAAAATATTTTTCCTACATCCTCTTCCACTACACCTAGAGCCTCTGCCTCCACCCAGGAACCTCCACCTCCACCACCATCTCGACCTGCTCGTGTCTCATTTCATGTATCCAATGAAGCCCTCGTGGGTTACATGGTGCATTAATAGGGGTACAACCTATAGGTTCAGGAGTATCTACATCGTTCTAGCATGCCTTCTATGAACCTATCTTGTGACCATCCTTATCCTTCCTACCTACCCTACCCAGGTGGTGATTATACTTCCTATGCATATAATCACTTTTACCCAGACCCTCCACTTGTTGCTTCTACTGCTACACCCTCTGATGTTGGTGGATTTACCCCTGCACCTACCCCTGAAGTGCTACCTCTCCTTGGTGGTCCCATAGCTACCCATCCTGCATGACTTGACACTTATGCTCCCACTTTCCCTCATGCCAAGGAGCTCCATGATCTTGGCATGACTTGGGACGAGAAGAATGCCATGTGGCCCGATCGAGGTTTCGATCCCTCTACCGATGAGGAGATGCTCGACCAGGTTGATGAGGAAGTTGTTGTTGATGATGATAGAGAGGATGGTTGAGATGATGATGATGGATTTTTTGGTGGCTCTAATGATGAAGGTGAAGTTGTTTCACCTTCAGATGGAGATGATGACTATGAGCCTAAAGTTGATGATGATGCAGTGGACATAGATGCCATAGATGTTTAGATGTTTTAGTTTTTTGTCCTTAGATGTTGATCATATATATCTTTCTAGGTTATTTTGTACTCAAAACATCTGGGCACATTATCTAAGATGTATTGTTTCTATCATCATGTTTTTATCATCATTTTGGCTTGTAGTTGCCTTGAGAACATGCTTATGTGTTCTAATCTTAATCTTTTGTATCATAAATCTATGTCTTCTCTATCATGTGAGTTATTGGTATGCTTTCCATATTTTGATTATGACACAGGTTGCTTATTTCTGTCTTGTCTCTATTTGTTCTTTGTTATATGGTAGCATGTTTTATCATGTGGTTATCTGTTTCAGTTGTGCTTGGAGAAGACCCAATTTATGCTCTTCTACTCCCCTTACTTTTTGTTAATGCCAAAAGGGGTAGAGAAGCTTGATGTTATGAAGGTCAACCATATTGCCTTTTCCTATGTGATCCTTTTCTTGTCGAAGTATATGTCTTATCATGTGACTTGGTAAAGGACCATGTAGTATACATGTTATATAGCTTTGTGTACAAAGACTAACTATGCATGCAAGAGTGAGCATAGATTGAGGGGGAGCAATTCACATTGTCAAAATTATGAATTTGCTTGAAATTCACAAGGCCAAGGTATAACTTTACATATCCTTTCAATATGTTGAGGAATGGTTTGTCATTGTCAAAAAGGGGGAGAATGCTGATTTGAGAGTTAAACATTGTGTATGTTTTGATAATGACTTAACCATTCAATTCATATGTATCTAATATGTTTGTTTAAGATTGATTTCAAGCTTTGGGTACATGAAAAGGATCAAATTACATAAGCCCTAGTGTGTCCAAGTTCAAGTCAAAAGCAATGCAAATGTGCTTTTTGGGAAAACACTCCAAAACACCTTAGAATAGTTTTTAATCATTTGTATTGATCATATGACTTGTAACTAAGATGTGAAAAAATTTGGGACACTTAACTACATCATTTGGTCACTACATTTTGAAAAATTTGTCACAACACTTTGATCGGTCGAGTTTGAATCTCGACCGACCTGTGATGGATTTTTGGAAATAGTTGCATCAGTCGAGTTGTACACTAACAAAACTCGACCAACCAACTTTCTGACCAAAGTTGATTTTAGTTGATCGCCCAAGTTACCCTAAGACAAACTAGACTGATAATTTGCAAATAAGCTTCGTCGGTTAGTGGATTGGTCGAGTTACCTTTATTGAAACTCGACCGAATGCATTGTACAGAAAATGTAGAAAAAGTGATTCCAACTATTGGAGAGTTGTTAGAAACAAAATTAGATCTATTGCAAGTTGTAAAACTGCTATTTTTCATTCTTAATTGATCCCACATGCAAAGGAACACCCCCAACTATAAATAGGACCCCTTGGAGTTCATTCCAAGGTTGCTCATTCATTCTATCCTTATTCCTTGCTACATATGAGTGTGCTACAAGCCTATGATCCCTTTCTCTCTCTCATTTACAAATAATTTCGTGATTATGAGTGAGTGAGATATGTTGTAAGAGAGCTACCTCATTGTTACCTTGTAAAGTTTTCCATCTTCGCAATCCCGTTTCTCAAAGAGAAAAGTCTGAAGTGATCTTCTCCAAGTGAAGGAGGAGTTGTTGTTTTTCTTCAAGGTTGGAGAAGGTGTGAAAATCTTCTTCAAGTGAAGGAGAAGGACAATGTGGAAGATCTAAGAAGAGTGGGTAATCCCTGCGAGGCCAAAGACTTGATGCAAGTGGGGTAATTCTTTGGTGAAGTCTGAAGATATCTAAATCAAATGGGTAAGTCCATGTTTAGGTTGAAGACTCATGTCTTGGATAGGTAATCCCTTGGATGTAAGGTGGTCTTCTTGTATCTCTTATAATAGAATATAAGTATACATGGGTTGTAAAGTCCTAGAGGTTGACCTCTCTAGGTAGTGGATTGATGGTCTCCTAGTTTGGAGATTGGAACCACTCTAAACACCTTATCCAAGTGTTTGTTTTAATCTCTCTCATCCTTGCTATGTTTGTTAGACAAGACTTCAAATTCACTTTTAGCATTTGGTTTCAATTGATATAATTGGAAGGTCTAACTATTCTTGTGCAAGTTTTGAAGATCTATTCACCCCCTTCTATAGCCCTAAATCCAATAGTTTTGGTTGCCAAATCACTCATCAATGGTGTCAGGATGCTCTTTCGACCATTTTTTTGGATTAGAGGGCTCCAGAGGGAGTGAATAGAGCTAAAAGCACTTGCATAGTGAATTGGATGGAAATTTAAACATGCATAGAAAGGATGAGAGAGATTGAAGCAAACAAATTAACAAGTTGTTTTAGAGTGGTTCCCCTATCCAAACTAGGAGACAGTCATTCCACTACCTAGAGTGGTCAAGCTATAGGATTTCTTAACCATGTCTACTTCTTATATTCTATTATAAGAGTTACAACTTATGACGTTCCATTTTTAGGAAAAAGATACTTAGCTTGCCTTTGAGGTCAAGGGAGGCCAAAACCTTACAAATAAGGTCTTACCTATCCAAGAGTTATTCTTCTACCTCACCAATGTCTTATCCACTCTTACAAGCAGTTGAATTCCTTCACCAAGGAGATCCCCTTCTTGCACAGAGTCCTTTGCCTAAAAGGATTTACCCAGTCAGCTGCTTGGATCTGCCGCCTTATCCTCCTCGTTCACTCGAAGAAACTTTACGGACATTCTTATATAGCTTGAAGAAAATTGAACCTTCTCCTTCACTTGGAGAAGCTTTCACCAATTTGATCTTGAAGAAAGGGGTTGGAAAAAGATAAGATTTGAAAGCTTTACAAGCATACAACGAGGTAGCTCTCTCACACAATTCCTATCTCACTCAAAATGAAGAATTGAAGTGTAATCAAAAGAGAGAAAGGGGCTCAAGTGGATTGGATGCACTTAACTATAGCATGGATCTTGAATAGCATCAAGGAGAAATCTTGGAATAAACTTCAACAGATCCTATTTATAGATGAGGGTGTCCACTAGAGAGTAGGAACACTTATGAATGTTTTCTACCCATTTGGAGTGTTGTAATAGATGTAATTTTGAGTTTTACAACACTCCAATGGTTAGAATCACTTTGTTTGTGTTTTTCATGCTGTGCATTTGTTCAAGTTTCAATAAAGATAACTCGATCGATCACACTATGTGACAAAGGCAATTCAAATCATAGTTCAAGTTTGTCGTAGTGGAAACTCGATTGACCCACTTAAATTAGTTTTGGGTTGCACAGGGATCAGTTGAGTTCTATGAATGTATAACTCGACAAATTCAAAGTCATTCTCAAAATCCATTAAGGATCGGATGAGTTTCCAACTCATCGGATCAACATCCTGTAATGAATTTTGGAAAATCGCTTTTAATTGATCAAACATTTGAATTAACTGTTCTTGATTTGTTCTCATCTTAGTTACAAGTTATATCATCAATACAAATGATTACAAACATAATTTAAGGTGATTTGGAGTTTTTTCCACAAACATGCATTTGCATTGGTTTTAACTTGAACTAAAACAAGCTAGGGCTTGAACGATTTGATCATTTTCATGTACGTAATACCTAAAATCAATCTTAGACAAACATACTAGATACATATGAATGGAATTGTTAACTTGTTGTCAAAATATGGACAATGTCCCCTTTTTTACAATGGAAAACTATTCCTCAACATATTGAGAAGGATATGAAATTTAAACCTTTACCTTTGAGAAAGGATGTGAGAGTTAAACCTTTCCTTGTGAACTGTTAGGGGATAAATGAATGAAAAATGTGCATTTCTCCCCCTCAATTCATGCTTACCTATGCCTGCATAGTTAGTCTTTCCAGAAATAACCATAGCACATATACATACTATATGGTCCTATAGCAAGGCAAATGATTTGTACATAAATGACAAGAAAAGGATCATATATGCAATAAAACAAAATGACTAAGATCACTTCTCTCCTTTTGTCATATCAAAAAGTAGGGAGGTAGAAGAGCTAAAAAACACAATTCTTCTCCAGATACATGAACTAAAGAAATCAACCACATATAGCTCACACTAGAATAGAGACAAATCATAGATAAATAAGCAATCAATTTCATTATCAAAATATGGAAAACCATACCAAGAACTCATAAGATAAAGTTAATCATAGAGTTATGGTACATAAGATTAAGATTACAACACTAGGCATGTCCTCATGAAAAGAACCACAAACCAACAATATATTTATCAGGATGATAAACTAGTATCCCTCAGATACAGTGCCCAAATGTCTTAGTACATAATACTCTAAAATGATAGATATGATCAGCACCTAAAGACTATGCAACTAAAACATCTAACGTATATTTATGGTATCTATGTCAATGGGGTCATCACCAGCAGCATCATCATCATTGGCCTCGGGCTTGTAGTCCTCATCATCATTTAAAGGTGCAGCAAAGACAGCAGCAACATCACTTTCATCTCCAAAGGAACTAGTAAAGCCATCATCAGATCCATCCTCATATATGTCATCCTCAGTGCCCTCATCATCATCAGCCTCATCCTCATCAGCAACCTGGTCAGACATATCCTCATCGGAAAAGAGGACCAGAATCACAACTGGGCCATCTGGCATTCTGCTCAGCTCATGACATGCTAAGAGCATGAAAAGCATTTTCTTGGTTAAAGGAGGGAGCAGACGTCCCAAGACTAGCAAGAAGCATGGAAGTAGGACTAGCAATCAAAGCCAGTAGAGGAAGCACACTAGGGGAAGGTCCACCATCAACAGTGGTGGTGGAAGTGGAAGTAGCGGGTGGAGGGACTGGGTAGAAGTGATTATATGCATAAGAGGCATAGTCACCACCTGGGTATGGCTGGTGGAAAGGGTAGGGATGGATACAGCATAGGTTCATGTGTGACATGATCTGACATAGGTCCCGGTGGCATGATCCTAAACTTGAAGGTTATACACCTGTTGATGTATCATGTAACCCATAAGGGACTCATTTGACACTGAGAAAGAGGAGCGGCCAGGTCGGGTTGGAGGTGGAGGTGGAGGTGGAGGTGGAGGTGCCTGGGTAGAGGTAGATGTGGAGGCTCCAGGTGTGGTAGGGGAGGTAGTAAGAAAGGTCTTCTTGACCACAGTCTCACTAATACAGTCACATTTTTTACTAGGTTTGTAAAGGCAAAAAGACCACAGATCAAGGCAGGGTAGGGGGTGGGTACCAAGGGTGTTCTTCCTAGAATCAAAACAGGTCATGTGGTGTAGAATGTATTGAGACCACTTGACTCTGGTATTTTTTAAAAGACAGTACATTATCATAGTGGTTTTTTTTGCAATTTATGTTTGGTTTTATCTTCAGATGGACATTGTAGATAAATACTAATGCAATCAGATGGTTTCTGAGATCTAGGAAATAGGATGTAAGGATTCACTTCTTTCTATAGGGAACATTAGGCTTCTTTAAAATCTTGTGAATATCAAAAGAGTAAGTTCAAAGCTTTTGTAGAAGGCATCAGGGTCAAGCAAGTCATAATAATTAGGATAGTCATCTCTCCATGTGTCGGTAATCTCAGTTCCATTGAAAAAGATATTCAAGAAAACTTCTGAGATGAAAAATTTTGTATCGGCAACCATGAAAGTTAAAATAACTTGACTATTAGGAGGCGGCAATGTTGTGTTGTAGTTCCATTGAAGATTGGCATAAAATTCATGGACTGCCTTAGTGCTAGTTATAGAATAGTGGAAGCACATGCAATCTACGCACAACACACCTAGGTGATGGGAAGAAAACAACTCTGCAACCTCCTTGATAACCGTCGTTGTGGTGAGACGAGGCTCAAATAGATCTCTAAATGGAAAAGGGTTCCTAGGAAGGAGCTCTTTATAGTGATTTAAAGCTTTAGATGAGAAGAAAGAGGTTCCATCAAAGGATAGGAGGCGAGAAGTGAAAGAGTATGAGGGTGCTCCACTAGGAACAACTCCCTTCCTATGGTTGGAAGCCATGGAGACGGATGAGAAGGAACAACAATCGAAAGATATAGAGAACCTCACCAACATGTCATCTAGCCACCTAGATAGGAGAGGGAAGAGGCAAGGGAGGCTAAATAAGGCTTGGGAGAGAATGTGTGAACCTAGGCTTGGAGGTCAAGAAGGCTGGAGGTCAGGAATAGTCGACTTTTCTCTAGTTGAGAGGGAGAAAAGTTGTATGGTATCCTTTTTAAAGTTTGGTTCAGCTTGCCCATCAGTCGAGGTCTTTGATTTGGAAACTCTACCGATCGGTGTTTTCACATGACCATGTCTAGGGATCGGTCAAGTTTTTAATTCGAGCAATCAGCAGTCTATCCAGAAATTAGAAATTTCAATTCTTAGCCTCTAGGGTGCTAATTGAATTTATTTCTTTAGCCTGTTATGCATTTTAGACATATTGAGGCACATTTCACTCATTATAGGGTACTGTTTTGCGATAAAACATTTGTTTGCAAAAAATACCCAGAACAAGTGATACAAGGCATGGGAACAAGACAACAATAGCACATAGCAAGCAAGAGATGATTGATTTTAAGCAAGCAACATATATGCAAGATAACAACTGGCTAGAAGGCATGTCAATATCATCAAGAGTAGTTATAAGAAATTTTTATCTAATAAAAGCAAATTGCTCTCTAAATAGAGGTTTAGTGAAAATGTCTGCAAGATGATTCTATGTATCCACATGCATGATATAAATATCCTTCTTGGCAATGTGGTCATGAAGAAAGTGACGATGGACCTCTATATGGTTATCGCTACTATGCAATGTTGGATTGTTAGACAAGTTAATTTCACTAGTATTATCATAATAGATAGGAGGGCATCAAAATGAATGTTAAAGTCTTGGAGCATTTGCTTCATCCATAGGAATTGGGCACAGCAACTCCCAGCTACAATGTATTTAGCCTTGGTAGTTGAAAGAGCCACAGTGCTTTGTTTCTTAGAGAACCAAGAAACTAGGCAAGGTCCCAAAAAGAAGCAAGTGCCACTTGTGCACTTTCTATCAATCAAACAACCCGCATAATCAGCATCACTATAAGCACTAAGAGTAAAGTCCCTTGACTTGGTATACCATAGTCCAAAATTTTGGGTTTTGGCTAGATACTCTAAAATTCTCTTAACTGGTATAAGATGTGATTTCCTAGGATTGAAAGCGAGCACACAAGCTAACACTAAACATTATATCAGGTCTAGAGGTAGTTAGATAAAGTGAACTTCCAATCATACCTCTATAGAGATTCTCATCTACCTTCTCTCGTTGTTCATCTCTATCAAGCTTGGCGGTGTTTGATATGGGAGTGTCCATCCCAAAGCGCTTAAGTAGTTCATTGGTGTACTTTCCTTAGTTGATGAAGTTCCCATTTTTTGTTTGTTTGATTTGAAAGCCAAGGAAGAAAGCAAGCTCCCTCATCATTCTCATCTCAAACTCACTCTACATAAGTGAAGTAAACTCCTTGCAAAGATCATGACTAGTTCAACCAAAAATAATATGATCAACATAAATTTAAATAATCAAGAAATTGCTAGAAGTGTATTTTAGAACAAGGTAGAATCGATTTTTCCCATGATATAGCCATTGTCTAGAAAAAAGTTCTTTAATTTCTCATACCAAGTTCAAGGTACTTGTGTGAGACCATAGAGAGCTTTTTGTAACAAGTAAACATGGTTAGGCAAATTATCATGTTCAAAGATGGGAGGTTGAGCAATATATATTTCCTCCTCAATTGTACCATCCAAAAATGCACTTTTGACATCCATTTGATAAATTAGAAAACTCTTATGACTAGAAAAAGTAATTAGCCTTCTAATTGACTCAAGTCTAGCTATAGGTGCATATGTTTCATCAAAATCTATACCTTCTTGATGATTGTAGCCCTAAGTAACTAACCTTGCTTTGTTTCTTACCACCTTTCTGCTTTCATCAATCTTGTTGTAGTAGACATATTTTGTGGAAATTATCTTTATATCACTTGGTATTGGCACAAGAGTCCACACTTGGTTCTTCTTGAACTGTTCCAACTCTTCTTGCATGGCTAGGATCCATTCATCATCCTTGATATCTTCTTTGACATCTTTAGACTCAAGCTGAGAGATGAAGGCGATGTCTACTTGTTCTTTGTTGTAGGCAGCTCACGTATTCACCCTTTCAAAATGATTACCTATGAAGACCTCTTTAGGAAGATGCTTTGCAAAGAGGCGGGTTGGATCCTTCTTTTCTTCTTCTTCTTTTTCTTCATCATCTAACACATCTTTTCCTTTGTCAATGACGTTGAGTTCTTTTAAGTGGGGAATCACCTCATCGGCAACATCATCATTAGAACTATTTTTGGAAATAGAGGGGTTAGTCTCAACAAATCTAACATTGATAGATTCTTCTACTTTACATAATTCAATGTTAAATACTCTATAAGCCCTGCTAGTAGTGCTATAGCCAAGAATGAAAGCCTTCTAAGACTTCGGATCAAACTTGTCGAGGGAATCTTTGGTGTTCAAAACAAAACAAGGACAACCAAAAATATGAAAGAAATCAACAGAAGGCTTTCTACCATGCCATAGCTCATAGGGGTTTTTCTTTACAGATGGATGAGTAAAGACCCAGTTTTGCATAAAGCATGAAGTACTAATGGAATTTGGTTCAAAACTTATTTGGAGTGTCATACCCTAGAAGCATAGTCCTAGCCATTTTCTGTAGTGAGCTATTCTTTCTATTTACAATCCCATTTTGTTGAGGTATTAGAGGTGAAGAAAAGTTATGTGCATACCTAGATTCCTTACAACACCGTTCAAACAAATCAGTTTCAAATTCTCCCCCATGATCACTACGATCATAGACAATCTAGGAAGAAGCTCAATTTTCAACTTTTTTGCACAAAGTTAAGAAAACATCAAGAGTATCACTTTTTGAAATAAGAAAGAAGGTCCAAGTATATCGAGAAAAATCATCGACAATAATAGGAAAATACTTGCTACAATGAAGCAATTGCATACGCATTGGTCCAATTAGATCTATGTGAATAAGCACAAGAACTCTTTTGGTGCTAAGGAGTCCTTTGGATTTTAAGGAGGACTTGGTTTTCTTTACTTGGGTACAGGTTGACATTTCTCATCCTTTTCAAAGTACAATTTAGGAAGTCCCTTCACCAAATCCTTTTTACTCAACTTCTTTATTTGATGCATATTTACCTGACCAAGCCTACGGTGCCATAAAGAAATATCATTTGAATTGGTAACAAGACATCTACCAACAGTAGGCTTAATAGAGTCAAGCACAATAATATAGAGATTACCATTTCTAGTTCCCTTATATATAACATTGTAAGAGAGTGAATATAGAAGAAAGAATTCAAGTGAGGTAAAAAGAGCAAGATAACCACTATCATAAAGTTAGCTAACACTTATTGAATTGTGATGTCGGCCATCCACAATATCTTGATGCAAAGTGAATCACCCACATCACCCTTACCTATCACCTTACCCTTGTTTTTGTCAACTAAACATAACCGACCTTCCTTTATTCTTTAAGAATTGGTTGAGGTGGATGATTTCACTTGGCATATGTTTTGAGAAACCACTATCAACAATCCATTTTCCTTTTAGCTACTAGAAAGTAAGATGTTGGTCCCAACTCAAACTTTGGTGTGTGGTTCTAGCTTGGAGACTCATTTCATCTTTGGGTTTGTCCCCTCCTCTCTATAAGGACAATACGTAGAGTAATGGGCATCACTCTTGTAATGAACACAAACCACAGGGTTGACTCTCCATGGAAGATAGGAGGCCCCTTGCTCTTTTTCTCACCCTTTCCCTTGCTCTCGCTATTTGGAGCTCCCTCTACATATCCCAAACCACTAGTACCACTATGTTTGGTAGAGTGATCTAGAACTTCACTGAGGGATTTCTTTACTTTGAGGAATTACTTCAAGGAAGCTCTTAGTTTGTGATTATCATCACTAAGAGTAATGACATTTGAAGATAAACAGCTGAAGATCATCTTGTGCATGAAGTAAGTCGTCCTCCTGACACACGTATAATGTGCATGTAATACGCAAGTGTACATGTTGAAGTAATAAGGGATCATGAGTCCCGAGTTATCAAACACAAAGAGTTGTGAGGTTAAAGACTGCTACTAATTAGGATTGATCAGCTAGGACGGTGATGAATGTTTGAATTGATTTGAATTGCCAAACTAACACGAAAGTAAATGAATTAATGGTTTAAGTAAATCAGAAATAGAATGAATTCTTTAGGATGGTGGTTTCACCACGGATACTACTAAAAATCTATCCCACACACTAATATCGATTATCTCAATCCCTGGATAAGGAGCCTATAGCTAGAATTACCTACTCCCACAATGTAACTCACTACCTAGTCTAATGCTAATTCCACTCCCACGGTTATTAGTTTGATTAGTTAGGTGCTTTACATCAATTCTCTAGGTTTCTCCCCTCGTCTATTCGTCTCTTTTCCCAAAGGGTACATTAAATGAGTAATTCTATGTTTTTCAACCCTTAATCCCTCTCCTGAGATGATTAAGTGTCAATTAATCCATTCACAGTGATCAAGCATAAATAGAACAAGCAACATCCATAGAATTATATCCAGTAATGAGAGATAACTTGATATTAATGTATGGAATTCAATTGCAGTGTATATCTGGGCTACTCCCGGATCCTAAAGAATTAAGGGGATTAGCCAAATATGCGAGACATGGTATTACAGTAGATCAAAAATATGCAAAATATGGATTTCTGGATACTAAAAATAGGAGAAAGAGTTAAGGAGTAGATCTGGAGGAGATGGAGTCGTGTTGCTGTTGTTTCCGCCACCAAAACACCTTTTTAGTATGTCAGGTAGGGTTCCTCCACTTTTCTCTCTCCTTTCACTTTTGATGTCATCTCCCTCTAGTAGATATCTCTGTTTCACTTCTAATGGTGCCTTTTATAGCCGCCACACATGTTTAGGTTGAGAGAAACCTAAATATTATTTTTTTTTATAATATTATGTATTGGATTTAACACATATAATTAAGGTTGTCAGTGTCGGTGCCGGTACTACCGACTTGGAATTCGGTAGAGTTAGTAGAAATCATTTTCCTTTCTAATTGGAATAATAATATTTTTATGATTCGATACCATGTCGGTACTATCGAGTTGCATGTCGGTAGTATCGACTTTGCTCTAGTATATAATAATTAATTATAATAAAATAAGCAACGAATGAATTCAAAAAAATATTATCATTATTAAAATATGTAAAATACATGTTAAATACATGTAAAATGCATGCATAAAATATAAGAACTGATGTGCACATGATTTTATACCAATTTGGTGAAATATGTATAAAAAGATATATAATTAAGAGCAATTGGAAATGAAATCAACCAAATTAGGAAATGAAAATAGCGACAATTTGAGCACACATCACACCCATAAGCTTGAATATTGCTCGTCCTCGAGCAACACTACTCTTGGATTTGTTTGAAAAAGTTAGCAAGAAGACAAATACCTATGAATAAATTTTTCTAACCGCCCTCCACGAGTCGGTCCCAAACCGGTCCTTACCAACCAGTGAACAAGTAACTACTCTAAAGCAATGAATAATGTTCATAATAGATGTCCACAATAAGATCAATGAAAAACACTATCAATAGGAAGCAGTTAATATCATGGTCAGTAGGACTCATGCTTGATGAACCATGTGATCTCCCTATCTACATTTCTCTGATCTACCTAAATAAACTACTTGGAAGAAGATCCCCTAATAAACATGGATGAGGGGAATAATTATATCAGTAGCCTACCATACAGAGCAATGGGTGGAAATGATGGGTGGCTATGAAAATAGGATTCACAAGAATTATCCAACTTATTTATGTAAGAAGTAAAAATATGATGCACATGTATGATGGATAAAATGTGAATGCGTGACTTCTAATGACTATTTTTTTATTTTGGTGGAATGATGCATGTAATGGATGTCTCATCCCAATGATGAGTATTGGTGTAAAGGTGTTTGCAAAAAAAATCCACAATCTCTTTCTTTATTTCTTAAAGAGAATATGACATTGAACTTAAAATTTTGTTTCCTCCTTTTCTCCTCTTTTTTCTTTTTCAATAACTATTTTTTTTCTTTCTCTATTTTTAGCAAGATAAATAGTTTATGTTTGGGCTTTTTTTTCCTTTTTATTTTTATTTGGAGAAAGAGTAAGGAGATACAACTTTTTTTACACTCTTTCATGAAAGAAGATCGTACAAGATAGCAAATATGTAACACCTTATTAAAATGCAATGCAAATGCAACTATATGAAATTTTGTTATGCAAACTACAAGTGCTCAAAAGAGATTATATGATTTGTTTCCTTTTCTAATGAAAATAAAATAAACTAACTATATGCTTCATATCATGCCATGTAATGCATACAAGAGAAAAATAACTTGGATTAAACTTGATCATCCTATGGTGGTGAATAAAGATGAATGGAAGGTGGATGAGATCACATGACTAAGAGATAATGTCTTTCCTAACCATGTTATGTCCCTCTTCTATCAACTTGTGTAACAGGGTGACCTTAGAGTTTTTTTTTCTAAAATTCACATTCAAGATCATGTTACTGTTTGGTTGGTTTGGATTCAGACATCATCGTCATAACACAAGCCATAAGGTTGAGTTAGATTTTTCATTCATTCTGTATGTCTTCGAGATGACTAATCCAAACAATTCCTTCAGTTATGTACTATTAAACATAGCAACTTTAGCTTGAAGAGCAAATCATAAGAGCACATTCAGTTTTCAACAAATATCAGAATTGATACGACATCATCAAGAAAAGGCTAATCCTAACCAAAATTGTATATTTTGTCTACAAGTACACTAGATAGAAGTGGACCCTAAAAAATGAAAAATCTAATTTTTTTGAAACAAAAATATGTAGATGTGTGATAAAAAGAAAAGATGCAAGAGGTAAAGATAGAAGCACCGTTCCATTCCTCCCCCTAAGCTTGAACATGACATTGCCCCCAATGTCAAAAGCAAAGGAAGATAAATGGAACAGATGTACTGATATGTGAGGTGAGATTTGGGGCAAAAGATGGGTGGGAGGAATCCACGTGAAGACATGCCCTTCAATAAGGACTTGAGCTCGGTGAAGTGTCGATGCTTGCTCAAATTGTGAGATGTCACTGATGAAAACTCGGTACTACCGACAGTGAAGTCGATGGTACCAATCTAATGTCAGAGTTTTCATGTAATGATAAAATGTCTAACTCGGTTCCACTAATAGAGTATCGGTGGTACCGACTCAGTGTGTCCATGCACATTGAATAGACATATCAAGGCACCTTTTTACTTGCATCAAAACTAGATATCACAAAACTACAAAATCACAATGTAAAAATAGAATTGAAAGTTTTAAAAAATAAACCTAATTGGTGGGTTGCCTTCCACAAGCGCCCTTATTTAACGTCCTAGGCTGGACACATGTCAATCAACAATAATCATGTGGTTGTGGAGGAGGGTGAAGCTCTCTTCGCTTCTTCCTTCTAAACATCTGGTTCCTTACAACAATGGGAAAAAAAATAAAAAAATAGTCAAAAGACCGGTGTGTATTGTTGACATTCCATTTCAAAGGTAAATCATTATTGCAGTGATCATGTACATGAATCACAACCAAGTCTTGACGTGGGAAAACATGTAGAAATAGGTAGCCATGAGATGAAAGGTATAATGATGATTGCTCCTTAATTTCTATGACCATCCCCAATGGATCGCTCCTATCTACACATAATGGAGGGATTACGTCAAAGTTGAATTTGTGTGCCTCCTCCTCTTTTAATAATCCAATTCCTCCACATTCATTAATATCCTCACAAAAATCTTCAAAATTATCATCTAGATATATATCCCATATAGGATCCCCGGAAATTAAGAGATGGGTCTTGTGGTGAAGGAATTATGTGATGGGTAATGGGAAATTCCTCCACCTTTTCACTCTCAGTATTATCTTCCTCACTCTATTCCTCCTCTCTAAGATCACTATCAAATAAAGCACCTTATGGGTCCTCCTCTCCTTCACTCATATTCCAAACACATGTATCAAAATTTTCATCCACCTTATTTGCATCATTCTCCTCATTTTCCTCGTCAGATCCCCAATCATATTCAAAATCAATCCTAGGAGTCGAGGGTGTGGGTGTGGGATCAATGGAAGGACATGATAGAGGAGATTCTAAAACTTCTTCCAATATGTTCTCCTCACTCTCAAATTCCTTATCCTCAACCTCAACTTCTTCCATTTTCTCTACTCTACCCCAACCTCCATTAGAAATAGGACCTTTGCGATTTAAAACTTATTGAACCATAATCCTAATATGCTCACGATGAATTTCCTTTGAGGTTTTCTCAGATGTGATGAAGGTGGACTCAGACATCTATAACCTACATGTGCATTTCCATACTCAGAACAAATAGGGGCCATGTGCTTTTTTTTACTTTTTTTTAAATGAAATAAGACTAACTACAAAAAAATATTTTGATGAATGTATATAATGCCTAAACTAACAGTAAAGCTTTATGCAATGAAAAAGGGGAAGAATAAAAAAAATATAAAAAAGGAAAATAAATATAATGGCCTAGAGTCGTCGATCCTAACTTTTTATAGTGTTAACCATGTCAACTCCCCCGCAACGGTGCCAAAAACTTGACACTCATATAACATGCGTGTAATACGCAAGTGTACGTGTTGAAGTAATAAGAGATTATGAGTCCCGAGTTATCGAACACAGAAAGTTGTGAGGTTAAAGACTACTACTAATTAGGATTCATCAGCTAGGATGATGATAAATGTTTGAATTGGTTTGAATTGCCAAACAAACATGAAAGTAAATGAATTAATGGTTTAAGTAAATCAAAAAAAGAATGAATTCTTTAGGATGGTGGTTTCACCACAGATACCACTAAAAATCTATCCCACACACTAATATTTATTATCTCAATCCCTGGATAAGGAGCCTGTAGCTAGAATTACCTGCTCCCACAGTGTAATTCACTACCTAGTCTAATGCCAATCCCACTTCCATAGTTATTGGTTTGATCAGTTAAGTGTTTTACATCAATACTATGGGTTTCTCCCCTCATCTATTCATTGCTTTTCCCAAAGGGTACAATAATCGAGTAATTCTATGTTTTCCAACCCTTAATCCCTCTCCTGAGATGATTAAGTGTCTATTAATCCATTCATGGTGATGAAGCATAAATAGAACAAGCAACATCCATAGATATATATCCAGTAATGAGAGATAACTTGATATTAATGCATGGAATTCAATTGCAGTGTATATCCAGGCTACTCCCGGATCCTAAAGAATTAAGGGGATTACCAAATATACGAGACATGGTATCACAGTAGACCAAAAATATGCAAAACATGGATTTCAGGATACTAAAAATAGGAGAAAGAGTTAAGGAGTACATCTGGAGAAGATGGAGTCGTTCTGCCATCTTTTCAGCCACCAAAACACCATTTTAGTTCGCTAGGTAGGGTTCCTCCACTTTTCTCTTTCCTTTAACTTTTGATGTCATCCCCCTCTGATAGATCTCTCCGTTCGGCTTCTAATGGTGTCTTTTATAGCCGCCACACATGTTTAGGTTGAGAGAAACCTAAATATTCATTTTTTATAATAATATGTGTTGGATTTAACACATACAATTAAGGTTGTTAGCGCCGATGTCGGTACTACTGACTTGGAAGTTGGTACCGAGTTAGAGTCAGTAAAAATCCTTTTCCTTTCCCATCTGGAACAATAATATTTTTTATACTTCGATATCATGTCAGTACTACCGAGTTGCATGTCAGTAGTATCAACTTTGCTCCTATTTATAATAATTATCTTCAATAAAATAAGCAATGAATTAATTCAAATAATTATTATAATTATTAAAATATATAAAATATATGTTAAATACATGTAAAATACATGCATAAAATATAAGAACTGATGTGCACATGATTTTATACCAATTTGGTGAAATATGTATAAAAAGTCATATAATTAAGAGCAATAGGAAATGAAATCAACCAAATTAGGCAATGAAAATAGCGACAACTTGAGCACACATCACCTCCTAACAGAGGGCTTCAGTAAGATAAGAATCTTTTTCTAAAGTAAGACTAGAAACTTTATGACTAGGTAATAAAGGTCTATAAGAGAGATCATTAACTTGAGCAAGCAATCTAGCATTTTTAGTTCTAAGAAAAACAAACTCATCGAGATAGAATCGATTCATCTTTAGTAGCAACACAAGCAAGCTTAATATCATCATTTTTAGTTTCAAGTAAAGCAAGCTTATCTATAAGAGCTTGGTTTTCTTCCTTAAGACTATTCATAATCTTAAGGTAGACATCATTCTTTACTTCAACTCCATTCTATTGGAGCTCAAGGTGAAGAAACTTCCCTTGAAAGGAATAAATTCTATCAAGATGCAACTTCTCATTTTGATCAAGAATATTAGTTTTAACATACAAATCATCAATTATCTTTCCTAGACTTTTATTTTTTTACTTTCATTTGGAATAATATGAATGGAAAGCATTTAATATAACAATAAGAGTTTCTTTGGATAAATCATGCAAGCTTACCCCACTTACCTCACCAATGTATTCACTTGTGGAGGCCATGAGTGAAACATGGCACTCTCCTTCATTGGAGCTTGAGACACCTGAAGAGGATTCTTCCCAAGCCGCATGAGATGCATCCTTGCTCCTTTTCTCCTTCTTATCCTTCCTCGTGTACTTGCCTTCCTTTTTGTATTCATCCTTCTTCTTGTGGTTTCTCTTGTGGTAAGCCTTCTTGGCCTTTGGGCATCCATTCTTGTAGTGCCCCTTTCGTCCACATTCATAGCATCTACGAGTAGAGGATGAGGAATACGTTACCTTGAAGTGCTTTCCCTTAGAGTAGTTTGCTTCATGATCACTAGGGCCAACATCTTCACTTGAGGAGGGTGGCGAGGACCGGAAAGCAAGTTGTTGTTGGAGAATCATTTCCTCCACTTGAGCTTTGAAGGCATTGTCTTTGATCTTCTTTGATTCCTTCTACTCTTACTTGTCATCTTCTTCTTACTTGTCTAGCCTTGGCTCATGAGCTTGAAGGTTGTCAATGAGCTCCTCAGTGGGTAAGTCAACTAGACTTCTAACTTCCTCAATTGAAGTCACCTTGGGCTCCCATCTCTTGGGAAGAGACCTTAGGATCTTGGAGTTGATAGTCCCTCTACCCAAGGTTTGCCCCAAAGAAGCAAGTCCATTTATGATGGTATTGAGCCTTGTGTACATATTGACAACTCTTTCGTTCTTTCCCATCCTGAAGTTCTCAAGAAGTCCAATGAGCCTGTAGATCTTTGACTCTTTGAGTTGTTGTGTGCCTTCATAGGTAATGCCTAACTTATTACAAATCTCATGGGTGGTATCCTAAGTTGAGATTTGGTTAAACTCGGTGGGAGTGAGGGAAGCATAGAAAATGCTTATTACCTTGATGTTGTGTTGTTCCTTGTTGAGTGTAGCTCCATCCAAAGTATCTATATCACCTATCGACTCCTTGTATGGAGCAATCATCACCTTCCACATGTTGTAATTCATTCCTTGAAGGTATAACTGCATCCACTGTTTCCAATAGAGGAAATTGGTGTCATCAAAGATCAGGTGTCTCATGGAGAAGCCTCATTCTAGGTTGAGGGACCCAAGTAAGTCACCCATCTTCTCATCTCGTGGGAGATGTGTCAGAAAAGACTGCAGATCTAATACCACTTGTTGGATTAGAGGGCTCTAGAGGGGAGACATACAAATACTTGCACAAAACTTGTCAGACCTTCAAGTTACTTCAAATAGGCACAATTGCAAATAGTGAATTTGATGGCAATTTAAACATACAAAAAAAGAAAGAGAGAGATTGAAGCAACCAAATGAATAAGTTACTTTAGAGTGGTTCCACTCTCCAAACTAGGAGAGAGTCAGTCCACTACCTAGAGAGGTCAAGATATTGGATCTCTTAACCATGTCTACTTCTTATATTCACTTATAACAGTTACAGCATATGATCTTCCTTTCCCATGACACGGATACCCAGCTTCCCTTTGAGGTCAAGGGAGCCAACAACCTTACAAACAAGGTCTTACCTATACAAGAGCTAGTCTTCTACTTCACCAAGCTTACCCACTCTTGCATGTAGTTGGATTCCTTCACCAAGGAGATCCCCTTCTTGCACAGAGTCTTTTCTGTTCAAGAATTTACCCACTCAGGTCCTTGGATCTTCCGTCTTGTCCTCCTCCTTCACTCAGAGAATCTTTATGGACCTTTTTCTACCGCTTGAAGAAGCTTGGACCTTCTCCTTCACTTGGAGAATATTTCACCAACTTGATCTTGAAGGAAGGGGTTGGGAAAGGTAATCTTTGTGAGCTTTATGAGCATATTATGAGGTAGCTCTCTCACACAAATCCTATCTCACCCATAATGATGAATTGAAGTGTAATCAAGAGAGAGAAAGGGACTCAAGTGGACTGGATGCACTCAACTATAGAAAGGAGATAGAATAGCATGAAGGAGAAACCTTGGAATGAACTCTAAGAGGTCCTATTTATAGTTGAGGGTGTCCACTAGAGAATAGGAACATTTGTGAACATTTTCTATCCATTCGTAGGGTTGCTACAGATATAATTTTGATTTTTGTAGCACACCAATGGTTAGAAATTTTTTTTTTTTCATTTTTCATACAGTGCATTCGGTCGAGTTTGAATAAAGATAACATGATTGTAACACTCGGACCCACTACCCTACTCTGAAGTGGAGTTTCAGGAATGACGATTGGCCCCACAGACCACCACTAGCCTTAACTGTGCACATTGTCCACACTGATGTGCAAGTCAGGATCAACTTCCCGACTGGTCACCCATCCTAGTACTACTCCAAGCTGAGCACGCTTAACTATGGAGTTCTTTAGTGATGGGCTCCCAGAAAAGGAGGTGCGCCTTGGTGATATGGGTAGTCCAATCATTCCTTATAAGATCATTATATCCGAGGCCTCAAATCCTAGGATGTTATAATGAATGCTCACACTATATGACAAAGCCAATTTAAACCACCAGTCGAGTTTCTCCTGGTGGAAACTCGATAAATCCACTTAAATTAGTTTTGGGTTGTACAGGGATTGGTCAAATTCTGTGAATGTGTAACTTGACTGATTCAAAGTCATTCTCAAAATTCATTAAGGACTGGTCAAGTTTGCAACTTGACTAATCAACAACCTATAATGAATTTTAGAAAATGGCTTTTAGATGACCAAACATTCAAATTAAGTGTCCTTGATTTTTTTCTCATCTTAGTTACAAGTCATATCATCAACACAAATGATTACAAAAATAGTTTAAGGTGATAATGAGTGTTTTACACAAATGTGCATTTGCATTTCTTTCGATTTGAACTAAAACAAGTTATGGTTTGAGCAATTTGATCCTTTTCATATACCTAATACCTGAAATCAATCTCAAACAAACATATTATATACATGTGAATGGAATGGTTAAGTCATTATCAAAATATGGACAATGTGTAACACTTAGGTCAGTAGTTTTTGCCTTTTTATCTCTCTTAGTGTTGGTTTAGGGCTAACTATGCAATGCAAAGTGACTGCATGTAATGGCATCCATGCTGAGACACCCCATGCCACAAAAGCAATATTACTAAAAAACAAAACCACAAAAGAAAGATTAACAAGCAGATTACCGGAAAATACTAAAAATTAAAACCATTTCATAAGACTATTACACAAAAAAACCCTTTACATATGAGTCCTTTCATGCCTCAAGGCACTTACTGGGTATGCCACCAACCTGTTATAAGGAAACATGTTCCATATTATATATACATATATCCACCATAGCTATGCAAAATTGAAGCATACAAGACAATCCACATATCAAAAACACACCTAAAAAACATCCCTAAGGACTCTAGTGCACAAGGACAACTCTAGGACTCTAACAGCAAAAGATATCATGCAACACTTTCAACCTTGTCAGCTATTGCCTTTCTTGCTTCTCTATGACCTCTACTTCACTATCTTTGCCTCCTCGTGCACATCCACCTAAAAAAATGTGGGAAACCCACGGGTGAGATTCCAAATCTTAGCTGGAGATATACCTCTCCACCAACTCTATTATTATCACATATAAGGTGATTAAATCAAGTAGTAAAGTTACAACCATGGGAAGTAGGTAATCATTACTAATAGGATGAGAAATTTCTATTGAATTATGAAACATTTTAACATTATAAAAGGAATACAAAGAAAATGTATATTTCATACCAACAATACTATATAAAAACAAGCAAGGCCTCATCCAATGTTTCTATATTTGATCCTATACAAGTATGCTATACGACTGTTAACATATTTATTTTGCCCCGAGGATTTGAGTTGTACAAACCAAATCCAACCGACCACTTCTAAGTTGAAATATGTTCCCTACCATGTCTAATGGAAGATTTGGAATCCACAACCTCACCACATCATGGTTAGTACATGAGTGAAACATGCAGTGGCATCATTAGTCAGACTACTTCCAGCAACATATAGTCCAGTTGTGCAAACCTAGACGGCCTTGGTACAGGTCATGGCTCTAGTGAAACTGAGCTACGGCCCACAACCACACTCTTTCCAAGGTATGGCCCACAGCCAATCATGTGTCACATATCACTGAGCTACGGCCCAAAGTCGCACTCTTTCTAAGGTATGGCATGCAGACAATCCTATGTCACACATCATGGATGTAAGGGTATATTCATCCTCACCCCCCGCATATTCAAAAATATGTGCTCCGAGTTAAACTCATTTCACCATATAGCAAATGTTGACACTAAATGGATCTATGGCACAGGGCAAGCTACATGATAAGGTTCCACCTGATTAGTTAGGTCATTTAAGTATCTTTTAGCATCAATCAAGTTACAATGTATAAACTTTAAACAAGTCTTACACATATAAGGGCATAATACATCACCAGAACATATTTGTGCATATAAGGTGTGATATCATCACATTATCACTTGATATTTGTCAATCACCATATTTCTCATCACAAGGACCACATACTTTGAGATGGCAACCCCACATCTCATTATTGAGGAAATCATCATCGCATATAAGGCAATAAGCCATCATTAGGTCATAATACCATTTTCCTCCTCTTTTTGTGTTACCAACATCACAAATGCCTCATAAGGCCCATCCAAGCATATCATAAACACCATATATCTTACCTATCTTTTCTTATGAACTGGTGTTACATGCATGGTTAGAGACTTGTAACAAGAAGAATAATACATCATTAACACTACCATCTCATAAGATTCGTGCCACTCACATTACATCATTAGGGTTAGAGTTCTTCTTAATCAATTAGGGTTTACAGGGTTGGATCAACAACCACTCTTAGATCATTGCTCCCATCATCATTATAAGGTATGTTATGAAATACAGGTTATAGAAAACAACACTCCTTTATTATTCACACAACCACCCCATAGTGTATCACATCATATCATGTAACCTTATCATCAGCATGATGTAACATAACCACCATAAGACGATATCGGTTGTGACTATCATGTAAGGTATCAATTAGTAGTACCCATATGGTGTCGACTTGTCATCATCCCAACATGTCGACTACCACTATGCAAGGCACAAGGCATATCCTTACTAATGGTGTATCGGTTTACCAATTCTTGAGAGTGTGACGGTCAACACCACCTAAAGGTGTGATGGGTAACACCACCCTAAAGGTGTGATGGGCAAAACCACCCTAAAGGTGTGATAGGAAACACCACCCTAAGGTGTGACGGGTAACACCACCTTAAGGTGTGATGGCCAACACCACCTAAAGGTGTCGGGCAACCAAAGCATGTCGGGAAACCCTAAGTATATCAATTGTTAGGGTTAGGGTTTCACCATGGCGTCACAGTTCATAGTGTATCAGGAAATACTTCACTAAAGGTGTGTCAGCCTCCACTCAACTAGGGCATCATGGTTAGCCCTCAAAATATACCAACTCACACAAGGTATACCCATAGACGTGATGGGCTAACACCTTCAAAGCATAACGGTTGAGCAAAACCTATCAATTTAGGTACATTTAGGACATGATGGGCTATCTTCTTCAAGATCTATCAACCATATCAGTTACATAACCATAAGCCATGACGAGCTAACCTTCTCAACACATGTCAGCCTAAGTATCCACAAGGCATGTCAGCCTAAGCATCTCCAAGTCATGACGACTTCCTCGTAGTGTGTCTATTTGTTACACTACAAGTTGTGATGACCTACCCTCAATATGGTGCATGTAAGTGTGTGGACTTGTCATCTTCAACCTTAGAAAGGTCGGCCACTAGTCCATTTACTAACATATCAAGAAGGTGCAAGACATGAATAGCAACCCAAATGAGCTTCCATCATCAAAACAATTCTAAAACCACTAACAACTACTAGCACACACGATATGAATGAACACAAGATGAAGAATAATAATAAGCATATGAAGAGTGAAAATAACAAAGGAGGTTAAGAGTTATATAACCCGCCTCAAGATCACCACCAAGATCCAAGCTCCAAGGTTAAGCTTCAAGCTCACAATCTCATGGTAGAATATGATCCACCAAACTTGGTTGCTACTACACCTCTAAGGAAGATGATGATACCAAGGTTAAGATGGTTCTAGATGAAAATAAGGCATCCAAGATCCATGGCTATGAAGAAGAGGAAGAAGAAAAGAGAGCTTGGAAACATAGCTTACCAAGGTAGAAGATTGTGGATGATCAAAGAACACCACAACTTGGAACTCGTCCACCAAGCTCCAAGAGAGACGCTCTTGCTCCTTAAACTTCTCAAGGTTGTCCACTAAGAAGGAGAGAAAGCAAGGATGGCCAAAGGATCCTCTTGCATGGAGAGAAAGGAGATTATATACAAGAGGGATGAGAGAGAGATCATGGAAGAGATTTCATCACCTTAGGATCTTAGGTGCCACTTGTCCACAAAAAAGGAGCCACATGCAACAACATGCAAGACATGGTAATAAGGTCAAGGCTAGGTCTCACCCTCTTGGTTTCCTACCAAGGTAATGTCTGATACCATAACTCCACACACCCATAAACTGATAGGGTACAACTCTACACACTCACAAACTGATAGGGTACAACCCTACATACACAAACTAATAGGGTACAACCCTACACACATAAACAGATACACATCCTCTCTAGGGCTCTCTAGCCTGAGACAACACTTCTAGGTGCAAGACGCACCTCACACGTGTTCCATAACATCACCAAGGATGCCACCATGCTACCAAGACCCAAAAAAGGTACCCATATCTCTCTCTCTTCTAGATGATTCCAAGAGAGAGAAGGAACACTCAAGAGGTTGTAAACTTGCACATCAATCCTTACTCTAGGTTAATAGAAATTTGCACTAAAACCTCACCACAAAACACAAACATCAACCAGTCAAGTTCAAACAAGAAATTAAATCTTTTAACAAGACCTAATTACATCTCAGATGATTAGAGCAAGGTTCTAAGCAACATACTTAGGCAAAGCAAATAGGGTTATCCCAAAATGTGGATCATGGTCCTTACAAGCCATAAACCCCTAACAAGGATTTCACCCCAGAAATCCTAAGAGAAAAGGGAGGGGTACTATCTCCTCATCTCTTCCTCGAGCTCCCCTATGGCTTCCTCAACACCATGATGATGCCAAAGAACCTTCACCAACACTAGGTCCTTTCTCTTCATCTTCTTCACTCTCCAGTCAAGGATTAGCACTTGAACTTCCACATAGGTCATATCCTTGTCAAGCCCTACCTCCACAGGCTGCAACACTATCTCTGTATCTGGATGGCATTTCCTCAACATACACACATGAAACACTGGATGCAACCTGTGCAACTCAGGTGGCAACTCCAACTGGTAGGCCACCTTCCCAACACATGACACCACTAAGTAAGGTCCCATAAACCTGTGAGTCAGCTTACCCTTCTTCTCAAACCTATGAACACCCTTCCAAGGATAGACTTTCAAATATACCTTGTCTCCCACTTAGAACTACAAGGGTCTATAATAGAATAATCTACATATGACTTATGTCTATCCTGTGATGCCTTCAACTGTGTTGAATTACTTTGATCTTCTCTTTCATCTACTGCACAAGCTCAGGACCAAGAAGCTAATACTCACATGCCTTGTACCAACACAACGGAGATCTAAAACACCTCCCATACAACTCCTCGTAAGGTTCCATGTCAATGCTACTCTGATAACTATTGTTGTAGGAAAACTCTATCAAACTAAGGTGTATGTCCCAACTTCTAGAAAACTGAAGAACACATGCTCTCAAAAAATCTTCCAAAGTTTATTTAGATTAATCATCTATCTGTGGGTGGAAAGCAGTGCTAACTTTAACTATGTCCCAACTTCTAGAAAACTGAAGAACACATGCTCTCAACAAATCTTCCAAAGTTTGAATGGTCTATTCAGATTAACCATCTATCTGTGGGTGGAAAGCAGTGCTAAACTTTAACTGTGGGTGGAAAGCAGTGCTAACTTTAACTATGTCCCAACTTCTAGAAAACTGAAGAACACATTCTCTCAACAAATCTTCCAAAGTTTGAATGGTCTATTCAGATTAACCATCTATCTGTGGGTGGAAAGCAGTGCTAAACTTTAACTATGTATCCAAAGTTGTGTGCATTCACTCCCAGAAGTGACTCGTGAACTGGGGATCTCTATCAGACACGAAGTTGCTGGAACACCATACAAATGCACTATCTCATCCACATAGATCTAGGAAAGCTTCTTTGTTGTGAACGTCTTCTTCACGGGAAGAAAATGTGTTGACTTGGTCAATCTATCAATGATCACCCAGATGGAATCATGGCCTTTGGATGCCCTAGGAAGACCAACCACAAAGTCCATAGTCACATGATCACACTTCCACTGTGGTATAGACAACATTTGTGATGTTCCTGTAGGCTTCTGATGCTATGCCTTAACCTGCTGACATACAGAACATCTTGCAATGAATTTTGCCACATCCTTCTTCAAGCCTGACCACCAATACATATCCTTTAGATTATGAGACATTTTATTGCTACCTGGGTGCATAGCATACATGGATAAATGAGCCTCCTCCAGAACTATCTTCCTTAGGTCATTAGCATCAAGAACCATTATTCTGCCATGGTAACAAACTATCCCATCATCTAACTCACGGAAGCCATCATGATTCTTGCTACCAAATTCTAATCTAATTTTCTAGATCGTGGTATCAATATGGTGTGCCTCTTTGATTTGTTGTCTCAATGTAGGCTTCACCTGTAACTGTGCCAACAAACCCACTAACAAGGAAACTTCCAACTAAACAATCATTTGACGCAATGAGACCAACATGTCTCGCTTGTGGCACATCAAAGAACTCAGTTGGTATTTATCCATAGACAAAGATGAAGACTTACTACTCAACACGTCTTCCACGACATTCGCCTTTCCCAGATGATAGTCAAGTGTGCATTTGTAGTCTTTGATTAACTCCATCCAACAACGTTGTCTCATATTCAACTCCTATTGTGAAAATATATACTTCATGTTCTTGTGATCTGTGAAGATATGACACTTCTCCCCATACATGTAGTGCCTCCAAATCTTCAAAGCATGAACTATTATTTCCAACTCCAAGTCATGCGTCAGGTAATTCTCCTCGAGTTTCTTAAGTTGTCGGGGAGAAAAAGAAACGACTTGCTTGTCCTAGATTAGAACACAACCAAAGCCATTCCTAGACGCATCACAAAAGACTATATATCCTTTTTCTTACTTAGGAAAGGCTAGAACTGGTGCACTCATCAACTTCTCCTCCAACGTCTAAAAAACATGTTGGCATCTGTCATCCCAGACGAACATCACATCCTATCTTATCAACTTTGTTATTGTTAAAGCAATAGCGCTGAAGTCCTTGATGAACCTCCTATAACAGCCTACCAACCCTAGAAAATTGTGCACTTTTGTAGGTGTCTTAGGCTGCTCCCACTCTATCATAGACTCTACCTTCTTAGGATCCACATGTACTCCCTCGGAAGATATGACATGCCCCAAGAAGGCTACCTTCTTCAACCAAAACTCGCACTTGCTAAACTTAGCATAAAGTTGGTGTTGTCTTAGCACGGTCAACGCCTGACGAAGGTGTTGTTCATGTTGTTGACTATCACGACTATATATCAATATGTCATCTATGAATACTACCACAAACTGATCAAGAAATGGTCGAAACACTTTGTGCATCAAAGCTATGAATGTTGTTGGTGCATTGGTCACCCCAAACAGCATAAACACGAACACATAGTGACCATACCTCATCCTAAAAGATGACTTAGGTATGTCAACCTCCTTGATCCTCAACTGGTGATATCTTGACCTTAGGTTTATCTTCGAGAACATCGTCGTGCCATGCAACTGATCAAACAAGTCATCTATCCTTCGCAAGGGATATTGATTCTTTATCATTGCCTTGTTCAGATGTCTATAATCTATGCACAACCTCATAGACCCATCCTTCTTCTTTACAAACAGTACTAGAGCGCCCCATGGTGACATACTCTATCTGATGAAACCTTTGTCAAGCAGTTCTTACAACTATCTTTTTAACTCTGCCATCTCTGCTGGAGCCATCTTGTATGGTGTCTGAGCTATCGGTTGCATGTCAGGAACCAGATTGATCTCAAATTCAATCTCTCTTGGTGGGGGAACACCTAGAAACTCCTCAGAAAACATATCCTCAAACTCTTTAACAACTGGAACCTCCAGAATACTAGGACTCCTCACCTCAATATCTAGCACATGTACAAAGAACGCCTCACAACCCTGTCTCAAAATATTCATCGCAACCATGGCCAAAACCATACACGTTAGAAGAATCTACCTATCTCCTTAGAAGATCCACATCTTTCCACTATCTATAAATGTTGTCTGCTTGGAACTATAGTCCAAGACCACTCTATACTTCTCCAAGGTATTCATTCCAAGGATTACATCAAATCCATGCATATCAAGTGGTATGAGATCCACTTGAATGTTGTGCCCCGAAAAGAAGAGGACACAGGAAGGACACACCTCCTGCAACACTACAGAACTGACTAATAGGGAAATTAGGGTTTGGTATAACTAACATGCCCAACTTAAGTGATAAGATGTGCATACCTCAACTCAGAGTCGCAGTTAATTATTTTTCACCAACTTAGTTGATTCCAATATCTTCTTTGCCTAATTCAAATTATTCATGTAGATTAGGATTTTGTAATGCATAATGTATACAGAAAACCTGATTTTATGTATATTTAGAAAAACTCAAATTTTGGTCACAAAAACTAGACCAAACGATTCCTTATGTTTATATGATCAAGAGAACGTATTTATTTATCAAATTTGGAGTTTATATAATAAAGTTAAAATATTTAGGGCTTCTTATATGATTTATTGGATTCTCAAAAATCAACCATCAAAAACATGGAAATTAGACTCTAAAACTATTTTTATGAGAAATATCATACTTTTTACTATTCCAAAACATATTTTTACATAAGTTTTGGACAAGTAGATTAATATATATATATATATATTATAAAATTAACCAATTAGATTATTCCAAAATTCCGCATAATCAAGATATTATCAAGAAAAGGATAAGAGAAGATGGGCCTGTGTGACTTGTCCCATCATAGGTAGCCAAGTCACAGGTCAATACCCGTGTGGCTTTGGCCAAAGTACAAAAAAACCCCACAAAAAGACAAAGATACCCTTGGGTAAGGAAAAAAATGAAGAGAAATGAGTGTAGAATAGAGAATCTACTAGGGGGATTCATCCCCTTCCTTTCTTGCACCATGAGCGATGAGCTGCAAGTAGCAACTTGTGGGGGAAAATAGGTGAAATCAAGATCAGTGACAATTAGAGCAACCAAAGTTATTGAAAGAAATAAGAGGAGAAATCAAACTCACTGCTAGGTGTGATTGCTTGGAGAAGATAAGGAGAGGGAGCACTAGCCACCACAAATCCTAGATCCAATCATGATCACTGATAGACAAGCACACGATCAAAAAGGAAATTGGCACGAAAGGAAGTTTGCAAATTAACCAAGGATGATCAGGGTACCTCTATTTATAGGTGAGGATTCGTATATGAGCAAAGGCCAAGTCATTCAAAGAGACTTGCGGTTAAGATTTGGATGAATCACAACCAAAAGGAAACAGGGCTCAAATTTTAGCTTGTTATATTTGAAAACTAATCACGAACCAATTGGCAAAGAAATTTCAAACAAATGTCGATTGTAGTGTGAAAAATCAAGGGTTTAAGATCATCAAATGGCGCTGCTTGTTTTCCTATTTATACCAAGCTAGACGACGACTCAATGTCATTGGATAGTGGATCCAATGGTCTAGATCAAGCACAAATAATAAAAAATAAAAATGATCGTGTGACACATTACATGCACTCCAAAACATATTCAGACTAAAATTTCATTTAAATTATTTTTCTTTTTCTCTCTCCTTATTTGAGGTGCAAAAAAATTTCAAATTAAATGAAAATTTTCATCTAGACTAATTTGAACATGTAGAATCCAACTATGAAATTACTTTTTCCTTTTGAACACTTTAACATTTTATTTAATTTTTTTAAAGTGAATCATATTTTCTCTTTCTTAATGCATTATAGACTTCTACAATTACCCAATTAATGTAAAACTTCACCCTCAAGCGAACTTAAGCATGCTAGACATGAATTGGCCATTAATTTTATCCTTTGAAGTTATGTTTCATATTATTTAATATTTTAGGCTTTATCTACACTTTCTCTCTCCTAAACATAGTAAACATTAAAGATTGTCCAAATTAGTTGAAAATTCATGCATATAACATGTAGATTTCAGATCTAAGATTAGCTTTCTCTTTTAGAGTCTTTAGATGTTTTACTTTTTATTTTGGAGGAAAATCATCCTTTTCTTTTCTAAATAAAATGTGTATAGTTATTAGTATCCCAAATTTGTGAAACTTAGCCTCCAAGCCAAAAAAAACCCAAAGAAAACAAATCTCAAGTTATCTTTAACCAATTAGTCTTCCTTATATGAGTTTTGTCCTGTTATCCATTATTACCACAATTTCCTATATTAATAATTCAATATAACCTTATCTTTCTTAAAGAGTTATTATTTATCTTTTAATCTCTTCCTTGTTCCAAAAGTCTATGCAAACTTCTAGGATGAAATTATTTAATCATTATTCCACTTGAAAGGAAAATTTGCATTTTAGACCCTAATGGAAAATTTCACTGAGATATTTGTGCAAGAACCCACATATTGGCATAAATATTGTTCAAATATTCATCAACCCACTAATAATTCACATTAATCAACACCAAGGTCACAAAAGATACAAAGGAAAGTAAAAACTTAAGAAAAGGGCTATATTAAGACTATACATAGATTTCCATTCGTTACACCACTCCACCCCTAAAGAAAGATTTCATCCCTGAAATATCAAACAAAGAGAGAAGAGTGAGTATGTAACATCTCATCTCTAAGAACCCAGGTTGTCTCTTCCAAACCATGATACTTCCACAAGACTTTCACTAGCTCAATCTCCTTGTTCTTCAACTGTTGAACTTGAGAGTCAAGAATCTTTACAGGTAACTCCTTGTAGGTTAGGTTTTCATGAATCTCTAAAGGTTCTATCATATGCACATGTGAAGGGCCTCTAACATACTTTCTCAACACAGAAACATGAAACACATTATGGATCTTGTCATGGGTAGGAGGAAGAGCTAATTAGCATGCACAGTCTCCAACCTTACCCAAGATCTTAAATGGTCCAGTATAGCGGGGACTAAGCATACCTTTAAATATAGATCGTGCAACAGAATGTATAGGATTGATCTTTAGGAACACATAGTCACCCACTAAGGAGCTTACATCAGACATTTTCTTGTCTGCATACATTTCATGTCAATCTTGTGTAGTTTTCATATGCTTCTTAATCAACTGAACTTTCTCTATCATCATCTACATATCATTAGTCTTCACCAGAGCACATTCTCCCACATCATTCCAGTGTGATGGAGAACGACAAGGTCTTCCATATAGAGATTAATAAGGTGGCATACCAATGCTATCTTGGTAGATATTGTTGTAAGAAAACTCAGCTAATGGAAGATACTTATCTCATTCACCTCCCCAGTCCATAACATAAGAATGAAGCGAATCTTCTAGAATTTGCAATGTTCTCTCAGACTGATCATTAGTTTGTGAATGATTAAGTTGTATTGAGACTTAAGTTAGTTCCCATTTCTTCCTAAACTTGACTCCACAAACAAGAGGTATACTTTGGGTCGCAATCATATCCTATCACTTTAGGTACACCATGAAAAAAAACTATCCAATACGAATACAATTGAGCCATATCATCAACCTTGTAAGTGGATTTGAAAGGCAAAGAGTGGGCAGACTTAGTAAGTCAATCAATCACTACCCACATAGCATCATAACCTTTCTTGGACTTAGGGAAACTCATAACAAAGTCCATCGTAATCTTCTCCCATTTCCATTCTAAAATCTCAAGAGGGTGAAGAAGACCCCCAGGTTATTGATGCTCTATCTTAACTTGCTGGTAGGTCAAACACTTCGTAATAAATAGAGTGATATCATTCTTTATATTCTTCCACCAAAACTTCATTGTAGGTCCTTATACATATTGGTCATACCAGGGTGTATTCTGTACTTAGACCCATGAGCTTCACTCAAACCTTTCTGTCGCAGATCACCAACTTCAGCAATCCAAAATATTTGTCAGAAATGAACTGCACCATCTACTCCAAAAACAAAATCAGATTATGGTTTTTCTACTAAGGCCTTCATCTCTACAAGCTCAAGACTTTCTAACTAGACAACAATGACTTCTAAGCTCCAATATGGTTTAATGGACAAACTAGCCATGTAAACACACAACTTCTCGACATCTTCTTCATCTGTTTCATCAACACGTTGTGATTTCCAACAAAAAAAATACTCTAGATTCTTCCACAAAGAACAACTCATAGCAGCACAGACTACATCTTTCTTCCTACTTAAGGCATCTACAATTATGTTCACTTTACCAGGATGTTGAGAGATGGTAAAGTTGTAGTCCTTAAGGTATTCCATCCATCTTCATTATATGAGATTCAGATCCTTCTATATAAAATGATACTTTAAAATTTTATGATCTGAGAAGACTTCAAACTTAACTCCATGCAAATAGTGTTGCTAGATCTTTAAAGCATGCACGATATCGGCTAGCTCTAAATCATGTGTAGGATAGTTCTCTTCATTAGGTTTCAAATAGTGCAAAGAATAGGCTATCACTCAATCTTATTGCATCAATACACACCCCAATCCTTCCTTAGAAGCATCATTGCAAATGATATAGGGTTTGCCTTCAACAGGTGATGCTAGAATAGGAGCAAATGTCAAACATCCTTTCAGGTTCTAAAAATTGTCCTCGCATTCAGGTGTCCACACAAATTTGAGTTCTTTTCTTGTCAACTTTGTCAAAGGGAGAGATAACTCAGAGAAGATCTTGATAAACCTCCAGTAGTAACCTGCTAAATTGAGAAAATTACGTATCTTAGATAGAGTCTTCAAAGCTTTCCAATTGGTCACAGCTTCTACCTTTACAGGATCAACAACAATATGTCCGACAAGAATCACATGACCTAAAAACATCACTTCCTTTATCCAGAACTCACACTTTGTGAATTTAGCATAGAGTTGATTTTGTCTCAGTGCGTTCAAAACAATTTGCAAATGTTCATGATGTTGTTCTTTAGAATCAGAGTAGACCAAAACATCATCAATGAACACCACCATGACAAATCGAGATAAGGAAAAAATACTCGATTTATCAGGTCCATGAAAGAAGCAGGGGCGTTAGTCAAGTCAAAAGGCATGACTAGAAACTCATAATGCCCATATTGAGGTATGAAGATATCTTCAGAACACCTTCATCTTTCACCCACATCTAATTTATCCACTTTGCAGATCCATCTTTGAGAACACAGTGGATGACTTCAGTTGGTCGAATAGGTCATTGATGCACGAAAAAGGATAAAGGTTATTTATTGTCACTTGTATGAGGTTATGGACATCCCTAACGAATTGTCCTACTTTTTTTCAAACAAGACAGAGGATCCCCAAGGTAAAACACTAGGGAGAATAAAACTCATGTTGAGAAGCTCTTGAAGTTGCTTCTTAAGCTTGGTTAGTTCAACTGGGCAAGTGATAAGGTGGCTTTAAGATAGGCAAAGTTCTGGGTGCAAACTCGATGTAAAACTCCACCTCACGAGTTGGAGGAAACTCGGCCAACTCCTCAGGAAAACATTAGAAAGTCCTTCACCACATCTATATGATCTAGAGCAAGGGGTGTGGCATCGATAACAATAGATTCTAAATATGCTCTACATCCTTGCAAGACAAGCTCTTTGGCTTTGATAATAGATATGATGAATTGTTGATTCTTTCGCTTTCTACCCTTGATATGCATCCTTTCTCCATCAATATGTAGCAAACTAACTTTTGATTCTTCATGGAACAAAACTACCTTATACCTATTTAACCAATCCATCCTGAGGATAACATCAAAAGCAGACATATTGAGTAGGATGAAGTCTGAAGGAAACATTTTTCCACAAATACAAACATCCAAAGTTGAAATTTTGAGATAAGAAGAGCATATTCTACCACAAGGGGTTTTAACATCTAGCACATGGTTCATGTATTCTGATTCTATCTCTAACATTGAAGAAAGCTGAGTAGATATGAAGGTAATTGGTGATCCAGAATCAAAAAGTGCCTTGATAGGATGCATATTAAGATGTAAAGTGCCTTCAATAACTTCATTGTCCTGTCCAGCTTCTTCAGCATTTAGAGTGAACACCCTTCCATTCCTCCTTTCCATGGTGTTTGGCATCCCTACTAGTTTTGGTTGTTGTTGTTCCTTAGAGGCGGATTTTATCATTTTTTGTATCTATTGAGTTGGTTGTTGAGTTGGGTCTTGTCATCATTGAATCTTAGGACAATTAGGTCATGCTGCACTCATGGAAGATAGGTATAGGTCGGTCATCTCTACGTGATGGGGCATTTCCAACTAGGTACCTTCCAGGAAGATGAGAATGGGAACAATGGATACATCTATCATGTCCTTGATTTCTACCTAAGTTCTTCCTCTTGTTGTTGATGCTATGTCCAAAAAATAGAAATCCAGGATATGACTCTATCACAAGTGCTTTGTCGACCATTTTTTGAAAGGTAAGAGGCAGCTAGGGAACAATATTGTGTCCTACATTGTAGTTGAGTCCTTCTAAGAAAAGGGTTGATCTACGCTCCGCTCCAAGTTCAGTGGCATGTCGTTCTAAGAGGAGGAAACATTGAACATATTTAGAAACGTTCATGCTACCCCACAATAGGATGTAGACCTCAACTTCCTTCCTTCTCAGATAAGCAACCCAGATATACTTCTCACAAAATAGCTAAAGAAACTATTCCCAAGTCATGCTCATGGTGTCGTGGGTATGAGTCATTCCATTCTACCAGACCTCTGTTGGCCCATCTAGCACATAAGTTGTAAAGTGGACCTTCTGATGAAGAGGACATGCCATGCCCTCGATAGTACGATCTAGGGCCAACACCCAGTCATTAGCCTTATCCACCATGTTTGGCTCACTCTCACCCTTGAAGTATGGTGGTTGCATCTTGATGAATTTTGTCACGGTGAACTCCTTATCTTATTGGCGCATACCACGGTGAGGTCTGCGACTGGGGTGAAGTCGTAACAAGGTAGCCGTAGGGGAACCTGTGGCTGGATTGAATCCTTCGCGACCTACTATACTATGTCCCACTTTTCCATTTTCCTTCTTGTTCATCAATCTCCAATCAAGACAAAACAAAGCGGGCACTAGGGTTCAACGTGAAAACACCCGATCCCATTCCGAACTCGATATGTGGAATCGTCTTGCGCCATATGTACTGATTTTCTCACAATGGCTGCATCATTGGAGAGTTGTCCCACCAAGGTAGTCGAGAGTAGCTAGCGCAACATGGTCAACTCTTGTTCAGGGGTCAGAAAGTGTTTGCCTACAGGAGGAGTAGGGGTTTTCATGTTGTTTTGGGGTGTCACCGAGGTGTCCCATTTGTCTATGTTTCTAGAGGAGGTTCCCTTGTATGTGTTGTTCAGGTTCCCAAACAAATCACCCCTCTTGAAAGATAAAGGAATAACATGATATTTCCAAGAGTATTCAACTAAGATATCAAAGGCTACTATTTCCTGTAGTAATGCTATTTCAGATAGTTAGTATCAACTCAAGTTGGGAAGGTATTATACATATCTGAGAGTCCTCATAAACCAAGCTAGCGGCATGGAGGAAAATCTTGCAGCCCCTAAACCCTAATCCTTTCTAGACACTCTTGCTTTCAACTTATGCCCTAATAGCTACCTAACATGCTCTGATACCATGCTATAAGGAGGTGAGATCACCCCTTACTAAAATTTAACAGAAAATACACAACATCCATCTATTTTTTCAAAAACTAAGATTATGAAGAATGCATGCATTATAACTCCATTTAAATAAGCATGATTTAGATACAAAATTGTCAATAGTAGAAACGGTAAGAACAACTAAGTTATTACATTACTTTTGGACTTAGTTCACAACATGAGTTCATAAAAAGATAAACTAGAAAGGAAAATACAGGATCTAGCAGTAGCAACCTAGACATCTTAGCAAAAGTCTCTTAAATCTACTCATGAACATGTCCTCCTTGCTCTTGTTCCTCTCCTTGTCCAAGACCTGGGTGGTTGGGATCACCCAGTAAGAGAAAGAAACAAGGTATGTGTCAAAATAAAGAACAAGAATTAGGTAATATCAACAAAGAATAATAAAGGGTTATATGTTCATCAAAAAAAAGTCAAGAGTATGAGCCACATATTAAATAAGAATTTGCCATGTCAAATAATAAGAAACGCTACATGAATGGTTAAGTTAGACAAAATTAACTAAGTCAGATCAAGGTTCCTACCAGACCCGCACCAATAGGTGAGGGGAGAGTAAACACATTCCCAATCACCTATCAAATGTTTGCATATGGGGGAGAGTAAACACATTCCCCGGGGTGAAATAACACATGCCTAAACTATGGGTGGTTGTACATAAGTACAAGCAGATTAGCTAATAAGTTAAACAAATTATCATGCTAAAAGAAATATTATGGCAAGCTGAAATAATAGAAATAATGTAGGTGGGGTTCAAAACCCAAGCAAATAATGTAGATTGTGCCAAAAAGAACAATAATAGAAATGAAGTCTTTAGTCCATGCCTCATTGGGAAATTAGGGTTTGGTATAACTAAGATCCCAACTTAAGTGATAAGATACACATACCTCAACTCAGAGTCCTAGTTAATTATTTTTCACCGACCTAGTTGATTCCAATATCTTCTTTGCGTAATTCAAGTTATTCACATAGATTAGGGTTTTGTAATGCATAATGTATAAAGAAACCCTAATTCTAGACCTATTTGGAAAACCTTAGATTTCGGTCATAAAACCTAGACCAATTGATTCCTTCTATTTTTCTAATCAAGAGAACATATTTATTTATCAAATTTGGAGTTTATATGATAAAGTTACAATTTTAGGGCTTTTTATATAATTTATTAGATTCTCAAACATCAACTATCAAAAAATGTAAATCAAACCCTCAAACTATTTTTATTATAAATATCACACTAGTTTTATTCCAAAACATACTTTTACTTAATTTTTGGACAAGTAGATTAAAAGATATGGTTTTTATAAAATTGACCCATCAGATTATTCCAAAATTCCATGTAATAAAGAAATTTGTGAGAAAAGGATAAGAGAAGACGGGCCCGCATGACTTGCCTCAATCACAGGCAGCCAAGTCACCGGTCAATATTACATGGCTACGTCTAAAGAAAAAAACTACAAAAAGACAAAGATACCCTTGGGCAAGAAAACAAAGAAATGAAGAGAAACGAGGGCAAAACAAGGAATGTAGGAGGGGAGTTAATTCCCTTCCTTTCTTGCACCATGACCTTCAATCTGCAAACAACAGCTTGCGGGGAAATAGGTGAAATCACGATTCCCAAAAATTTTAGAAACCAAAGTGATAGAAAGAGATAGGAGGAGAAACCGAACTCACTGCTAGGAATTATTGCTTGGAGAAGACAAGGAGAGGGAACACTGGCCACTAAAAACCCTACATCCAATCATGATCACTGATAGTCAAGCACACAAGAAAAAAGGAAATTCGCATGATAGGAAGTTTGCAAATCTACCGAGGATGATTAGGGTATTGCTATTTATAGGTGGTGATTCATATGTGAACAAAGGCCAAGTCAGCCGAAGAGACTTGCGGTCCAAGATCTTGGTGAATTGCAACCAAAAGGAAATAGGGCTTGAATTATAGCTTGTTAGATGAGGAAACTGATTATGAACTGGTTGGCGAAGAAATTTCAAACAAATACCAATTGCACTGTGAAAAATCAAAGTTTTAAGATCATCAAATGGCGGCACCTGATTTCCTATTTAGACTGAGCTCGACAACAAATCTTGACAGTTGGGTCTCGAATCCAACAATCCAGATCACGTGTGAAAAATCAAAAATAAAATGATTGTGTGACACATTAAAAGCACTCTAAAACATATTTGGACCAAAAGCTTCATTTAAATTATTTTTTCTCTCTCCTTATTTGAGGGTGCTAACGAGTTCAAATGAAATTTGTCACCTAGAATAATTTGAACATATACAATCTAAATATGGAATTAGTTTTTGTTTTGAAGATTTTTAATATTTTATTTATTTTTTTTAAAATAAAACATATTTTATTTTTCTTAATGCATTACAGACTTCTAGAATTACTTGATTATTATGAAACTTCACCCACAAGAAAATTAAACATGTTGGACATGACTTGGACATTAATTTTATCCTTTGAAGTTATTTATCATATTATTTAATATTTTAGGCTTTATCTACACTTTCTCTCTCCTTAACACATTAGAACATTATAGATAGTCCAAATTAGTTGAAAGTTCACACATAGCCTTATTTTAACATGTAGATTTCGAATCCAAGATTAGTTTTATCTTTTGGAGTCTTTAAATGTTTTATTTCATATTTCATAGAAAAATCACCCTTTTCTTTTCTAAATTAAATTGACATAGTTATTATTATCCCAAATTTGTGAAACTTGGCCTCCAGGCCAAAACAAATCGAAAAAAATGAATATCAAGTTATCTTTAATCAATTAGTCTTCCTTTTATGAGTTTTGGCCTATTATCTATTATTACCACAGTTCCAATATTAATAATTTGATATCACCTTATCTTGCTTAAAGAATTTTTGTTTATCTTTTTATCTCTTACTTGTTCAAAAAGGCTATAGAAAATCCTAGAACGAAATTATTTTATTATCACAATTGAAAGCAATTTTTGCATTTTAGACCCTGATGGAAACATTCATTGAGGTATTTGTGCATTAACCCACATATTGGCATAAATATTGTTCAGATATTCACCAAACCACTAATAATTTTCATTAATCAACATCCAGGCAAAAAAGGATACAAAGTAAAGGAAAAACTTAGGGAAAGGGCTAGATTAAGAGTATACTTGGATTTCACTTTGTTATGGGAATCATCCAAAATGTTGTTTTTTAGGTTAAGATCATGGTCATTCATACTTTTACGTCGGTGGTACCCATATAGTTGGTGCCACGGATGTCTTTATTTCCTTGTCGAAATAGATAGAGTCAATACCAACAAATGGGTTGTCAATGGCACAAAGTTGTTACTATGAATCTTAGGGTGCCTTCTTAATGGCACTGAGATGGATCTCGATGCTCTTGACTCTTCTCTGAATTTCCAATTTTTAGTGCATCTCACTGGTACTGAGATCAATCTGATTAGTTTTGACTTTTGCAGAGTATACTCAATGAGTATGAAATGCAAAGCATTTTCATTAGGTTGATATACAAATAAAATTTTATAGAAAAATTATGAAAATAGATTTAGAAACACGGGTTTCACATTGTTGTTTTGCACAATATGAGTGAAATACATATTTTTGAGAAAAATCAAGAAAACTTACATAAAATATCCCATCAAGTAATGATAAAAACATTTGAATAAAACCCCCTAAGATCGAATATTGCTCATCCTCGAGAAATACTACTCCTGGATTTAGTTGAAGAAGTCACCAAGAAGACAAAATAATGAATATCATTTTTCCTAGCCGACGTCAACAATTCGGTCCCAAACCAGCCTTCACACCAAAAAAATATGTAATTGTTATACAACAATCAAGCATGAGTATAACAAATGTCAATAACAAGATCAATGGAAATACAATTATGTTGGAGTAGAATAACATCATGGTTAGAAGAAGACATGTTTAACCAATGAGAATATTTATCTACAACAGAACTAGCTCAACGGTCATAAAAAAGTGGAAAAGGGTGAAAAAGGATAAATCTTGAAGTCGCCATCATATTTTATACATAAAATGAGAAGAAGTTAAAATAAATTAAATCAATGATAAAACATTAAAAAATCATTTCTTGTCTCCATCTGAGTGGATAAAGAAAATATTATAAGCGTGGACAAAAATAAATATGTGTGATCTAGTTACGAACAAGGAAGGTGTTAGGCACCCCCATGTCTCCCATAAAAATAGTTTTGTATATTTTAATTCAAGAGTTTGAAAGAGGTCAACTCGAGTTGATTAAGAAAATGAAGCACTAAAAACATGTCATTATGTTGGAGGATCTTTAGGCCTGAAGATGATCATGGTTTTCTTGTCGTTTCCCTAAAGATCCTATTTTTTAGATTGTGGGGTCCAAATCACATCAGGATCACCTACGGTGGACATTCATCTCATACGATTGAGATGTAAACATGGTGGGATTTAAAGAGATGATAGAAAAGAGCAATTATGATATCAGCAAGACTTGATTTTTATATTAATCAAGTGAGATGCCTTGTGGGTCACATGATATTAGATCTCAATTCATGTAGTAAGGATTTCAAAATCCAATAAAAGGTTAAAATTCTATCCTACTAAATATAAACAATTAATTTTAGTTGAGTTTATTAGAGTATTTGATGGAGAAGTTAAAAAATTCCGATCAACGAAGTTAAGATTATAGTTAATGTATTAGTATCTAGATACACTGATAATGATTAGATATGCAAATCAATGTAGTTATTAACATATCATTATGAGATTATCAATGGAAATAGTAACAACACTCAAAATATGTGCATAGTTTCATGGGTTAGTTGGTTACCATAGGCGGTTAATAAAACACTTCCCTGCATTCAATTTCCCTTAACCAAATTAACTATAAGTATGTTCCCTTTATGTGGGATCAAAAGTGTCAAAGGTGTTTCCATCTATTGTGGAATTTGATGTCTACACTGGTGTTGGTTCTACTAAGGACTGGGAAAGTCTATGTCATCTTTGTATTTCCTCAAAGAATTGGCTCCATTGTGTGCTAATGCTGGATAAAAATATAATTTATTTTGCTTATAGGAAGCTTAAGAAATATGAGGAGGACTAATAAACACATGACTTGGAGTTTGTATTAGTGGTTTTAGCTTTAAATGTTTGGAGACACTATCTTCATGTAGAGAAGTACCAAACTTATACATATCACAAGAAAGTTAAGAATATCTTTTTATAGTAGGAGGTGCATATGAGGCAGAGGAGGTGGTTGAAATTGTTAAAGGTTATGATTTTACTATAGGCTATCATCCAATAAAGGTACATGTCGTAGATGATGCATTGAGTATAAATTTCTCTTTGTCTTCTTCTGCAAACAAAGTGTAGATGTATTGTAACATACCGAATCTTGGACCCTACCCTGGAAGTTTGACTTTTTGGACTTGGCCAAATAAGGTTGAGGATAGATCTAGACGAGGTTTAGTATAATCTGAATGTGTTAATGCATGTATAAATCACCCTAATCTAATCTAATGTTCTCACATTACTCTTGGGCCAATAATAGACACAGAAAATATGTCACGTGAGATAATAATGAATCATATAAATTTTGTGCAAAAAATCATACATAATTCTTTTGGAGATAATATTAACATAAATGAATGAGATATAATGATAATAGTGAAGTAATATGATAACCTAAGTAATACTGTGATATTAATGGCCACAAATATTAATGGTGACATAAATCATTAAAAGGAATCCTAAAAGTGAAATCTAAGTTAAGAATGTGTTCCTTGGATCCCAATTGCCTTGGGAGTCAAGTTTCACATTATTCACATAATAATAATTAATTTAATTCAATTTGGAAATAGAAGATCTATGTCCCCCCCAAATATTACATAAAATAATAAATGACTCCAAAAGAGGAAAATAACCTTAGATTCGTAATCTACATAATAAATATAACCTTTGGATGAATTTTCATCCAATTTGGAAGATGTTTGAATAAAAAGTGAAATCAGGAGAAAGAATGTAAAGAAGTGAAACCACCTCTCTACTAAAAATTTGAAGAATAAAACCTCTAGTCCAAACACACCTCTAAGGTGTCTTGGAGTGGATGTAAAATTTTCAAATATTTATTAATAGTATAAAAAACAACCAAAGTATAACAGCGGAATAAAAACATGACTATATTCAACTATAAAATAAGGGAACATCTTAAACTTACTGTAAAAAGTGAAACCACCTCTTTACTAAAAATTTGAACAATAAAACCTCCAGTCCAAACACACTCATAAGGTATGATGGAGTGGGTGTAAAATTTTCAAATCTTTATTTAATGGTAACAAAATACCAAAGTATAGCAGTAGAATAAGAATATGACTATATTCAATTATAAAACAAAGGGTTACAAACTTACATCATAAGGATCCATGTAGAGGAAATCTAAACCATCCCAAGATTGTCTCCAACCTTCATCATCACAAACTAAGTCCAGGACAACATCCCATGCATCCAAGTCTTCCACCTAGGGTTGGAAGCATACACCAGCAAAAGAGAAACAAAAGGAAACATCAGGAAAGGCTGGTATGTGCATTCTAAAAAGAAACTTGAGCAATATAAGGATATAAAGGACATCAAATGTAAAAGCTTCCCATGCAAGAGATAAGTGTTGGTATGTATGCCCTAAGAGCCAATCATGGGATGATTGGCGGGATACATTAAGATTGATTTGATAAACATCAAAGGCAAGCTTCCAATTCTTTCTGGTTCAGTCATATGAGATAGTGATAGAACATATTGAATGTCTAGAGAATGGCAGTACTCAATGACGTATGCTTTCAGGTTGAGGACCTGAACGATGAGATCATACAGAAGCTAAGAGTTTGTACATTCTTGTTATGTCCCTAGTCGGATTTCATTGTGGAAGGTAGATAGACACCAATGACACACAAGACTAGATTGTGGTGTTGGTTGATGACAGAATATCATTAGTCATGATATAGAGATATCAAACCAAACACATAGGTACTTGTTAGAGAACAAGTGTACCGGACAGACCCACCGTGAGTTTGACACATGGAACCATGACATGGTAGTCATAGTCAGTACTCACAGTGATGGTGGTGAGTGTGATTCTTTGACCTGAAATCACTACACTCAACACATGTCGTTGGGCACACTTTGACATCATCAAACACAGTCCTGAAACATGGGTTGTTATAAAGGTGATGATTGGGTGGCTTTGATACATGGGGCTTTTAAGGGGTGAGTGATAGATATGGGATTTGTGCCTCCTGAGGGAGTTTCATATCCATGGCTACTTGATGAGTAGGATTGAGAAAGGCGTGCATGCATTTGTGAATTAGTATGTGATATTGATGTCATACATATCTCTTCCAATCTACTCTGAGATCAAGAAAGTGAATGAACGTTGACAGGATGACTGTTCCATGCCTCGAGTTCATTCGGGATATCAGTGACAAAGGAATTTTACATTCATTGTAACACCATTCACGGATTGTAGGATTGAAAGTTGTTCTCCAACTTTCTATTTCTCTTGGGTAGCAATGATGTGTGACTAGGCACCGTTCTTTGCTTGTGAAGTCATAAGTGTTATGGACTTTCATTGCCAACGTGAAATGGACCTGCAGGGTCACACACATAGGATTTAACCCGGAAGAGGAGTTTTGTCCACAAACAATGTTTAGATTGATTACTAAAGGAGTTTAATAGTTCAATTAAACACTCAATCAATTGATAGCTCAATGACATAATGTTCAAGGTGTTGGACTTGTTGATTAGAGTATCAGATTGATTGAAACTGCAATCGACTATTTCTGCACAATCTGCACTCCCAACCGATCGGCTCATGTGATGAACTGATGGGCTGAGCTTGGTGAACCGATCGGCTCAAGTGGTAAGTGGATCGGCTCAAGGACAGGGTGAAATGATTGCTTCAAGTGTTGTAACGATCGGTTCAACTGGTGCAACCGAGCAAGTTGGGAAAGTAGGATTGGTGAGAAATTTCTTTTCGTTTCACTTGCCCAATTTGATTGGAACAAGGATTGGTATTTTATACCAATTAGAAACAAAAGGATGGAAAGTCAATCGAGAACTGACCAGGACCACGAACCGACCGGTTCAGAAGTGAACTGACCAGTTCAGGTGTCCCAACCTATCGGTTGAGGTGTCAACCGATCGGTTGAGGTGTCAACCGATCGGCTCAGGTCCCCAACTGACCGTTTCAGAAATGAAACATTCAGTTCCAGTTGCGCAGTTGGTTGTTTTTGTGGAAAATCTCAAACCCTTCTACTCCTGCTTTAGTCCCGCATTGCTCGGGATAGAGAACCCTATCCCATGACCCTCCTATATATAGGGGTATTGGGGGCTTCTCAATGTACAACTCAGTGCAACCAGTTGCTCTGTGAAGTTGTCGTTCTCTCTGGTTTTGGTAACTGAGAGAGCCCGAGCAAGTGCTACCCGATAAGGGAGGCATAGCAAGGGAAAGACAACTGTAGAAAGCAACTGGTGGCAGGAGAGTGTGTCAGTGACTAGTACGCTGACAGGAGGGTGCGACTCCTTCCAATTCCTTATGGGATAAGGAGATTGGAGTTCCAGGTGGTCCGTGTGGACTACATCAGAGGCGGGAGATTTCTTCTGCTTAGAGGACAGCTGTCAATCTCGACAGTCCCGGTGAGACTAGGAGTCGTCAGTCCCGGTACGACCAGGAGCTGCACAGACACCGTCCAAGACCGGAGGTGAAGACCGCGCAAGCCACGAGGTATTGTTGCTGATCAAGTTTCGGGACAAGGTATGATTCCACAAACCATCCTTTCCTATTGTATAGACGTTGACGTGTTTCCTTGTTCTGGGTATGGGGAGGAAAATGTTTGTTTCTGCTGCCTTCTCTGCCTCCCCTAAAACCCAACAGTGGTATCAGAGCCACATCAACTACTCTATACTTTAGGATTATTGATATGATCGATTTTGGTTTGTCGCCTTTATTTATTGCATATGATGCGAATAAAATTGGCTTTATGCATGTCCAATCCTAAATCCACAAATCCCAATTTACATGTATGATATGTAATATTAATGCACTCGATACATGTCACCCTTAAACGAGTTTTGTGGTGGATGTATAGCGTGGTTATGGCCAATAAAACCTATCTGTGTATGGTTGTATGTGGTTGCTTGCATCTCGGTCTACGCACCAATCTTCCTTCTCCTATTCCTGATGTAACTCGAAATAATTCGAGATTTCTTTCCTACCTTTGCTCCCCTCGAATGTAACTCGAGGTTTCTCATTTTACAATATAAAATAGGATAGAATTTTATTTACCGTTATGTCAAAGAACGGAGGACATCCTGACGACAGCTGAGATGATCGGTTGACGTTCGAGACAATCGGTTCAAGGAGTGAGCCGATCGGTTGATGACCGGTTCGAGGAGCGAGACGAGTGGGTGGCAGCCATGATCAGATGCACGACGACTAGGCGAACCGATCGGTTGGAGGAGCCAACCGATCGGCTGGTGACACCCAGCCGACCGGCCTGATGGCGAGTCGATCAGTCATGTGATGAGTTGATCAAACCCAGAAAGGCAAAACATAGAGTTCTTCTGGTACAGGTTACATGTGATGTAGATCTAGATGATTGTGATTCCTCTTGGCTCGAGGAATCACATTAGGATGGCCATAATCATCGCTTTTATCGTTTTGCATGTTTTCTGTGGGATATAGCATGTATATGATACGTACTATGTATTGTGGTGATTGGATATGTATATGTATATAAAACCAAATCCCTCATTAAGTTTTAGATGCCTTCCAAATGCGACACATGTGAAAAGCTTGATCGACCAAGTGTGGGCACGCCCAAGCGTGGTGCACCGTCTATCTCGTGGAAGTGTGAAGGATGGATATGTGGGTATGCCCAAGCAGGGTGCATATTCATCATGTTGGCTTTGGGTCAGACTTAACAAGGTGACCTAGATAGGATCTAGCACCTTGAGGCATGGAGATGATCATGGCAAGGAGTTGCATATGACATCTTATCAAGAGTTGCATATGATGCAATTAGCAAGAGGTGCCTACCTGAGAGATCTAAGTTGTGGGTGACAGCCCAAGCTGGTCCATGACTTAGAGGATTTCAGGATCTTGCCCACTAGAAGGTTGTACGCTGCAATCTTCTGAATTGATGGTGATGGGTATCAATTTGAAGTAAAATAGTGGGAGCGATAATTAATTAAAGGCCTAATTATATCGTCAACTTTTAAATCAATCAAATAAGTCAAAATGAGTTTTTGGACTAAAATTGCATATTTCCTTTTGTAGTAAAAATGACAACAAACAACAATCACTTTTCTTTGTGATCGGTCCTTGAAAAGGACAAGCTAAATGGGACAAACTTCCACGACTGGTATAGGACATTGAGAATTGTTCTCACTCAAGAGAGAAATCTCTATGTCCTGGATACTCCAACTCTAGAGGAACCTGCTCCTAATGCACCAGAGGCAGAAAGGGACACTTACAAGAAGCATTCTAATGATGCCATTGATGCAAAGTGCTTGATGTTGTGCTCTATGAACCACGAGTTGCAGAGACAACATGAGAACATGGGTGTCATTGAGATGATTCAGCATCTTAGGAACATGTATGAAGATCAAGCACGGCAAGAGAGATATGATTTCTCAAGGGCACTGTTCAAGTGCGTCATGACAGAAGGAGATCCAGTTGGTCCTCACACACTCAAGATGATTGGGTATGTGGAGAACCTGACAAGACTGGGATTTCCACTGAGCTAAGAGTTGGCTACTGACGTGATACTGTAATCGTTGCCAGAATCCTACAGTCAGTTTGTGATGAACTATAACATGAACAACTTTGATAGGCCACTTTCAGAGTTGTTGGGCATGTTGAGGACAGTCGAGACACAGATGAAGAAGGACAAGCCTAAGTCTGTGATGGTGATGACGAGCAAGAAAGGCAAGTCCAAGCACAAGGGCAAGGGCAAAGCTAAGAAAGGTTCTGATGCTAGCCAGGAGCCCAAGTCGTCTTCATCTCTCAAGGCCAAGGGAGGTGTGACCAAGAAAGGCAATTGTCACCATTGTCAAAAGCTAGGACATTGGAATAAGAATTGTCCTCTCTATCTGGAAGAACAAAAGAAGAAGGATGCGACAAATGTCTCTACTTAAAGGTGTCATGAAAGTAAACTTGTAACACTTTTGAGGTATATGATACCAAGATGTAAAGTGTAAAGCACTCAATAAATGGGGCAAGTGTTGCCGCCATAGATAGGAGTACTTTAGTTTATTTTCAGCCTAAAAGGCATGTAATACAGTATTGAACTGCTATTTCATATTTGCCAATAGATAGAAACACTTTATTTTTGCATATTGTATGACAATGATGGCAATCAATAAAGAGATGTTTCAATTTCTAAAGATATGATCTTTGTGGCAATTCCTTGTTTATCTTGTGGTATTTCATATGCATAAGATAAAATGATACCTAAAAGTTATAGATAACTCAAACAATCAAATTAGCATCAATAATGAGAAATTCATTTCTAGTTTCCATGTGATGGATAAATCTAGACTCTTTTGGATAGAGAACCAGTAAGAGACATGAATATATTGGACATGATTAATCAATCTTCACTAAAGGTAGTGGGAGAATGATTATCCTATTAGGTATGATACATGTGATTATCCTATTAGTTTGCTAATACTTCAAATGGTGTTTAGAGAAATACCAATATGAATATCTTGAAGTGTTCAAGATTATCATAGATGAAGTACAAATTTGGTAAAGTGTTAATTCTTGATGAGATCAATGAATGAAATACTTGGACCAAATGTTTGAGATCCTTATGAGTGATTATGATATTGTATCATAGTGAACTCATGATTAAGGCATGGTGATGTCTAAATCAAGAAGGAATCATACTCTAAGGAGTTAGAGAATGATTATCAAATAACTGAATTCTTCTTAATAAAAGAATACCCCACACTAACAAAGGACATTAAGAATCACAAGGAGTTGTAAGTTCTTATATCCTTGACGGATACACCTCGTTTATCTATGTGATGAGTTGTTCATGTGATGAGTCAACTATCTAGATGAATATGAGGAACCGAATTTTGAGTTATGGTTTATGACCATTACATCCTAAATGACATCCATGTGAACCATAAGGTATGACCTTGATGGTAGCACCCATTGGATGAAATCCATAAGTGTAAATGAATCTTAAGTGTTAAGACACATGGATAACATTTTCAGAAGGATGATGCTTGTTGATTGCAACTTAATGACTAAGGCATTTGGCATATGGATACTAAAACCGCATTCCTATGAGGAATAAAACAAGGATGTGTACGTGACACAACCTAGAAGGTTTATGAATCCAGTAATGCAAATGAAGTCTATAAGTTACAATGGACTAATCAATGTGATTGATTGAGTACAAGCAACTCAGAATTGGATCTTTACTTTGATGATATAGTCAAATGGTTTGACTGATATGTCAAAGATAAAGAAGGAATCTGTGATTTAGTAGGAGTGTGTTCACATTCCACATGTTGATGTGAAATGGAAATGTTCTAGAATGGAAATCCAAAAGTGGAAATTATCTTTAAAGAAGATAGAGATGTTTCCTATGTGATAGGAATAGAGATCTATAGAGATAGTTTTCGAAAACCTCTTGACCTGAAAAGAGAAAGCATACATTGGCAATCTGTACTGAAGGGTTCAGTATGCACAGATTCAGTGGGAGAAAACTTGTCCATGCTACATGGAGTTAGTATCACAAGGCCAAGTGTCCAATTCTTATGAAGAATGAGAACACAGAGAATAAATATGGATCTATCATGTATGTAATCATCCTATTATCTTGCATGGCAAGAACAAAATGCATTCATCATTTTGTATGTAGGACATGACACTATGATGTGCTCATCCTGATAACTCGTATGTGAGACATGACGAGTGGATGTTTGTGTACTTCTAGTAAGGGTTACTGGAATACCATGAGAACTTGATAAGTACTTGAGAAGTACTAGTTCTATGGAGATATGGAAGAGTTCAATGTAAAGAGTTACATTGATGCGAACGTCCGAAAGGACAGAAAATTAATCGCAAAATATATATAGGATATATCAAAGTGAAAGTTTGTTTGTAATTGGAAGTGTTTCAATAAAACCATTTAAAAGGAAATGATGAGTATCTATGTGTTGGAGAACAGCAGTGGATACTATATGGATCTGGAAGTTCATGAGATGAACTTATAGATATTCTGCTCATTGATGACAAGTATGGAATCGTTGATCATGCAATGTGGCTGAAGGTTAGCAAAGGAATACTAAATTTCATATTACGGCAACTCCATCTCATACGTGTGACGTACAGCGAAGAGATGTGAGACATGCAATTTATACTGACTTTGGCAAGGTGTTGCCATAACTCACTATGTTCGCACTAGAGCACAGTAACATGTGGGACATGTTTGAAGATCACTATGAATATGATTCAAGGGTGATTGGCTCGCAGTGCAAGTGGGAGTCTGTTGGTATGTATGCCCTGAGAGACAATCATGGAATGATTGGTGGGATACATTAAGATTGATTTGATAAACATCAAAGGCAAGCTTCCAATTCTTTCTGGTTCAGTCATATGAGATAGTGATAGAATAGATTGAATGTCTAGAGAATGACAGTACTCAATGATGTATGCTTTCAGGTTGAGGACCTGAACGATGAGATCATATGGATGCTAAGAGTTTGTACATTCTTGTTATGTCCCTAGTCGGATGTCATTGTGGAAGGTAGATAGACAGCAATGACACGCAAGACTAGATTGTGGTGTTGGTTGATGACAGAATCTCATTAGTCATGATATAGAGATATCAAACCAAACACATAGGTACTTGTTAGAGAACAAGTGTACCGGACAGACTCACCGTGAGTTTGACACATGGAACCATGACATGGTAGTCACAGTCAGTACTCACAGTGATGGTGGTGAGTGTGATTCTTTGACCTGAAATCACTACACTCAACACATGTCGTTGGGCACACTTTGACATCATCAAACGCAGTCCTGAAACATGGGTTGTTATAAAGGTGATGATTGGGTGGCTTTGACACATGGGTCTTTTGAGGGGTGAGTGATAGGTATGGGATTTGTCCCTCCTGAGGGAGTTTCATATCCATGGACACTTGATGAGTAGGATTGAGAAAGGTGTGCACACATGTGTGAATCAGTATGTGATATTGATGTCATACATATCTCTTCCAATATACTCTGAGAACAAGAAAGTGAATGAACGTTGACAGGATGACTGTTCCATGCCTTGAGTTCATTCGGGATATCAGTGACAAAGGAATTATACATTCATTGTAACACCATTCACAAATTGTAGGATTGAAAGTTGTTCTCCAACTTTCTATTTCACTTGGGTAGCACTGATGTGTGACTAGGCACCGCTCTTTGCTTGTGAAGTCATAAGTGTTATGGACTTTCACTGCCAACATGAAATGGACCTGCAGGGTCATACACATAGGATTTAACCTGGAAGAGGAGTTTTGTCCACAAACAATGTTTATATTGATTACTAAAGGAGTTTAGTAGTTCAATTAAACACTCAATCAATTGATATCTCAATGACATAATGTTCAAGGTGTTGCACTGGTTGATTAGAGTATCAGATTGATTGAAACTGCAATTGACTATTTCTGCACAATCTGCACTCCCAACCGATCGGCTCATGTGATGAACTGATCGACTGAGCTTGGTGAACCGATCGGCTCAAGTGGTGAGTCGATCGGCTCAAGGAAAGGGTGAAACGATTGCTTCAAGTGTTGAAATGATCGGTTCAACTGGTGCAACCGAGCAAGTTGGGAAAGTAGGATTGGTGAGAAATTTCTTTTCGTTTCACTTGCCCTATTTGATTGGAACAAGGATTGATATTTGATACCAATTAGAAAAAAAAGGATGGAAAGTCAATCGGGAACTGACCAGGACCACGAACCGACCGGTTGAGCTGTCAACCGATCGGCTCAGGTCCCCAACTGACCGTTTTAGAAATGACACGATCGGTTCAGGTTGCCCAGTTGGTTGTTTTTGTGGAAAATCTCGAACCCTTCTACTCCTGCTTTAGTCCCGCATTGCCTGGGATAGAGAACCATGTCCCATGACCCTCCTATATATAGGGGAATTGGGGGCTTCTCAATGTACAACTCAGTGCAACCAGTTGCTCTATGAAGTTGTCGTTCTCTCTGGTTTTGGTAACCGAGAGAGCCCGAGCAAGTGCTACCCGATAAGGGAGGCATATCAAGGGAAAGACAACTACAGAAAGCGACTGGTGGTAGAAGAGTGTATCAGTGACTAGTATGCTGACAAGAGGGTGCGACTCCTTCCAATTCCTTATGGGACAAGGAGATTGGAGTTCTAGGTGGTCTGCATGGACTACTTCAGAAGCGAGAGATTTCTGCCGCTCGGAGGACAGCTGTCAATTCAGACAGTCCCAGTGAGACCAGGAGTCGTCAGTCCCGGTGCGACCAGGAGCTGCACAAACACCGTCCAAGACCGGAGGTGAAGACCGTGCAAGCCACGAGGTATTGTCACCGAGCAAGCCTCGGGACAAGGTATGATTCCACAAACCATCCTTTCCTATTATATAGACGTTGACGCATTTCCATGTTTTGGGTTTGGGGAGGAAATTTTTTTTTCCGCTGCCTTCTCTGCCTCCCCTAAAACCCAACAATAAGTACCACCCAAATGGGTATCAAGAGAAAGAATCACATTAAAGGAGATACTTGCCATAAATCAACATTAAAAGGATTGTGCCATAAATAAATCCACTACCATGGTGGGAAACAAAGCACAAGTAGGGCACACACCCCACAATCAATATCCTACATGCATGTGAGATAAACATAGCCCTAGAACAATATAAACACAATTGGTGGCCAAGCACAAACTTGAACCTGATAGAGAAAGGAATACTGCCAATCTCCCAATATATAAAGTTGAGTATGGATTACTGCCACACTCGATTACAGTGGAATGGTATACTGCCACCCTTCAAATAAACAATAGGGGATTACTGCCCCAAAACCAATGTAATTACACTACTCTAGTGCTACTGAATCACATTGCATGTAAATATAGAGGCAAGTAAAAGTATAGTCAGAATTGTACAATGTTTCCATCACACAATGGAAAACATGTACATATAAACATCCACATCATAGTGGGCATATATCAACAAGTAAAATCCACATCACAGTGGGCATATAATATCAAAAGTCCAAATTGCACCAAGGCAACAAGATAAGATTCCAAGAGAATATCCATGATCACAAGATCAATATAGTTCGCATGAACCATGATAACAAGAGTAAAGAACAATGTGTATAGGCTATTGTCCATAGGACCAAGAGAAAGACAAAATATAGGTGAATTGCTCAACATGAAGTAATAGGGGATACAACATACATCAAGAGAGATGAATAAGAAATTGCTCAATACAGAATTAATGTGGTATGCAATCATACCTCAACATCAGAGTCCAACATCCAAAGACACATCTAGGTCCAAGCCTAGACCTCCAAAAACCTATGATGCATATATGTGGAATTAGGGTTAGGTTTCCATTAATTATACAAAACCCTAAAAACTACCTTTTTATTATTATGTGAATTAGGTTATGAAAACCATTCCATATTTTAGGTTATGCTTTTCTGAACTCAAAACATATTTTATTATATTTTTCTGACTTGCAGATATTTAGTTATGATTTTTATAGGTTAATTCATCATTAATTAGATATATTGAAAACACATATTATTAATATTTAGATTTATTTATCAAAACATGTACCATTAGATAGGGCTTAATTTTCTGATTCCAATGAGTATTTATTTGTAATTTTTGGCCAAATAGATAATTAGTTATCAATTTTCAAGCATCAGCCAATTACAAAATTCCACGTCAGCCAAAATGATTGCAAGCGAAGAGAGAGAGAGAGAGAGAGGGTGTCGGCCTGTGACTTGGCCCAATGAAAGACAGCCAAGTCACCGGTCAACGCTCCGTCAGCGGTGCGCGGACCCACTGCAAAGCCTAGAGAACATGGGCAAAAAGACATTGATGTCCTCGGCAAGAAAGCGATGAAACGAGTTGGCAGAAGGGCAAATTTGGGAAACGTGCGGGGAATCATCCCCTTCCCCTGCCTGTGCCATGACTGCTCAAGCAGTAGGTCATGGCTAAGGGAAGAATTGGGCGATTCCCAAATTCACGATGATCTGAAATTTTGAGAGTACGGAAGCAAGAACCAAAGCATACGAACTCACCAAAGTCATTGATTGAAACGCTGGTAGCATGGAAGCCCAAGGCAGTCCGCTGCAGAAACTTGGAGGGCAAGCAACCTATCGGTGGCCCAAAACTCGATCATCAAAGCAATTGGGAGAGGAGAAGAGTTGGAGGAGGATTGAGGAGTGTTTCCGAGCCCACTCGCGAAGGTGGGGTGCAAAGAGGAGAGGTTTTCCTATCATGGCGTCGAGACAGGAAGAAGGAGAATTGGGTTTTGCTTATATAGGAAATGAGAGGGGTTAAGTTAGGGGTCTGGTTGTGCGGAATCCTCTCCTGATCACAATGGGACAAGTATCATGGATCGAGGTGGAGAATTGAGGGAGATAGGGGAAAAACTCAAAGGCAAGTCACTGAAAAACACTGTAGTCATTTCCTACTCGAGGTAGGAGATGAGCTCTCTATCGCTAGATGGAAATCCAACGGCCCACAAGGATCCCAAAGAAAGGAAAGCCAGCGTGACAGGCTACCTTAGGAAAATCACAGAAATTCATGGTGTGACAAAGAAATAAATCGGATTAAACCAAAGTGGAACATATTTAATGCACATATTTTCTCTTTCCTCTTTTAAGGGTCCTATTTTTATCCAAATTAAACCAAACTTTGCACACAAGTTAAGTTAAACATGTAGATTCCAATTCTCCAATTAAATTTCACTTTTGGCAACTTTAGATGTATTATTTAATATATTCTTTGTTTCTCTTTCCTGATGCATTAATGACACATGGATTATCCAAATTTGATGAAACTTGACCCACAAGTCATAATTAATATATTAGATACGAATTTGCCATCAATTTTATATTTTGGGAGTTGTTTGCATATTTAATTAATATTTTGAAAGTTCTACACACTTTATCTCTCCTGATTTCACCTTTTAAGCAAACTTTCTCCAAATTGGATGAAAATTCACCCAAAGGCTATATTTGTTATGTAAATTACGAATATATGATTATTTTCCTCTTTTGGAGTCATTTATTATATTTATTTATTAATTACACCTTTGAGGTAATTTCTCTCTCCGAACTTACCATATTATTTTGAGGTTGTCCAAATTAAATGAAAATTGACATGTAAACTTATTTTTATGTATAGAATACGAATTTGGAGTTTATTTCCACTTTTAAGAATTTCTTACATGGGTTTTGTCCTCTGGCCCAATAGAGGCCCATTAACTATATTATGCATGAAATTAAGTTATTTATCATTTTATTATCACCAAATGAATTATATGACATATTATATTACATTATTCATGCATTATATTATTAGGATCATCCTAGCATCAACCATTGTTTGGTCAAACTCAAAAGGTCAAACTTCTAGGGTAGGGTCCAAGATCTGGTATGTTACACTTACATCATAAGGATCCATGTAGAGGGAAATCTAAATCACCTCAAGATTGTCTCCAAGATTTAACTTCTCAATCTATGTCCATGTCTATGCCATATCCTTCACCAAAGGTTGGAAGCATACCCCAACAATAAGAGAAGAAAAGGAACATCAGCAAAGGCTGGTATGTGCATACTAAATAGGAAATTGAGAAATTTATAAAGAATAAAGAACATCAAGATAAAAGGCTTCCCATGCAAGAGATAAGGACTACCCAAATAGGGCATAAAAGATAAGAATCGTCATCATCATAAAAGAAGATACTTGCCATAATAAAAACAATAAAGTAGTGCCACATAAGCACATATCAAGATTTGGGCACATAACCCATCAAGATTTTTGGGCACATAACCCATCATCAACATCATCAACTTGCATGTATGTGAGATAAACGTAGCCCTAGAACAATATAAAAACAAAGGCGGCCAAGTCTCATAAAATTGAAACATGATAGAGAAAGTAATATTGCCAATCTCCCAATATATAAAGTTAAGTATGGATTCCTACCACACTCGGTTACAGAGAATGGTATACTGCCACCCTCCTTAATAATCAATTGGGAATTACTGCACCAAAACTAATGTAATTTACACTACTCTAGTGCTACTGAATCACATAGCATGTTTAATGTAGAGGCAAGTAAAAAGTATAGTCGGATCATACAATGTTACCATCACACAATGGACAACACCTACATCCACATGCAAGTGGGAACAAGATATTATATATACACAAATAAACATCCACATCATAGTGAGCACATATCATCAAAAGTCAAACATGCACCAAGGAACAAGATAAGAGTCAAGAGAATACCCAAGGTTACCACAAATAAGATAGTTCACAAGAACCATGATATCCAAAGATAAGAGAAATGTGTATAGGCTGATGTCCATAGGACCAAGAGAAAGAGTAATATAGGTGATTGCTCAAAAGAAATAATAGGGGATGCAAACATACATTAAGAGAGGAAATAGAAATTTCGCAATAGAAATAATGTGGGATGCAATCATAGCTCAACTTTAGAGTCCAAAGTCACTTCTAGGTACAAGCCTAGGCTTCCAAAGAATATATGATGCATATATGTTGAATTAGGGTTAGGTTTCCATTAATTATTCAAAACCCTAAAAATTACTTTTTTATTATTATTAGATTAGATTATCTAAACCATGCCATATTTTAGGTTATACTTTTCTGAGTCCAAAAAATATTTTATTATATTTTTTTTACTTATATATATTTACTTATGAATTTTACAAGTTATTATATATTTAGGTAAATTCATTGAAATCTCTTACTTTTAAGATTGGATTTAGGTGACAAGACCAACACCATTAGAAATCCCTTATTTTTTAAAATTAAATGACTATTTATTTGTAATTTTAGCCCAACAGATAATTATTTATACATTTTAGAAATTCGACCAATCAGAAAACATGAAAAAGCCACATAAGCAAACAAATAGTGAGAGAGAAGGAGAGGCGCTCAAACTGAGTTGGCCCAATCAGCGATGATTAAACAAATAAGTCAGTGGCCAACTAAGCCGCAACTAAGGAAACCAAAGCAGGGTGGAAAGATGAAAATACCCCTATCTAGAAAAACAAAAGCAGAAGAGAAATCGGAGTACCAAAGTCAAAACGCAGAGAAGATCCTTCCCAACCATAGTCCCCCCTGACGATGACGCCAAACACCACCTACGAAGGTGATCCAGAGAACTGAAAACTAATCAAACAAGATGTGAAGGAGACCAAAGTCTTCACGAGCTTAAACTGAACTCAGGGTCACCGTAAACCGTGGAAATCTCGAAGAAAACACAGGAGCAAACAGACAGATGAAAAAGGCTAGAAGAAAAGGGGAAAAAATCGTTGATACCTCTTCAGATCAATTGGTAGTGCAAGAAGCTCCACAAGGTCATGGGAAATCATCTAGGTAACTTGGGGTGACACCCCTTCTACCCATACCGGCAACAGAGAGAGGTCAACCTCTGACTACGAATGGAGTAGGGGAACATGCCCAAGGCTATAAGGGTCGAATGAACACTAGGAACGGGTAGGAAGCATACCAACAGGCTCAAGGCTCGACTTCTTGAAGGCCCGATGCCCCAAACATGCGAAAAGGATGGTCGGTAGCTCGAGACAGGGGAGATGCAGAGAGACATCCGTGGTGCTAGGCGAACTGGGGCTACAATGCCCAGAGCCCTAGGCTTTATAGGCTCTCAAAGATCGGGAGGAAGCAAGGAAGATGGTGGAAAGGAAATCATAGGAAAAGGAAGGAAGGAGAGGAAGAACGATCAGAGGAAATTGGGGAGAGCCCCTCTACAGGCACGCACGGGCGAGAAGAAAAGGAAAGGAAGAAGAAGAAATCATAACCACACAACCAAAATGGATGGCTCAGATCAAATCTGATACACAGTAGAGATAGAAGTCATGCATGACAAAATAAATCCCAGTACCTTAGGAAATCGGAATACAAAGTAAAATGACATATAAATATTATGTGTTTTCATTCCAACTAAAATTGAGGGTGCATATGTTATCCAAATTACATGAAATTTTGTGCAGAGGCCAATTAAGGCATGTAGATTCCAATTATGCAATTAGATTTGCCTTTTAAGAACTTTTGATGTGTTAAATAAATCAAAGCTCATTTTCTCTTTCCTTGTTCATTAATGGCATTAGGATTATCCAAATTTGATGAAACTTCACCAACAAGTCATATTTAATGTGTTGGGCATGAGTTTGCCATCAATTTTTCACATACTAGTGTTGTTTGAGCATTTATTTAATATTTTGAAGGTTCTACACACTTTCTCTCTCCTTATTTCACCTTTTAAGCAAACTTTCTCCAAATTGGATGAAAATTCACCCAAAGGCTATATTTGTTATGTAGATTAAAAATCCAAGATTAATTTCCTCTTTTTGGAGTTATTTATTGTTTTATTTGATATTTTGGGTAAAACTTGTGCCTTATCTTCCATATTGAATTTAATTAATTATTATTGTGTGAAAAATGTGAAACTTGACTCCCAAGGCAATTGGGACCCAAGGAACACGATTTTATACTTATATTTTACTTCTGGGATTTCTTTTTATGAGATATGCCATATGGACCATTAGTGGCCCATTAGTTCATTATTTATCCAATTAAGTTATGTATGTTCATATTACCTCGAAATGAATTATGTGACATATTAAATTACATTGAGGTGATACATGCATGCATTAGATTGTTAGGTACATCTCTTAAGCCTAACCTCAACCTTGTTTGGATATGACCAAAAGATCAAACTTCTAGGGTAGGGTTCAAGATCCGGTATGTTACAACACTCTACCCCTTAAAAGGATTTCGTCCTTCAAATCTAACCATCCATACCTCAAACAACCAACTACTCTCCATCCCTTAAAAAGGTTCAACCTAACAAGTCGAACTAATCAACATTTAGGGTTACTCACATCTCTTTTAGTTATGAAAGTCTCAGAGATTTATGTTATCCATGTATCCATCTAAAAGTTAGAACCAACTTAGGGTTGAGTTTTGGGTCCTTGTGTCTCTAACCTATCAACCCTACATGAGCATCCACAAGTCATAGGGTATGTCAACTACACCTTTATATCAAACCTAGTCACAACTTTAAAGTCAAAACTAAGGTTATATTCTACTCAAACTAGAGTTTTTCTTCATGGTAATTTAGTTTAAGAAAACTTTAGGAAAATCTAGAGAAAACATTTTGTTTAGTACTTATAGTATTATATGGAAAATAATTTGTTGTGAAAAACTTTTGCGATTGAAAACTAAAATTAGGGCCCAAAATCAAAATTAGAAACCAAGTCACAATTTCCATTATAAGACCTCTTATCATAGTCACATCCTCAAATCAAACCTTATTGCATAAAAAGATATACATTGATCAAATCTAGGGTGAATATATCACCTAGAGGAAACTATCTAAGTCAAGGGTCTAACTAGGGAGACAAAATTGAAATAGTCAGATTTTGACTACCATGGGCTCTGATACCATGATGTAAAGAAGTGAAACCACCTCTCTACTAAAAATTTGAAGAATAAAACCTCTATTCCAAACACACCTCTAAGGTATGTTGGAGTGGGTGTAATTTCAAATCTTTATTAATGGTATACAAAACAACTGAAGTATAGAAGTGGAATAAAATCATGAGTGTATTCAATTATCAAACAAGGGAACATCTTAAACTTACATCATAAGGATCCATGTAGAGAAAAATCTAAACCACCTCAAGATTGTCTCCAAGCTTTAACTTCTCAGTTTGTGTCCATTTTTATGCCATATCCTTCACCTAGGGTTGGAAGCATATCCCAACAAGAAGAGAAGAAAAGTAAACATCAACAAAGGTTGGTACATGCATACTAAATAGGAAATTGAGAAATTTTTAAAGAATAAGGAACATTAAGATAAAAGGCTTCTCATGCAAGAGATAAGGACTACCCAAAGAGGGCATAAAAGATAGGAATCATCATCATCATAAAAGAAGATACTTGCCATAATCAAAACAATAAAGTAGTGCCACATAAGCACATATCAAGATTTGGTCACATAACCCATCAAGATTTTTGGGCACATAACCCATCATCAACATCATCAACCTGCATGCATGTGAGATAAACATAGCCCTAGAAAATATAAACACAAAGGCGTCCAAGTCTCATAAACTTGAAACTTGATAGAGAAAAGGAATATTGCTAATCTCCCAATATATAAAGTTGAGTATGGATTACTACCACACTCGGTTATAGAGAATGGTATACTGCCACCCTCCTTAATAATCAATAGGGGATTACTGCCCCCAAAACCAATGTAATTTACACTACTCTAGTGCTACTGAATCACATAGCATGTTTAATGTATAGACAAGTAAAAAGTAGAGTCAGATTATACAATGTTGCTATCACACAATGGACAACATTGTATAATCTAACTATACTTTTTACATAATAATATAACCTTTGGGTGAATCTTCGTCCAATTTGGAAGATGTTTGAATAAAAAGTGAAATCAAGTGAGAGAAAGTGTGTAGAACCTTCAAAATATTAAATAATTGTACAAATAATTCCAAAATGTGCAATTAATGGCAAAATTGTATCCAAGGCACTTAATGTGACTCGTGGGTGAATTTTCATCAAATTTGGAGAATATTATAACCATTAAGGAAGGAGGAAAGACAAAATAAGTTTTGATTTATTTAACACATTTAAAGTTCCCAAAAGGTAAATCTAATTGCATATTTGAATTCCCCATATCAAAAATAGTATGGGTGTCAAATTTCATTTAATTTGGGATTTGTTTGTACACTCAAATGAAGAGAGAGAAAGGTTAAATAATTATGTTCACATTTTATTCGATTTTGATTTGGAAATCCATTTAATGTGCCACGGGTGTGCATCCAATGGATGGACAGGATCTATCCTAGGGTTGCATCCACTGGATCAGATGGCACTGGACCCATCTCCTACCTTGAGTAGGAGGGGCGCGCGAGAACCCAGCTGCCACACTAGTATTTTGCATATATCTCGATCATTTCTCAATGTTTTCTCGAGCTTTCTTCACCAACAGATTCATGAGAAAGTTCCACACCAATTGGTCCCTTACTTGTGCATTTTTGTTGAGTATTTTGAAAATGCCCAAAACTGGCCGAAAGCGCTTCTCACGACCACCTTGCTTACGCCTTATACTTGTTCCCTATACATATACACACACACACACACACACACACATATATATATATGGGTATATCTTCGCTACCCATGCGGGTAACTAAGATTCGCTACCCCTGCATCAATTTTGTAATGGGATGACACATATATGTAATGAGACAGTCGAAATTGTAATACAAAAACTCGTTTTGTATTACAGCGTTGTTACAGTAATAACTATATATTTATTACTATAACAACGTTGTAATATAAAACGAGTCTTTGTATTAAAATTTCGGTTGTCTCATTACAAATTTGGATTGTCTCATTACAAATGCATACCTTCCCATTACAAAACTGATGCACGGGTAGCGAATCTTAGTTACCCGCACGGGTAGCGAAGATATACCCTATATATATATATATATATATATATATATATATATATATATATATATATATATATATATATATATATATATATATATATATAGGGTATATCTTCGCTACCCGTGCGGGTAACTAAGATTCGCTACCCGTGCATCAGTTTTGTAATGGGAAGGTATGCATTTGTAATGAGACAATCCTAATTTATAATGAGAGGATCGAAATTGTAATACACAGACTCGTTTTGTATTACAACGTTGTTACAGTAATAAATATATATTTATTACTGTAACAGCATTGTAATACAAAACGAGTTTTTGTATTACAGTTTCGATTGTCTCATTACAAATTTGGTTATCTCATTACATATATGTGTCATCCCATTACAAAATTGATGCACGGGTAGCGAAGATATACCCATATATATATATATATATATATATATATATATATATATATATATATATATATATATATATATATATATATATATATATATATATATATATATATATATATATATATATATATATATATATATATATATATATATATATATATATGGGTATATCTTCACTACCCATGCGGGTAACTAAGATTCGCTACCCGTGCATCAATTTTGTAATGGGATGACACATATATGTAATGAGACAACTAAATTTGTAATGAGACAACCGAAATTGTAATACAAAGACTCGTTTTGTATTACAGTGTTGTTACAGTAATAAATATATATTTATTACTGTAACAGGGCTGTAATGCAAAACGAGTCTTTGTATTACAATTTCGGTCGTCTCATTACAAATTTGGATTGTTTCATTACAAATGCATACATTCCCATTACAAAACTGATGCACGGGTAACGAATCTTAGTTACCCGCACGGGTAGCAAAGATATATATATATATATATATATATATATATATATATATATATATATATATATATATATATATATATATATATATATATATGGGACTACTTAAAGCTCCGTTCTACTTCAAGAAATCTTCCTCTTCTATCAATTTCTTCACAAAACATTGTGTTGGCTCTTGAAAATAAAGATTTGGTGTTCAGTTTGCAGCTCCTCGCCCGAGACCTCGGCGACACCAGAACCTCAATTGGTTAGTGTTGTGAATTCGAGGGATCTTGCTCCTTCTTCCTCTGCCCTCACTTTCTCGAATTGTGCCATGTTTTGATTTTGCCCAATATTGTGCCAAGAAGCATCCAAGCTACTTGCGTCCATGTCTCATGGGGCTTTGGGGAAGATGACCCCAAGGGAAACTACCTAGATGCCCTTCATTTCTTTACTATTTCTTTTTTTCGCCAGGGGTACTTTCTTTTTTTTTGCCTTCTTTTTCTTGGCCTTGGAAGAGTCAAAGTGGACCATTAACCTACTGACCCGGCAGCCATTGATTGGCCCAAGTCAGCAGGGACCGGCCCTACACACCCTCTCTCTATCTTGTAAAATACTTTTGTTTATTTGGAATTTTTTTATTTTTTGATTGGATGATCTTATAAAAATCATATCTTTTGACTCGCTTGTCCAAAAATTAAGTAAAAGTATGTTTTGGAATCAAAAAAATATGTTCTTTCTAATAAAAATAGTTTTTAAGCCTGATTATTATGTTTTTAATGATGGATTTTTAAGGATCTAATTAATTAATTAATATAAAAAGCCCTAAAATTAGTAGCTAATTCGTATGAACTCCAAATTTAGTAAATAAATATGTTTTCTTAATTAGAAAAACCTAATAAGTCTACTGGTTCAAGTTTTGAGTCCAAAATCTATTGTTTTGTAGAAAGGTCTAGAAGTAGGGTTTCAATACATATATATGAATCTCAAACCCTAATACATGCAAACAATTTGTATTTAGGCAAGGTTGATCTTGGAAACAACTAGTTTGGTGAAGAGAGCTTCTAGAACCCTAGTTTAAGGTATGTTTGCATCTCCTATTCTTCTATATTGAGTAATAACCTATTTTGTCTTTCACTTGGTCCTATGGACATTAGCCTATATGCAATGTCCTTTCTTTTAAAATCATAGTTCTTGTGAACTATCTTATTTTTTTACTGATCTTGTGATCATGGATATTTTCTTGGACTCTTTTTCATATGCTTTGTGCATGTTGGACTTATTTGATGATATTTTCTCCTTTTCCCACCATGGTAGTGGATGTTTATATGGAACATTATTTGATGGCATGGATCCTCTGATCCCACTTTTATACTTGATGGATGTTCTCATCCTCCTTATTTGTTTATACTTTCTTATATTTTTTTATGCATCATGTGGTCACTACTAGTATACTGTTGCATGTGTTTTTATGTATATGTTAAATTCCCACATATGAATGCAGATGTTAAATTCATGCATATTTATATATTTGGGAAGATGTTAAATTCCTGCTCAAGAAGATGTTGACAGACCCGGCCACCCCATATTTAGAGTGGATGTATATAATTCCCACTCACCCCACATTTATGGTAGATGTGTTATTTCCTACCTGCATGTTTATATTATATGTTTTGTCACAGGTGAAACACATGGATGCCTTGTTTATATACTCTTTTGGTTCATTCTTATTTGGTTGTTTATATTCTTTTATGCATGGTTTGGTAGTACTTTACTCTTCTATGGGAAGCCTTTTTAATTTAATGTCTTTTATTTTTTAAATTGCTCAATCTCCTATTTAGTATGCACATACCAGCCTAAACTGATGTCTTCTATTTTTCTCTTCTTGCTAGGGTATGCTTCCAACCCTAGGTAAAGGACTTGGATGATATGGCATGAATATATGGACATAGCTTAAGGAGTTAAAGCTTGAAGACAAAGTTGTTATGGTCTAGACTTCCCTCTACTAGATCCTTATGATGTACCCTTTATGTAAACCCTTATGGGAGATGATGTTGAGGTACTTTTGTAATCTTATGATAAATTGAAAATAGTCAATGTTTCTATTCTGCTGCTAAACTTTGGTGTTATGATACATTCATGTTGAATAAATTGGTTTCATCCCTTTGGCAAAAAAATTATGTTGGTGTTTGGTTTGGGATGTTGTCTTTTTATTTTACCAGGGAGTGGTTCCCCTCTGGGATCCCACTCCTTACATGTAATCCATTTTCCATATCAAGAGGGACATATTGGTGTCTCTAAGACATATGAATGTGTAAAAGGAGGTTTACATGTTAGGAGGTTTACTAGAATGGCTACAGTTGAATCTGACATTGATATAGTAGATTAGAGATGCATAATGGGCTGATATTGTGATACAATGTATCTTAGAATAGGTTGGAAATACGATGCATGATTATATCCATGGGTCAGAGGATAGCATATGTGCTCTCACAATAGGATGGTGGTTCTATAATGCCCCATATTAAATAACATACATATCATAGAGCGAAAGCATAAAAAAAATTTCACTTTCAAGGGGGTATCACAATCATGATATTCATTACATAGAATATAATTTAATCAAATCATCATATGATAGCATAAGAATTTCTTACTCACAACTCCTCAACAACTCACACTTAAACCAAACATGACATGTTTCTCATAAATAAGAAAAGAAAACTAATATAGGGATAGTTGGCTCCCACTAGGTTCTTTCTTCTAATGTCCTCTAGCTAGTCCTTGCACATCAGAAGGCACTAATCTTCTAATCTTGCTCCTTACTTGTGGACATCCTGCCCCCATTCATGCATCAAACCTTTTGTAAGTGTAATTGAACATATTGTGGATTAATAAGAACATGTAAATTGAAACTGAACATGTCAACATAGAATATTGAAGAAAATACATAGTTACTTTAGATCATTATCTTTTATCTTGTTGAATATAAGAATCCTTGTGTTTTCACATAAATTCCTCTACTCTTTGGACTGAAGTGCCACTTAGGTTGCATCAAAGTGACTCTCTTCTTTGCACCAAGGTGCCTCTAAATTTTCTCTGAGGAGGCTCTTAGTGAAGAACTTATATAAGTTGTTTTAATTATTTTCTCTTACCATTGAAGATATTAAACCTGCTCTTAGATATTATTCTTAAATGTGTTCTTAATATACATGAAAAGTGATACAATAAGTATTGAAAAGTAACATGACATTCTTTTTTTGTGAAGAAGCCAGAAGATCTTCTTACTCATCTTGTTCTTCTCCTACGGGTAAAGAAAAATTTCTAATATATTTCTCACTACTGACATAAGGAAGCAAGGTAGTACTACTACCTTTAAAGTTGTCCAAAAGAATAGAATCAACCAAGTTAGAGGGTGGAAAGCTAAAATAGCAATCCAAAGTGTTGGATAGATTGGCGAGGATGTCAACAAGGTGGTTTATCTCACATTGCACAAACTTGATTTTGACCTTCATATCCATCTTAGACAAATGTATGATCCTTCTTATCCATCCTTTAGCTCTCAGGCAAGTGGTGTTATGATTACCCAGCAACTCCACAATCACCTTGCAATCACTTTGAACAACTATATGTCTCATATTGTGCTTAGTTGCTTCCTTCAATCCCTCATGTATAGCTTCCAACTCCCCTACCAATGGAATTTCTACCTTTGATAGTTTAGACCATCCCATTATCCATTCTCCATATGAGTTATTGACGATCCCATCAATCAATTTATGTTTCTTATTCCAAGTAACATTCACATTAATCTTGAGCCAATTGACTTTTGGGTTCCTCCAGTTCATATCTTGATGTATTAGTTTTTCACTAGGAGTTATCAGTTCTGGTTTGTGCTCAGTCATGAATGTCACCAATCATTTGATGTTACTAACCTGGTGCGCAATCGTCGACTCCTTGTGTTAAAAAAAAACCATTCATCTCTACTCTTCTATATCACCCAACATCCAATCATAAACATAGTTTTGCATTGGCTCTTATATTGTAAACCCCATGTAAATCATTCTTGAAATGATCCCTTGGCCTTCCCTCCATGCTCCACCTATCTCCCAAGCACATCAGACATTGTTAACTTTCACCATGAGCACATTCAAGGTTGTCTCCTCTTCCCCATGGCATCTGGGACACAATGCATATGTTGTAAACTTCCTTTGTTTCCTCCTTTTGTTAGTCATAAGCACTTCTTTAGTTGCAAAATAGTCGAACAATCAAAATTCCACATGGGTAACACTTTTCTAGATTGCATTCCATAGTTTTGTCTGATTACATTTTTCCTTCCTCCTAAGAAAAGTATAAGTTGATGCTTTGTTGAAATTGCCATCCACAGTTGCCTACCAACACCACATATCTTCATCTTCAGTAACCAAAAGTTCTGGGGTTGATTGGTTTTGTTGAACAATAGTGCTAGTTAGATATTCTTACATGAACTCTATGTTCCATTTCCCATCAAGATCCACCTGAGTATCAACGGTTATTGTTTTTAGGTCATCTAGCACCACTTAATCACCCAACTAATTTAAGGTTTATCCTCAGTGCATCACTTGTCCACCAGGCGAGTGTAATATGCTCATTGAGCATAAAGTGCTTATTATTTTCCTTTGTAAGCTCTAGAACTTGGTTTATGCATTATTGATCCTTCTCCCCATTTGCTTCTTGTAACATTTGTATTTCTCTTCAACGCTTCTTCTCTATTGCACATCTCTTTTATTTTTTAATTATCATGCACTCTTCATCAAAAGTGTTTGGTTCTAGTAATGCATACTCTTCACCCTTAGACCTCCATTGCTCATGCATCTTGTTACTTTATCCTAGGATATTAAATACATTGATTTATGTGTACTTTTCTACCCCGTAAGAATGTCCTTGAGGTCTGATCAAGTCTATCACAAAGGCTCACTAGTAGTAGACATGTGTCAGCATGGTTTCTTATATAGATTTCACCATGCATAGTCATCTTGCTCTGCTCAGTGTTCTAGCAATCCACCCATTGACCTTATTCTCATCACTGATAAGAATATTCAAATAATTTTCCTTGTTCACCCTTTTATGCATTAAGGGGACTCCAATAAATCTGCCAACGTCTGTTGTTCTTTGAATTCCTACAAATTCATAGGTCTGCTTCTTCAGTCTTTTAGTAACTCCCTTAGAGAAGAATTATAACATCTCAAGATTTGAGGCCTCAAATATAATGATCTTAAAAGGAATGATTGGACTACCCATATCACCAAGGTGCACCTTCTTTTCAAAGAGCCTATTACTGAAGAACTCTATTGTTAAGCGTGCTCAACCTAGAGTAGTACTTGGATGGGTGACCAATTGGGAAGTTTATACTGACTTACGCGTGAGTGAGGACAAAGTGTGTAGTTAAGGCTAGTGGTGGTCTGTGGGGCCACTCGTCATTCAATGGTCACCCATCCTAGTACAACTCTGGGATAAGCACGCTTAACCACCGAGTTCTTTAAAAATGAGCTCCCTGACAAGGAGGTGCACCTTGGTGATATGGGTAGTCCAATCATTCCTTTTAAGATCAATATATCTAAGGTCTCAAATCAAGGGATTTTACAATCTCCCCCACTTAGACTCTTGATGTCATTGTCAAGGCTCAACTGTATGGCCTCATAATTGTTCCCCATTTCAGACTTGACCCAAATGGCCCATGTACATCCAGCTCCTAGTCATGGCTACCAGCACAAGGGTGGCTCTATCAAATCAGATAACCCTTTCCAACATGTCTAGATACTACTAGTACAAGGGTGGCTCAATCAACTCAGATAGCCCTTTCCAACATGCCTAGACCACACGGCTCCAAGATTGGCATGCTACATGCCCATGCGAGACCCGCGTACTGGAGGGGAATTGGCTCTTATACCATTTGTAATGCATGTGCCACTGTCCAATGCTCTAGTAGAGTTTCAAAAATGACTATTGGCCTCATAGACCACCACTAGATTTAACAACATACTTTGTCCTCACTCACATAGAAGGCAGGATAAACTTCCTACTTGGTCATCCATCCTAGTCTACTCTAGGTTGTGCACGCTTAACCATAGAGTTTTTTAGTGATGGTTCCCTGAAAAGAAGGTGTACCTTGGTGATATGGGTATATTTATATCATTCCTTTTAAGACCATTTTATTCAAGGACTCAAATCCTATGATGTTACAGTCTCCCCCACTTAGACTCATAACGACCTCGTCAAGGCTCAACTATATGGCCTCATAATCTCTTCCCCCATTTCAGTGTAGAGCTATAATGGCACATGAACTATAGGAAAATACAGGCATAGAGTAGGAAGCAAAAAAAAATTATCTGTCTATATTCCCTAGAACAGTAAGATTGTATCAACTACTATGAAATACAAAGATGGTTTAACAAGTTTATGTGTGGTCCTGGAGAAAGTTTAGTGGCTACACCTTGTTGCAACGCAACTATCTTCTAGTTTCTTTTAGAAGGTGTTTATGCATCTTCTGGTCTTCACCATGGATAACAAACTAGAACAACACATGCATCAGCTCCTGCCATCTTGCCACAGATTGCAAGATAATGTTATCCTCCTAGCAATGGGGTAAGGCCTCCTCACCTCTAGAGAAGTCTACACAGACCAACTATAACTCCTCATTCTGGTAGAATAGACAAGAAGGAGTTCTCCCTCCCATTGGTGTACTAGTCGCCAACTTGCTCTCCCACAATTGTTTCTCCCTTGTAATCCCTCCCTTTAGAGGGAAGGACTTGCTCGGTCTCTCAATTGGCTACCACAACCAGAGAGGACAACAATTGTCGGAGGCAATTTAGTTGTATTCTAGGAAGCCTCCAGTACCCATTTATTTAAAGGAGGGGTTATGGTTTGGGTTCCCAATCTATATGGGAGTGGAAGGGATCAGACGATCATGAATTTTTGCAACCTGCAAATCGTGAACCGAATGGTTGGCAACCAAACCAGTCAGTTCACATGCAAGTTGATTGGTTCATAGCCCAAACTGATTGTTATCACCCACATTGAGGTTAGCCAGTAAATACCTCAATTAGCATGAAACACCTTGATTAGAGTTGAGTATATTATTAAATAGCATGGTTAATCAAGACAAGCTAAGTCATGAATCAATAGTTGAGATTTAATCATCTGAGGTAATTAATGATAATAGTAATGATGATTGTTAAGTTCATTGAGTTGAGTTAAGTACTGACTGATGCAATTAGTGTTTTGATCATGTGTTACTAGTTAATTAGCATGATTTTGATGCCTCCAGTAGTAGAGAATCCCGTGCTTGAAAAGTTGCAAGAGAAATCACTCGAATCGGATATTCGAGCCAAATGTTATGACAGTTTTAAAGTTTTTGGACCTGGTTGCAATTTTTCTAGTATTTGATCGTTTAATTTCACTATTTCTTTAGAGGGTCGGTCACCCCCTCCTTTCCCTTATCCCTTTTCTTTCTCAAACTGCTCTGATGCCTGATAGAGCACCGGGAAGCAGCGCCAAGCCGCGCCCGGTCAAGTTGCAGCACAGGAGCAGCGATGGCCGACTTCTGGGACTCCTCATCTCCAACCAAGCATCGCCCACCATTCCCCACCTTCCTTCCTCCTCTCTCTTCTTCCCCTTGCCCAAGCGCTAGAGTGGCGCCCCGACTTGCTGCGTTGCAGAACGCCCAGCAGGGCAGACGGCCACAGTTGAGGAAGGGAGGGCGATCGTTTGGCTCACCCTAGTAGCGCCCTAGTGCCATCCTACCCAGCAACAACGACCGACGATCTACAGGGCTGCGATAGCAGCAAAGAAGAAGCAGCAGCGTCGATCTTTGGGGCTCGTGAGGGGCCAATGCAGCGGCGCCCCCTGTAAATCAACTCCGAACTCTCTTCGGTCCTTGCCCTTGCTTATCTTCTGAAGGTTTACGGCAGGGCGCCCACGCAGGACATCGTGGATGAGATACTAAACGAGAAGAACCCGCCACCGCTAGATGAAGACAGCATAGCGCTGCTGAAGACTTACGGTTTGGGTCCTTACTCCAAGAGTATTAAGCAATCCAAAAAGGAAATCAAACAGATGGGTAAGAATACATCTTAGTGTGAGATGCAACACTAAGCCGCCATTGACCTCGACCTTGAGGTCCACACCAAAATCTGCAGCTCCTAGCCAAGCTCCAACCACCAATCGAAGGTTTTCTCCAACCTGAGCTTAGGTGTAAAGTTGTTTTTGTAGCTGGACCATAAACAGTGAAAATCCAAGGTAGAAGATGACCCAGAAATAGCCCGAAAACTGGTCCCTGGACGCGTTTCTGGACGGATCCGGACAAATTCGGACATCCTGAATTAGGTGAGTAGGATTTCATTTATTTATCATTAATAAACTCAGGCGTTTGAATATTTCCAGTTATGTGCGCGAATTACGCTGATAACAGGCGTTATCAGGCGTCAGGCAGCGTTTGGCGTCGCCCGACTTTTTATTTCATAAATTGCTTCTAGACGTTGTTATATGATTAAATTTAGCAATTGATCAGTGTGGATTGAATCGGTAGATTTATATGGTTCATTGGAACCTAAATTGCTCATTTGAATGTTGAAATTAGAAATTCATGTCTGAAAATGGTATAATTTGGGTATGAACCCAAACAATGAAGATTTCTGATAAATTATCAGATGTACGATTTCAAAGTAGATATGAATAAATAAAATATGCATGAAAACCCTAATTGCATATATCTTTTGACGTTAATATGTGTAAATTGATATTTACATGAAATGGCACATTTCTCTGAAATATTACTAGAATTTCTCAAGTATTGTTATTAAATTGTGTTGTGATATGTAATTAACTCTTAATTGAGTTAAGTGGTGCACAAATCAGGATTTGGGTTAATGTGCACGTTTTTCGAGAAATTTAGAGAATTGATAATTGTTGAATATTATTCTCATATGTGAAGCAAATTTCTTTAATTTGTGCAATAAGATGTTCAATTGCGTAAATTCGCTATGTATGTGCCAAATTGAAATAAGTTGGGTTATTTATGCATTTCTAATTTGTCTGAATGCATGGTATGAGAATTTCTCAAAAATTACAAGGATTTAAAATATATTGCTCTGTCAGTTTAGAATGACAGTGTATTGTGATCTGATATGAAATCAGTAGATGTGATTTTCCTGTTTAAATGGTTATATGTTAATCAGTTAATAGACTTAGGTGCCCTAACACCGTAGAACCCCTTTGACAGATCTGCTTCTTAGGGGTGAAACTCGTGTTGCAACATTATCTGTGCGGAGTCATGGAGACACGAGGACAGAGAGGCAGTGTCCAACAACAACGCGTGCGGAGTCACGGTGGCACTGGAGGAAATGGGGGTTATTCAACATCATCCGTGCTTGTGTCACGGAGGTAACCCGGTGAGACTCTCCGCCTGTGTACTCAGGTTTGTCAGGAGGAGTCTGGAGCACACGTGGTTGTGCAGTACACGTGGTTGTGCATTGAGGTCGTGGAGCCTGGGGTCCTGTAGCAGAACAGGGCTGGCGTCAGACTTAGCATTTCCTGGGTGTGTCGCTAAGTCTTGTACGGTGGGATCGTAGCATGAACTTGCTACGGATCTTCATATGCATAGTACACTGTATATGATTAGGGCTTAAAATTAATAATAATAATATGAATAAGTAATCATATAGGATCATAGTAAATTTATATATCTGTTCATTTACCTGAAATACCTGTTGATGCATAGAAATGTGATTATTATCTGTATATCTGCTATGTCAATAGTACTGCCCTGCTTGAACTGTATTTATGTTTATTTCAATTTTATAAACCTGATGAGTTATTTAGTGATAGCTAAGTGAAATGCTATTCACTGAGCGAGTAGGCTCATACCTCTACTCAAAACATTTTCAGGTCATCACCAGCAGCAGGAATCTAAAGGATCCTTTCATCCTAACGCTTAGTCTGTAGAAGGTATATGTAGTTAGTTTAGTTAGAGGTCTCTTAGTCCTTTCCCCTCGATCCTTGGGACATGGTGTGGGTGAGAGAGAGAGTATGTATGGCGAATGTGTAAAAGATGTAAATTAACTGTTATGTTTTATTTTCTGTTAAACAATGTTACATGTTGTACACTCTGTTTATTTTCTCTAGCCAGTTTAATTGAAATACTTCCGTAATAGTTATTTATGTTTTAGTTTACAGCAATAATCCGGATATCATTACGAGGTTTTAAAAAGAAAAAGTTCTCAGTGATTTGTTTATGTGATAATCCCTCCGTCGCGCCCTAATCTCGTGATTAGTGGTTAGTGTGAGATCGGGGTGTGACATCTTGGTATCAGAGCATAGGTTGAGTATGCAGTTACTCTAAGTCAAGCCAGGGGACGACAAGAGACCAATAGGATTAGGACTTAGGTGTCTTCCTTCTAACTGCAATTTTATAACAGGAAGTGTTCTGTTATATTATTGCAGATGGTAGGAAGATGATGTGGTCACGAGGACCAAGTTGAAAGCTTAGGTTGAACACTTCCTGTTATATTATTGCAGATGGTAGGAAGATGATGTGGTCACGAGGACCAAGTTGAAAGCTTAGGCTGAGTCATCAGGGATCATTAGGATCAAAAGGTAGAATTATAATTAAGATGGATAAGAAATGATGTGTCTTTAGCTCTGGGAGATCTGAGTGTTTGGATACCCTGGCCAGGTGTCTGAATACTTAGATTGACCAGTATCTAGCTACTCTGTCTATTCTTCTCTGGATGCCCTGGCCAGGTATGCAGAGGAAGGATAGGCTAGAGAGAAACCCTCGAAATCTTAGGGTTAAGAAATCAGAAATTAATGTAAGAGTAAGAGATTAAATATAGGATGCAATACAACTCTTGTTTTTATATTGTTTATTTGATTAGAGATCATTAGAAATGCTCTTATATGCATGAAATTAGATTTTTAGTTTGTAAAGTAAACATGATTCTTTTATGTTGTTGTATGTCATGAACTGATTCATTTATTATTTATATTCTTTGTATTAAGTAGACCAGGAGTTATGTTTAAATGAGCTTGCCCTAAGTGGATATTCTTTTCACATGTTTGAGATTAATGGGAGTTGGTTAATCCCGAGTAGCTCTTGGCTTCAGGACTACAGGTTCGGCCTGGTCCGGCTGGCAGGATGCGTTACTGAGATCTAATGACTCCTATTAATAGTATAATAAAAGTAGACTCTGGATAATTTAGACCTGCATCATAGTGAAGAATGTACATACATTAAGATGTTGAGATATAAGAGAAAGATTAGAACAACTAAGAATTAGTTGGAACTGATATCGGAGACCCAACATTGGGACCTCATATGAGCAATCCTTAATTAGAAATAAAGGAACACAATAAGATTCAGATTAAATTAAATGATTAGGTGAGAAATACCCTTAATGGTACTAATCAATAATGCATAACAAATGCATGGATCCAATACATGATTAGTAAACCCTAGTTGAGGGTGTATCATTGCGATTGTTTATATGCAACTTTATAATAAATTATGCCCTAAACTAAGATAAAGTTGGTTAACTCAAGAGGGTCTGAATTAATGAGAAATGGGGAACCCTAACCCTAATTTGGGGAAAAGGGAATGATAAGTCCTGTTTGATAGTGAACCCTAATTCCTGGTTAAGGAATGATGGTGTTACTATTGTATCACATGATGTGATGAATATCTTGTATGACTGTTATCATGCCTAATAACCATGCAGGTATGATGAGATGATGAATATAGCCAAGTTTGGGCTGTGACATTTATATAATAAATGTTGATTGGCTTTTTGTGTGTTGATGTTGTTGTTGCTTAATAAAAGTAATAATGTGTACGGATTTGTGAGCCATGTGAATAAGTTGTTTCCTAGTGAGAGGTGACAAGATGTGAATGGCCTTGTGAGCCATGTGAATAAGTTGTTGCCTAGTGAGAGGTGACAAGATATGAATGGCCTTGTGAGCCATGTGTGATGCTTGGGTAACAAGTATCATGTTTATTTGTAGCATTTGTGTTAATAAGTTATGCTAGAGAACTTGGCTGATGTTACATTTCTGTTATATATCTATAGTTCATTAATGATTATTCATATCTGTTGTATCCATTACAAGTAGATGGATGAACTTATGAGATCTAAAGTTTGATTTCAAACTAAGGAAGAAAAGTCACATCACAATAACGCTATGTTACTGATAAGGACCAAACCCTAGAATGTTTAAAGTTGTAGTAGTTCAAGGAATATCACTAGTGATTTAACCTTGAGTACTAGCATCTCTATAAAACAAAATCATGAGATTTGCTTTATGAAAGTAAGCTAGCACTGATGGTGATCCATGGTTTAAATGTAGCTAATATGAAAGGTAGATAAACAATAAGAAAATGACTTGGATAAAAGAGTAAGATATAAATTTGAAATGTAATAAGTGTGTTTGAAACAAAAGGAGAAATATAAAATAAGTGAAGTGTGTTATGAAATAAATTCTTGCAGTAATAACAAGAAGCAAGTAGCATATAATGAGGAGTACTACCCGATACATGATCTGAAGTTAGTTGTTGTAGTTCATGCTCTTAAGACATGGCATCACTGTCTTTATGATGTGACGATTGATTATCACCTAGGAAAGGCGAATGTGGTGGCTGATGCCCTCAGCAAGAAGTCAAGTTCAATAGTTGATGCATTCTCTATGGCATGTTTCAAGAGAGACATGCTAGTAGAAATGTGAAAGTTTAACTTAGACTTAGAGGTGATAGAGTAGAGTGGTTTGATTGCACAGATGCAAGTCAAGCCTACTTTTTACGATTAGATTAAAGAATTTCATAAAAATGACAGTGAGTTACATCAGATCATGCATGACATGACATGGGGTAAAGACCAAAGTTTATGTTTCAGATGATGTTGTGTTGTCTCAGTATGACATGTTGTGTGTACCTCGAGACAGTGATTTGAAAGAAAAGATTCTTGAGGAAGCACATGCATCAATGTATGCTATGCATCCTGGAAACACTAAGATGTACAGGAATCTCAAGGAGTTGTATTGGTGGTCTGGTATGAAAAGGATGTAGTTGAGTATGTGACTAGGTGCAGTGTGTGTCAGCAGGTCAAGGCTGAGCACCAGAAACTTGTAGGTACATTGCAATCTCTTCCTATACCAGAGTGGAAATGGGAACATATCACAATGTATTTTGTGGTAGGGTTACCCAGGACACCTAGAGGTTATGACTCGATATGGTGATTGTTGATAGACTGACTAAGTCTGCTCACTTTCTTCATATTAAGTCAACCTTTGATCCTCTGAAGTTGGCTAAGATATATATGGATGAGATACTCAGGTTGCATGGTACCCCAGTTTCAATTATATCTGATAGAGATCCTAAGTTCACATCCAGATTTTTTGAAATCAGTTGTATCGTGCTTCGGGCACAAAGTTGAGATTATGTACAACTTTCCATGCACAGACTAACAATCAGTCAGAAAGGGGCCATTCAGATTCTTGAGGAAGTTATGTTGAAATGAGACGTTGACCTCTTAGAGTTTGAGGTTGGTGATGAAATGTACTTGAAAGTTTCACCATGGAAACGGGTGTTGAGGTTTGGCAAAAGAGGCAAACTGATTCCTAGGTTTATGGGCCCACATCCTGTCATTGAGAGGATTGGACCTATAGCCTATAAGTTGGATTTGCCATATGAGTTGGCTAATCTATATGATGTATTTCAGGTATCGATGTTAAAGAAGTGTTACCCTGGTACAGAGGAGATAGTGAACCCAGAACCTGTCCAGCTCAGACTTGATGTCTCCTATGTTGAGGGACCAGTACATATAATTGATCGGAGGATCAAGAAGCTTAAGAATCACGAGATACCAATAGTGAAAGTTTTGTGGAGAAACCATAACCTAGAAGAAGCCATGGGGGAACTTGAGTCAGAAATGCGTAACCAATTTCCTTTTCTCTTTTAGGAATTTCGGGACGAAATTCTTATAAGGGAGGGAGATTGTTATGACCCACATTGAGGTTAGCCAGTAAATACCTCAATTAGCATGAAACACCTTGATTAGAGTTGATTATATTATTAAATAGCATGGTTAATCAAGACAAGCTAAGTCATGAATCAATAGTTGAGATTTAATCATCTGAGGTAATTAATGATAATAGTAATGATGATTGTTAAGTTCATTGAGTTGAGTTAAGTACTGACTGATGCAATTAGTGTTTTGATCATGTGTTACTAGTTAATTAGCATGATTTTGATGCCTCCAGTAGTAGAGAATCCCGTGCTTGAAAAGTTGCAAGAGAAATCACTCGAATCGGATATTCGAGCCAAATGTTATGACAGTTTTAAAGTTTTTGGACCTGGTTGCAATTTTTCTAGTATTTGATCGTTTAATTTCACTATTTCTTTAGAGGGTCAGTCACCCCCTCCTTTCCCTTATCCCTTTTCTTTCTCAAACTGCTTTGATGCCTGATAGAGCACCAGGAAGCAGCGCCAAGCCGCGCCCGGTCAAGTTGCAGCACAGGAGCAGCGATGGCCGACTTCTGGGACTCCTCATCTCCGACCAAGCATCGCCCACCATTCCCCACCTTCCTTCCTCCTCTCTCTTCTTCCCCTTGCCCAAGCCCTAGAGTGGCGCCCCGACTTGCTGCGTTGCAGAACGCCCAGCAGGGCAGACGGCCACAGTTGAGGAAGGGAGGGCGATCGTTTGGCTCACCCTAGTAGCGCCCTAGTGCCATCCTACCCAGCAACAACGACCGACGATCTACAGGGCTGCGATAGCAGCAAAGAAGAAGCAGCAGCGTCGATCTTTGGGGCTCGTGAGGGGCCACTGCAGTGGCGCCCCCTGTAAATCAACTCCAAACTCTCTTCGGTCCTTGCCCTTGCTTATCTTCTGAAGGTTTACGGCAGGGCGCCCACGCAGGACATTGTGGATGAGATACTAAATGAGAAGAACCCGCCACCGCTAGATGAAGACAGCATAGCGCTGCTGAAGACTTACGGTTTGGGTCCTTACTCCAAGAGTATTAAGCAATCCAAAAAGGAAATCAAACAGATGGGTAAGAATACATCTTAGTGTGAGATGCAACACTAAGCCGCCATTGACCTCGACCTTGAGGTCCACACCAAAATCTGCATCTCCTAGCCAAGCTCCAACCACCAATCGAAGGTTTTCTCCAACCTGAGCTTAGGTGTAAAGTTGTTTTTGTAGCTGGACCATAAACAGTGAAAATCCAAGGTAGAAGATGACCCAGAAATAGCCCGAAAACTGGTCCCTGGACGCGTTTCTGGACGGATCCGGACAAATTCGGACATCCCGAATTAGGTGAGTAGGATTTCATTTATTTATCATTAATAAACTCAGGCGTTTGAATATTTCCAGTTATGTGCGCGAATTACGCTGATAACAGGTGTTATCATGCGTCGGGCAGCGTTTGGCGTCGCCCGACTTTTTATTTCATAAATTGCTTCTAGACGTTGTTATATGATTAAATTTAGCAATTGATCAGTGTGGATTGAATCGGTAGATTTATATGGTTCATTGGAACCTAAATTGCTCATTTGAATGTTGAAATTAGAAATTCATGTCTGAAAATGGTATAATTTGGGTATGAACCCAAACAATGAAGATTTCTGATAAATTATCAGATGTACGATTTCAAAGTAGATATGAATAAATAAAATATGCATGAAAACCCTAATTGCATATATCTTTTGACGTTAATATGTGTAAATTGATATTTACATGAAATGGCACATTTCTCTGAAATATTACTAGAAATTCTCAAGTATTGTTATTAAATTGTGTTGTGATATGTAATTAACTCTTAATTGAGTTAAGTGATGCACAAATCAGGATTTGGGTTAATGTGCACGTTTTTCGAGAAATTTAGAGAATTGATAATTGTTGAATATGATTCTCATATGTGAAGAAAAATTCTTTAATTTGTGCAATAAGATGTTCAATTGCGTAAATTCGCTATGTATGTGCCAAATTGAAATAAGTTGGGTTATTTATGCATTTCTAATTTGTCTGAATGCATGGTATGAGAATTTCTCAGAAATTACAAGGATTTAAAATATATTGCTCTGTCAGTTTAGAATGACAGTGTATTGTGATCTGATATGAAATCAGTAGATGTGATTTTCCTGTTTAAATGGTTATATGTTAATCAGTTAATAGACTTAGGTGCCCTAACACCGTAGAACCCCTTTGACAGATCTGCTTCTTAGGGGTGAAACTCGTGTTGCAACATTATCCGTGCGGAGTCATGGAGACACGAGGACAGAGAGGCAGTGTCCAACAACAACGCGTGCGGAGTCACGGTGGCACTGGAGGAAATGGGGGTTATTCAACATCATCCGTGCTTGTGTCACGGAGGTAACCCGGTGAGACTCTCCGCCTGTGTACTCAGGTTTGTCAGGAGGAGTCTGGAGCACACGTGGTTGTGCATTGAGGCCGTGGAGCCTGGGGTCCTGTAGCAGAACAGGGCTGGCGTCAGACTTAGCATTTCCCGGGTGTGTCGCTAAGTCTTGTACGGTGGGATCGTAGCATGAACTTGCTACGGATCTTCATATGCAGAGTACACTGTATATGATTAGGGATTAATAATAATAATAATAATAATATGAATAAGTAATCATATAGGATCATAGTAAATTTATATATCTGTTCATTTACCTAAAATACCTGTTGATGCATAGAAATGTGATTATTATCTGTATATCTGCTATGTCAATAGTACTGCCCTGCTTGAACTGTATTTATGTTTATTTCAATTTTATAAACCTGATGAGTTATTTAGTGATAGCTAAGTGAAATGCTATTCACTGAGCGAGTAGGCTCATACCTCTACTCAAAACATTTTCAGGTCATCACCAGCAGCAGGAATCTAAAGGATCCTTTCATCCTAACGCTTAGTCTGTAGAAGGTATATGTAGTTAGTTTAGTTAGAGGTCTCTTAGTCCTTTCCCCTCGATCCTTGGGACATGGTGTGGGTGAGAGAGAGAGTATGTATGGCGAATGTGTAAAAGATGTAAATTAACTATTATGTTTTATTTTCTGTTAAACAATGTTACATGTTGTACACTCTGTTTATGTTCTCTAGCCAGTTTAATTGAAATGCTTCCGCAATAGTTATTTATGTTTTAGTTTACAGCAATAATCCGGATATCATTACGAGGTTTTAAAAAGAAAAAGTTCTCAGTGATTTGTTTATGTGATAATCCCTCCGCCGCGCCCTAATCTCGTGATTAGTGGTTAGTGTGAGATCGGGGTGTGACACTGATCATGTTTTCATGTTTTCCAATTGCACATGAATTAGAAATTTCATTTCCAATTAATGCACAACACTAATTCTTGTACCAATTGAATTGAATAAGTGATACGATCAACTTTTCTCACAAATTTGTGAAAGCCACCAGAACTTTCGATTGGCATGACTGAGCCGATAGGTTCACTAGGTGAACTTGTCATATCACCCAACCTGATTCGAGTGGTTCTCTTAGTGAGTTGGTCAGTTGGTGCTTTGATTCATGTAGAACTTGGCCAATTCAATATTCAATCAACCTAACACTCCAAACGTCAATCTCAACACTTGAGCCAATCAGTTGGCAGTTTAGTCAGCTGATTTGTTGCTTGAATTGAATAGCTAAATACTTTAATAATCAATCCAATCATCACTCATGATTAAAATCCTCTTCTAAATAAGTTCCTATGTGTGTGACCCTATAGGTCCCATATCACATTATCAGTGAATGTCCATAATTAGATTATGACATCACAAGAAAAAAGTGGTGCCTAGTCACACATCAGTGCTACCTAAGTGAATGGAAAGTTGGAGAACAAGTTCAACCTATAGTTTATGTAAGGTGTTGCAGTGATAGTATAATTCATTTGTCTCTAATATCATGAAATGAACTCAATGCATGGAATAATCATCCTCTCAATGTTCAATCCATGTTCCTTGAACCAAGTGTAGACTGTCTGCGATATACATGAATATTGATTCATATGTGCATGTGCATGCATTTCTCAATCTTTCTTATCAAGTGGCTAGATGTCAAAGTATACCAAATGACATGTGATGAGGGTAGTGACTTTAGGTCTAAGAACCACAATCAACACCTTCAGTATGAGAGGTGACTATGACCACCAATGATGGTTTATGTGTGTCACTCTCAAGGTGGGTTTGTCTGATACATTGTTCCCTAATATGTATCTATTTTCTTGGTTTGATATACTGTATCATGACGAATGATATTCTACCATCAACCAACCCACACTCTAGTCTTATGTGTTACTGGTCTCTATCTGCTTTCCATAATAACAACTGACTAGGGACATAATAAGGATATACATACTCTTATCATCCTTATGATATCATTGTTAAAGTCACGTACTTGAAGACATACATCATTGAGTATTGTCATTCTTGAGACATTCATAATATTTCCTCATTATCTCATAACTGAGTGAAATAGAATGAATTGGAATCATGCCTTTATGATTATTATTCAAAACCTTTATGTTATATGCCATGTCAATCATCTTATGATTGGCTCTCTGGGCATACCATACCAACAGACTCCCACTTGCACTTAGAGCCAATCACCCATAAATCTTGTTCTTAGTGATATAAACATGTCTGTCATGTTTCTATTGTACAAGTGCTAATTCAGTGGGTTAGCAACACTTTTTTATTAGTCAGTATATTACATGTTTATTATCTCTTTACTGTGAGATAAAACTTTCATAATATGGTATCTGATATTCATTGCCTAACAAGTACCTCCATTGTTGTCACAATATCTCTACTGAGTCATCAATGGTTGGAACATCTTTAAGTTCATCATATAAACTTCTATATCCATATAGTATCCACTCTTGTGTTCATAACACGGGGATACTCAACTTCTATTGTAGAATATTATTAATGGCATGTAGTTCAGAACCTTTACAACTCACAACTCTTTTCTTAATATCAAACATATTTTATTGGGATCACTTTTGTCATTTCAAAGCTTGCATCGGTGTAACCCTTTACACTCAACTCTTCGTTGCTTCTACAAATTAGCAACTTATCCTTATGTACTTCACAAGTACTAATGGGCTATTTTTAATGACTATCTAAAAATCCTTATTGGAATTTAACATTATCTTCTCATGTCCAATACATGTAAGATTATATGGGAGAAGTACACTACATATCATACGTGATAGATCCATTGCTAGTGCATACGGAATCTAACTCATGTCCTTCCATTCTTCATAAGAATTGAAACTTTAGCGTTTATGAGGGACCAATCTGGATTATGTCTCATTGAATCTTTATATTGAACTTTTCAATATTTTCTATAGTATGTGCTCACATTTAGGTCATGAAAGTTTCCAAATTTATCTCATAGATCTCAGTTCCTGTCACATAGGATGTTTGATGTAATCCTTCATTGATGAAGGTATTTTCCATGCCAGTTCTCAATACTCATAATATTGAGATGTTATTCCCCATCACATGTGGAATATTTATATATGTCCCCACTAAGTCTTTAATAATCACAAATTTCATCTTTTATCTTGATTTAAGTAAAACATGTTAATTATTTTATCAAGTCAAAGGATCCCATCTCTGAGATACTTGTCCTAGATTAAACTTTGTAGCTTATAGACCTTATTTGCATTAATGATGTTATAAAACCTTTAGTTCGTGTCGTGTACACAGACTTTCACATATTCCTTTTAAGGAATCTAGTTTTAAACTTCTTATGCCAAATATCATGGCTATTCTAGCTACAACATCAAGTGTGACAATTAGTGAAGGTCTTTCTTCTTGTTCAACAATTTGAATTGATTTGAAAACCTTTGCAACCAATCTATCCTTTTAGGTGATCCATGTTGATCTTCCAATGAAAACCCAAATTCACCTTATGGGTTTTAACCCCTTCAGGTGGTACTAGCAAGGTTATACATTGTTAGTGTACATGGGCTCATAATGGTTTTGAGCCATTTCTTATATTATGGTTCTCAATGGCTTCTAATTGATTTGTTGGTTCATTATCTTATGACCAATCCATCTAAGTTGTTGGATTTACAATCTTTCAATCTCAAAGGTGTTCTAATAGAACTATGAGGTTCTATTTTATATGATAAACTTGAGATTCCACAATAATTTGTGATTCTCTTTAGTTCTCATTATATGTCTTTATTGACCTCGAACATTTCAAGTTCTACTTTTACTCCCACTAATTCTTTTAGAACTTAGTTATCCTAGCAACAAACACTTTATTGTTGGATTGGGATTAATAGCAGTGTTCAACAATCATGGTTTGTTGATAAACCTTTTCAAGAAAATACTTACTTTATGTAGGCTTCTATCCTTAAGACATATTGGGACATCCCCATTTCATATCATATATGATGTCTTTTAAACCATTTTTATGGTACATTGTTTTAATGTAAAGTATACATTTATGAGAAAATTAGAAGAACGGATTATTAAGACAATCATATCATGACCCATCATGATGAATTCCTTCATCCTGACACATCATCATGTTCATATGAATTTGACTTTGTGATATACCACAATTCTCTCCGAAAGGTTCGCAAAATTTTGATGTAAAGTGTTCAACATTTGATCATATCAAATTTATACTTCATTCATAATATTATTGAACACTTCAAGAGATTTATGTTCATATTTCACCAAATACAAACCCACACTTCAACTGAGATTATCATTTAATATAATGAAGTAATACCAGTAACCTTTAGCATTTATTCCATAAGATCTTCATACTCAATATGTATAAGCTCAAATATAATGCTAATCCTCCCACTGCCTTTAGTGAAGGGTGTTGTGTCACATTTCTCATATTTCAAATTTGCATGTCTCTTATTGGTTCGAGACCAAAAAGAGTTTAGATAACCATCAATATGGATTATAGTAATGCACTTCTTACATATGTGCCTTAGATGACTATGCCAAAGATTCTTTAAGTTATCTATTATAATCCTTTGGTAATTACATTATAAGAATTCATCTTAATATTCTTTCATATAAATATCATTAAGATGTTTGGGCATTTCCATACAAGATCACATCTTTTGAAATAGAAACATTAACAACTCACTTTATTGATTTACCATCCTTGTTATACAAGATGTGTAAAGTAAATGTTTCTATTTATTGGAATAATGAAATAGCAATTCAACTAACTCTATTACAATCCCATTGGGCTAAAATAAATTTAAATATAGAATAAAGATTCAGCAACTCTTGAACTACCTTGTCCATCTTTAACCTTTCATAAAAGCATTACTTCTTATCGGATCATGCACATCATGTATGTCATATCTCTGTCCTATTATCACATACCGAGATAAAGAAGTAGTTGAGTTTATCTTATAGCATTTATACCTAAAGTGGAGGCCTCAGCACCTTCCTTCTTCTTCTTTAATTCCTCTATCCATAGTGGGCAATTTCTTTTCCAATATCTAGGCTGGTGACCAATGGTGACAATTGTTTCTTTTCTTTAGTCCTCCCTTTGCCTTGAGTTCTAAAAACTTGGGCTTCTGGATAGCTTTAGAACTCTTCTTAGTTTTGCCTTTGCCTTTAGACTTCCCCTTTGTCTTATTGATCACCATCACAGAGTTGGGTTTGTCTTTCTTCATTTGTGCCTCAGCTATTCTCGACATGCCCAACAACTTTATCAACGGCTTGTCAAAGTTGTTCATGTTGTAGTTCATGACAAATTGATTGTATGATTCTGGAAGGGACTACATAATCACGTCAATGGCCAACTCTTGACCTAAGGGGAATCCCAGTCTTGCCATGTTCTCCACATACCCAATGAGCTTGAGTACTTGAGGACCTACTGGATCTCCTTATGCCATGTTATATTTGAACAACGCCTTGGAGACATCGTATCTCTCTTATCTTGTGTGATATAGGAACATGTTCTAAAGATGTGTGACCATCTCAATCACATCCGTGTTCTCATGCTGCCTCTACAACTCATAGTTCATGGAGCATAGAATTAGGTACTTTACATCCACGGCATCTTCAGTATGCTTCTTGTAAGCATCTATGTCAGCCCTTGATGCATTGGTAGGGGGTTCATTTGGCTCAGGCATTTCCAGAACGTAGAGCATGCACTCCTGTGTGAGAACAATTCTCAACATCCTAAACCAGTCATGGAAGTTGTTCCCATTCTATTGTCCTTCTTAAGGACCAATCGTAGAGAAAAGTGATTTTTTTGTTGCCATTTGATTCTATAAAAGATTTTACATTTTTTTCAAAAACTCATTTTTTATTTGATTTGATTTGATTTGAAATATATTGACGATGTTGATTAGGTTTTTAATTAACTATCTCTCTCATTATTTTGATCAAATTTATAACCCTCATGTATCAATTCAAAAAATTGTAGTGAACAATTTTTGAATGAGCCCAGATCCAAAATAATTCAACTATCACCCAACCAATATTCCAACATCTATAGTCAATCATTAAGGTAGACAACATTTTTCAATAGTATCATGTTCAATTCTTGGATAGACAATATGTGCAACTCTTTGACATTATCATCTGCATACCTATGGTGCTTAATCCCATTCAGAATCACCAGTTAAGTCTGACTTGAAAGCCGACACAATAATAGTGCACCCCAGTTGGCGGACCTACACTACTACCATCACACTTCTACGAGATAGACGATGCACCATCCTTGGGATACCCAGACTTGGTCGATCACGCCTTTCATGTGTGTTGCTAATGGAAAGAATTTAAGACTTAATATGTTGTATATATATATATATATATATATATATATATATATTATACATGTATTGTATCCAATCACCACATATATAGTATGTATCATATACTTGTTATATCCCACAATATAAACATGTAATATAAAACAAAAGGTGATGGTTATGGCCATGTCCACTGTATTTTCTTGGATCCACAAGGAATTACTACCACCTATGTCAGCATCACATCACATATATGAACCTACTTTTGGTGTAGATATGTGCTTGTCAAACTAGGTTGATCGGTTCAATCCTTGAATCGGTCATCTCGCCTCTTCGTCAGTCGGTTGGACCTCTTAAATGGTTGGTTGGTTGGCCTCCTGTCCACCCCAAGTATGGACTCCTTCCAAATGGTCAGTTGAGCTGGTCGATTCACTCATGTGGTCTTCCCTTCTTAGTCCTCATGTCGGTCGGCTAGTAACGTGAAACGGTCAGCTCACTTGAGGTTGACCATCATCTTCGTCGTTGCAAGAAAAGAAATTATCCTATTGTTATTAATCATATTACATGGTAAAGAGAAACCTCGAGTTACATATAAGGGGAGAAAAGGTAGGAACGAATTAAATTTACATTGGGAATAAGGAGGTAGAGGCCCAGTATACAAACTGAGATATAACAGGAATAAAACATCCATCCAACCACATAGAAAGATTCGGGTTATTGACCATAACCATGCTACACATCCACCATCAAAATTGCTTTTAGGGTGACGCGTGTAAATTGCATATATATATATATATATACATACTGCATGGGTAACTAACTATCGTTACCCGTGGATCTATTTTGTACTGAGAAAGGCACCTATTTGTAATGAGACAGATATTGTTTGTAATGAGATGAACAAATTTGTAATGCAAACACTCATTTTGTATTACAGCATAAAATGTTGTCATAAATATCATTTTTACTATAAACAGACATGTAATACAAAATGGGTGTTTGTATTACAAATTTGGTTATCTCATTACAAATGTTGTTTCTCTCATTACAAATAGGTAACTTTCTATTACAAAATAGATCCACTAGTAATGAAAGTTAGTTATCCATGTTGGTAGTGAATATATACCCATATATATATATATATATATATATATATATATATATATATATATATATATATATATATATATATATATATATATATATATATACATATATATAGGTTGTTTATTCATTGCCCGCGCGTGTAGCCTAGAGTTTCGCTACCCGGCAGCCAAAAAAGTAACTCTTCTGGCCACAAAAGTAACTTTGCTGTAAAAAAAGTAACTATGGTGATAAGAAAGTAACTACGCGACTAAAAAAGTAACTTTGTACAAAATATACAACAAATATATAAGGACGGGTTTTTTTATTTTGAGGGGGGGGCAAATGATATTATTTTGGGATGAAATTTTTTGGAGAGCTAGATAAAATACTCCTGTGCAATTGCAAATTTTTTTTTTGAAAAAAGTGGTGGGAAGGGTGGGCAGGTAGCTACCCGCGCGGGCAATAAATATGGGCCCATATATATATATATATATATATATATATATATATATTTATTTATTTATTTATTTATATATATGGGCTCATCTTTAATACATGCGCAGGTAGCCTCATTTTTCGCTACCCGCCCATCTAAAAGAGTAATTATATGGTACACAAGAGTAACCCTGAGATCAACAGAGTAACTATGTGGTACACAAGAGTAACTCTAAGACCAAAAAAGTAACTGCAAAGAAAATATACAGTCAGTAAATATATGGATGAGTTTTTTTATTATGGGGGGCAAATGATATTATTTTTGGATGAAATTTTATGGGGAGCTAGATAAAATGCTCCTCTACAATTGTGAAAAATAAATAAAAAAATATCAGGAAGGGTGCGCGGGTAGCTACCCGCGCGGGTATTAAATAAATCCCATATATATATATATATATATATATATATATATATATATATATATATATATATATAGGTATGATGTGGATTTGATCAGATACACATATGAAATAGTTTATTCACATCATATGCAATAAATAATATGATCATATTGATTATCCCAAAATATAGTAAATTGACATGGCTTTGATACCACTGTAGGAAAATACGGGCACAAGGCAGGTAGTGGGAACAAAAAAATTATCTATATATATTCCTTAGAACAGCAAGATCCTGGCAACTACTATGAAATAGGAAAGATGGTTTAATGAGTTTATACATGTCCTAGAGCAAGTCCAGTGACTACAACTCGTTGCAACATAACTATCTTCTAGTTTGTCTTGGATGGTGTCTGTGTAGCTCCTACTTTTTAACACACAAAGCGCATTGGAACAACGTCGGCAGCGGATCATGTAGTCTCACCATAGACTACAAGATGATGTTGCCCTCCTAGCAACGGGTTAAGGCCTCCTCGCCTCTAGAGAAGTCCACATGGACCAACTAGAACTCTTGTTGTTCTTGTAGAACGGAAATGAAGGAGTTGTCCCTCCCGTTGGTGTACTAGTCACCAACTTGCTCTCCCACAATTTTTTCTCCCTTGCTATCCCTCCCTTTAGTGGGAAGGACTTGCTCAGGTCTTTAATGGTTACCATAATAAGAGAGGATAACAATTGTTAGAGGAAATAGAGTTGTGTTCTGGGAAGCCCCCATTACCCCTCTATTTATAGGAGGGTTTGGGTTTGGGTTCCCGATCAGTGTGGGAGTGGAAGAGAATAGAAGATCATGAATTTTCACAACCTGCAAATCACAAACCGGTTAATTGGAATCCAAACCGATTGATTCACATGCAAGAAAATTGGTTCACAGCCTGAACTAGTTGTTTTTCCATGTATCCTGATTGCATATGAATTTGCAATTTTGTTTCCAATTAATGCACAACATTTTTTCTTATACTAATCAAATTGAACAAATGTGATCAACTTTTATCATGAATTTGGGAAAGCCAATAGAACCTTCAGTTGGCATGATCGAGTCGATCGGTTCACTAGGTAAATTGGCCGTCTCACCCAATCTGAGTTGATTGGTTCACTTAGTGAATCGATCGGTTGGTGCTCAAATTCATGCATAACTCAACCAATTCAATATCCAATCAACCTGACACTCCAAATGGCCATCTCAACACTTGAATTGATCGGTTGGCAGTCCAGTCAGCTAATTTGTTGCTTGAATTAAATACCTAAACACTTTAGTAATCAGTCCAATCATCATTCATGAGTAAACTCCTCTTCTAGATGAGTTCCTATGTGTGTGACCCTACAGGTCCCATATCATGTTGGCAATGAATGTTCATAATTAGCTTATGACATCACAAGAAAAGAGTAGTGCCTAGTCACACATCAATGTTATCCAAGTGAATGGAAAGTTGGAGAACAACATCAACCTACAATATGTGAGGTGTTGTAGTGGATGCATAATTATTTTGTGTATAATATACAGAATGAACTTGAGGCATGGAATCATCATCCTCTCAATGTTCAATTCATGTTCCTTGAGCCAAAATTAGATTATCTGAGATATATATGATCTCAATATCATATATTGATTCATATTGGCATGCGCGTGCATTTCTCGATCTTGCTTATCAAGTGGACAGGATATGAAACTCCAATAGGAGGGACAAATCCCATCTATATCACTCATAGTTAGTCCCCATATGTCACAACTATCCAACCATCACCTTTATGGCAATCCTTATTTCAAAGTTATGTTTGATGATGTTAAAGTATATTGAATGACATGTCATGAATATAGTGACTTCCAGTATAAGAACCATAATCATCACCTTCACTATGAGAGGTGGCTATTACCACCAATGATGGTTTGCATGTGTCACTCTCAAGGTGGGTCTATCTGATACATTGTTCCCTAACATGTATCTGTGTGCTTGGTTTGATATACCATATCATGACTAATAAGATGTAATCATCAACCAACCCACACTCCAGTCTTATGTGTTACAGATGTCTTTCTGCCTTCCATAGTTACAACTGACTAGGGACATAATAAGGATGTACATACTCTTATCATCCATATGATCTCATTGTTCAATTCATGTACTTGAAGACATATGTCATGAAGCATTATCATTCTTCAAACATTCATAGTGTTTCCTCATTATGTCATAACTGAGTGAAATAGAATGAGTTTGAAGCTTGTCTTTATGATTATTAATAAAATTCTTTATGTTATATGCCATGTCAATCATCTTATGATTGGTTCTCTAGGTAAACCATACCAACATGGACACCCAACTCCCCTCCAGTAGATGGGGCCCACATGGGAATATGGCATGCCAGTCTTAAGCCATGCAGTGCAAGAAAGTTGGAAAGGACTGTCCATTGAGATGATATGGATCCATGCATTGGTATCTATGGATTGGAGTTGGGTGTCCATGTGCCATTATGGGTCTGCACTCAAATGGGGAAGAGATTACGGGGCCATACAGTTGAGCCTTGATGAGGTCATTAAGAGTCTAAATGGGGGATATTGCAACATCCTAGGATTTGAGGCCTCAAATAAAATAGTCTTAAAAGGAATGATTGGACTACCCACATCACCAAGGTGCACCTCCTTTTCAAGGATCCCATCACTAAAGAACTATGTGGTTAAGCATGCTCAGCCCAAAGTAGTACTAGGATGGGTGACCAGTCAGAAAGTTTATCCTACCTTGTGCATGAGTGAGGACATTGTGTTTTCTTAAAGCTAGTGGTGATTTTTTTTGGGGGGGGGGGCAATCACCATTCTGGAAACTCTACTAGAGCCTTGGGAAGTGGGCCCAAACATTACAAGAACACCCGTGTTTTATCTACAGACATAACTTGCCTCGATGCTTTACCAAAAAGCTCAAAGATGGTCATTATCTCAGCCATTTTCTTGACTGGGGCTCTGGGAAAAAGAATTAGATCGTTAGCAAAATCCACATGAGTAATTTTTGGGCCCTTGTTTGATAACTTTATCGGCTTCCACCTTCCTTATTATACACTACCCTGGATAATTTGACTGAGTTTTTCCATGCATAACATGAAAAGATACAGGGATAAGGGATCCAAAGGAACATGACATTCAAATCATTACAGATATAACAATTTTTATCTTTGTAAGTAAAAAAAAATATTTCCAAGTAGGAGAATTTTTAATTATAAATGTACATTTGTAATTGAATCCCTAAAATATGGAGGTTCAAAACATTACATAAATGCTCTCATAGATGTATAAATTTAATAATAATTAATACATTTGTCACATTTCATGTATATTGTATATACATACATACAAGCATCAATACATATGTTCAAATTTCATGGACCACTTCCCTTTCTTGGAGAAGATCCTCTGAACTCTTCTTAGGTAGATGGAACCCTACTCACTTTCTTGGGTCGATTGACCCTAATCACCATGTTCATTACATTTTTTGTATGGAATTGTATTTTATCCATTATCTTAAACCCTATACTATTAACTTATTAATAAGATAGAGTGTGTTATAAGAGGAAAAACTAGAAACTTAAAAATTCAAGTTCATCATTAAAAAAAACTTTCCAAAACATATTTTTGCATATTTTCCCAATGTGTGATGCATTGTTTGTGAGTTTTTGTGGAAAATCGACCAACACTCACTATAATTCAACAAATTGATTTATCCACTAGTTGGGGCGTAGACCCATTTTGAGGTGGTTCAATGGAAGTCATCCACATAGCTTGACCCTTCTAATCCAACTAGGGTTGTAAATGGGTAGGGTATGGTGCAGTTATAGTCGTATCCATAACCATAACCATTTAGTTAAGAGGGTAAGGGTATTGGTATATACCCACTTCTTCAAAAGCTATACCCACACCATACCCATTCTGACATAACCGTTGAGTATTGGATGGGTAACTGGGTATATGGTTATGAATAGACTTGCTACAATAACATGAGATAAACTTTGGATGCAACCAAAATCAGACTACTTAGGTGATACCGGTCCTAGTGTGACATCAAATGCATTCTATTTTGTGTGAATATATTAGTTGATAAGCAAATAATATGTAATCTTATAAAGGACATTCAAGAGTAACATGTCAACATAGCTAAATCAAAATACAAAATAGAATGATGATTCTTGGCTCTATTGGTGAGTACAGAGTTTGACAACATTATTAACATAAAAAATAGAGTCAACGATTGATTTTAGACATCATGTTGGCTTGCCTTCACATTGGTGAATATGGATCATTACATTCTAATATAAACTTTTTCTATTTAAAGATACTTATACTTGCAAAATTTGAGTGCTAAAATATGCACCATTACATTCTGATATAATTTTTTTATAAAAATATATTTAAATGGGTATATGGGTATACAGGGTATGGGTACATACATAACCATAACCTTACCCAGTGATAAGCGATTATGTGGTTATAAATATGTATACCCATGACAGGTTTAGAGGGCATGGGTTTGCAGGTATGCAGGTATACCCATGTCCATTTATAGCGGTAAATCCAACGCATGGAGGAAATGGATGGGCCATGGAAAAACCCAAAATTTCCCTTGTTAGTGCATGACAATAGAGATAGATGTTGGGGCAAAATTAGAAAAACACAACTCGTCATCTTCTTTTTGAGAAAAGTTAACAATGGGCCCACTTCCTAATGAAACTTAGAGTTTGATCTTCGATTCTCTTCTCTTCAATACTAGGAGATAACCTTGCCAGCTTCCTTGACTAAGACTACTCTCAACAATCCTAGTATTGGATTCTGTAGTGGTCAAGATCCCGAGAAGGTCCAACTGCCACAAAAGAGCCTGGGAAGAAAATGGGAGGGAAAACAATGTTTATAATCTGATATTGAGGTATCCAATTGATAATCATGAATAACTAAGACAACTTGAAAGTCTTGGATAAAGTCATAAAGGACAAAATATTAGAAAGACATAGAGATGAGATTCCTTGTGCTTTAGGTTTGTGGTGTGGTCGATAATTAGAGGAAGGATCAATACCTACACTGCGTCAGAATTGGTCCCTTGAGGAGCATTGGCTAGAAAATGAGATATGTGGCTTTGCTTGAGGAAACGATAACCCAAGTTGTCTTGTCAACAAAGGAAATCAAACAACAACAAGGGGATTTTATTGGGTAGAGCAACCCGGGGAAACACGTGAAATTCTAGGCAAGTGGGATGCTTTTGAAGGTGCGATGATCATTTTTGGGATATTAGATTTATAGGTGATGGTTGCTACAGGCATGGTAGTAGGTCAAGATGGTTGAGTCTGGATGGAACTTGAATCTCAAAAACTAGGGTCTCTAAGGTGCAAAACCATGATATAACTGGGGTCAGAAGGTTTGGGAGAGAGCAGTGATCGTTTTGTCAAGCTTTCGTTACTTTGAGAGGCAATAGATATTTGACCACCATTGTAGGAAACTTGGTTTGGGAATGTCCCTCTCAGAGGGAGAGTCGGGGTTAGTAGAGCCCTATTAGGACTGGGACAAGCGATGGAGGGAAATTTGCGACTGTATGATCTATTCATAAAATAGAAATATGCAAAACAATCATCCGATTTATCTAAGAAAAGAGATAGAAGGAAAACAAGCATGCGATAGGATATTTATTTGGAACTTTAAATTAGATAGTTCAACTATTAATATTAATTATTAAATCTAAATGATAACTATTCAAGGCTTTTCTAATTAGTTTAGAGGGTCAAACAAAGTCAAATAACTTCAAGCATGGGATACAAGTTAATTAGGGACTCTAAAACGTTCCTTACCAATAACATTTAGGTTTTGAATATTTTTTGTCCATCAATTCCATATAAGTCATGAGTTTGACCTATATGCATTAGAATATTAGATAATATGAAACAATATTTCCTTTAGTTGGTTGCTTGAGTCCAATTTTGTGGTAAAGGTGTTTACCCCTTTTGATTACTTACCCTTATAATTTTTGTATATCTATTGGGCTGGATTTCTTAGAGGAGAGAGAAAGAGAGAAGGTAGTATCATTTCCTTTTATTTGTTTATTGTATACAAGGGATAAGGAAAGCAATATCACTATTTCTTGTTTAACTGAGTAATTTTACATATTCAAAATTTAAGTCACTTATCTATTACTTTTTTCTATTTTAAACATTCCTAAGAGGAGGACAAAGAGAAATAAAGTGAAGCTAGTTCTTATTATCTTTTGAGATAAAAGAAACATATTAATACATAATTGAAAAATAAAAAGTATATCTCATGTTATTTTATTCGTATAATCTCATAATTAAAAAAGAAATAATGTTTATTGGGCTTCTTACATTAGGTTGCTTAGTTAACTTCAACTAAGAAAAACCACAGTCAAGGTTATAATTACTTATAGAAATTCGGGATGTTATAGGTTCGAATTGAGGGATATATTTCTTGAGGTGGCACATTTTGTAGGGAAATATGGCAATAGAGCAGGCAGCAGAAATAAAAATTTAACTGCCATATTCCCCTTATAACAATAGATCACATCAATAACTATATAATGGGAAGGATGGTTTTAAGGATATATATGATCTTCGAGCAAGTTCAACAACAAGCTCATCGTTGTAGTATGTGTCTTTCTTCAAGTCTCACTCAAACAACGTCTACAACAACTCACCACAAACAACATCTTGACGTCGTCCTCCTAGTGGTAGGCAACGTCCTCTTCACCGATATGGTAGTCCACACAGACAACTGGGAACTCCTATTGTCCTAGAAGAACAAACGTGAAGGATTTTTTCCTCCACATTGGTGTACTAGGAGCGACTCTCTCCCATAATTGTTGTCCCTTGCTGTCCTTTTCTTTATCAGGTAGAACTTGCTCATGTTCTCTTGGTTACCACTTCCAAAGAAGATAATAATTGTTAGAGGAAATTAAGTTGTATCTCTAGGAAGCCCCCAGTTGCCCTCTATTTATAGGAGGGTTAGGGTCTGGGTTTCCAGTCTATGTGGAAGTGAAAGGTGTTGGGTTTTATGGCCTCTGAGTAGGCATCAGAAACAAAAAAATTACTGGACATTAACCCATAATAGGATATTGCATCAATGACTATGTAATGGGAAGGATGGTTCTAGCAAGATATACTTGGTCCTGGGTCTTGCCCAACTGCAATACCCATAGCCATGTGCAGTCTTCAACGCCATGTCTTAGATGGTGTTTGTATAGCTCCTGGTCTTCGTCGTGGACTCTATCCTCCACCACAGACTACGGTTGATGTATCCTCCTGAGTGGCATACATCTCCCGCCTCTGTAGATAGTCCACACAAACCACCTAGAACTCCTATCATTCTAGAAAAACTGGCAGGAAGGAGATGACCCTCCTCTTAGTGTACTAGCACCAACCTACTCTCCTAAACTCATACTGCTTTTCTATTGTTGTCTTTCCCTCGTTGTCCCTCCCTGGTCGGGTAGCACTTACTCAGGTCTCTCGGTTACCAAAACCAGATAGGACAGCAACTTTGTAGAGAAACTGATGTTCTGAGTTGTGTGTTTTGATAAGCCCCCAGTACCCCTCTATTTATAGTAGAGGGAAGGGTCAGGGTTCCCAGTCTGTTCGGGAGTAGAAGGATTCAAAAATTCCATGACTAGTTTGTATTGTGGCAGGCAAACTGGTCGATTCACAAGTGAACCGGTCAGCTAGGAGTGTGAGTCGATCAGTTCACCCAGTGAACCAGTCATTTCACTTCCCAGACTTTCCTGTAATTGACTTTCTTCAATCGTTTCCAATTAATTGAAAGATTAATCCTTATTCCAATCGAATTGAACAAGTGAAACGTGAAAGTTTTCCTCCAATCAGGAAAACCGCCCAGTTCACCAAGTGAACCAATTGGTTGGCTCACACCAGCCTATCGGCTCACTTGGGTGAACCAGTCAGTTGGCAGTCCTGACATTGCTAATGTAGTCTCCAATCAATCTGACACTCTAACCAACTAGCTCAACACTTGAACTTGATAGTTATGAGTCTAGTCAATCAATTGTATGTTTAATTGAGTACCTAAACACCTTTAGTCTCAATCTAAACATCATTCATGGACAATCTCCTCTTCCAGGGGTATCCTATGTGCGTGACCCTATAGGTTCCAATTTACGTTGGCAGTGAATGTTCATAACAACTTATGACATCACAAGCAATGAGCGGAATCTAGTAACTCATCATTGCTACCCAAGTAACTCAGAAAGTTAGAGAACAACTTCAACCTACAATATGTGATTAGTGTTATAGTGATCATATAGTTCCTTTGTCTCTGACATCCGGATTTAACTCAAGTCATGAAGCATCATCCTCTTCAACATTCAATACATGTTCCTTGAACTAGTGCAGACTGTCTGAGATGCTTGTGAGTTCACATATCATATATTGAATCACATGAGTATGGGCATACATTCTCAGTCTCACTTATCAAGGGGTCTTGGATATCATACTCCTTGTAGGAGGGACAAATTCCATCTCTATCACTCATAGTCTATCCCCATGTGTCAAAGTGATCCAACCATCACCTTTATAACAACCCATGTTTTAGGATGGAGTTTGATGATGTCAATGTGTACCTAACGACATGTGGCGAGTGTAGTGATTTTAGGTCAAAGAACCACAATCACCGCCATCACTATGAGAGATGATTGTGACTACCATTCCATGGTATCCATGTATCACTCTCAAGGTGGGTCTATCTGATATACTATTCTCTAACCAATATGTGTGCTTGACTTTATATCATATATCATGACTAATGAGACTCTGTCATCAGTCAACACACACTCTAGTCTTATGTATTACTTTTGTCTATTTTTCTTCCACAGTAATATCTGACTAGGGACATAACAAGAATATATGTACTCTTATCATACATATGGTCTCATTGTTCAGGTCCTCAACCTAAAGACATATGTCATTGAGTCACACCATTCTTTAGACATATATCATGTATTTGTCATCATCTCATGAGTGAGACAAACATAATAGATAGAATTACCTTTATCATTATCAAATCAAGTATCATATGTCTCATTGCAATCATTATATGATTGGCTCTCTGGGCATACTATACCAACAGACTCCCACTTGCACATAGAGCCAATCACCCATGAATCATATTCTAAGTGATATTAACATGTCCATCATGTTTCTACTGCACAAGTGCTTTTATAGTGGGTAAGAAACATTTGCTTCAAGTCGGTATATTACACGTTTCACATCCCCTCACTGTACAACAATTCATATGATATGGAAGTGCCATAGTATGCTATCTAAAATTCCTTTTCCTAACCAATAGCTCCATTGTCGTCACAATATTACTACTGAGTCACCAATGGTTGGAACCTCCCATAAGTTTATCCATATGAACCTCTAGATGCATGCAATATCCTTTATAGTGTTCGTAACACTAAGGTACTTGACTTCTTTTTGTAGAGTTAATCAATTGTTTTATGTTGGAACATTTCCAACTAACAATTCTTATTCCAAGGTCAAACACAATTTTGTCATTTTGGAAGCTTGCATTGATGTAACTCTTTAAACCCAACTCTTCCTTATTACCATAACTAAAGAACTAATCCTTTTAGTACTTCACAAGTACACAAAGATGTCCTTCATGGTATGCCAGTAACTCTTATTGGAGTTGGACATATATCCATCTGTTATGTCTAATACATACAAGATAACTGGATATTTATATCATCTTGTCATACAAGATGATGATTTCATATCTTCTTGTCATGTCTAATACATACGAGATGATGAGTTCATATATTCTTGTCATGTCTAATACATACAAGATAACGAGTTCATATTTTCTTGTCATGTCCAAAACATACAAGATAACAAGATGAGTCCATATGTGATAGATCCAATTGTGAATGCATATGGCATCTATCCATGTGTTCCTTATTCCTCATAAGAATTGAGACACTTGGCTCTTTAGAGACTAACTCCATGGAACGTGGACATGTTTTCTCTCATCATGTTGAACCCTTTCAGCATCTTGTTGATGTATGTTCTCTTTCTTAGGTCAAGAAGCCCTCTTGATTTGTCTTTATAGATCTTGATTCCCATCACATAGGATGCTTCTCTAAAAACCTTTTAGAATGCACTTTGTTGCTAGATTTCACAGTATAACGATGATACTCCCCATCAATATGTGGAATATATATATGCTCCCACTAAATTCTTGTAATCACCTATTCATTATGACTCAAGTCAAACTCTTTGACTATCTTGTCAAATAGAAGATCCTAGTTCTGAGGTGCCCGCTTCAATCCAAAGATTGATCTATGCAGCTTTATGGACTTTATTTGCATTATTGGATTTATCTAACTTTTGGGTTGTGTCATGTACACATCTTTCACAATATTCCATTTAAGAAATGTAGTTTTAACATCCATATGTCAAATATCATAGTCACATTAAGCTACAATAACAAGCATTATTTTGATGGATTTATCCTTGGTAACTACTGAAAGGATTTCATCATGTTCAACACATTGAACTTATTAGAAACTCTTTACAAACAAATTACCCTCCATGTCAGTCTTCTTCTGGAAGACCCAAAAGTACCCTATGGGTTTTACCCTTCAGGTGGATCAACTAAGGTCATACTTTGTCGATGTACATGGAGTCCATCTTGGATTTCATGGCTTCAAGCCATGTCTCAGTTTCTGGCTCTCATTAGCTTCTAGGTAGACTGTTAACTCATCATATGATCAACTCACCACCTTCTTGTCCATAAGATATCATATATCATTCAAGCTCTAGGTGTGTTCTACCAGAACCATGAGTTTTGTGTGTTACTTAAGGAACTTTGAGATTCCACAACATTTTGTGATTCTCTTTATTTCCAGTGTACCCCTTTAAGTTCAATGTTTTTCTTGTTTGGCTCAAACATTTTGAGGTCTACTTTTCTCTCCCACTAATTCCTTTAGAACTAGGTTCTCCTCTAGGAATGCAGCCATCCAAAACACCTTTGTTATTGGATTTGGATATCAAAGTAGTATTCAACAAAATAACATTTATGCAATTTGTGGACAAAACCTTTCAAGAAACATATTCTTATTTAGTCTTTCAATCCTGATCTTTATAAAGGCATATCAGGACACTTCCCATTCCATATATCATATGGTGTCTTTTGAACTAATTCGATGGTACATTGTTTTAGTGTTAAGCATGTTCCCAAAAGGAAATCTGAAGTTTAGCTAGTAATCACACTCTTACTTATTAATGTGTGATTCCTTGTTTCTGATAAACATCTCATGATACACTATCATTATGTTTCTAGTGGATTCCATCATGATACATTATCATGATCTTCCAGAAGGTTCTCAAAATTTTAGTTCAAAGTATCTCCAAATCGATCATATCAAAATTGAATACGTATAAAAAAAGTTTGTTATGTACTTCATTTATGATCTCCTTAAACACTTTAAGAGATTCATGTTTGTATTTTATTAAATACAAACTACCATATCTACTGAGGTCATCAGTAAATATATTCAAGTACTATTGATTACCATGTCATTCATTACATGTGTTAGACACATTTATCTCTTTAACTATCAAGTATAGTTGATGAGACATAAGCATTGCCATCAAAGATCATTTCTTTGAAATGAAACATCAGTCCATTACACTCTTGTCCTACAAGATGTATGATGATTTCATTGATGGAAGATGTATAATAGCAATTCACTAAATCTATTATATGCCCATGAATGTCATATTGAAATTTTAATGGTAGCAACTCTTTCTCAGCATAGTTTCTATCTTACTTCTTCTTAGGTCCTGAAGTAGATCTCTCTATCTCTTTCATCTTCCCGAGATCCTCTATAAAGAGGTTATTTCCCTTTCCAACTTACCCCTCTCCATATCTTGAGTGATGAAGACTTGGACCTAATCTTGTCTTCAAACCACTTCTTGACCTTGCTTTAGTCTATGGACTTCACTCTTCTGATCATTATCATAGGTTTTGTCCTTTCTTCATTCATACTTTGGCATCAACATGCCAAGCACTTCAGACAATGGTTTGGCCAAGTTTCTGGCTATATGGATCACACAACGATTTGTAGAATCATATGTTTGGTCAACTCTTGACCTTTAGGAAATCATAGTCAATCTATATGCACAAGCATATTGAGCATATGAGATTATACTTCATCTCCATCTATCTAATTATACTCAAACATCACTTTGAAGACATTATACCTTTCATGCTTTACATGATTCTTAAGATGTATAACCATCTCAAAAATGTCCATGCTTCAAGCTATTTATGCAACTCATAGTTCATATAGCTCAACATAAGGTCCTTGATGTCTTAGGCATCATTGGCATACTTCAAGTAAGCATCCAATTTTAGCCTTAGGCGCATTTGGAGTGGTTCCACTGGCTCTGGTCTTTCAAGGACTTTAGAGTTTACACTCACTATTGAGAACACTTCTCAAAGGTCCCAAACCAGATTTGAAGTTTATCCCGTTTATGAACTGATTACAATAATAATGTATTTGTTTTTGTCATTTGGATTCTACAAAAGAATTTTGCAACTTTTCGAAACATTTTTTATTTATTTGATTTGATAAATTTGATGATATTAATGAGGCCTTTAATTAATTATCACTCCCACTATTTTGTTCAAATTGATAACCCTCGTGTATCAATTCAGAAGATTGCAGGGTACAATCTTCTAGTGGCCAAGATCCATATTTCATCAAATTATGAGTCAGCTATGGTTGATCACCCACAACTTGACTATTTAGGTAGACCATCATGCCAATCGCATCATATGCAACTCTTGGACAGGTGGCATGTGCAACCCTTTGCCATGATCATCTACATGCCTCTGGAGCTTAGACTCTCTAAGAATCACCAGTTAAGTCTGACCTAAAATCCGACACGATGAACATGCACCCTGCTTTGGCAGAACCTACATGTCTACCATCACACTTCCACGAGATCGATCGTTCACCACACTTTGGCGTAACCTACACTTGGTCAATCAAGCTTTTCATGTGTGCCACTTATGGAAGGCATCTTAGACTTTAATATTTTATTTGAGGGATTTTATATAAGTACATATACACATCTAATCACCACATATTTATAGTACGTATTATATACATGCTATAACCACAATGAGAAAACATGCAATATCGATAAAAGTGATGATTATGGCTATCCTATTGTAATTCCTTAGAGCCACAAAAAATTACGGTCATCTAAGGTCTACATCATATGCAACCTACTGTTGATGAAGATCTTTGTGCTTGAACCATTCTGGGTTGATCGACTCATCCTATGACACAATCGGCTCACCTCCTAGTCAATCGGTCGGTCGATCTAGCCTTCGATGTCTGGACACCTACAACAAGTAGTTGGGCCATCATTCGTTCGGTCTGGCTCCTTTGCAATCCTCCTCAGTCCTCTAGGCAGTCGGCTTGTCTGGTGTTGAACGTCTTCTTCTTTGATGTAACAGAAAATAAACTATCTTACTTTTACATAATCTTTGGGAAACATCGAGTTACATTCGAGGGGGGAAAAGGTAGAAGAGAAAGGATCTTGATTTATCTCGAGTTTCATGTGGAATAGAAGATAGAGGCTCGGTATGCAAATAGAGATGCAATCAACCATAACCAACCAAGCACACATAGGGTTTATAGGCCATAATTATGATACACATCCACCATAAAAACCATTTTAGGGCGACACGTATCAATTGCATATTGTATGTTATATTGTTTCTCCTTAAATCGAGACAGAAGACAAGCGGGAAACAAGCTGCGCCGCTAGTCCTTTCTGGATGGAAAAGCCAATCCTTTGAAACACTACATCCATACACTTAGGAGACATTACATTAATATTCATAACTTTTTGGACCCTCTTTAGAAGCTCCACAGCTTCTGGTGCTAAGAATCCAAAAGTATCGAAAGCAAACGGGATAAAGGCGTGTTGATTCTCAATACATGCTTTCTCATACTTGGCTACTTTTGTTGAAGCAGCTTTAAGAACAACATGTCATACTGTAAAAGTCCCACTTCTCAATCCCACTAATAGAGAAACCCCTATCAAATCCACACATGCATGTTTTCCTCCTATCCATCCAAAAACCAAAACATCAGCAAGTCTAACTGTCGACCTCCCTTCTTGTGGATCAATTAGAAAGTTCACTGGTGCCTCTTTCTTAGCAGCAACACCTGCACATCTGAGAACATCAAAGAGAACATCTCTAACAAGATCATGTATGTACTTAAAACCTAGAAGTTCCTTGCAATGAACCGCATGCTCCCCAAAAGAGTCCAAACACGCCTTATGACAAACTAGACATATCTCGTCGACCGAAAACAAGGGAATCATGAGACGATATTTGAGGATACTACGATACTCCACTGGGGACATGTGCAGACCAAGTCCTTCAATAGGAATAGTAAGAAGAAAATCTTGAGCATGATCAGCTTGTAGACACTCAAAAACTGCCTTTTGTCGAGTGGTCATAGCAAACTTAACTTCCATATCCTCAATTATTTTACTAAAAAGAGCACTCGCCAAAGCATTTTGTGCCTTTGGGGGGGACGGTGTCTTTTTTAGAAAAACAACTGAGATCAAAGGAAGGAATCATGACACGAAGATGATCTATGGCAAAATCAAAGTCAGTGTCTACACCGTGAATCCCACTACCTCACAAGATGTGATCCTGAAGCACCCAAGATTGGGCCCTAGATGCCACAAAAGCATACGAAGAAGCTTCAACAGCTGAACTAAGTCCCAAGCCACCAAGATGGATCGGCAATGAAGACAACCTCCATTGGAAGTCCCCAAAAAAGGGACCTCAACAGACTGCAATGTCTTCAATAGATGCTCGCAACTCTCTATCAAAACATGATGCTGCCTCTTCCATGTACCTAGGTTGACAAGTCCTCAAGCCAAATAGAAGTTTTGCAATTCCCATACACAAACGAAGTAATAGGAGCTCACTCTGAGGATCACCTAACTGGGGAAGAAGATGCATAAACTCAATAGCCTTCGAAGCCCTCTCCATAGCCAATCCTCCAATAAAATTGTTGTCTTTGCTAACAACTCCTCCAAGCAGCTTCACTCCAACTAAAGGTCTCCCAATATCTTTCGGGAAAAACTCATTGCATATATACCATATCATATATGTAAATTAGTTTGTGGTTGCATGTGGTATTTAATCGGATGTGCACATTAGTCATTTTAAATATTCACATTGTATGCAATAAATAAATGACGATAAAATCAAAATCCGATCATATCAATTTATCCCAAAACACAGTACGTTGATGTGGCTCTGATACCACTGTTGGGTTTTATGGCCTCATAATAGGCAGCGGAAACAAAAAATTTACTGGCCATTAGCCCATAATAGGAGATCGCATCAACGACTATGTAATGGGAAGGATGGTTTTAGTGAGATATATCTGGTCATGGGGCTTGGCCAGTGACAATACCTCACAGCCATGCACAGTCTTTGATGCCATGTCTTGGATGGTGTCTGTGCAGCTCTTGGTCTTCGCCATGCACTCTGGCCTATACCATGGACTGCGGCTGATGTGTCCTCCTAAGCGACAAACATCTCCCGCCTATACAGATAGTACACACGGACCACCTGGAACTCCTTATGTTCTAGAAGAACTGGCAGGAAGGAGATGACCTTCTTGTTGGTGTTCTAGCACCAACCTGCTCTCCCAAACTCAGACTGCTTTTCTACAGTTGTCTTTCCCTCGCGTGCTTCCCTAGTCGGGTAGCACTTGCTTGGTCTCTCTCGGTTACCAGAACCACAGAGGATAATAACTTTGTAAAGCAATTGAAGTTCTGAGTTGTGTGTTCTGAGAAGCCCCCCACTACCCCTCTATTTATAGTAGAGGGCAAGGTCAGGGTTCCCAGTCTGTTCGGGAGTAGAAGGATCCAGAAATTCCATGAATAGTTTGTACTATGGCAGGTGAACTGGTCGGTTGGGAGTGTGAACTGATAGGTTCATCCAGTGAACCAGTCATTTCACTTCCCAGACTTGCCTGCAATTGACTTTCTTCAATTGTTTCCAATTAATTCAAAGATTAATCCTTATTCCAATCGAATTAAACAAGTGAAATGTGAAATTTTTCCTCCAACCGGGCAAATCCCAATTTCCTCAGTTGGCGGGACTGTGAACCACCCGGTTCACCAAGTGAACCAGTCGGTTGGCTCATACCAGTCGATCAGATCACCTGGGTGAACCGGTCGGTTGGCAGTCCTGACATTGCCAATGCAATCTCCAATCAACCTGACACTCTAACCAGCTAGTTCAATGCTTGAAGTTGATGGTTCTAAGTCTAGTTAGTCAATAGTATGTTTAATTGAGTACCTAAACACCTTTATTCTCAATCTAAACATCATTCATGGACAATCTCCTCTTCCAGGGGTATCCTATGTGTTTGACCCTACAGGTTCCAACTTACATTGGCAATGAATATTCATAACAACTTATGACATCACAAGAAATGAGAAGAGTCTAGTAACTCATTATTGCTACCCAAGTAACTCAGAAAGTTGGAGAACAACTGCAACCTACAATATGTGATTAGTGTTATAGTGATCATATAGTTCCTTTGTCTCTGACATCCGGATTGAACTCGAGGCATGGAACGTCATCCTTTTCAACATTCAATCCATGTTCCTTGAACTACAGCAGACTATCTAAGATGCATGTGAGTTCACATATCATATATTGAATTACATGAGTATGGCCATACAATTCTCAGTCTCACTTATCAAGGGGCCATGGATATCATACTCCTTGTAGGAGGGACAAATTCCATCTCTATCACTCACACTCTATCCCCATGTGTCAAAGTCACCCAACCATCACCTTTATAACAACCCATGTTTCAGGACCGTGTTTCATGATGTCAAAGTGTACCCAACAACATGTGACAAGTGTAGTGATTTTAGGTCTAAGAACCACAATCACCACCATCACTATGAGAGATGATTGTGACTACCATTCCATGGTATCCATGTATCACTCTCAAGGTGGGTCTATCTGATATACCGTTCTCTAACATATATCTATGTGCTTGACTTGATATCATATATCATGACTAATGAGACTCTTTCATCATTCAACACACACTCTAGTCTTATGTATTACTATTGTCTATTTTTCTACCATAGTAATATCTGACTAGGGACATAACAAGAATGTATGTACTCTTATCATACATATGGTCTCATTGTTCAGGTCCTCAACCTGAAGACATATGTCATCGAGTCACACCATTCTTTAGACAACTATCATGTATGTGTCATCATCTCATGAGTGAGACAAACATAATAGATGGAATTACCTTTATCATCATCAAATCAAGTATCATATGCCTCATTGCAATCATAATATGATTAGCTCTCTAGGCATACTATACCAATAGAAGGGACCAAAATTTCATGAATTTTCGCAACCTGTGAGTGGAAAAAAGATCAGTTCACTAATGAACCGATTAGTTGGCATGCGATTTGATCAGTTCAACCCTTGAACCGGTCATTTTGTCATGTTTTTCAACTACAATTTTATTGGCAATTATAATTTGATTAATGCAAAATGAGAAGTCAGCACTAATCCTTGATGCAATCAAATTGATTCATGAACTGGTTGGTTCATCACATGAATTGGTCATTTGGCGACCTTGAGATGATATGTTCATTAAGTGAATCGGTCTTATCATGCCCTAGTTCATCCAGAATCCATCCAATGCCATTTCCAATCAACCTAAAACTCCAACCGATTGGCTCAACACTTGAAATGGTTGGTTTAGAGTCTATATAGTCTATTTTTATTTAAGTTGAAGACAAAAACACTTTAGTATCAAGTTGAATATCATTCATGAACAAAATCCTATTCCAAGTGTATCCTATGTTTGTGACCCTATAGGTTCCAAGTTACATGGGTAGTGAATGTCCATAACTAGTGTAACACCCCTCCAAGTACAAATATAACAACATAAGAAAACCCATGTTGTCCATAACATGGGTCACTTGATCATGCAGGAGTCAACATAAGAAAACCCATGTTATCCATAACATGGGTCGCTTGATCATGGAGGAGTGTCACATACATGATAATCATAACAACAAAATAAATAAAACACCATGTATTAATTAGAAATATAGATTCATACATTGTTCTTCAAAGGGAAAACATATTTTGTCTCATATATATTTCAAACCTAGTACATGTAGGCTAAGCAATTCTAAAACAAGAAATAACAACTAGACTATATAATCTATTGAGCGGTAGATGGCACCCCGCCAAGGTAAAGTCTCCTTGATGTCAGCTACTCTGAAGGGCTCCTTTCGTTCTTTGTTGCTCCTTGATCTAGGGACATCTTGTCCCATGGCCATGCAAAAAAAAGACATACATCATACATCAGTAAGAAGAATTATATATTTTATAAGAGCTAAAAATAAGCAGATATACTTTAATGAGAATAAACATGACATGACTTAACATTAAGAATTATCATTACACTTTAGATTTCATTACATCAATGAATTAAGAAACATTACTATATGCATTCTCTCCATCACTACCCACGTGGGGCACATCATGCTCGAAATTCCCATCATTTCTAGGAAGACCATAATGACCATAATGGTCCATAATTGTGAGAATCATATAACAAATTATGTAATTCTCTTATCTTAACAATTAACATCATTGTTCTTATCTTGCCATCAATGTAAATTGTCTTCATGCAATAATTGCACCAAAGTGCTCATCAAGACGGTTAAGGCTCATCTTAGTTGCACCAAAGTGCTCATCAGGACGGTTAAGGCTCGTCATAGTTGCACTAAAGTGCTCATCAATGGCGTATAGACAAAATAACATCAAGAGGAACAATTCACAACTTAAGTGCATTATCTCATCCATCATGAGATTTGTCCCTTTTAAACTTGAAATTATTATTACATGATTTGCATGATTCTTTCTTCAATTCTTAATCATTACATGAGCATAGAATGAAACTAATGAGCATCTGTGCTAAGCATGGGAATTTATGATTATGTCAAACAACATGAAATAATATGATATGAGGCATCATCATTATCTTAATTTCATTCATCAACTTGGAACTTAGAGCATAATCCTAAATCATACATAACATGCAATTCATCCAAAATACATATGCATAGTGGCATGACCCACTTACTTGGAGCAACGAAAATCCTAATTTAGTCACCATGGTCTTGAGTCAAGTCCTAAGTTCCTGAAATTACATGATTTAAATTAATTATCTCCTTAACTAACATATTAAGCCATAATTTGTGTCTTTCAAGGAAACATGGTCATATGAGATTGAATTAGGGTTTAAAACCTTAAAAACTAACTCCATTGTTGAAAAAGCTTTCCAAGAGTATTTTTGCATAAATTTCTGACAAATCATTGATTTATTGTGAATTTCTTAAGAACATGCCAATAGAAAAATAAAGAAATCGATTTAGCATTGTAGAGAGCAAATCTGACTCGTGGGGTCCTTGCTCACTTGGCCTAATGGGTGGACACTGCCTAGGCAATGGAAGCCATCTGTAACAACATGTGCAATGATTTCTATATAAAATCAAAGGACAATCATAGCCCTAGAAGTGTGACAAAAAGGAACAACCAATCAAGGGTGAAATACAGAAAATATCATCTACATTCTTCAGGAATGAAGGTGAGGGATCTGAACAACTGGATCCTAGGTGTAATATCAAAACACAAAATCAGAAATCATGGGCAAGGCTTGAACTCACAGTCATTGAACAAGCTTCATGGTGTCAACACCTCTAACTCAAGTTCATCGGCAGCAAGATTGGTCAAGGAGTATCCCCTGTCATGGAAGAAGGTGTCATTGAGAAGGGGAAACAACAAATGAGTGAACTGCAGTAATAACTAAAACTCTGAGCAGATTCAGAACATCATGGAAAATCCAAAAGCAGTGGAATTGGAAGTGAAGATTGCCTATTGCTCACAAATTGATGAAACGATCCCAAAACAAGAAAAAGAGGAGAATATGTGGTACCTGAAATCTTGGCCAGACTCAGGTATTTGAGGCTTCTTTGGGGTGTCGATGATCCTTCTATTCTTCTACTGTGAGTGGTGCAGGTCGGAGGAGCGTCATTGCAGTCGATCGTGATGGGTCTTTACCGTGGAGTAGGGGAAGCAAATTTGAGGTTGCTAGAGGCTGAGGTGATTGTGGTTTTGGGTTCTTCAATCCCCTTTGATTGTTTTCTGAAGGTTCCTTATATAGGTGACGATATGTAGAAGCTTGGATATCTTACAACAGTTAAAAAGAGGAGTAACGGGAGTGCTCTAGGATTCTGAGAGATCTAGGGCATAAAGTCCCAATAAACTAGGGATGGTTGGGTTCATATTACATCAGATATTGCTATGGTGAAAACATTTTTGGAAAAAGAGTTCTGTGGAGGGAGATTTGAGTCAGAGAAGGAGTCATGGATTGGATGCTTGTTATCATGTCTCCTACCCAACGTAGGAGACAAGTTTATAGCCCTATGATGGGCATCTGATGGGTACATTTGAGTTTGCATCAGAACAAAGTGTGTGACACCTGACTTTAAGAGACAAAAAAATTTGAGAATAATGCTTATGTGACATTAACATCAAGAACTTTTCCTTAACCAGAATGTAAATCAAATATTCCACTAAATCTTTGTTCAAACTATACAAACTTACTTAATTGTTTTAGAGAGTCAAACAAAGTCCTATTGACTTCAAATTTGGACCATGAGTTAAGCAAGGGATCTAGATTCTTCTTACACATCTAGATTTAGGTTTTGATAACCTTTTGTCCATCAAACTTATATATGTCATTATCATAATGCATATATTATTAAAAAGTGAGATTAAGGGATTTATCCTTTCCCTTTTGAGTGTGTTGAGCAAAATTTTGAGTTTATGGGGATAGTTCATCATATTTGGGTAACTTGTATCAAAGTGTAGGATTTTGAAATTTAAAGTTGAAATTTTCACTAAAGACCCTAAACTTATTTTATATACAATTTGGGGTGTAACAACTAGTATATGACATCACAAGAAAAGAGCAGCACCTAGCAACACATCATTTCTACCCAAGTAAATATCAAGTTGAAGAACGACTTCAACCTACAATCTGTGATTGGTGTTATAGTATTTGTGTAGTTACTTTGTCACTGATTTTCAGATTGAACTCGAGGCATGGAATAGTCGTCCTCTTCAACATTCAATCTTTGTTCCTTGAACCAAAGCATACTATTTGAGATATATGTAACCTCAATATCACATATTGACTCATATGTGCATGGCCATACATTTCTCATTCTCTCTTATTAAGTGTCTAGGATACCATACTCCTATAGGAGGGACAAATCCCATCTACATCACTCACAGTCATCCCCATGTGCCATAGTGCACCCAATCATCACCTTTATGGCAACCCTTATTCAAGGTCACAGTGGATGATGTCAAAATACACAGAATGACATGTGATGAGTGTAGAGATTTTAGGTCTGAGAACCACAATCACCACCACACTATGAGATATGATTTTTACTACCACGTAATGGTTTCCATGTGTCACTCTCGTGGTGGGTTTGTCTTATACACTATTCTATAACAAGTATCTATGTGTTTGGTTTTATATCACATATCATGACTGATGATATTGTGTTAACAACCAACACACACTCTAGTCTTATGTGTTATTGTTGTCTATCACCCTTCCACAATAACATCCGACTAGGGACTTAACAAGAATATATATATACTCTTGGCATTTGTATGATCTCATTGTTCAAGTCATCAACCCAAAAACATATGTCATTGAGTCATATCATTCTTTAGACATTTATTAGTTTCATCATTATCTCATAACTGAATAAAATAAAATAAAAATCAAAGATTGCCTTTAATATTAATCAATTCATTTACAAGTTATGACATTACAATCATCATATGATTGACTCTCTGGGCATACATACCAACAGACCCCCACTTGCACCTAGAGACAATCACCCATGAAGTGATCTAACATGACCATCATGCTTCTGCTACGAAAGTGCTTTCGTTAAGGGATCAACAACATTGTTATCGGTTGGTACTCTACAAATATTCACATCTCCTCATTGTACGATCTCTCATATGATATGGAAATGCCTTGTGCATATGCTTGGAACCCTAATTTGATATGGGTTCCTTAGATTTTGCAATAGCTCCATTGTTGTCACAATATAGCTCAATTGCATCACTGATGCTTGGAACCACTCATTCTGAGACAAACTTCTTGATCTAAACAACCTCCTTTGTTGCATCTGATGTAGCAACATACTCGGTCTCTTTTGTAGAATCTACAACTATCTCTTGCTTGGAACTCTTCCAGCTCACAGCTCCATTGTTGAAGGAAAACATAATTTTTTGATTGCGATCGACAATCATCTTTTTTAGTTTGGAAGCTTGCATCTGTGTAACCCTTTACCACCAACTCCTCTCTGCCATAGACAAGGAACTAATCCTTAGTTCTTCTCAAGAACTTAAGGGTGTTCTTCACAGCTATCCAGTGAGCATCACCTGGATCTGACTAATATATTATCATCATGTTCAAGGAATATGAGACATTAGGATGAGTACATAACATCATGTACATGATGGATCCAATTACATATGCATATGGAATCCTACTCATATATATGTTCCCTTTCTTCATAAGAAATGGGACATTGGCCTCTGGAGATGGTAACTCTGAGTCATGGGCAGGTTTCCTCACTTTGAGTCCTCCATGTTGAACCTCTTCAACGCTTTGTCAATATATGTGATCTAACTTAGTCCAAGAAGCCTTCACAATCTATCTCTATAGATCTTGATTCCTAAGATATAAGATGCTTCACCTAAGTCCTTCATAGAGAATGTATTTCCAACCCAGGTCTTTACCATCCGTTAAGTAGGGTTGTCATTCCCCATAAATAGTATGCCATCTACATACAATATGAGGAATAGTATCATGCTCCCTATAACCTTCTTGTATACAAAAGATTCATCTTCATTTTGACTAAAGACAAACTCTTTGATTGTTTTATCAAATCAAAGATTCCAGCTCTGAGATGCTTTTTCAATCCATAGATTGACCTTTGTAGCTTACAAACTTTATTTTCATCCTTTGGATTAACAAAACCCCCAGGTTGTGTCATGTGTACATCCTCAAGAAGATTCCTTTTAAGGGAATGCAGTTTTAACATCCTTTTTCCAAATCTCATAGTCATGATAAGCTGCAATGACAAGCATGATCTTGATGGACTTATCTGTGGCAACTGGAGAAATGGTTTTTTCATAGTCAACACCTTGAACTTGTCTGAAACCCTTTGTGACCAATATGCCCTTATATGTTTGTACTTTACCATCCATGGTGGTCTTCTTCTTGAAGACCAATTTTCACCTTGTGGGTTTTACCCCTTCAGGTGGATTCACCAAGGTCCATACCTTGTTGGTGTACATGGTCTTCTTCTTGAAGACCAATTTGTATCCTATGGGTTTTACCCCTTCAGGTGGATTCATCAAGGTCCATACCTTGTTGGTGTACATGGATTTCATCTTAGATCTCATGGTATCAAGCTAATTATTAGACCTTGGTCCCTTAGTAGCTTCCAGATAGTCTGTTGGTTCATCATCTATGACCAATTCCCCACCTTCTTGAGTCACAATATAACCAAATATTTTAGCTTCAAGGTGTGTCCTGCTAGATCTATGAGGTTCTTGTGTCACTTGAGGAATTTGAGATTCCACAAAAACTTGTGATTCTCCTTGATCCTCTTGTACATCTACTAGTTCAATGTTTTCTTGTTGGTCTCAAAGTTCTTCAAGTTCTACTTTCCTCCCATTGATTCCTTTGGAAATAAATTCCTTTTCTAGAGATTCAACATCTCTGGCAAAAAATACTTTGTTGTCAGATAGGGAATAAAAGCAATATCCTTTAGTTTCCTTAGGATATTCAATAAAATAATGTTTGTCTTATTTGGGTCCATGCTTTTTCTCACATAAGCTTCACAACCCCAAATCTTCATAAAAGAAACATTGGGACGCTTCCCATATCATATCTCATATGGTGTCTTTTGAACTTAGATGGTACTTAGTTTAGTGTAAACATGGAGGTTTCAAGAGCAAAACCCCAGAAGGTAGTTGGAATTTTATCTAAACTCATCATTGATCACACCATATCTAGCAATGTGTGATTCTTTCTTTCTGATACATGATTATGTTGTGGTGTTCTAGGTGGAGTCCATTGTAATACCATACCACGGTCTCATAGAAGGTCCTCAAACTCTTGGCTTAAATATTCTCCAACTTGATCAGAACGAAGTGCCTTAATACTTTTTCCAAGTTGGTTATGTACTTCACTCATGAAATCCTTGAACTTTTCAAGGGTTTCTGACTTATGTTTCATTAGGTAAATATAACCATACCTATTGAAGTCATCAGTGAAGGTAATGAAATATTGATACCCACCTATAGAAGTTTTTAAGCTGCATTTATCAGTATGTATGAGTCCTAATAGATCACTGGCCCTCTCATTGTTATCGATGAAAGGAGTTTTGGTCATCTTGCCAAAAAAACAAGATTAACATGTCTTTATTGATTTGAGATCAAAAGAGCCTAGATAACCATCTTTAGGGAGTCTAGATATGTGATTCTCATTTATGTGCCCTAGACAGCAATGCAGAAGATATGTTTTATTTGAGTTGTTGAGTTTTATCTTTTGGTATTAAAGTTATAAACATTTCTCTTTAGATCTAGCAAATGAAGACCATAAGACATTTGGGCACTGTCATAAAAGATTCTATCTTTTGAAATAGAACATTGACCATTCTTAATATGAAATTCCTATCCATCCTTGTCCATACAAGATATAGAAATGATGTTTCTATTAATGGCAGGTACATAACAATAGTTCATCAACTCTATTACAAGCATTGTGGGTAGATATAAACTATAGGTTCCACCTATAGTGGTAGCAACTCTTGCTCCATTTGCAACTCACAATTTGACGTCACACTTTCTTAAAGACCTACTTCTTTTCAGATCCTGCATATTCGAGCATATGTGAGATCCACATCCAATATCTAGTCCAAAGATGAATAATTAGATATGTTTATCTCAATAATGTATATACCTGAAGTGGAGATCTCTATCCCCATCTTTTTCTTTCTGAATGCCTTCAAGTACAAAGGAAAAATTCCTCTTGTACTTTTCTTTCACCATATCTTGAGTGTTGAAGATCTAGATCTATGCTTAGCCTCAGAACTCTTCATGGCTTTCTTTCATCCTTGGAATCCATTATGCTGATCATGATCACAAATTTTCCCTTCTTCATTCTTCCTTCAGAATTATTTAGCATGCCAAGCAAATCTGACAATGGTCACACCATATTGTTCAAGTGGTAACACTAGATAAAACGACTATATGATTCAAACAAGGATTGTAGAATCATATCTGTGACCAACTCTTGGATCAAAGAGAATCTCAGTTCTTCTAGATGATTCATGTATCCAATCATATTGAGCACATAGGTCTCTACTGAGTCTCCCTATGTCATCTTCCACTCAAAGAGTGCCTTTGAGACATTGTACCTTTCTCTCTTTGTATGATTATGGTTCATGTCCTTAAGATGTTTTCCCATCTCAAGTATCCCCATGTCTTTGCACTCCTCATGCAACTCATAGTTCATGCAGCTTAGCATAATGTGCTTTATGTCTAAGGCATCATTGGTGTGCTTTCAGTAAGCATCCACTTCAGCCCTCGGTGCATCAGGAGCAAATATTTCTGGCATTGGTGTTTCTAGGATATAGAGCTTATGCTCATCATTGAGAACCCTTCTCAAAGTCCAAGACCAGTTGTGGAAATTTGTCCCATTACGTTTGTCCTTCCTAAGAACTGATCGCAACAATGATTTGATTGTCATTTGATTCTATAAGAGAAAATTACATTCTATCAAAACACTTTTGATTTGATTTGAATAATATTTAGCAATATTTAATTAGGCCTTTAACTGATTATCACTCCCACTATTTTATTCAGATTGATATTCCTCATATATCAATTTGGAAGATTGCAACATACAACCTTCTAGTGATCCAAGATCCAAAGCAATTCAATTATTACCTAGCCAATGCCATCGTCCATAATCAATCATTAAGGTAGGAAGCATTTGCCAATTTCATCTTATGTGATTCTTGGATAGATGATATACACAACTCTTTTCCATAGTCATCAGTGTTCTTCTAGGTTCTTAATCTCATTAACAACACTCAATTAAGCTTGACCCAATAGCCAACACAATAATAGTGTAACCCACTTGGCAGGTCCACATTACTACCATCACACTTTCAGGAGATGCATAGTGCACCAAGCTTGGTGTGCCCACACATAGTCGATCAAGCTTTTCATGTGTGTTTCTAATGGAAAGCATCTTATACTTAATATGTTATTTGAGGGAGTTTGTATTTACAAATACATATACATATCCAATCACCACATACATATAATTTGTATTGTATACATGCTATATCCCACAAATGAAAACATGAAATAAAACATAAGTGATGGTTATGGTCATTCTATTGTAATTCCTTGGAGCCACAAGGAACCACCTAGGGTATACATCTCATGTAGAAACATGTTTTTAATGAAGACCAATGTTTCCCAATATCAGTTGACCAGTTCAACCCTTGAACCAATTGGCTCACCTCTTAGACAGTTGGTTGGTCGTCTCCCCAATTGTCTAGCTTCAAGTCCACCATCTTTAGGATCCTCCATTCAATCAGCTGAGCCTCTAGTCGATTAGTTTGACTCCTCATGTCGTCTGACCTCCTTGGTCCTCCAGTCAGTCTGCTCATCTTCTAAAATGAGTGGCTCAGCTTCTTCATCGTAATAATAAATTAAACTATCATAATATTAAATGATAATAGAGAAACCTCGAGTTACATTTGAGGGTAGAAAATGTAGGAGAGAATAATACTTTTACAATTGGAAGATAAGGTAGAGGCTTGATATGCAAACCAAGATAAAAAAGGAATAAACAAACACAACCACATGCACATGCATTTTGGGTTATTGTCCATATCACACTACACATCCACCATCAAAACTAGCTTTTAGGTAGACATGTGTAAATTGCATGTATATATATATATATATATATATAAGTTTGGGATTGTGTGTTATATTTAATCAGTTATGCACATTAATTAGTTAAAGTATTCACATCTCATGCAATACATTGATAAGAAAACAAAAAATTTGATCATATTGATTATCCCAATACATAGTAAATTAACATGACTCTGATACTACTGTAGGGAAATATGGAGGTAGAGCAGGTAGTGGAAACAAAAATTGAACTGCCATATTTCCCTTATAACCATAGATCATGTCAAAAACTATATAGTGGAAAGGATGGTTCCAAGGATATACCTGGTCCTGGAGCAAGTCCAACAACAATCTCGTCGTCATGGTATGCGTCTTTCTTCAAGTCACACACAAACAACATCTACAATAGCTCTTGGTTGATCACCACATATGGTAGCTTGATGTTGTACTATTAGTGACAAGCAAGGGCCTCCTCATCTCTATGGTAGTCCACATGGACCACCAAGAACTCCTTCCATTCTAGAAGAATAGATAGGAAGGAGTTGTCCCTCTGCGTTGGTGTACTAACACCAACTTGCTCTCCCAAAATTGTTCTCCCTTTCTATCCCTCCCTTTATCAAGTAGGACTACTTGAGTTCTCTCAGTTACCACAACTAGAAAAGACAACAATTGTCAAAGGCAATTCAATTGTGTCTCTAGGGTCAGGATTCCTAATATATGCGGTGGTGGAAGAGACCAGAATTTTATGAATTTTCTCCACCTACAAGTAGAAAAATGGTTGGTTCACTGGTCAACCAGTTAGTTGTCTTGAGATCCAATCAGTTCAACTCTTAAACCAGTTGTTTCATCATGTTTCCCCATCACAATTGAATTGGCAATTATAATTTGATTAATGCACAACATGACCTCAATACTAATCCTTGATGCAATTGAATAGATCTATGAACTAGGAAGTTCATCACATGAACCAGTCATTTGATGACCTTGATTTGATGATTCACTAAGTGAACTGGTTGGTTCATGCCCTAGTTCATCCATAATCCAGCCCATGCAATTTCTAATCAACCTGGCACTCCAACTGATTGGTTCAACACTTGAACCGGTTGGTTTAGAGTCCAGTCAGTCAGTTGTTGTTTATGTTGAATACCTAAGCACTTTAGTAATCAAGTTAAACATCATTCATGAACAAACTCCTATTCCAAGTGTATCCTATGTGTGTGACCCTATAGCTTCCAAGTTACATTGGCAATGAATGTCCATAACTATTTTATGACATCACTGTTGGATCTAGGGCTCTAGAGGGGGTGAATAGAGCTTCAATATTCTCACAAGATAAGTTAGACCTTCAAATTATATCCACCAAAACCAATAGCTTACAAGGAATTTGAAGTCCTAACTAAGCAAGCATAGAAAGGATGAGAGAAATCAAAACATGCACTTGGACAAGGTGGTTTAGAGTGGATCCACTCTCCCAAGTAGGAGAGAGTCAATCTACTACCTAGAGAGGTCAACCTCTAGGACTTTGCAATCCCTGTATACTTATATTCATTCATAAGAGATACAAGGAGACCACCATACATCCAAGGACTTACCTATTCAAGACAAGAGTCTTCCACCTACACAAGGAGTTACCCACTTGATCAAGATGTCTTCAGCCTTCAACAAGGACTTACCCACACTTGCATCAAGCCTTTGGACTTGAAGGAATTTTCCCACTCTTATTGAATCTTTGCCTTTCCCTTATCCTTCACCTGGAGAAGATCATCACCTCTTCTTCAACCTTGAAGAAGAAGAACAACAACTTCACCTTCACTCGGAGTAGCTTGCTTGAACCTTTTCTTCTTTGTGAAAAGGGATAGGGAAGATGGAATGGAATGAGAGTTTTACAAGAACATGAAGGTAGCTCTCTTAAAACTACACTAACTCCCTCATAATCACAAAATTCTATGTAAATGAGAGAGAGAAAGGGGCTCAAGGAGTTGCAACATACTCAACTATAGCAAGGACTTAGAATAGCATGAATGAGCAAACTTGGAATGAACTCCAAGGGGTCCTGTTTATAGCTAGGGGTGTTCCTTTGAGTGTGGGATCACATAAGGTAAAAATATAGCCATTTTCCAAGTTACAACAGATATATTCCCACTCAAAACAACTCACTAATAGTTATAATCACTTTTTCTGTATTTTCTGTACAGTACATTCGGTCGAGTTTTAATAAAGATAACTCGACCAATCCACTAAGTGACAAAGCCAATTTTCAAACTATCGATCGAGATTGAAACTCGACCGATGATTCAAAATTAGTTTTTTTAGTTGATTGATCGATCGAGTTTTATGAGTGTGTAACTCCACCCATTTGTCTTTCTAGAAAATCCATCACTGGATCGATCGAGTTTCCAACTCAACCGATAAACAACATGTGACAAATTTTCTAAATTGGCATTTGAGTGATCAAATGTTGGAATTAAGTGCCCCTAATTTTTTATCATATTATTTACAAGTCATACCATCAATACAAGTGATTATAAAAACCATCTAAGGTCATTTGGAGTGATTTCCCAAAATGCGCACTTGCATTGCTTTTGACTTGAACTTGAACAAGATAGGGCTTGTGTAATTTGATCCTTTTTATGTACCTAAATCCTAAAATCAATCTTGAACAAACATATTAGATACATAATAATGGAATGGTTAAGTCGTTATCATAATATGGGCAATGTATAACTCTCAAGTCAACATTCTCCCCCTTTTGACAATGACAAATCATTCCTCAATCATATTGAAAAGGATATGTGAAGTTATACCCTTGCCTTGTGAATTGCAGGGGGATTCATAATTTGAACAATGTGAATTGTTCCCCCTCAATCTATGCTTACTCTTACATACATAATTAGTCTATCTACACAAAGCAATATGACATATGTACTATATGGTCCTTTCGCAAGTCACATGATAAAGCCTATGATGAACAAGAAAATGATCACATAGTCAATAAAAGCAATATGGTTAAGCTTCAAAACATTGAACTTCTCTCCCCCTTTTGACATTATCAAAAAGGAAGGGGGTAGAAGAGCATAAAAGCAGGTCTTCTCCAAGCACAACCACACATACATCCACAACATGCAATCTCAAACATAGATGAGAGAAACAAACAATATAAGTCATAATCAAAATATGGTAAACATGGCACTGTAACGACCCCGCCTCCCAGTAACCCCCAATTAAGGGAGACCTGAAGGTCAGAGCCGTTATTCAATTAACAGGATCAAAGGTTCAACAAATAATCAGTAATAATTAATAAACTTTACCAACTAAACTGAAAATAGGTATAAAATAAAACTTTGTATTACCTTGGAAAAACTGGGATTTCTAAACTTCTATCCACGAAGATGTTAATCTAACTAATCCTCATGTGCAGGTTATTGCTCATTCAATTCCACATATGTCACTTTACTATTTGTTCTTTCATTTGTACCTAAAACGCCGACAAACAAAACGTCGGTCATCCGAAGCTGGTATGTGGGGGAAACAATAATTGTGCAACTATGTTAACAATGTAGGTAACCAATTATCATTAAACATTCAAATTACATTTTAAGCAGTACTACTCAATCCCTTCCTATCCCTTATCCCTGTAGTGTCCCTGCAGTGGACATGGATACCACCATTCTCACTTGGTGGATCTTCATTATACCATGCATGATCCTACCTGGCAGGTAGACCAATACCTAGGGTTGAGTTGCATGGCACTCCCCGTAGGAAGTCCAATCTCTAACTCGATATGACTTGATGTACCTACCTCCTTGGTAGCCATTTACTAAGTCATTTACGGACCTGATGGCCTACCCCATTGGTAGCCTTTTACTAGGTCATCCATCAAACTACATGAGGGACCGAGATCTGAGCTAGTAGGCATAACTTCTTATGTGATAATCATATTCACTTTATAATTTGCTTGAATTAAAACATCCAACAGTTTAATTCAGTTCATGATGAAAACATCGACAAAATCCCGGAAAAACTACATCGGTTAGTCATAAGCGTAACCACATACCTGTACATGCAGACTTGAGACAGAATATTCCAATCAACAATAGGTAAGCAAGAATTCAATAAGATCCTGAAACAAACATCCAATATTTTCTATCATGGATCATGGTATCCAAGTCTAATAGACCTATTCGATCCCTAGGGTTACTATTTGATTTGTAGGGTTTCTATGGCAATTAGGGTTTCCTTTCATCTTTCACAATTTTAAACCCTAATTATTCACAATACATATTAAGGTTATCCTTTAACAACATTTAACCTTATTTTTGAATCATTGTCCATCAATTAAACCCATTATACTTATCTTACATTAAAAAAATGTCATTTTTATCCTTTTAATCCATGATAAGATCATTATGCTTATTTATCATCAATTTGTAATTCATTATGCTCTATCATTCATATGAACGTTATTAATCATTAATTCTACCTTGATTCATGAGAAAACCCTAATTACTACATTTAGGGTATTTATCCACAAATTAACAACTTTTAATGTTCGAAATAGATTATAACCCTGAAAACTTAGTTCTATTCATGAAATCGAACAATTAAAGTCATTAGTAGTCCTAAGTACCAACATTAGGGTTTCAAGGCCCATTAAAGCCCATTTATGCACATAAACTCTAAATTAATCAAATTACATGCAAAGTTCATCCTTTTTATTCTTAATGTTCCTTTTTATCATTAACAGACTAATATCAACTTTAAACATCTATTAAACCCTACTAATCACATTAAACATATCAAAATAGGGTTCTTTAAATATTAATACATTTAAAGTTGACATCTTCCATTCATTAATTGCATTAGAAATCAGGCATCAATAATATTTTTAATAAATTCTACGTGTTCTCCTGATCAATTTTCATGTTTTGCATATTTCCATCGGAGCTACCAATCTCTAGTTATGATTTATGCAAGAAAATGTACCTTTCTGCCAATCTGAGCGTGACACGTCACTCATCACCCATGAAGCACACCCGCCTGATCTGAAAACATAATTGAAAGACCATTCTGCCCTTCTATAATTGAGTCAGACTATAGCGCACTTGGGGGCGATTTCGTCCAACGACTGTTTAGCCGTCTTCAACCTTCCGCAGGCATCGCTGCGCTGCCCTAGCCACGCAGGGTGCGACCTCCTCTCCTCTTCCCTGAGCCGATGGCTGCCGTTGACCCCTTCCTCAGCTCCGTAGCCCTCCGCCGCCCTTGGGGCGCTAGCTAGCTCATGACCAGCACGGCTGGTCAGGGCTGGGAAGAGTTGTGACCCACAACTGTGTTGCAGTCGTGCGACTACTGCTGCAGGTGCTCGGGGGGCAGGGAAGGATGGCCGATCTCCCTAGATCATTGTGGGCGCATCCTACCTTCATCAAGATCGCTCAGAAGCTCTTCGTGGTTCCATGGCTACACTACCCCTCCATATTAGGGTTTTTAAACAAAGAAGAAGAAAGAAAGAAGAAGGAAAGAGAGGAGTGCATGAGATTCTCTTCCAACTCGACCCTGGCCTTTAACCCTTTATATAGGGTGAGTATCCACGCCCCATTAGGCTTGCTCATGAAGCAACCAAGGTCCTTTCCCAACTTGGTTTCCTATTCTTTCAATGAGAAGAAACCTTCTCTCTCCTCTTTACCTCCTTGATAATCCTTATGCTTTGGTTATTAATAAATTCAAGAATTATCACTTTTAATATCCTTGGCCTTGGATTTTAATCCATTGGCCTCGAAATTAAGTTTTCCTTAATAGAAAATACTCCCTTTTTATTAGTATCACAAAAACCATTAATAATGTATCACATTATCTTTCTATTTTGCAAATTTGGTATTTTCTCTTTCCTCTTTCTAAATTGGGACTCCTTGGATCCCAGGAAACTCAAATAATTCGAAATTCCTTTTAAAGGAATACTCAGCATCCTTAAACGCATCAATATGCATTATTCTCATTACCCTATTTTATTTCTTATTAAAATATTTCCTTTTGTAGATTTCTCTTTATTTCTCTCTTATTTTCCTCATTAGTATTCCTTTTATTATTAGGAATCATTGGGATACGAAATCCCACTAAGGATAACTCAAATATACCTTTTTTCACATATTTTCCCTATTTCATCAATGTTTTCAATTTCTTTATTAACAAGGAAATATTTAATTGATATTTTCTTTTCTTATTGCCTTTTCTTTGCAACTTTGGACTCCTTGGAACCCAAGGAATCTAAGAGGCACGAAATCCTCTTTGGATTTGCCTTCTAGAGGTTTCCACACCTTTCTTATCTCAAATTCTCAGTTATTCATTAATTAATTGAATATCCGTGTTATTGGGCCCAATAGCCAATAAAGCCCACAAATCAAACAACAAGGCTATTGTAAATGAAATCCATGCATTCATCCATTATTTGTTCATTTATCTTTATTATGAGAAATTAAATTTCTAAACAAATGAACCCAAAATTTGGGGTTGTAACATCCTTCCCCTCTTATGAGAATTTTGCCCTCAAAATTCCATCAAGCAAGCAAACAAACAGGATAAGCCCCTCATAAGTCCATCATGACTCCCATGTGGATTCACCCTTCCCATGGTGTTTTCCAAGAACCTTCATTATCTCATATTCTTCCATCTGAGTTCTTTCTTACCTTGGTATATTGTACCCTCATAGGTGACTCAGGATAATTCAGCCTCTCAAAAGGTGAATAGGTTCAGGGCTCAACACATGGCTTGGGTACCTCACATAGTGCTCTAGATCGGACTCATGCAACACATCATTTTATCCTGAGGGGTAAGGTAAAACACAACCATCTCCACCAATCCATCTCAAATGGACCCATATATCGGGGACTCAGCTTTCTCAGCTATAGCTCAGAGGGGTCGGAATTTCATATTACATATTCTCCCATAGTGAACTGCATGTCAGTCTTCTTTACATTAGCTCGTGACTCATGTCACCACTGGGCTCTCTCTCAGCCATTGCACGATTATAGCGACTTCATCTGCACCCACTGTGGTTCTTTTCTGACCTTCACGAGGCCTCCTTCACCAACATCATCTTAATGAAGTGGTGACCGACACTACCTCCTTATGGAACTTCTTGCATCCCAATAAAGGCTATGGTGGTTAACGTCACATCTTAAGAACTGTCTCATTGTATCACCCTGAATGAGCACACATGCTCTCATCAGACTCTCTAGTCTGGATCACACTATCCATTAGTATGGGTGATAAACTGTACTAAAAACGAGTTCTTCATGCACCTACTTCCACCTCATGGAAGTAAACCTTCTAATCATGCTCAAGAACCTTTCAACTCGCATCATGGTGTAGTTGAACCATCTCTTTCTCTTATAAGTAATTCAACCCGGTCTGTCCCCTGACAGTACACTTTCTTTCTCATGTCATCTAGATAAGGCGATCTACCATAACCCACATTGCATCTTGACCTTCCTTGGCCAAGGGGGACTTACCAAAACATCCATAGGGATGTACTCTCATTCCCCCTCGGGGACTCTTTTTATCCTTCATATCAATGTACTGGGTTACTGGTGTTCGTCCTTCACCTCTATCATGCACGGCAACATGCTACATGCACTTTGTTTTAAGCATCCAGAATGCTACCATCACTTACTATCTTTGTAGTACCAAGGTATATCATGACCTCTTGTATTTTTATGATTCGTCAAGCTTGATACCTTGGAAACCCTAAACCACTCTCAAAAGGTTTTTATTACCTTCTAATCCAAAGAAGTGTATCTGAGGTTTTATCACCATCCTTTCACTACATCAAGGACTAAACTGGCTAACCAAGCAATCATTAACTTGTTAAACATATCTTATTACATCCGAGTGTTAGCCAAAACACATCTTCTTTCCAAACATAGGGTTAGTCAAACAACCTCAACTTCTTCTAGCTTTCAGCTAAACTAGGTAGCTCAACTAGAGCATTCATTACCACTCCTTATCCTTAGGTGTTAGTTAATGTCGAAGACATACACCTTCATGTATTCCACTTATCATCTCGTCTCAATCTCTGAGTTTATCTTCATCAAAGCACTCTGAGTACATCCTCTTGATTATCAAACTCAACCTTGTATCACTTGCAAATTCCACATAGCTCATGATAAAACATCCTCCCAGATGATTTCCTTAATAATCTTAGTGTTTGTAAACCATCCATGTATTATTCTCTCCACAAAGGTATGTTATCATCTCTATCCTCATACCTTGTAGCAACGTTCCAACTTACATCATCTTTATCCTTGGTGTAAGGCATGCGTACTGTCCTATCTCTCACTCCCATAACAAGAAGAAATAAGCATTTGGCTGCAATCCAAATACAGAGTTCTTCCTGTTCCAAGAGTAGAGATGGTACAACCCACCTTGCCCGTACACTTTCAAATCCAAGTTGAAACGTGCAGCTTATGCCTCTATGTCACAAACATCATGATATCCACATAACTTCCATGGAGAACTGGTCTCGAACTTACTTGGTCTGAGCACAATCCCAGGTCATCTCCTCTAGGTCTATAGGGAGCTGACACTTTTGGGGTCATCCCTTTTCCCTTATGCATCAGAGAGTGCCCTACTCATCTGCCCTTTGAGTCTCATGGATTCATGAAGGTGATCAATCTCCTAACCCATGGCCCTCAGACAATGATAACTGTTACCTCCCGACCCTATGGTCATGTGCAACTTGGGAAGTAGGCAACTCCTTCTTCCATCGGTCTTATCCCTACCTGACCCTAGGATAGCCTTAGGATTATATCATAGTACATGTTCAACTTAGAACCTTACCCAAGTCTTCATCATCTCTCTTTCTGCATTCATGACTGTCTTCCATCCCTTCATAGGGGTCATGGCAACCTGCCTACCTTGGTCAGACCCCATATCGGTTACCTCCATGGTAACACATCCACATGCACTTTAGAGATGGTTATGTATGGGTCTGCAGGTTCATCCTCATGCCATGTACTTTTCACTTAGCTTCTCAAGATCCTATGAAACCTCCTCAGGTTACCTCAAAACCAACCAAACTGGTAAACTTCCTACCAAAGGGTCGCTCTCCCAGGACGGGAGGAAACTACACCTTTATAACAAGGTCACAAGCATTCTTAGGGTTTTCATCCTTATGAGCATGCTTAAACCAACAACTACTAAGGCACAAGCGTACCTACAAAACCATGCTAGGTCGCACTTGTCCTCATCATCAACTTAGTTGTCAGGGGTTCATCAAACATACCCTTAACGTAAGGGATTTCCTTCACCTCTACACATGAGGAGTACCATGCTCGAAACTATAGAGACTCAAATCTCATCATGAGCATCGGATACACTGCTTCCCCTCTTAGGCCTAGGAACCCTAGGTTCTCCTTTGGGTATCCAACTACATGTTCAACCTCTTTAACCAAGAATCAAGTATGTCCATGGTATGTCACGTACCTCCATGATCTTTCTACTTGAGCAACGCTTTGGAGTTGAGTCCTCTTCCAGGGCAACCAACTAGGAATAAAGCCTCACAACTGGTTACTTAAACCTCCTTAGGGTCTAAAGCACTCTTTATCTCATCCAGCAGGTAACCACTTATACCATGGGTACTAGAAGCATCGTCCTCTCTCTAGGGTTTGGTTCCTCTAAAGGCAACCAAGATATCATCAGCCTCTAGGAATCATGCAACGTTGCCTTGCTGTTTTGAAAACATTTCGAAATTACTACTCTTGACGACGAGGTCTCAACCGTCCTTAGGGTTTACCTCCACATGGGTGAAACATATGCTTCAAACTTATGTTTGCTCAAGATCATTCATAACCCTTTATGCTTATTTCATAAGCCATCCATCATGACCTCTTAATCAAGCTATACCACACTTGTCTAATCCCATAGGGTAACTATAGGTTCTCCTTTATCCTCATCCATGAAGGAGCTATCCTTCGCTCTAGCACGCACGACCCTCTCTAGGGTTGGGTCGCCCAAGGTACTAGGTCATCTACCCTCTTATGGCATACCAAAGGCATGTCCAACTAAACACTCGGTCAACCATGATATCTACTCATCATGTCATCTTTCTTTCTAGCCTTCATTTAGGGTTAGGGTTAACATCATCCTCAAAGGATGTGCTAGGTTTCTACTTTTAATGGAGGTCTCTACCTCCAAGCTTAACTCTCTCTCTACTTATCCTCCTACCAAGGAGGTCTATCCTCAGATCTCTCCTGAGGGCAAAGACAACTCATGTCATACAGCCTAAGCATGTATCTATTCCTTTACGTTTACTCTATTAAGCTTATGTCCATGACATCTTATTTACATGCTTTTTATTAATTTGATGGAGGATCCCTTAATCCTTATCAACCTTACCCATACCTCAAGAGGGTGAGGGAAAGAGAGAAAACCCTAATCCTTAAGGTCCTTAGTAGAATTTGAGTTGAGAAGGGATGAACAAGATGAGAGAGTCCTAAAGGTATCTTATTTCGATTCATACCCTAAGACTTTGGCCAGGCAGTCACACGAATCCGGGAGTCCTTGTATTCCGACTAGCGGTGCGGAGGAAAATCTTGCCAGCCCCCGGTCGTGATCCTTTTCTAGACACCTCTGTCTTTCAGATAATCCTCTAATAACTCCCTTGGGTTCTACGGAATTTGTAAAATTTAATAATTATTAAAGATTAGATGAGGAACCTATGCTCTGATACCAATTATAACGACCCCGCCTCCCGGTAACCCCCAATTAAGGGAGACCTGAAGGTCAGAGCCGTTATTCAATTAACAGAATCAAAGGTTCAACAAATAATCAGTAATAATTAATAAACTTTACCAACTAAACTGAAAATAGGTATAAAATAAAACTTTTTATTACCTTGGAAAAACTGGGATTTCTAAACTTCTATCCACGAAGATGTTAATCAAACTAATCCTCCTGTGCAGGTTATTGCTCATTCAATTCCACATATGTCACTTTACTGTTTGTTCTTTCATTTGTACCTAAAACACCGACAAACAAAACGTCGGTCAGCCGAAGCTGGTATGTGGGGGAAACAATAATAGTGCAACTATGTTAACAATGTAGGTAACCAATTATCATTAAACATTCAAATTACATTTTAAGCAGTGCTACTCAATCCCTTCCTATCCCTTATCCCTGTAGTGTCCCTACAGTGGACATGGATACCACCATTCTCACTTGGTGGATCTTCATTATACCCTGCATGATCCTACCTGGCAGGTAGACCAATACCTAGGGTTGAGTTGCATGGCACTCCCCGTAGGAAGTCCAATCTCTAACTCGATATGACTTGATGGACCTACCTCCTTGGTAGCCATTTACTAAGTCATTTACGGACCTGATGGCCTACCCCCATTGGTAGCCTTTTACTAGGTCATCCATCAAACTACATGAGGGACCGAGATCTGAGCTAGTAGGCATAACTTCTTATGTGATAATCATATTCACTTTATAATTTGCTTGAATTAAAACATCCAACAGTTTAATTCAGTTCATGATGAAAACATCGACAAAATCTCGGAAAAACTACATCGGTTAGGCATAAGCATAACCACATACCTGTACATGCAGACTTGAGACAGAATATTCCAATCAACAATAGGCAAGCAAGCATTCAATAAGATCCTGAAACAAACATCCAATATTTTCTATCATGGATCATGGTATCCAAGTCTAATAGACCTATTCGAGCCCTAGGGTTACTATTTGATTTGTAGGGTTTCTATGGCAATTAGGGTTTCCTTTCATCTTTCACAATTTTAAACCCTAATTATTCACAATACATATTAAGGTTATCCTTTAACAACATTTAACCTTATTTTTGAATCATTGTCCATCAATTAAACCCATTATACTTATCTTACATTAAAAAATGTCATTTTTATCCTTTTAATCCATGACAAGATCATTATGCTTATTTATCATCAATTTGTAATTCATTATGCTCTATCATTCATATGAACGTTATTAATCATTAATTCTACATTGATTCATGAGAAAACCCTAATTACTACATTTAGGGTATTTATCCACAAATCAACAACTTTTAATGTTCGAAATAGATTATAACCCTGAAAACTTAGTTCTATTCATGAAATCAAACAATTAAAGTCATTAGTAGTCCTAAGTACCAACATTAGGGTTTCAAGGCCCATTAAAGCCCATTTATGCACATAAACTCTAAATTAATCAAATTACATGCAAAGTTCATCCTTTTTATTCTTAATGTTCCTTTTTATCATTAACAGACTAATATCAACTTTAAACATCTATTAAACCCTACTAATCACATTAAACATATCAAAATAGGGTTCTTTAAATATTAATACATTTAAAGTTGACATCTTCCATTCATTTTTTAATTGCACTAGAAATCAGGCTTCAATTATATTTTTAATAAATTCTACGTGTTCTCCTGATCAATTTTCATGTTTTGCATATTTCCATCGGAGCTACCAATCTCTAGTTATGATTTATGCAAGAAAATGTACCTTTCGGCCAATCTGAGCGTGACACGTCACTCATCACCCATGAAGCACACCCGCCTGATCTGAAAAATAATTGAAAGACCGTTCTTCCCTTCTATAATTGAGTCAGACTATAGCGCACTTGGGGGCGATTTCGTCCAACGGCTGTTTAGCCGTCTTCAACCTTCCGCGGGCATCGCTGCGCTGCCCTAGCCGCGCAGGGTGCGACCTCCTCTCCTCTTCCCTGAGCCGATGGCTGCCGCCGACCCCTTCCTCAGCTCCGTAGCCCTCCGCCGCCCTTGGGGAGCTAGCTAGCTCATGACCAGCACGGCTGGTCAGGGCTGGGAAGAGTTGTGACCCACGGCTGTGTTGCAGCCGTGCGGCTACTGCTGCAGGTGCTCGGGGGTAGGGAAGGATGGCCGATCTCCCTAGATTGTCGTGGGTGCATCCTACCTTCATCATGATCGCTCAGAAGCTCTTCGTGGTTCATTGGCTACACTACTCCTCCATATTAGGGTTTTTAAACAAAGAAGAAGAAAGAAAGAAGAAGGAAAGAGAGGAGTACATGAGATTCTCTTCCAACTCGACCCTGGCCTTTAACCCTTTATATAGGGTGAGTATCCACGCCCCATTAGGCTTGCCCATGAAGCAACCAAGGTCCTTTCCCAACTTGGTTTCCTATTCTTTCAATGAGAAGAAACCTTCTCTCTCCTCTTTACCTCCTTGATAATCCTTATGCTTTGGTTATTAATAAATTCGAGAATTATCACTTTTAATATCCTTGCCCTTGGATTTTAATCCATTGGCCTCGAAATTAAGTTTTCCTTAATAGAAAATACTCCCTTTTTATTAGTATCACAAAAACCATTAATAATGTATCACATTATCTTTCTATTTTGCAAATTTGGTATTTTCTCTTTCCTCTTTCTAAATTGGGACTCCTTGGATCCCAAGAAACTCAAATAATTCGAAATTCCTTTTAAAGGAATACTCAGCATGCTTAAACGCATCAATATGCATTATTCTCATTACCCTATTTTATTTCTTATTAAAATATTTCCTTTTGTAGATTTCTCTTTATTTCTCTCTTATTTTCCTCATTAGTATTCCTTTTATTATTAGGAATCATTGGGATACGAAATCCCACTAAGGATAACTCAAATATACCTTTTTTTCCACATATTTTCCCTATTTCATCAATGTTTTCAATTTCTTTATTAACAAGGAAATACTTAATTGATATTTTCTTTTCTTGTTGCCTTTTCTTTGCAACTTTGGACTCCTTGGAACCCAAGGAATCTAAGAGGCACGAAATCCTCTTTGGATTTGCCTTCTAGAGGTTTCCACACCTTTCTTATCTCAAATTCTCAGTTATTCATTAATCAATTGAATATCCTTGTTATTGGGCCCAATAGCCAATAAAGCCCACAAATCAAACAACAAGGCTATTGTAAATGAAATCCATGCATTCATCCATTATTTGTTCATTTATCTTTATTATGAGAAATTAAATTTCTAAACAAATGAACCCAAAATTTGGGGTTGTAACAGGCACCAACTCATGAGATATAGTAGATCAATGAGTAAGTGTATATATGATAATATTACAACCCAGAAAGCATGTCCTTAGAAATAACTACAAGCCTAAATGATGAAAACATGATGATAAAACAGTACAACTTAGAAAATGTGACAAGTTGTTTTTAATACAAAATAGCCTAGAAAGATATATATGATCACCATCTAGACTAAAAACTAGAAAATCTTAACATCTAGGTCATCTGTGTCCACATCATAAACAACATCAACATCTTCATTAGAGGCATCTGGTTCATAGTCATCATCTCCATATGAAGGTGTAGTGGAGACAGTAGCATCACCTTCATTACCAAAGCCACCAGTAGAGCCACCAAAACCATCATCACCATCCTCATCATCAGAAGCCTCCTCGTCATCATCAGCAGTAATAGCTTCCTCATCAACCTAGTCTGGCATCTCCTCATCAGCAAGGGAACCAAAACCATGTCTGAGCCAACAGGCATTCTGCTCAGCCCAAGATATGCTAAGAGCATGAAGCTCATTGGCCTGTGGGAAGGTGGGAGCAAAAGAACTGAGACCAGCAAGCAGGGTGGCCAAAGGGCCAGCAGGAAGCGACATCACTCCAGGGGTAGATCCACCAACAACAGAGGGTGTAGCAGCGGAAGCAACATGTGGAGGGGCGAGGTAAAAGTGATCATATGCATAGGATGCATGGTCACCTCCTAGGTAGGGCCGGTAGGACATACTTCTGAAGTGTGGTCTCACTGATGCAAACTCCTTTCCGGTCTAGTTTGTAGTGTAGGTCATGGAAAAGAGATTTGCCAGTGGCAAGCCAAAAAAGACCACAGATCAGGGCTGGGTAGGGTGGGTGGGTTCCACGGGTGTTCTTACCAGAGTCCAAATAGGTCATATGATGGAGAATATTGAGACCACTTGAAGTCTAATGTTCTTTAAGAGACAATACATAACTACCGTAGTGTTTTTTTGCAATTTTAGTCTGATTTTTCTTGGGATGAATATTACAGTTAATGACTAGTGCAAGTGTGTGGTTCTTGAGGTCTAAGGCGGAGGATGGAAGGTTACACTTCTTTATATAGGGGAACTGAGGCTTCTTCAAGTATTTATGAATATGAAGGAGAGTGAGAGAATGATGCTTGTAGAAGGCCTCAAGTTCAACTAAGTCAAAATACTTGGGTAATCCTTCCTCCAACTGTAGTCATCTCAGTACCTGAGAAGAAGATGTTCAGGGTATCCCCAAAGACTTGGAATTTCTTCTCGAAAATCATGGAAGTGAGGACTACTTGAGTATTGGGTGGTGGTACGAGTTTGTCATAATTCCATTGCAAGTTAGCATAGAATTCATGAATGACTTTTGTGCTAGTTATGGAATTGTTGTAGCACAAGCGTTTGACACACAAAGCAGAGAGATGGTAGTTGTAAACCAACTTGGCTACTTGATCGATTACTCTTTGTCTACGTGGGGATGGCTCAAAAAGGGCATGAAAAGGAAAAGGATTCCTAGGAAGGAGCTCCTTGTACATATTTAGAGCCTCATTGGATACAAAGAATGTATCTTCAAAGGGTATGAGATGTGAGTTGGAGGATGAAGATGGTGCTCCAGCTAGGGCCACCCTCTTTCTCCTGTTGGACGCCATGAAGACAAACTAGAGAGGATGGAGAGAGAAAAAGAAAGAGAAACACCATCAAAACCCGTCCACACACCTAGGGTTGATAGGAAAGAGGTCAAGGGAGGTCGATCTAGGTCGAACTAGGGCCAGGGAGAGGAAGGTCGGGGCTAGGGTTGAGAGCTTAGGGGAGCTAGAGGTTGGATCGATCAATTTTTCTCTAGTTGAGAGGGAGAAAAGTCGACCGAACCTAACTTATGTTTGCTCCATCCCAAATATTGATCGAGTTCTATGACTTGAAAACTCGACCGATGAGCTCTTAAAAAAAGCTCTCAGCCTCTGATTGGTCGAGTTGGAAACTCGACTGATGGTCCAACTGAACTGACATTAGAAATTCTAATTTCTAGCCATTAGAGTGCTAATTAACTTTATTTTTCAAATCCATTTTGCACATTAAACATATTTAGGCACATATCACTCATCATTGGATACTATAAAATAAGCATTTGTGAAAAAACCCAAAAATAAGAGAAAAACAAGGCAAAAAGAACATGAAAACTGACTTTTAATTATTAGCAAGCAAAGATGATCAAGATATAAGAAAAGCATATAGGATAGATGACAACTAGCACTAGTACATAACTGGCCTTTAGTGTCGGTTATTTAAGGCCTTTAGTGTCGGTTTCTAAGTGACACCTATGTGGGCGCTGCTAAAAGCCCAACCGTTACGCGTCGGTTCTCAAACCGACGCCAAAACCCTTCGCGTGCCACCAAAAACGTGCCAGCAGGGGGTATAGGCATCATTTATTAGCTTTGAAACCGACGCCATATACCTTAACGCCACGAAAACGGTGCCATCTGGGGCATTATCGGCATCGGTTTATTAGTGATAACTAACACCATCTCACCAGCTGCCAGGGGTGTCTGGCCTCTAGGGAAATCAACGTCGGTTACTAGTAGGGCAACTGACACTGTTACCATATGTCGTCAGTTTTATGCAAATATCCGATGCCTATTTTATGTCTGGTCTGCTGCCACGGCCGTGCTGGCCAGCACGGCCGTGTTGTCATATGTCTTCGGGTTTTTTTCAAATAACTGACGCCTATGTATTTTTTTTGTCAGTGTGCAGACCTGTTGTGGCTGGTCGTAGGATGAGAAACCTATAGTTCAGTTATGAACTGTAGGTTTTATGACATCCATTGATATCGGCCAACAACAAGCCACAAACCTGCAAAATTAACATGATGGAAAATACTATATATATGTGATTCACACTCATGTATAAACGCATTTAATTCATATTTTTTTTCATCACACACATGTAGAAACCAGTAGCAACCTGCAGTTCCATTTATTTCATCTTTTTCACATTCAGACACATGTAGAAACATTCATGTATTGATGATTTTCACACACAATTCATAAAAATTCATGATACAACCACAATGAAGGAAAGCATGATACAGATACAATACATAAATTGCAGCACACACAAGTGTTTCAGATTCATATAACAACATGACAGACTAACACATATATAGTGCATAACAAAAACAGTGTCGAATTTACATACAACACTATATCTTAGTACATATATAGTGGGACTAAGGTGACGATCCCACCTGCTAAAACATGTTACCGACAACTACATGTTATAACTGGGAGGTCGTGATTCAACAACTGTATCCATTAGCAGGAGGACAAACAAATTTCACCATGAGTTAACATTGAAGAAGGTCTACTAACCTACACTGAGCTAAACAAGTTTATCAGTTATACTAATGGATACGGTTGCTGAATCACGACCTCCCAGTCATAACATATAGTTGTCGGTAACCTATTTTAACAGGTGGGATCGTCACCTTAGTCCCACTATATATTCTATATAACCTTAGTGTGGGATTCTTGCTATGTCATGGTCGTCCTTCTTAGCCTGTAGTCTTTGGAGAACACCTGCAAACTAAATAGAATTGCTATTAACTAGTATCCTAAAAATTTGATAAAAAACACACTTACATAATATAATTATAAATGAACATATAGATAGAAACCTCAGGGATATATTCTTAAAACTTACATTGTCAAGCGGTGCATGGGAGGTGGATCGGTGTGCTCTACCCCCACAACTATCCAGCATCACATCAACGATGTCTACTGGAACTTGTTCATTCACATCTACGTCATCGGAGGCAATTTCATGTGAGCCTATCCAACTAGGCGGGTGCCCAAGCATTTTTTTGAAATACTTATAATAAGGATAAAAGAACATAGTTATAATAAGGATAAAAGAACCTTTATAATGAAATTTATCAGTAATTTGTAACATAATAGGATATGCATATTTCTTTTTGTTGTTTGGTTTCAAATGTGTCGTTAGATAGGATGGATTTGTGAATTTGGAACATTTATGGGATCACACACTTCAGTTAGAAGCATTCATGTAGCAACTTTCAGTTCCATTCATTAATCTCTTTTTACATCCACACACAGGGGTGTACCCCTAAACATTAACTAAACAAAGGGGTTAGTGTACCCCTAAACATGCACATAATTAAAATAACTATTAATACAGACAAGTCTAGATAGATAGACAACTAAATACTACACCAACATGGTCCCGCATCAGTAACTTTGAGGACTTATCATTGTGGCGATCTTCTCCTGAAGTTCAAAAAAGAAAGCAGCTATGAGTATTGATTGCTTTTAGAAAAAAAGTGTAAACACAATTTTTTTGTCTTGACAATTATATTTGTTAATTGGACCTACCATGGCCTTTTTTATGATTGTGCTGTGTCACGGAGCTCCTCACTGTATTTAGACAAATATGAACTGACAGGGGCCTCATAATCAGATTCGTCTGAGCTCAAGATGATATCCTCTGTCGTACGCTCATACCGCCGTAGATGATCGGGGGTCTTGCAGTTGATGTTGGTTATCCAAACGTTGATGGTATTATGGCCAACTGGATGGAGAAAAAGCCTATCGCTACGGCCCACTAGCATCTTTCTAATCCAATCATGCCAATCGGATTTTAATACAAGATTTCCCGCCAAATCATACTCAACCTCGATAACATGTGAATAATTGCCAAAATTTAGGGTCACTTCACTAGGCCTGTAGTGTCTTCCTTTTAGAAAATGTCAATGTTTGGGTATGGCCAATTGGTTTAAGGAACGATCATCTAGGATAATGTCCAATTGTTCTTCAATAGGGAACGTTAACATTGACATAGAGGCCCAGTTCATAGTGACTGTTGTGGGTGGACAGAGACTGCATAATATTAGTATTAACAAAGTGTAAGTACATATAACGATGTTATATATTTTCAGAAAAAGTTGTATAACAGCAGTTAACCTTTTATTGCTTGTCATAACCAACTTTATTGTGGTAGACATGATAGCTTGAAAAGAAATCTAATAGAGGAGATCATGTCCTATATCTTTGCAATCGGTCCAATGTTCACTAATCCTTCTTTGAGAATTTCAAGGAAGTAACTAGTATTTTCTATAATTTGATGTATCTTGGTATTTCATAAAATGAGGTGTCACTTATTATCTATTTGTTTAATCAACAGTCATATTTTAGAATATCAAAGAGGTTAATGGTGTCTGGCTTATTTTGTATAGGTGTGAGACCTATTTAATTTGGAGTATCCATGCACTACTATAGAAGGTGTGAGACCTATTTAAAGAGGTTAGTGGTGTCTTTGCACATTTTGATAGTACCACAAATTTTATGACAAGAAGGATTCATCGAAAAATTGTAAATTTTCTAAATGAGTTATGTGAGGTTATTATACTCTGACCTATATGTAAATGGGATAGATTGCTGCCTCTTTAGTTTTATGAGTGCATGACACTATGTTTGAAATATTTTTTGAAAGGATAAAAGAACATACTTATAATAAGGACCCAGACACATTCTAATCATTTTGAAGTGAATCAGAAAATGAACAGGAGCTTGGGTCCTATCCTCTAGTATCAAAGGAGAATTTGTAAACATCAAAACCACCAACATGGTTTCCGAACCTACAACCTCATCTTCTACAAGCTCACCTTCTACAAACCGTTAGAACATATACATCCAGAAAGTATCAATGACTGCACGTATCAATGACTGCAAAGTCTATCATGCAACTTTCTTGGCACATGAAAGAGAGACATGCTCAGTTGTATTGGCCCAAGTGGAAAGCAAACCCTATTAGGGATAGGTCTAAATCTGACTCACAAGCACCATTTGGAATTTCTTTTGGCTAAACCTAAAGTAGGCATACAAATTGTGGTCTTCCCTGAACTAATTGCATTGGATGTACTGAAAATGGCATGCCCCACACAATAAAGTTGTAACATAAAAAAAGTCAAACCTAAAACTGGAAATGCACACTACAAATTTTAGCACGATCGTGTATGAATGCAAAACAATACTGAACTGAAATAGGATCAATCATAGGGATTGGTTAACTAAATTATCATTGACATCTACTTGTTTAAAAAAAGGTTAAGCCAAGGTCAACACACATTAACAACACACATTAAAAAATAGGTTAAGCCAAGGATCAAAAAATAGGCCGACGCTCCACGGGAAGTAAAAATTGTGTTACCAATTAGTTTTATAATTTGGTATGGCAATTTCAAATTACCAATAATTAAAAATAAAAATACCTTTAATGTTATGTCCTTTTTAGAAACTCTATAATAGGTGGTTTAAAGGCATTTTAATAAAAAAAATGCTTGTATATTAGAAAGATAGTGGCTTTTTTTATAAAAGCCACTAGAATAAATGCCACTATTGGGTGATTTTGCTGTAGTCGACAATATTATATATATGCGGGGTCCAATATAAGGTTTCCAGGGAAGACACATATATACAAGGTTTATCCAGGATATATGTCAAAATTAAGCATTTTATTTTTGTCATATATTATTAATAACCAAGCCAATCATCAATTCTATTAAATAAACATTACATGTTTATAGGGATTATTTGTTAACATATGTTAAGGATGAATTGAGGATGCAAACCTAGTCAATTGGAGGCTTTACCTCTAGCAGTGGAAGTGATGACGATAATGGCAAGCTTTGGTTCCGGCTGCTGCTATTGGCACTGGTTACTGACACTAGTTTTGGCTCCGGCAGTAAGACTGCTAGCACAGTGGCTACTGGCACTGGCTTTGGCTCCGGCAGTAGGACTGCTAGCACCTGCGAGAGGAGGACCGGCTAGAGGAGAGGACCAACGACGGTGGCGGCTCCACGAAGGGCGAGCTCCACAGAGGCGGCAAGCTCCACGGAGGCGGAGAGCTCCACGAACGGCAGTGAGCTCCACAAACGGCAAGCTCCACGGAGGCACTTCACGGCGGCGGCAAGCTCCACGGAGGCGGTGAGCTCCACGAATGGCGGCGATGGCAGTAGCAGTAGAACGGCATCGGCGAGCAAGGAGAACGTCGGAATCATCAGACCCTAATAGCTGATTGCAATCACAGAGAGAAAGGGGAAGAGTCGGGCTCGCTCACGCGATATTAAGTTAACATTCGGTGACGGTTATTCAACCAAACCGACACATAAAACTAACAGTGTCGGTTAACAACACAAACCGACACCTGTTCTAAATGTAATCGTCGGTTTTAACTAGAAAAAAACCGACGTCTATCTACATACGCCGATTAAAAAATTGGTTCTCGATTAATAACCATAGTCGTCAGTTGTTTTGAAAATCCGACGCTCAAAGGGTGTGAAAAATTTCCCACGAAGAGCGCGGGAAAACCCATAAGTGTCAGTCATTGATGTAAAACTGACGATCAAAATGTGCCCAATTTCTATTGCGCGAATAACCTTTCATCGTCGGTTTTTTAGGTAATGACCGACACCATATGTTAAATTTTTGGAGGTAATTTTTTTCGCTGGAAATTTTGGATTTGGCAGTTAATTTTCGACGTCGGTGTGTTATTAAGTAACCGACACCGAATAAAAGCGATACACATGTGTGGTCGCCCTTCACAGATTGATGTCGGTTTATTTTATAAACTGATGCTTTATTGTTTAGGTGTCGGTGTATTATTACAACCAACACCGTTAAAAGTGATGTTATAAGCCATTTCTGTAGTAGTGTAGCTAGAAGGCATATCAGATTCATTCAAAGCAGTTATGAGTAGTTTAGATCTAATAAAGTTAAATTGCTCTCTAGCTAGAGGTTTAGTGAAAACATTCACCAATTGATTTTTCGTGTCCACATGCGTGATATAGATACCCTTTTTGGCAATGTGATCATGAATAAAATGACGTCGAACCTCTATATGCTTAGCTCTACTATGAAAGATAGGATTATATGACAAGTTGATTACACTAGTATTATCACAATAGATAGGAGAATCATCAAAATGAATGTTAAAGTCTTGGAGCATTTGCTTCATCCATAGGACCTGGGCACAACAACCCCCAGTTGTAATGTATCTAGCCTCGGTGGTTGATAATGCCATTGTGCTCTGTTTCTTGGAGAACCAAGACACCAAGCATGGTCCTAGGAGAAAATAAGTGCCACTTGTGTAGTTTCTATCAATCAAGCATCCTGCGTAATCCGCATCACTATAAGCTGTAAGAGTAAAGTCCCTTGACTTGGGACACCATAGTCCAAAATTTTGGGTTTTGGCTAAGTACCTTAGAATCCTCTTAACAACTATAAGATGTAATTTCTTAGGATTTGATTGAAAATGAGCACATAAACCAACACTAAACATAATATCAGGTCTAGAGGTAGTTAAATAAAGTAGACTTCCGATCATACCTCTATAGATCTTGTCATCTACCTTCTCACCTTCTTCATCCTTATCAAGTTTGGCGGTGTTTTAAATGAGTGTGACCATCGTCTCGGTGTTCTCCATCCAAAAGCACTTAAGTCGATCGCTTGTGTACTTGTCTTAGTTAATGAAGTTCACATCTTTAATTTGCTTGATTCGAAAGTCGAGGAAGAATGTGAGCTAACCCATCATACTCATCTCGAATTAACTGTGCATGAGATTACTAAATTGTTTGCAAAGATCAAGGTTAGTTCCACCAAAAATGATATCATCAACATATATTTGAACGATAAGAAAATTGTTAGAAGTGTGCTTTAGAAACAAGGTAGAATCTACTTTGCCCATGATATACCCATGATCTAACAAAAAGTTCTTTAATTTCTCATACCAAGCTCTAGGTGCTTGTTTGAGTCCATAGAGAGCTTTTTGCAACAAATAAATATGGTTAGGTAAACCACATGCTCGAAACCCATAGGTTGTACAACATACACTTCCTCCTCAATTGTACCATTTAGAAATGCACTTTTAACATCCATTTGATAAAGAAGGAAGTTTTTATAACTTGAAAAGGCAAGCAACATACAAATGGACTCATTTCTAGCTAGAGGTGCATATGTTTCATCAAAATCTATACCGTCTTGTTGATTGTAACCTTGAGCCACTAACCTTGCTTTGTTTCTTACCACTTTGTTTCTTTCATCTAGCTTGTTGCGGTAGACCCACTTGATGCCAATGATCTTTCTATCACATGGTCTTGGCACTAGGGTCCATACTTTGTTCTTTTCAAATTGTTCCAACTCTTCTTGCATATCTAGGATCCACTCATCATCCCCAAGAGCTTCTTTGACATTCTTTGGCTCCAGTTGTGAGATGAAGGCGTTGTTGGCTTGTTCTTTGTTGAATGCAGCCCACGTATTCACTCTTTAAAATGGATCACCTAAAATAAACTCTTTTGGATGATTCTTTGAAAATTGGGGAGTTGGATCCTTCTTCTCTTCATCTTTCTCTTCTTCTTGAGTGACCACTTCTTTTCCCTTTTGGGTGATGTTGAGTTCTTTTGGAATAGGAATTACCTCACCTGCAAAATAATAATTTAGAACAATGTTTTTGGGAATAGAGGGGTTAGTCTCAAAAACATAACATCTATAGATTCTTCTACTTTAGCAAGATCAATATTAAACACTCTATAAGCCTTGCTAGTAGTGTTGTAGCCAAGAAAGAAAGCCCTGTAAGATTTCTGATCAAACTTGTCTAGAGAATCCTTTGTATTCAAAACAAAACAAGGACATTCAAAAATATGGAAATACTCGATAGAGGGCTTTCTACCTCACCATAGCTCATATGTCTTTTTTAAACAAGGGTGTGTAAAAGCCTGATTTTGCACAAAACATGAGGTACTAACGACTTCGGCCCAAAACTTCTTTGGAGTGTCATACTCTAAAAGCATGGTCCTAGACATCTCCTATAGTGACCAATTATTCCTCTCTACAACCCCATTTTGGTGAGGTGTTCAAGGTGAAGAGAAGTTATGTGCATAGCCAGATTCTTGACAAAAACGTTCAAAAATATCATTTTCAAATTCTCCCCCATGATCACCACTAATGGAAACAATCCAGAAAGAAGCTTCATTCTCAACTCAATTATAAAAGCTTGAGAAAACATCAAGTGTATCACTCTTGGAAACGAGAAAGAAAGTCCAAGTATATATAGAGAAATCATCGATAATAACAAGGCAATACTTGGAATCACAAAGTGATTGAGTTATCATTGGTCCAAATAGATCAATGTGAAGAAGTTAAAGAGCTCTCTTGGTGCTAAGAACTCCTTTGGATTACTTAGTTTACTTTCCTTGTGTACAAGGTTGGCATTCCTCATCCTTTTTAAAATCTAATTTGGGAAGACCCTTTACCGATTCCTTTTTGCTCAACTTCTTCAATTGATTCATATTTACATGACCAAGCCGATGATGACAAGGAGAGATATCATTTGAATTGACTACTAGGAATCTACCAACAATAGGCTTAATAGATTCAAGCACAATTACATAAAGATTACCACTTCTAGTTCCCTTATATATAACTTGATAGGTGAGGGAATCTAGAATCAAGCATTCAAAAGAAGTAAATAACACAAGGTAACCATTATCACATAATTGACTTACACTTATTAAGTTGTGATGTAGGCCATCCACAAAAAGAACATTCTTGATGCACAAGGATTCACATAAATCACCCTCACCTTTAACCTTACCTTTCTTGTTGTCCCCAAAGGTAACCATACCTCCTTTCTTTTTAATGAAGTTGTTGAAATGGCTTATGTCACTTGTCATATGCTTAGTGCAGATAGTATCAACAATCCATCTTCCTTTTTCCTACAAGAAAGGAGAGTTTCAATTCCCAATTCAAACTTTGGGATCCGGAGTTAGCTTGGGGACCCATTTCATCTTTGGGTTGGTCCCCTAGGGCTTGTAAGGATAATAAGTAAAATAATGATCATCACACTTGTAATGAGAACAAATCATAGGGTTCTTAGTGCCAGAAGGCTCTCCAATGAAAAAGGAGGTTTCCTTACTCTTTTTCTTACCTTTGGATTTGTTCTTGCCCTTAGGTGCTCCCCCTGTAAATCTCAAACCACTAGTACCACTTTGTTTGATAGAATGGTCAAGGATTTCATTAAGGGAGTTTTTCCCTTTGAGGAATTTCTACAGAGAGGCTCTAAGTCTATGATTATCATCATTAAGAGATATTATAGTAGAAGACAAACTAGCAATATCATCTCTAGCATGAACAAGGTCGACCTCCAAACAGAGGGCTTTAGTTAAATAAGAATCTTTCGCAAGAGAAATAGAAGCATATCATTACTAGGCAAGATATGTCTCAAAGATAAATCATTAACTTGACCAAGAAACCTATCATTTTCAGATTTAAGCACTTGAATATCCTTAAGATAAACATCCCTCTCATCTCTACGAGCATCAACAATAAGCTTAAATTCTGCATTTTTAGTTTTAAGAGTTTCAAGCTCATTTGGGCACTTTCGATTATCTCCCTTAAGAGTTTCAATGTTCTTAAGGTAGACATCATTCTCTACTCCAACTCCACTATATTGGATCTCAAGATCAAGATATTGTCCTTGCAAATTATCAATGCTCTCAAGATGAGTTTTCTCAATTAGCTCAAGAATTTCAAGTTTAGCATACAAATCATCAATAATTTTTCCTAACCTTTTTCTTTTCGATTTACACTTACCAAAAGAAGAACGAGTAGAAACAAGCATATCAATAAGAGATTCCTTAGATAACTCATGCAATCTTACCTCACTTACCTCACCAATTTCTTTACTAGTAGAGGCCATGAGTGCAAGGTGGCACTCTCCATCTTCTTCGGATCTAGAGCCACTTATGGATGATTCCTCCCAAGCTGTATGAGTTGCATTCTTTATCATTTCTCCTTCTTTTCCTTTCTCTTATACTTTCTCTCCTTCTTGTACTCTTCCTCCTTCTTGGTTCTGCCCTTATTGTGTGGCTTTCTAGATTTAGGACATTCATTCTTGTAGTGTCCCTTTTGTCCACACTTATAACATCTAGGAGTAGAGGAGGAGGATTGCTTTCCCTTGAAGTGCTTGCCCTTGGTGTAGCTGGTTTCATGCTCACTATGACCATCATTTTCACTAGAGGAAGAGGGAGATGTCTGGCAAACAAGTTATTGTTGAAGGATGACCACCTCCACTTGTGCTTTGAAATCACTATCTTTTATCTTCTTGGCTTCCTTCTCTTCTTGCTTGGCTTCTTCTTCTTGCTTGTCAAACCTTGGCTCATGGGCTTGGAGGTTTCCAATGAGATCTTCGGTTGGGATGTCACCAAGTCTCCTCACTTCTTCAATGGAGGTCACCTTTGACTCCCATCTCTTTGGTAGAGTCCTCAAGACCTTGGAGTTGATTACACCTCTATCCAAAGTGTTTCCCAAAGCAGCTAGGGAATTGATGATCACATTGAGCCTAAAGTACATTTCCAGAATCCCTTCTTTTTTGCCCATCTTGAAGTTCTCTAGAAGGATATTCAACATGTATGTCTTAGCCTCCTTAACTTACTTTGTCCCCTCATAGGTGATGCAAAGCTTATCCCAAATCTCCTAGGCAGTATCCCAAGATGAAATGTGCTTAAACTCTGTTGGTGTAAGGGTTGCATAGAGGATGCTTATAGATTTGGCATTGAGTTAGACTTCTTTAAGTGCAGCTTCATTCCATGTTGAAATAGCTCCAGTTGGCTCCTTGTATGGTGTGACCATCACCTTACACATATCAAAGTTCATGCCTTGAATGTAGAATTACATACACCTCTTCCAATACAGGAATTTGATGCCATTGAGACTGGAGGACGCATGGAGAAGCCTCTCTCTAGGTTGAGTGAACCAAATAGGTTGTTTTCCATCTTCTTATCTCATGGGAGATTGTTGAAGAAGATCCTTGGCTCTAATACCACTTGTTAGATCTAGGGCTCTAGGGGGTGAATAGAGCTTCATAATTCTCACAAGAGAAGTTATACCTTCAATTGATATCGATCAAAACCAATAGCTTAAGAGAAATTTGAAGTCCTAACTAAGTAAGCATAGAAAGGATGACAGAAATTGAAACATGCACTTAGACAAGGTAGTTTAGAGTGGTTCCACTCTCCAAACTAGGAGAGAGTCAATACACTACCTAGAGAGGTCAACCTTTAGGACTTTGCAATCTGTGTATATTATATTCATTCATAAGAGATACAAGGAGACCACCACACATCCAAGTACTTACCTATTCAAGACAGAGTCTTCCACTTACACAAGGACTTACCCACTTGATCAAGATGTCTTCAGCCTTTAACAAGGACTTACCCACACTTGTATTAAGTCTTTGGCCTTGAAGGAATTTGCCCACTCTTCTTCAATCTTGGCCTTGCCATTCTCTTTCACCTAGAGAATATCTTCACCTCTTCTTCAACCTTGAAGAAGAAGAACAACAACTTCACCTTCACTCAGAGTAGCATGCTTCAATGTTTTCTTCTTTGAGAAAGAGGGTAGGGAAGATTGAATGGAATGAGAGCTTTATAAGCACATGAAGGTAGCTCTCTTACAATTGGCCTAACTCACTCATAATCAAGAAATGATATGTAAATGAGAGAGATAAAGGGGCTCAAGGAGTTGCAACACACTCAACAATAGAAAGGACTTAGAATAGCATGAATGAGCAAACTTGAAATGAACTCCAAGGGGTCCTATTTATATTTGGGGGTGTTTCTTTGAGTGTGGGATCACTTAATGGCAAAATATAGCCATTTTGCAAGTTAGAACGGATCTATTCTTGCTCAAAATAACTCACCAACGATTATAGTCACTTTTTCTATGTTTTTCATATAGTACATTTGGTCGAGTTTCAATAAAGATAACTCAACCGATCCACTAAGAGACAAAGCTAATTTTCAAACTATTGGTCAAGTTTGTTTTGAGAAACTCGACCGATGAGACAAAATAAGTTTTGCTTAGTTGATCGATCGGTCGAGTTCTGTGAGTGTGCAACTCGATCGATCTGTCTCTCTAGAAAATCCATCACTGGATCGGTCGAGTTTCCAACTAAACCGATAAAAAACATGTGACAAAGTTTCTAAATTGACATTTGAGTGATCAAACATTAGAATTGAGTGTCCCTGATTTTTTTTCTCATCTTAGTTACAAGTCATATCATCAATACAAGTGATTACAAAAATCATCTAAGGTCATTTGGGGTAATTTCCCAAAACGCGCACTTGCATTGCTTTTGACTTGAACTTGAACAAGCTAAGGCTTGTGTAATTCTATCCTTTTCATGTACCTAAAGCCTGAAATCAATCTTGAACAAACATATTAGATACATAGGAATGGAATGGTTAAGTCATTATCAGAATATGGGCAATGTATATCTCTCAAGTCAATAATCACAATCAAAGAGTAGTATCTAGCAACGCATCATTGCTACCCAAGTAAATGGAAAGTTTAAGAACAACTTCAACTTACAATATGTGATTGGTTTTATAATGTTTATATAGTTCCTTTGTCACTGATATCCATATTGAACTTGAGGCTTGGAATAGTCATCCTCTTCAACATTCAACCTTTGTTTCGTAAACTAGAGAAGACTGTCTGTGATATATGTAAGCTCAATATCACACATTGACTCACACGTGCATGGCCATGCATTTTCAATCTCGCTTATCAATTGGACATGATATCACACTCCTGTAGGAGGTACAATCCCATCTACATCACTTACAGTCATCCCCATGTCTCACAATGCACCCAATCATCACCTTTATGGAAACTCATATTCAAGGTCACGGTAGATGATGTCAAAATACACCAAACAACATGTGATGAGTGTAATGATTGTAGGTCTATGAACGAAAATCACCACCAACACTACGAGAGATGATTATGACTGCCATGTAATGGTTTCCATGTGTCACTCTCATGGTGGGTCTATTCGATACAATGTTCTCTAACAAGTATCTATGTTTTTGGTTTGATATCACATATCATGACTGATGATATTCTGTCATCAACCAATACACATTCTAGCTAGTCTTATGTGTTATTACTGTCTATCAGCTTTCTACAATAAAAACTAACCAGGGACATAACAAGAATGTATATACTCTTGGCATTCATACAATCTCATTATTTAGGTTATCAACCTGAAGACATACGTCATTGACTAATACCATTCTTTGCACATTTATTTATGTTACATTACTATATCATAACTAAATAAATATCATAATTTTAAATACTAGCTTTATCATTAATCAAATCATTTACAACTTATGCCATTACAATAATCATATGATTGGCTCTCTAGGCATACACACTAACACATTTCTCCATGTATGCTATGCATCCTAGAAGTACCAAGATGTATCCTGATGTTTGATATCAATATTCATGTCTAGTCTAGAAGCATGATGTGGTGGAGTTTGTGGTGAAGTATCCAATTTTTCAACAAGGTAAAGTGGAGCACCAAAAGTCTATAGGGTTGTTACAACCTTTTCCAATTCCTAAGTGGAAGTGGGATCATGTCAGCATTGATTTTATCATTAGTCATCCTAGGACAACCAAGGGACATCATTCTATTATGGTGATAGCTGACCATTAGGCAAAGTGCTCTCACCTCCTACCGATCATGGCTAAATACACTACAAAAAGGAAGGAACATATCTTCATGGATGATATAGTTTGGCTACATGGTGTAACAATTATGATAGTGCTAGGTAGAGGACCTCAATACATGAGCATGTTTTGGGAGCAATTGGGACACAATTGTGGTTCAACACAACCTTTCACCCTCAAATGGAGTGTTTGTTTGAGAGAGCTATAAATATTGGAAGACCTTTTGAGGGCTTGTGTGTTCTATAGTTTTTGGGTAGTTGGGATATTCATCTGAGCTGGATCAAGTATGTCTCCAATAATAGTTACACGAGGAGCATGTATATCACACCATATTAGGCTTTGTATGAAAAGCGTTCTAGATCTCCTTTTTTCTGGTTTGATGCATGTGAATATCACTTTTAGGGTCTTAAGTCACTATAGGAGACAACAAAAGGGATCAAGGTGACCAGATGATATTTGAAGGCGATACATGATAGACTGGAGTCATTTGTCAAAAATCGGCATAGATCATTGGTTTTGACGTTGGAGATTGTATGTATGTCAAGTTCTTACCTTGGAGAGGTATTTTGAGATTTTCTAAGAGGGTTAAGTTGGCTCCCAAGTTCATGGGACATTATCCTGTCATAAATCAAGTTGCTAAGGTGGCATACACATTGGAGTTTCCACTAGAGTTGCACATGTTGCACAACTTCTTCCACGTGTCTATCCTAAGGAAGTGTTATCCAGATATTGAGAAAACTGTCTAGCCACTAGAGACTCACTTAGATGATGGTATCTCTTATGTAGAAGGTTCGGTCTTGATCCTGAATAGGTGCATTCAGAATTTGAGAAAGAAGGACATAACTCTTGAGAAGGTTTTACGACATCGTTGTGGTTTGGAAGAAGCCATGTTGGAGTTAGAGGATGAGATGTGTAGGAAGTACCCAATTTTGTTTTCTTAAGACTTTTGGAGAAAATCTTTGTTAATGGTTTTCATTCATAAGGTCCTTAACCTAGCTTAACATATAAACATGTTTGATAATCTTATTCGGCTTCTCAATTAAGTTGTATCTCTATTTTGACTAAATTTGCTCTTTGTTTGCCCTTAGTATGCGATTTCATGTACTTTTGTAGAATAATGTATAAATTCACCATAATTAAGGATATAATTGCAAAATGTGTTCAATTTCCTAAGTACAAGTTCTCTTTCATGATCTTACTTGTTTGTATGACCTTTGGATGCTTTTAAACTTAGACTAATTAGTGTTTTCGTCCCTAGATTTCTAATTGGCGGTCTAAGTGTAGTGGTGGTGGTTGACATGGATGATTTTGATGGCCTTGCAAACTGAACAAGGTTTTGAGTGAGAAAACTGATAAGAACTTCTAGTGAAAAGTTGACAAAGTTTCTCGGTTTGCCAACCAATGAGAATTCTAGTTTTGCAAAATGATGAGGAGCATGGCTATGTAAATCTATGAAGCTTTGGACATGCAAATCGATGAAGTTCTTGGACTTACAAATGACGAGAACTCCATACAATGGAATTGATGAAGTAGTAGTTGGACAACTGATAAGAAGGTAGATGGGTCAACTAATGATAGACCAAACAAATTGGCAGCTCTTTGAGTTGAGGGATGTTTAAACCTTTTGACATCTTAACGATGTAGATACCCCTCCCCCTTTGACTAAGCAGAGATTTTCCCTACTTTTTTTTGGGTGTCCTTTTCATGAAAAACAACTTGTGTCATATACAATAGATGGTATATGAGGCCAAATGCATAAATCTAGCACTAAATTTAGAAGCAAAGCCTTGCCCCCAAAATCCCAATACTACACGTCTTAAAGTTTGGATTCAAGTTGATCATTGAAGGAGTAATACTAAAGTCAATCAATTTTGTACCTTAGTAACATGATTTGGTCTTTTGATCCTTACCTAAGCCCTTATATAACCAAACATTGATATTTTCTTCTAAATAAACCAATTCTGCATTAAAAGTGGGCAGACTAACAAGTCAAAATCAATAAAATTAGGTTTTCATCAAATTGGAGGCAAATGCTGCTAGAAAAACCCATTTTATTGGAAATTCATATGTTTGTTTACCCCTTCTGCAACCTAACCATTGTTGTTAAAATATTCAAGTGTATATAATTTAGCTGAGAGGATGACATGTGGATTTTTCTAGTGGAATACATAATTTTAAATTAGGCAAGAAAAGAGAAATGTGTCATGGTTGACATTAGTTCACTTTCAATAAATATTTCCCTTTTCATTTTGCTACAGTACGTAGCATGTGTGTTTGTAGTATGTGAGTTACTACACTTTTATTCTCTCCCAATACATGCAATTTTATTGGGAAATGACATAGTCTAATTTAACACATAAGAGAAAGATTGACTTTTCTCACAATCACTATCGTTTAATGTTGATGCTGGCTGTATTCGTATCTTAGGTTGTATTACATGTAGTTGGTCACTTTAGTGGTACTCAATTACTTTATGTAATTAATGTAATTGATCACAGATTAATGTTCTTTATGTTTTGATCCACTTAATTCCTTGTACCCCTTCCTCCCATCCACTTTGAATTTGATCCCTGGGCCTCGTGAACCACCCACCACATACTACAATCAATATCATAACTTCCCATGTTGGTTTGTGAAATTTTTTATTGCCATCCGAACGTGAGTAATGCGTTGCTTTAATCGCATATAATATCTATTTTTGTTCACGTTCCTACGGGTCACCAGTAATCAAATTAGAATAATGATAAAAAAATAGAAAAAAAGTTATGGATTGTCAAAGTAGTGGCACCCGAGTGGTAAAGATAATGTCGCAAGACCAAGAAGTAACAAGTCCAACACCCCTCCCTCCCACAAAACATGATGAATACATTTTCAATTTTTTCATTAAAAAGGTTAAGGATTCAAGACCCATAGACAATGTTTTCATTCTTGCTCCCAAACTTCTAAATCTTAGAATCTATAAAAAGCTGTGATTGACATTGGCTGCTTGAACTGAATTTAACATGACATGCCAATTTCCCACAATCTTAACAACTTTTGGAATACCGAAATTAAACTGACCTTGTTTTGTTTTTTATCTTTTATGTTATGTGGACATTTATATAATAGGTGCTATGAGATTTTATAATGTATTCTATGCCAAATCATAAATTTATAAAATGGCTTCATAGAATTGTCGACAACAAATTGGACTGCCAAGTTCTTCTAAATGGCAAAACTAATAGATATAAATACAAATTTATATAAAAAAAGTATTGCTGGTTTTTTGAAGGATAATTGTATAGGAATGCTAATTAATTGGACATTTACGGAAAATTGTAATTGTATAAGAATGCTAATTAATTTGACTCCTTTGGATGCAATTTCCGATAAGGGAAATAATTTATAGACAGATTAATGATAGTCCTAGAAAGTACATAGAGCGACAAAGAGAAACTCCCAACGCATTAAACAATAGAGTCGTAAGATATGGATTCGGTTCTCTTTAAGAGAAAAAAAATCCGTTGCTATTTTTAAGGATAAATTATTGCTAGTTAAGCCAACTCAATTTTGAATTTTCAGAATCATTGTTTGTTGTTTTTATGTGAATTCTCAATGCACCACAGATCTATAATGATTTTTTTTCTTTTTGTAATGTAATGATGACATCGTCTACTTCTTCATATTTTGATTTTAGATCATTGCGTTTTCATCATACAAAAAATTGACAGTTTAAATTTTAGCTCGCACTTCTGCAAAGAAGTTTGTTTAGAGATGCAAGGGTATTAAGCTAATTTTATAGTTTATAAAATTCGTTGTCTATTCCAAGGGGCAATGGCATTCAAAGGTCAACATTGGCCACAGCGGCTTACGTGCCTACTGCAGTGGTTGCACTGACAAAAATGTAAGCTTAGTTTGGAGAGGAAATCAAAAGTTCGAGTAGTTACGTCACTAAACCATGGTCATCACCAAAAGGAGCGGCTTGCCGCGGCTTTTGGTAGACCGGAACCGGAAAGGGGAATTGTTTCCGCTGCCGCGCGCTCTTCTCTGTGCATGTACTGTTCTCCATTCCCATTACTAACACCCAGTTAATCGTCTAACATGCCTCCACTTCCTTTTTTAATGTTTTCGGTATAATTAAAGTGTGTAAAATAAAACGCACACCTCACACCCAACCATTCCCTCCCTCTCTGCTGTAGTCTCCGCCTCCCTCCCTCCCTTCATCTTCCTCCCCTATCCTGTCACCATCACCTCCAATCGCATCTCCATCTTCTCTGAAAGAAGCTCCTCCAGTGAGAAGCGAGAACCAGACGATTAACACACACACAGTAGGAGAGGGGTTCCACAGAACTAAAAGGATACCGCCTCCTGAGCCGACAAAATTTGACTTTTCTGCTCCCAAGACAGGCTAAAGAGGGGGTAAGGAAGAGGAAAAGGGGCGCCGCCGATCGCCGGATCTCGCACCGGCCGGGGTGCCGATGGATTTGGACGATCTCACCTCGGTGCTGGGGCAGACCGGCGCTGATGTCTGGGACCTCATCGAAGGCGCTATCACCTTGGCGGCAAGGGACCATATGAAGGAGCTCACTGCCCGGAGAATGGGCATAATCGAGAGGCTGGTATTAGCTACCACAACGGCAACTGCGACCCCGCGGGAGGAGGAAGTGCGCCGATCCGGTGCTGGGGAGAGAGGGACTGTACGGAACAATGGTAGGGCTGTGGAGGAGACCGGCGGCGGCGGCGCTCGGGAGTGGAAAAGTCGGGGTTCGCCGTCAACCCCTCAGTCGATGCAGAGAGAAGAGGACGAGGATGAAGAGGAGGGAGAGGAGAGGGAGCATGAGGAGGAACCCGATGCAGATGAGGACGACGAGAAGACCAGAATCCTGGCCATCAGGGAGCACATCGAAGATCCCGAAGAGGTTGGTTGGAGAAGCGACTCGACGGACCATGATAGCTTGATTTTTTTTCTTTTCTCGTAGCATTTCCTGTGGCAAAACTGATGGTTAATTTTTTTTTTCTTCTCTTTCTTCGATTTTGCTCCTTTTACACTTAAGCAGGACGAGGACACCTTGATCACCCTGCTACAGAACTTACTGGACATGGACATCTCCTTCATATCGCTTAGGGTACTGTTTTCTGGTTGTCCTGGGGAAAAAGGACTGAAAGTTTTGATTTCCTTATTGGGTGCCATCTGACTTGGGCACTCTATTTCCCCCCATGCTCCCAGTGCTCTACATAACTGCGATAGTGTGTACTTTGTTCTTGCAGGACACTGACATTGGCAGACATGTTAACAACTTAAGGAAGCACCCATCTACTGAAGTCAGAAGAATAGTGAAACTCCTGGTTAGGTACGATTTTCTGCTACTAAATGTGACCCGAAAAAGAAGTTACTACTCTTGGGTCTTAACTATCGCTTGGAACTAATATGATGCGAATTAAATTAGGAATTCTCTTCCTCTTTTGGGTTCTCTTTTGTTGGTTAACTGGTTACACAATGCTGAAAAGATCATTCCATTCCTAACGCCAATCGTTCTGCAGGAAGTGGAAAGATATAGTGGCTGATTGGGCGAAGTTCAACATAGAAACTGGGAGCTCTGCCGTTGCTGCGTCTATAATTAGTATGTCATAAGCATAAGAAAGGAGAAAAACAAGAATTTAGAGAAATAGAACTATACTTTTAATACTTGTATAGGATAATACATTCTTATCTCGTTGAGAATTTAATCACTGGCAGCTGATGGTGACTCACCCCAGCAGTTTCCAGCAAAGAGCAGCAGCATGAATGGCTACCATGTAATTGATCACCATTGTCTTATTTATACTTTCATGTGAAGAACAACTGTCTCATTGACTTGTTTTCTTCTTCTTCTGATTCATCTTTTTGTTTGTTTCTGCTTTTTGTTTTCAGCCCTCTGATCATGGCTATTCTCCAAATCCGCACTGTAAGTTATTGTACAGTTTGTTACACTAGAACAACTTCCTCTTAATTGACATCTTCCCTTCAGTAAGGTAAAGTAACAGCTGCACATTGTTGTCTATCTATAATCCTGCAGATGGGATGCCCAGTTCTGAGAAACCTAGCAGGGAACCGGAGCCTTCAAGACAAAAGGCACCATCAGCACCTAGAAGGGAATTGTCGGCTCCTGCCAGACCATCCATTCCTCAAGCATCGACTGTTCAATCAGCAGTAAGCAAGACATACCAACTGCTTCCTTTAACCATTCACCTAAGGCTGTAAACTATTTTCAGTATCCTTAGACAATCAACTCCGCTTTCTTTCAGAAAGCCAAGGAACAGAAGGATAGCCTCATGGACCCGGAAAGGTTGGCGTCTGCCAGGAAAAGGCTTCACGAGAACTACCAGGAGATTCAGAATGGTATATATACTTAACCTCTTAAAGGTTCCTTTTGTGCTCATTTGGTGCCAGAAAGCGCCAAACTCGTTCTTATATTCTTTGGGTTGATGATGGCGGAAGACCAACCTGGTTTTTCTTCAATGAATATTACATCTATATATATGAATTGAATGCCTGACCTTGACCACTGACTTGTGCTTTTGGTGGAATTGTCTGTGAAGCTAAGAAGCAAAGAACCGTACAGGCCTTGGATATCAACGACATACCAAGGAAGAAAAACACCTTCATCCCCAGAGGCAAGCAGCAGGGGAAGCATTGGTGAAGGAGAATCGCTGGCTAGCAGGGGAAGCGTTGGTCAAGAAATATTGCAGGAGTCAAGCCTGGGTCCTACCTATATACTGTGCTGCTGCTTGTTTATTCGGACAATCAAACCCAACAACTGAACATTGGTGGAGTGTAATATCCCTTTGTTTTGCCCATCAGGGAACTAGTTCCAAACTGGACTAGTCATGTTGCAGCGCTCAGAACATAAATTTCTGATTGAAACACAACTGTTTTGTGTTTTGACTTATTATATGTTGATGATAATGATGGGTCATTATGTCATGTCATAGAGAATTCGTGTCCTTTTGTTAGGTATAGTTGAGATGCCACCCCCAATTCCTTAATGGCTCTGAAAGGTTTTAAAGGCAAATACAATCATCAGGATCTCAAATTTCACTCATGTATTCTCTCTGTCTGATCAAGTAAAAAAGAAACACCCCGTTCATAACAAAGTATCAATCTTGTGTGTTATCATACGTTTTCTCACAGCTGATATAAAATATATCCTTCTGAGGTTTCACTGTCAAACGATTGATATGATTCGAGCAGGTGGTTGTACTAATGCTTTAAGTTGACTTACAATCCGAAGTCAGAAAACAACATGATACAGAACTATGAGATAGTGCAAAGGTGTTCAAGAAAGTGAAGATGGATAGACATTGATGTAAATAAGTTGGTTGAAAGAAGAGCCATGGAACATGCGGAGTTATTGCAATGACGTATGCCTTAACTGACTGCGTAAATGGCGGTGCACCAGGTGAAAGCTATCCGTTTGAGAGAATTTTCAATGGAGGAACGAGCTAGCAATGCTTTTGACGGACATTCAAAGTCCCTGCGACCAAAAAACTTGTCAGCTTGTGTTGCTATAGAATGGGAGCAAGTCTTGCATCACATAAATGACGAAGTTCTATAGGGAAAAATTAAGATCCGTTCTGATAAGATTTCGAACACTTGAGCGCCCCCCACCCCCCCCCCCCCACACATATACTAGTTAATGCACACGTGCACATGCACATGCACATGACATATAAAATTTGTTAAAATTGTGCGGGGAGAAGACTCGTCCGTGAAATAGTTCCTACGGTAAAAGATATTTGTGTTGGTTGTTTGAAATGAGAGAATCAAATAACCGTTTTCCTGGGATGGAGAGAGAAATACAAAATTAAAGATAATAAAAGTTAATAGGAGAGTGTGATAATAAATATTTATAGGAGCAAAATTCCTTGAAAAAAAGAGAGAAGAGAGTGAATCAAGGAGAGCGCAACATCAAACTCGCTCTTTTTATAGTAGTATATATATATATATATATATATATATATATATATATATATATATATATATATATATATATATATACAGAGAGAGAGAGAGAGAGGCTAGAATACACAAGTAGTTTTTCATGATGCAATATTTTTTTCAAAAATCTAATCCGTTGATCTTCTTAAACATCTTGTGAATAGCTCATATACAAAATTTGAGTACATTTGGTTTATAGGTCATGTTATAAAGACCGCAAAAATTATGCATTTCAAATTAGTTTCGTGTGTCGATTTTGTTGCCCTTGGATGAGTGACTTACACTCATCCAAATGGGCTCAAAATTTGTATGTAGCCTAATTATAGTATGACAGTGAAGATCAATGGTTTACATTTTGCAAAAAATAGTCTTGATATGCAAACACACTTGAGTGTATTCGTGCGATCTATACACTCAAGTATATACATATATATATGTATATATATGTGTATATATATGTATATATATGTATATATATATGTATATATATGTACATATATGTATATATATTTACACACACACACATATATATATATATATATATATATATATATATATATATATATATATATATATATATATATATATATATATATATATATATATATATATATATATATAGTCAGGCTAGAATACACTCGAGTGTACGGATTGCACGAATACACTCAAGTGTGTTTACATATCAAGACTATTTTTTGCAAAATGTAAACCGTTGATCTTCAACATCATACTATAACTAGGCTACATACAAATTTTGAGCCCATTTGGATGAGTGTAAGTCACTCATCTAAGGGCAACAAAATCGACGCGCGAAACTAATTTGAAATGCATAATTTTTGTGGTCTTCATAACATGAGATATACATATCCAAATGTGCTCAAATTTTGTATATGAGTTGTTCACGAGATGTTTAAGAAGATCAATGGATTAGATTTTCAAAAAAAATATTACATCATGAAAAACTACTTGAGTGTATTCCGCTCCGGATACACTCGAGTGTATTCTAGCATGACTCTCTCTCTCTCTCTCTCTCTCTCTCTCTATATATATATATATATATATATATATATATATATATATATATATATATATATATATATATATATATATACTTCACGAAGCTCTGGACATTGATGCCTCGCTTACACTAAATCTCCTTATAGTCCAGTAATTTGTTTATATATATATATATATATATATATATATATATATATATATAGAGTCAGGCTAGAATACACTCGAGTGTACGGATCGCACGAATACACTCAAGTGTGTTTGCATATCAAGACTATTTTTTGCAAAATGTAAACCGTTGATCTTCACCGTCATACTATAACTAGCCTACATACAAATTTTGAGCCCATTTGGATGAGTGTAAGTCACTCATCCAAGGGCAACAAAATCGACGCGCGAAACTAATTTGAAATGCATAATTTTTGTGGTCTTCATAACATGAGCTATACATATCCAAATGTGCTCAAATTTTGCATATGAGTTGTTCACGGGATGTTTAAGAAGATCAATGGATTAGATTTTCAAAAAAAATATTGCATCATGAAAAACTACTTGAGTGTATTCCGCTTCGGATACACTCGAGTGTATTCTAGCCTGACTCTATATATATATATATATATATATATATATATATATATATATATATAGAGTCAGTGTCAGGCTAGAATACACTCGAGTGTACGGATCGCACGAATACACTCAAGTGTGTTTGCATATCAAGACTATTTTTTGCAAAATATAAACCGTTGATCTTCACAGTCATACTATAACTAGGCTACCTACAAATTTTGAGCCCATTTGGATGAGTGTAAGTCACTCATCCAAGGGCAACAAAATCGACGCGTGAAACTATTTTGAAATGCATTATTTTTGCGGTCTTCATAACATGAGCTATACATATCCAAATGTGCTCAAATTTTGCGTATGAGTTGTTCACGAGATGTTTAAGAAGATCAACGGATTAGATTTTCAAAAAAAATATTGCATCATCAAAAACTACTTGAGTGTATTACGCTCCGGATACACTCGAGTGTATTCTAGCCTGACTCTCTCTCTCTCTCTCTCTCTCTATATATATATATATATATATATATATATATATATATATATATATATATATATATATATATATATATATATATATATATATATATATATATATATATGGGCCCATCTTTATTGCCCGCGCGGGTAGCTACCCGCCCACACTTCCGACCACTTTTTTTCAAAAAAAAAAATCACAATTATAGATGACTATTTTGTCTAGCTCTCCAAAAAATTTTAGCCAAAAATAATATCATTTGCCCCTCCAAAATAAAAAAACCCATCCTTATATATATCTGTTGTATATTTTGTACATAGTTACTTTTTTGGCCAACAGAGTTACTTTTTTGACACCATAATTACTTTTTTTTACAGCAGAGTTACTTTCTTAGCCAAGAGAGTTACTTTTTTGACTGTCGGATAGTGAAAATTTAGGCTACCCGCGCGGGCAATGAATGAATGCCCTATATATATATATATATATATATATATATATATATATATATATATATATATATATATATATATATATATATATATATATATATATATATATATACACACACACTTCTACTTCACGAAGCTATGGACATTGAGGCCTCGCTTACACTAGATCTCTTTATAGTCCAGTAATTTGTATGTATAAAGCAGACCTATACATAGGAGGACAAACTTTTACTTCTTAAAGCCTCGGACATTGAGGCCTCGCTTGTACCAGGTAATTTTATATTCCATTAATTTATAAGTACAAAGCAGATTAGATTAATGACTAATATGTATTCTAGGTAGTTAATCTAAGATTCAATCTACATACGTACGATATATACAGATCTCCCGGATACAAAGGAGTCCTAGGATATTATCTAAAAAAAAGGGACCTATATGCCAATACAAATGAGCCTGTGTGCCGTTAATGCCAACACCTTAAGGCTATATGAAACTCAGGGTTCTGTGACCAGCCCATCAGTTGAAGAAGCGGAAACTAAAAAGACAAAGATGTTCCATTCTTCTTTTGTAAAAGAGAACTGTAAATTTATTTATTCCGTATTTTGGACAAAGGATTTGATTACACAACCTTTTGCTTGCAAATCACCGACCTGTTCAATACGGATCCCACTCTTTGGACTCATCTGGGTCTGGATTTGGTCATGATAGGTGTTTCCTGACGAGTGTTTTCCTCAACGAAAATGAGTACCTCAAGCACCCCGGGGGTCACGCGCATTTCAAGCACCTCCTGGGGCCGGTTTTCCAGACACATGGCCCGAAATAGGGTAGTTTTGGGTGGGGGCTGGTGGTTTGCGGGGGTGAGGTGGCATAGGGTAGGTCCGTGGAGAGAGAATGAGGGGAAAAAAGAGAGAAAAATTATATCACATATAACTTTTAATCCCTAGTGTATTTTTTGAGAAATACAACTTTTTGGATTGATTACGAAATATACAATCCAACAAGAATATATCGATATATTTTGAGAAAAATAATATGTTACGTACATTTATTTGCGCTTTATAAATTGGGTGCAATACACACAAAACATGGTGCATTGAACAAAGTGTATTGATATGACATAAAGTGGGCCCAATCACGTCTGAACTGAGCGCATTCAAGTTGAGGCACATTGAAGTTCAAACTGAGCACAATCAAATCTGAATACTAGGTGTATCAACACAACACTAACTGAGTGTAATCATGTCCAAATTGGGCACATTCAAGTCAAAGCTGGGGGCATTCAAGTCTAAATTGGGTGCAATCAAGTTTGAACTGGGCATTCAACTCCAAACAGGGCACAATCATATCCAAAGTGGCCACATTCAAGTCGAAATTAGGCTAGTCAAAACTGGGTGCAATCAAGTCTGAATAAGGCATTCAAGTCCAAATAAGGTGCAATAAAGTCCAAATTGGGCTCATTCAAATCCAAAATGGGCGCAATTAAGTCAGAATTGGGTACATTCAAATCAAAACTGATCAAATGGATCCAATCAAGAAGATGATGATGAAGAAGAAGAAGAAAGAAGAAGAAGAAGAAGATGATGATGATGTTGATGACGATGATGCACTCACAAGTAGGTACAATACAACATTAACTAGGTGCAATCATGTCCGAACTGGGAGCATTTAAGTCCAAATTGGCACATTCAAGTTCAAATTAGGCTCAAAGCCGAACAAGACTCATTTAAAACCAAACTAGGCGCACTACATTGATAGTGCGCGTAAAACATGTCAAACTCTATCTATTTTTATTATTTTTTCAAAAAATGCTAATATTATGGAAAGTATTTTTTGTAAGAATTCTAATGATTTTTATTTTGTAAAAAAACTATTTACAGATCAAAATCTATAAGTAAAAAAACCAAATAAAAAAAATAAAAAAATGGTTGTTTAAGGAGAGAGAATGAGTGGAGGAGAGGAAGGAGGGGGTGGGGACTACGGTTGGAAGGAGGCGGTTTTGCCGTGCGTGAAACGTGATTCACCCTTCCACGCGTGTGAGCTAAGTTTATCTCTTTTCTCAAAAAGTCCACGACAATACAGACACATGACAACTACCTTTCTTTTTCAGACATACAAAACTTTACTCAAACAAACCACATCTAGACATCACTCCCCACTTCACTGCCACAATTTGATGCACATGGCATACTCTTATTTGGAGAGACATTATTTTTGTTGTATTTTCTGTTCCAGAATTTAGTTTTTTCAGCCAAACATTTATCCCACATTGCTTGCAGCTGGAACCACACATCTCCTTATATGTGCTAGTGGTCCCCAAGAGGTCAGGACCTCTCAATGGCATGGGAATTTACGACTGATTGGCTAGGCTTGTGTATTTCTCAGAATAAAATAAAAACACACACACACACGTTCATTCATTCGCTCGCTCGCTTCACCCCGCTCGGCCTGGTCCGGTTCAGTTCGGTGCATGCATAGATTTATCCTTTTATGAAATATTTTATTTTATTTTGTTTGTCCCGAAATGACGTTTTGTTTTCTGTGTTGCATCGTTTGGAGTTCGGTTGACAGCGTTTAAGATACAACAATAAAACCTCTCTTGACTACCCATTAAGCCAACCATTAAATGCGATGTAAAAGACGCACGTTGGAGAGATCAACATGTGCGGGCAGTTACCATGGCGGTTCAGACACACTCCATATAAGGAGGCACCCACTCTCATTTGAGAGATATAACAGACAAGAGATACATAGAGAGATACCGAGAGACAATACTTGAAAGTAATTCATCGGTTCCTTTGCTACTGTAGCGCAGTTCCTTTATTACTATACTATTATACCTTTCCTGCTGTACATCAATTCCTTTGTTTCAGTACAATGGTTACTTTCCTACTCCACTACAATTCGTTTTACAACGGTTCCTTTCCTGCTATACAACAGTTCCCGTTCTGCTGTATCGAGGTTCCTTTCCTGCTGTACAACGATTCCCGTTCTGTTGTACCAAGGTTCCTTTCATGCGGTACATCATTTTCTTTACCCCACCGCAACAAGCCTGTTCTCCCGAACACAACCACTCCTTGTTGCTGTCTTGTACTGACGACTACTTCACGACGCCATTTTGCTATTTGCAACCAAGGGCTAAAGGAACAAGTTCATTACAGTACTCTCGCTTGCACCGAACAGTTGTACCAGAGTTGGGGTGGTTGAATCTTGGAGATAGACTACCCGAGACGCTTGTGCTAGGATCGGATGAATCTATCTTGAAGATAGTGTTTCACACACCTTCATCTCAGGCTCTGGAGTTTGATTTCTAAACTCATTCACCGTTTTCTCCGAATTTGAATTACTGTTAATACTACTGCTGCATATTGGTGGTTAACTGCTTGTAATTATCTAATTAACATCTATCTTACAACAACTCATTTTCTAACATTTTCAAGATAGATCTTTCACTTCTACAAATATCTGTTTAGATTAAATATATAATTGTCTAGACAGATCGTTTGCCCCTAAATAGTTGTTAATTAGATAAAATTTTAACTGCATGTTTGAGTAATATTGATTCAAAAACTATGCTCTCACTTGATTATGTAGCCTCCCTTCATCCAGAACGCTTTTCCGGCTTACACTTCAATCGTTGGCAACAAAAAATGTGATTATGGCTTACATCTCTTAGACTTGGGTCTACCATCTTACCACCCGATGAATCTGTTCCTGTTGAGCCTCCACCACAACCCGCTAACCTCCTTCTTGGAGAAGACAATCTTGATCCTACTATTCTTTTTACTGACTTATCTTTAGAGTGGTACATAGATTCCGGTACCACCTGCCATATTTGCTTTGACCAATCCCTCTTTTCTACCTATTAGGCCAAAATCGGCAGAGTGATCAAATGGGGAGATCATTCATCCACCATCCCGATTGCTGGCTTTGGACGTGTGTACATAAAGCTTACTTCAAGGAATGTCTTTAGATTACATGATGTCCAACATGTACCTTCTTTCCATAGAAATCTGATTAGTCAAGTAGTGTTGCAACATTCTGGTTATATCTTATTGTGTCAAGGCAATAGAGTTGTAATTTCTAAGAACGATTCTTATATTGGTCTTGCATACACTTGTACTGGTTTGATTAAACTATCTTCTGTTTCATGTAATGCTTCTTCTAGTAATGAAATATATTCTACTATTTTAGTTTCTAAAACTAGTGATGTTTGGCTAGCACGTCTTGGTCATGTGAATAAAAATATGATGAAACACATGATTCACTTAGATCTGATTCCTAAGACGCATATTGATATTTCTGATAGATGCCAAGTTTGTATGCAAGCTAAGCTTCCTAAGAGAAGCCATTTAAATCATTAGTAGATCGTAATACATCTTTTCTTGAGTTAATTCATACCGATGTTTGTAATTTAAATCATCTTCTTACTCGTGATGGTATGAGATACTTTGTTACCTTTATAGATAATTTTTCAAAATATTGTTCTATTTTCTTGTTGAAAACTAAGGATGAACAATTAGAAAAATTCAGAATCTATAAAACCCAAGTAGAGAAGCAACTAGAGAAGAACATTGAGAGAGTAAGGTCTGATAGAGGTGGTGAGTACACTTCTAATGAACTCAACAAGTTCTGTGAGGATCATGGCCTTATTCATGAAACTACTGCCCCATATAATCCTCAATATAATGGAGTTGCTGAGAGGAAGAATAGAACATTGATTGACATGGTCAACTCAATGCTAGCTGAGTCTGGACTTAGTCACAGACTGTGGGGGGAAGCCCTTCTTACAACCAACTACCTTATTAACCGCATCCCTTTTAGACACCTTGACAAAACACCCTATGAACTTTGGCTCAACAAGAAACCATGCTTGAAATACCTCAAAGTGTGGGGGTGTTTGGACAAGGTTAAGATCTCTGAGAATAAGAAGAGAAAACTAGGACCTAAAACTGTTGATACTGTCTTTATAGGATATATATGTTAAAAACAGTAATGCCAATAGATTCTTAGTAATAAAATCTAAAATCTCAGACATTAGAGTTAACTCTATACTTGAGATTAGACATGTAGATGCTATCTATTATGAAACCATCTTTCCTCTTAAGGAAAAGGTTCCTAGACAAGTGAGTGAAGATCCCTCTCCTTCCTCTCCTGTTGAACCTCTTGTAGTTCCACCTTCTTATGAAGCAGAACATGAACTCCCAGTAGATGAACCTCCAAGTGATCTAGGTAGGGGTAAAAAGACCAAAGTTGATAAGAACTATGGTCCCGACTTCTACACCTTCATAGTAGAAGAAGACCCACGTACCTATGAGGATGCCATGAAATCCATAGACTCTAGCTTTTGGAATGAAGCTGTTGATAATGAAATAGAATCAATTATGAGCAATCATACTTTATAGGAAGCTTAATGTACCTTGATAATTGCACTAGGCTCAATATTTCTTATGCTATAAATAGGTTGAGTAGGCACACTAGCTGTCCCAATGAGGACCACTGGAAAGCTTTGGTAAGAGTGTTTAAGTACCTTAAAGGTACAACTACGTATAACCTTCATTATACTGGTTTTCCACCTATATTAGAAGGACATACTGATGCTAACTGGATTGCAGATTCAGATGAAACCAAATCTACCAGTGGGTATGCATTTTGCCTCGAAGGAGGTGCATTTTCTTGGAAATTATCCAAGCAAACTGTGAGATCTAGATCCACTATGGAGGCTGAGTTTATTGCTTTAGATTTAGCTTGTTGTCAGGATGAATGGCTTAGAAATTTACTTATTGACCTGCCAATTGTTTCTAAACCATTTCCTCATATTTGCATATTATGTGATAATAAATCAGCCATTGACAAAGCTAAGCAATCTAAAGACAACCCGGGTAAGCGCTTTATGAGATTAAGATATGAAGATGTGAGAGATACACATCACCCGTGGGATCATATCTATAGAGTATGTGAAATCTACAAGTAACATTGCTGATCCACTTACTAACGGTCTAGCTAGAAAGCTAGTACTCAGTTCGTCGAGGGGGATGGGTCTTCTGCCCATAGATTAAACATTACAGTGGTAACCCTACTTTTCCAAAACTGGAGATCCCATGAGGAATTGTTCAAAGGGACAACTAAGCTGTCGTGTTATGCAGAAGTAAACTTTGGAGTTTTACTCCTTGATCCTCCCTATGGCGCTAGTGCTTCGACTCTGTTTGAGTATAGGAAGAGCTTTGCTCTGAATGGGCTCAAGGCCATTTATTGGTAGGGTATGTACCAGACATGATACCCTTGGAGATCCCTACTATTTGAGTGTAACCCAAGAGCCAGCGTTTATGTGAGTTGGGCATATTTACTAGAGCGCTCATGAAACAAGATTTTGCGAAGGCCGTTTATGCACAACACCAATATGAACTCGTTCTAGTACCCGCACTATGATTGTTTGATTTACAAAGGTCCAAATCAGGGAGTCTGGTTCAAGACGTAGTTCACCACGTCTCTCTGAATTGAAGTGGGTCATTCTAGATAATGGTTCAAGGCCACAAGCTACCAATACTGAAAAACATACTAATGTCGCAAATTTTATTATTTATTGAATTTCCAAAAAGAATTATGGAACATGTGGGGGAATGTTGTATTTCCTATTCCAGAATTTAGTTTTTTTAGCCAAACATTTATCCCACATTACTTGCAGCAGGAACCACACAACCCCTTATATGTGCTAGTGGTCCCCAAGAGGTCAGGACCTCTCAAGGGCATGAGAATTTATGACTGATTGGCTAGGCTTGTATATTTTCCGGAATTAAAAAAAACACACACACACGTTTGTTCGTTTGCTCGCTCACCTCGCCCCACCCCGCCCGGCCCGGTTCAGTGCGTGCATGGATTTATCCTTTTATGAAATATTTTATTTTATTTTGTTTATCCTGAAATGACGTTTTGTTTTCTGTGTTGCGTCGTTTGGAGTTCGGTTGAGAGCATTTAAGACACAACAATAAAACCTCTCTTTGACTACTCATTACGCCGGCCATTAAACACGATGTTAAAAATGCACGTTGGAGAGACCAACATGTGCAGACAGTTACCACGGCGACTGAGACACACTCCATATAAGGAGGCGTCCACTCTCATTTGAGAGATACAACAAACAAGAGGTACATAGAGAGATACTGAGAGACAATACTTGAAAGCAATTCATCGGTTCCTTTGCTGCTATAGCACAGTTGCTTTATTGCTATACTATTGTTCCTTTCCTACTATACAGTGGTTCCTTTGCTACTATACAACGGTTACTTTCCTACTCCACTATAGTTCGTTTTATAGCGGTTCCTTTCCTGCTGTACAACGGTTCCCACTCTGCTGTACCGAGGTTCCTTTCCTACTGTACAACGATTCCCGTTCTGCTGTACCGAGGTTTCTTTCCTGCGGTACATCAGTTCTTTTACTCCACCGCAACAAGCCGACCTGTTCTCCCGAACACAACCACTTCTTGCTGCTGTCTTGTGTCGACGACTACTTCGCGATGCCGTTTTACTGTTTGCGACCAAGGGCTAAAGGAACGAGTTCAACACATCACTCTCTCTTGCACCGAGCAGCTGTACCAGAGTTGGAGTGGCTGAATTTTAGAGATAGACCGCCGGAAACGCTCTGCTAGGAGTGGGTGAATCTGTCTTGAAGATAGTGTTTCACACGCCTTCATCTCAGGCTCTGAAGTTTGATTTCTAAACTCATTCATCATTTTCTCCGAATCTGAATTACTATTAATATTACTGTTGCATATTGGTAATTAACTGCTTACAATTATCTAATTAACATCTGTCGACAACAACTCATTTTCTAACAATTTTTACTAAGAATTCTTGTTTTGATCTCTTAATAAAATCAAAATATTATCTCCCAACTACTATTTTGTATGCTCTTAGCTTCTCCCCCTCTCCCCTTGTTTTGTTCGTTCTCTAGCAACATTGATCTTCTCCGATTCTCATCCCCCTCCCTACTCCTGTCCTATGTATTCTCTGTGACATAAGAACAATAAAACATTGTGTTCCACTCCAAAACAGAAAGCTAACACTACTACAAAAAATGCTTTTTACAATAGTTCCTTTTCTCAATTTACAACAGGTGTTAACCGTTGTATTAGATCGCATGGACTTATGGGGGGTTCTTTACACAACACGTGATCACATGTTGTAATAGATGTATTTTATACAACATTTGAAATATGTTGTCTTTTAAGGAATGGCCTGTTGTAATATGGGTATTTTACACAACATGTGGTGCACCTGTTGTAATATATATTATACAACAGTTGAACGGCGTTGTCTTTCGCTAAACACACCCGTTGTAATAGGGGTATTTTTTACAACATGTGGTTCACCCGTTATAATATATATTATACAACAGTCGAAACATGTTTTCTTTCACTAAACACACCCGTTGTAATAGGTAGGTCTATTACAACATGCATTGCACCTGTTGTAATATACATGTTTATACAACAGTTAGAGTATGTTGTCTTTCCATACATTTAACCATTGTAATAGGATTGTTTAGACAACATGGTGTGTGTCTGTTGTAATATACACAATTTATACAACATGTTATGTATGTTTTAGTTCACTAGAAACACCTGTTGTAATAGGTGTATCTTTTTCCTGACAAACATGTTGTAATAGGTGTGGATAACACAACATGTGCTGTTTGTTGTAGAATCATACATTTTACAACATATCATTAACTGTTGTCTTTGATTAGAGTTTGACAGGTCATATATCAAACCAATTGTATTGATCAAATTAACCATATTATTAATAAATTATAATAAATATGCAATTATACTTTTTCATTTCACAAACAAAGACATAGTTGAACCAAATTTCCATCAAATCTTGAAAGAAACTCGTACTAAATTTAACTAATATTAAATCATCCATACAACGATTCGATAATACAAAGTACTGAGTATCCACTCTAGAATCGAACTGAAAACTAACTAAAAAAGTTTCACACATTGGTCTATGCTAAAGAACAAATGTATCCCCCACATGTCACATAATTTTATGTGTGCTCAAGAACACATGTCGCCCACTCGTTTTGGACCTCATCGATTTCATCTTGGTTGAAGCAACGACCAATATACTTCGAATAATACTGCAATCATATGACAAATATATCAACATATTGTAATTTTTTCAATTTATTTAGAAATTTGAACAAACTAAAAGAATATAATGTTAAGTAGCTTACACATTCAGGAATATTTTTATTTCTCGCATCAAAGATGTCTTTCATATACTTCAACACATAATACCCGCAATCTGTATTGTTCGACTGCTTTGGACACTATACAAAATAAATATTAATTTGTTATCTAAATCATTGTGAGAACTTGTTAACAAATAAGAGGATGGAAAGGTATAAATAGCTAGGAAACTTAATAAAAGGTATGTGTAAACAGAATAAAAAATGCTATAAGAGTGAAAAAGGCATGGTTTATTGCTGAAGAAGGCATGGTTTATATGCCATACTGGATGATGCAAAACTTGCTCTTGCAAGAGGGGGATTTTGTAAGAGTGAAGAATGCCACCCTTCCAAAAGGAACCTTTGTTAAACTGCATCCTCACACGAAAGATTTTTTAGATATATCAAACCCCAAAGCTATTTTGGAAACAACTCTCAGTAACTACTCGTGTTTGACAATTGGCGACAGTATCATGGTAGCTTATAACAATAAAAAATACTACATAAACATTATAGAAACCAAGCACATTATATAACCTGAGCGTCTTGCTGCTCCCGCTCCTGTTAGTAAGGCATCTAAAGTTGAAGAAGCTCCGGAAAACACAGAACCCAAATTTAACCCTTTCACTGATACTGCAAGACGGTTAGATGGAAAACCTACGACCTGCTGCTAACGAAGGGGCGATGACGATAACGATGCGGTGCAAAGGAGTTCCCATCCCAACTACACCTACTCGCGTGCTCCCTCCACTGTTGTCATCCTCTCCCACCACAGCGTTACAACCTTCTGATATGATACACTACTCGATGTTCCTAGCAGCAGAGACTGAAGTGAAGCACCCCGGGTCAATATTTCTCATTGTACCACCCGCTCCCCCGATGAGATAAATATTCAGGGTCAGATTCGTGATGACGAAAGAAAGGTAACTGAAGAGACTAGAAAAAAAATCTAGGGATATTTCTACCAACTGTAAATATCGTGAGTTTTATTTTATTTTATGCAGATGAAACCGCCACCGTCATGGAAGAGGTACGGGAAGATCCAACAAGGGAAGAAGAAGAACAAAAAGAAGAAAAGGCAACAGCAGACCGGCTTGGTGAAGGAGCATAACGTCGGGAAAAAAACTAAGAGGACAATTAAGACAAAAAAATGATGGTTAAGGTGAGCAACGACAAAGGAGTTTTGGACCCAGGACAGTGGGTCAAGGTCAGAAACAACAAGGTGACATTGGACTCAGGGTAGTAGATTACTCTGCAGTAGATTACTCTACTGTCCAGTTCTCTTTCCTTCCACTACATATACTTGAAGTAAGATTAAGGCTGTGTTTGGTGCACAGTTATGGTGAATTTAGTTGATATGGATATATTACCCGGTGGTTTGTTAATCTTGTGAGAGATAACTGTTGTTTGGGACAATGATAAATAAATTAAATGGTAAGCTATCCACTATTTGGTACACAAGTAAGTAGTCTTTTTCCGTCTAGACAAAGTCCATTTTGCCCTATTGTTACATGTATCAAAAAGTTTGTTAAAGGGGTTGGGCTGGAAATGAATAGCTATGGCACACTAATCTCTTAACTGCCGTAAGAAATCGAGACGACACGTTATCCAGCAAATTTTTGATAAGTTATCTCTGCGGCAAGCTATGTATCTTCTAAACGGAATAGCAAACATAAGTTAACTTACCACCCATAATTTAATTACCGTATCGACACTATACCGGAAAAACAAACACTGCCTAAGATAGCATAAAAGTGTAATGAATGACTGTCAAATCAACAGAGGTTTCTTGATATTAGTATCACATATTTAAACAATTGTCTAAACAGAAACATTCTTTCATCATACGCATGTTAAAGATTGACTTGTTTCGAAGGGCCTTAGTATGATGAAGTAGACCCAAGACTCCACCGCCTACCTATGATGCCTTACCATGATATTAATATCCACATTCCAGATTCATAGTTTCCTGGTTAATATTTTTTTCAGCCCTTTCATATTTAACTTTGATTTTATTTAATTTAATCATATGATATCCTACATTACATTACAGCTAAAGGCTCTATGTGTATCCTAGGTAAAACTACCACCCAATTCAATTTGATAGACTCAGCTTTGTATTTAGCCCGGCCAAGAGTATCCCTTTAACTAGCTGAAGTTCACAGTATTGGCAAAGTGATCAAACGGAAGGCATAAAATGTTCATCAGAAGGTGTCTACCACTTATTGCATGACATAAAATATCGATATCTTTTCGTATAAGTGCCTAATAGATAATTCTCATGAAGCCTGAATTGTTTGTTTCCTCAAACTTCACACAACCACAGAAGGTATAGGTTAGTTCCCCGTGGTATATGCACTGCTACCACATGAATTTCACGAAAGACAACTTAGATTAGTATAAGGATACAAGTAGGAACGCGCAACAAATTTTCTGGTTTCTTACAGTTATAAATAACTCAAGTCCCTTCAAGGTACATTGTGTGATATTCTTCAAGTCCAAACATTATATTCCAAATGTGGATCAGAACTTCCATGCTAACAGTCCACACAATACAATCTGGTTTTGCACTTATGTGGATGCATTACCACTTAGAAAGAAAATTACAGAAAGCCAAAGCAGATCTACCCCAAAGTATTGATTCTCAATGTATTATGCTGATTTCATTTGTAGTGCACGATTTAGCTTGTCTTTCCAAATCCTTTAATCATGTTATTTAATTTTAGAAGGATGTTCCATCCTCCAAACACCTCATTAGTGAGAAACATAGCCACTACGACCAACACTCCCCACCATGCTTCTGAGTTCTTAACCTGAGCTCTCCCCTCTTCTTTTCCCTTCTTGATTCTAGTGTCCCCTTTCTTCCATGTTTTTGCCGCTCCTAGGCTGCCACCTAAGCAGCAAAAATGCCCAGAAGTGAGGAGAGCGGGAAGAGGAAGGTCAGAAGAGAACAAGGACAAAAAAGTCCAGAGTAAAAAACTAAACGTGAGGAAGGTCAGAAGATTAGAGTTGGCTGTTTTTTGTAGAAGTTGACACCAGTGATAGATATGATATGTAAATCACAATATGGACCCTATCGTGTATTGTCATGAACCTTGTTGAGGAGTCAAGGAGCTCAATGTACTTAGCTGGCTACCTAGGCGGCTAGGCGCTCATACTTGTTCTATATATTCCATATACTGTATCATATGTTTAAAATACTAATAGGTACCTCATGGATTCTTTTCATGCCCATTACCCCTAAAAGAACAAGTAGGAACATCACACAAACCTTACAATGCACAAATATTAACAGGAGTATAATCAAACATATCAATTCTATGCAAGATTTTATCAACATAGTGAGTTTGATTAAGTACATAACCAAAAGTAGATCTACTCAACTTAATACCAAGTATTACATCAGCAAGTCCTAAATCTTTCATATCAAAATTGCTAGCAAGAAAAGATTTAATTTCAGATATAATTTCAGAATTAGATCCAAATAACAATATAGCATCTACATATAAACACATTATTATGTAGGCATCATCAACAATTTTAGAATGAATACAACGATCAGATTCATTCACAATAAATCTGGCAAATAAAACAATTTTATCAAACTTATCATTCCACTGTTTAGGTGCTTGTTTCAGTCCATACAAGGACTTGACAAGTCTACAAACTTTGTGTTCTTGTCTAGGTGCTACAAAGCCTTCGAGTTGATCCATATAAATCTCTTCTTCAAGATCTCCATTCAAGAAGGTTGTCTTGACATCCATCTTATAGATTTCAAGCTTATGGATCGCAACTAAAGCAACTAGGACACGGATGGAAGAGATTTTAGTTATAGGAGTATATGTGTCAAAGTAATCAAATCCTTCGTTCTGACTAAATCCTTTGGCTACTAGCCTAGCCTTAAACTTATCAATGGAACCATCTGCCCTCATCTTCTTTCTAAACACCCATTTACATCCAATAGTCTTGCAGCCACATCAAATAACAGAGAAAAATATTAAGTGGAAAATAAATTTCCATGATGGTCACCACCCCCTCCAAGTTTGTGCTCAGACACCCATCTTAACAACCATGTTCCAAAACCAGAATAGTATTCAAGAGGCAATCGAGAAAAAAGGACAAAGAAAACAGTCATGATTGCCTCTGCATACACCTTCATAGCAGATTGGCGACTTCATACAAATGATTGACACACTGGAAATATGCCTCATCCAAATGACTGAGAACATGTGCATCCACTAAAACTTCTACAAAAAGATCTTTTTCTAGTTCTTATAGGTTTACTTATGCTAATTTAAATTGGTTTCACAGTTTTATCTACTTTACATCTGTTTTATGATTTTAGCACAAAAGAAGTTACTAATCAAGTAATCATACACCTATCATTATCTAGATCCACTCAAACAATTGCAATGCATCAAAATGGTAAATTACCTTGATAATTTCCCATTTCAAATTCTTCCTATATTGCACATCTCTCTTTTGATAAACTTTATGAGTCCAAGTCATCTTCTCCAAGCTGAATTCCTAGATGGAATGTAGAGTTGCACAATTGCTTTCGAAAATGGTACATGCATATAAGGAGAGAGTTTAGATAGAAATGGGCTATGATTGAGTCAGGTTTGCCAAAAGGGGTACCTAGAATTTTGCCATGGGATCACATTCCTTGTTATCATTGATGTTTGTTGGCATGGGTAGGATTTTATCAGTATCTATAGGACTTATCCACATATATATCATTTTTTCTTATTCATTGTATTCATTATTCATTCCACATTAGGAAATTTTGTCTAATTCCACATGGTGAAAATTATTGCTGCCCATTGTGTCTTCCTTACTGCACTAATTTCACACATCAGGAACTTTTGATGATCCACCTTTGTATCTATAAAAAGGTTCTTACATCCATTTGGTAGATAATTTGTTGTTTCAAATATTCCACACCAAAGCTACATTAGGCTATCTATCTTGTCTCATCAGTGCCAAACACTTCCCTTTAGTAGAGTCTAATCCCTTTAGTAGTGTCTATTCCACACCAAATCATCAAATTGTACTAAAATTATGAAATAAAGTTCCAACTCTTCCCTTTAGTAGAGTCTAATCGGAATTTGAGGACTCTTAATTAAGTTGCTCCAATAATTACTAAACATATTTGTAATGCTCAAATTGGTATTTTGGAAACTTAAAATAGTAAATAATGACATAAAGTTGTGCATTGTTTATGTCTTGACTACTTTTATATAAGCATCAGTAAGGCATTATTATCTTAATAGTGGGGAGAGAGAGTGTGTGTGTATGTTTGTTTGTATTGTACACTTTTATGGGCATAAGTCTACACATATGTTAGGGTTATATACATACCTTTATGGTTCATCTTCAAAAGTAAGCCCTAAGCCATACATAAATATATCCAAGTTAAATTTTGTTAATTTATAACTTATAGTAGTCCATGTATAAACAGAAAACAGTTCTAAAGTATGATAGACAGTCTCCACACATCAATTGAAGATTTTTTATTTTTTGGTCAATTAAGCGTGTAACAATATCCAAGTCTTCAACAAAGTAATGGCGATCGTTGTAATGGCGATCATTCAAATTAGCAGGTCTAAATTAGTCTAACCAGTCAAAGATTTAATATTTAGTAAATTCTGCCCTTATGAGCCTTACATTATATTGAGTATTAACAGTTCTAAATATAGATACTATGATCTTATATACTCTGATTATTAAAAAGTCTAATAATGACTGAATGTGATAAATTAAAAGGACAAACCAAGGCAAAACCTCAAAATGAACATTTTAGGGTACTAATCTCTAAAATCAGAGCGTTAGGCAATCTAACATGGACAATAGTCCTTAGGAGGAACACTTGAACCCTAAAACACACCTTAAAACCCATAAATAGGTGTGCAAACCAACAAAAATGGGCCAAGGAACATATAGGTCATAAGACAGGTCCTGGAACACTCCCTTGGGGTGTCTGGACACCTAGGTGTGCTCCCACGGCCCAGTAACTCTTAATGATCCTCTCTAACTAAATGGGGTCCTAAGACTGGTCATAAGACAGGTCCTGCCATTTCTTAAGCAAAGCATCACTGACTGTCATCTCATCTAAGCCTCAATGGGGTCAGCTACATATATCCTTTATTTTTATTATAAGTAACATATGTCATACAGATAAACTTAATGCTATTATTTATCCAAGTAATATAGGTCAGATATATTAGTAAAATATGTATACTAACAGATAACTGAACAATGTTAAGCAAAGCATCACGGACTGTCATCTCATCTAAGCCTCAATGGGGTCAGCTACATATATCCTTCTTCTTCTTCACTAAGAACTGCTCCGGATAATATTCTAAATGAGAAGCAATGAATCCATGATGTTAATTAGGACATCATCTATCTAACCTTACAAAGAGCACATAGTTTGTTATCCATCCAATTTGTTAGAGCAGTTCAACTGAAACAATATTCCATTTTTACTCTGATCCTTTATTGAGTTCCAACTGAAGTAGAGGCATACGACTAGCTACCTTGAGCTACGATTCTTGAGACCCTGACCTCAATAGCAATCACTCATGGATTCCCTAATAGAAAAGAAGCCATGAAAAGGATCTCAATTCGATGCAAGAATAATCTCTGCCAGCCAGGGGGTCCAACAAACCACACTGACCTCAAATAGGTGCCTACTACTTGAACACATTATGTTAACAATTCTGCTTAAAAATTGGCTTGAGTTCTGGATATAGTCTGAAATATCTATCCTATTGTGGATATGGTTTCCTTAGTAATTCAAATTTCAAACAGTATGTTTTCTTACTTTGCTTTTGCTGATGTGTTCTGCTCAGGTTATATAGTCTCTTCTTGAACTATGGTCCAATAGTAGTTATGACCCTCCTGAACCCTTATAGTGGTGTAAGTTTTGAGATTTTGGTATAGGTTGTATTCAATTTTTAAAAATCTGGTCTATTTTCCGAACCACTTATTGAAACATCACTTGTAACAGAGGGTAGTCATAGCTGTCCATATTGTTCTAGAATTATGATGATACTAATTAAAAAATTAGAGGGTATCTGCAGTCTGTTCTTATCATTAATAATCTTCATATGCTCGAAGAGAGATTTATGCTTGTGTGGTTCCTGATATTTAGATCAAAATGAAATTTTGTATCTAACATACTACAAATAATTTAATGACAAGAGGGCTATGATATTTGTAATGATCTTTTGGCTTAACAAAATGATATATTAGTACCCTTTCCAGAAATCTAAAAGGTTCAGCTCCAACTGTTTCATAGTATACATGACTCCCTTAATAACTCTAATGTGTCTTACTATCTTGATGTATTTTTTTAGGTCTGGAGTTGACGGTTGCTTGGAAGTTCAATTTTTTTTCTAGACAGTAGTAGACTAGATAAGGGATATTAAAATATTAATTTTTTTTGCTACAATGGACCATCATTATTTAGTATCAAACTTTGATAAGTATTTTATCACTACAAAAGAGTGTAAAGACTCATCTATTGTTTAATGGGATATCAAAATTCGACATCTAATGTGTATTACTCCAAATTAATGTTAAATGATTATAAAAATAAAAAATATAGTTTATTAATATACATGATTCATTTCAATAAATTAATAAAAACAATGTCAAGTTATCGCATATACCTTCATGATTCACTAACGAGTCCCTCAGAAACTTCCTGAGATAGAGCATCCTTGCAAAATATAAAACATACATTTGTAAAAATAATAAAAACTATATATTGTGATGAAAAATCAACAAGATAAAAAATTAAACTTACAATCTTGTACACCACTTCCTTGACCTTGTCACTAGTAACAACACCAGTTTGTCCATTCTAGCTCTTTTCCATAATTCTGCTCTAGAAATCTTTGAAATAACCAGATCTAAACTATTCTCACTGATCTATTTATAATATGATAAAACCACAATACTTTTATACCTCTATATGAAATTTCACAAATTGCTTTAAAACGAATCAAATCTTACAATTTCTTGTTCTAGGCCAACATATCCCTTACGAGAAATTCTAGGCCGATACTCAATCTTTGACGATAATTCCCACCAATTTTTTTTGTTTTTTGGATCCAATGCCACATTGTGAAGGATAATTGGCTCAAAACCAATTTGAATCAACCAATGACATATTGTCCCCTAGAAATTGGATGCCACCAAGATTGCATTGTGTCCATGATTTACTACAAAAAGAATAGCTAACAAGACACAATGGGAAAAGCTGAATTAAATGGGCACGTCTCAACAAAGGACAGTTAATGCAAACATGGATAGAAAAGCATGATCTTTTTGTATGTACATAATTAATGGGAATACCTCAATAATAAGATCCACTTATAGTACGACATTCACATGGAATTCTTCATGCCAGGACAACCATAGTGTAACACGAATTATTAAAAAAATAAAATAAGAAGGTTTTTGCATACCTGAATAAATTCATAACATATTTAGCTAGATTCATACTAATGACAAATGACCTTAACTAGAACCCAACTAGAATGTATGTTGGAAAAAAGGATGAAAAAAATTGATAGGTATACACCAATAATGAGTTAATGTTAAGGAAAGGCATACCAATATAGGGCTTAGATTTTAATTACTTTTTTAGAATTTGTTAGACTAGGTCTAATAACCATTGACCTAATAAGAAGTGTATTGATATGTAACATGCTAGTGCAACTGGATGTCAGGCCCTAGTAGGATTAATTGACTAACTTTCCATCGACATCCACTTATTTATCAAATAGATTAATCCTAGGTCCACAATAATCAATGAATGCATATCAATCTAGGCATTTAATGGTCAAGGAATCAGTACCATATGACACTACATGGTCAAGGAATTCATACCATATGGAAAATTAGACCCATATAAAAATTAGAAACATGGCTAGCAAATGCATGGAAAATGAAAGTCAGAACCCCCATTATGGATCAAAGTCCAATTCACCATAGGAATGATTGGATGTTGGGGTATTAGTGAATTAGGTATATAAAGAAATGATCAACCATAATGTGGTCAGGTCAAAAATATAATGTTTACTATAGTTGAATCTACTAGCAAAAATATAATGGCTACAATCTAGTAGATATATACACCCTTTCATCAGCTACTGCACGTAATGGATTATCAACTGCATAAGGTGTTACACACACAAACATTGTGGAACCATCGATTCTCCATTTTTTAAGGTATCCAGGGGAAACCATCGGTTGGTCTTTCTCCTCTAACCATCGATTGTCTAACTCCTAAGTAAATCCATCATGTGTTTGATCTTACTTGACAAACCATTAGTTTGTGATCATATACTTAACTCTAAAATATGAAATTAATTTTTGGCCTAACCCTACAAGAGATACACAAGTATCCACATAGAAAATAATTATTAAAATGGAAGGTAATACAGGCAAAAAACAAGGCACCAAAAAGGGTCTGTCCAGTCAAGAAAGTGAGTCCAACAAAATTATAGCCAACATGACTTAGGAAGAAATATATAGAATTGAACGATTAAAAGATGAAGAAGTTTCTTATATCAAGATCCACATGGAGCCTAACCAGAAAGTATTAGATCCAAGTCATAGTAGATAGACTCAAAATGATATATGAGCCAATTCCTAAAGAATCCTCCAACTAGGTTGAGTCTAGGAGGACTGAGAATTCTGAATATATGCCATCTAATGAAGTCTAGAATCCCAAGAAAAGGAGGGAACCAAGCCCCCTCCCCAAGACAGACTGAGGAAAGTGACCAGGACCTCAACAATGGATAATACCAAAGAAGAAGTAGTAACACATCAAGTAGTCATCACTACTATATAAGTTCTCGCCAAGGGTTGTTCCACAAACAATAAATGTGGTTTATAAGGAACAACCTGATAATTATTTCCTTCCCAGAGATGATGAACAAATGGATGTTATAGACACCCTAGAAAGACTGGGGATTCATCAAAGAGTGAAGGAGAGTCTTGAAAAGAAAGGAATCTACAAAATTTGCTTCAACATGCACCTATCCTACAATGAACTCACCCTAGAATTCATGTCATCTCTGAAGAAGGTGCCTATAACAAAGGAATAGGCAAAAGAGTGTGGGGGACATTACAAATTAGTGTGTGAGTTGTCAAAGAAGAATATATGCTCACCGAGAAATGTCTCAATTCCATTTTAATGGACTCTAACAAACAAATAGAAAGAGCCAATAGAGCAAAAGAAAATAAATAACTTTGAGGCTTTTTCACTGACCAAACATGGGAGAAATTATGTGAAGAAAGTCGGTATTGTTTGGGGCAGTGAACAGCTTCTATGATGGATTTTGGGTTCATGCGAGTATTACACAAAATCTTCTCCAACACCCTATTCTTCAGTACAGACACTTGGAACATGACAAGAATGGGCTTCCACGTCCTATGGAGAATCATAGAAGGCAAGATGATCAATATCAGATGAACACTAATTGATAGGCTAGTAGCAGCAATTGGGCCGCAAGGCTCTCATGACCTCTTCTGCATGGGAGGCTTGTCACTTACATCACTCACCTTCTAGGACACCACACTGAATTCAAGTTCTTACTCAGATATGACGGGTAAACACTAGTAAAGCCAAGTATCTTACCACCACCAATGTCTTGAAGAGGCAGAAGCTAAAATATTTCTACTGATTCTACAAATCTAATGATTTTTGCCCCCCCCCCCCCCAAAATGTGCAATTTGATTATGAAAAACTCATATTTGGGGAGGATGACATCCTAAAAATGAAGGATACAACTAAACCCATCCAAACTATCAGTAAGAAAACACTGACAAGACCACAAATGAAGTAGGTAGAAGATACTTCTATAGAAAACCTGTCAAAGAAAAAAGTGATATTGCGCCTCCCAAAGAAAATGGTGACAAAACCAAAGAAAAAGAAATCCCCCACACCTGAGGCAGTAAATCTCACAGGGAATGAATCTGAACATTCAGTGATCACACCCACCACTACTATCCCTGGGACATTCAAAGAAGTAGTGGTCGAACCTCAAACAACTACCCATGACATTAGTGGCTTAGTGCCCCAAGAGAAGCTTTGGCTGGTACAAGATCTATAACGGATACAAATAGAAACATTGTAGTACAGACACAAACAAAGCTTGAATAGGAGAAGATGATAGAACCCTTCATGAACGCAAGCATGGCATCTCACCACACTGGTTTTAAGAATGCCAACATCAATGTTGTAGCTGATAATCCAGACAACCTAGGCATCAATAAAAAAATTGCAGATAAAGGAGAATTGAACCCATGCCCATCTATGAAGCTGCACCCCGTCAAAATATGAGGCGGAGCACAACCTACACATGAGCGGGGGACATGAAATGTCTGTCTAAGCAAAAGAACTAGAATAGCAGGAAAGCTGAATAAGGAACATAGAGAAACCATGACGAGCCTATATTGGGAGAAGATTTGTGGAAATTGGACAAGAAATATATGACCTCCATGAGATCACCCCATATATCACCGCACCTCCAGCAAAAGACGCTGTGTTGGAGACGTAGCCACTGCCCTGAAGCAGTCACCTCACAACCCAAAATGCCAGCAGTCAAGAGGACCCGATCTGACGGCCAGAAAGGGGTGAATTTTGATTGGGAACTGCAGTTCCTTTCATTTTCCTCCCACTTACGGAGAACCAATCAAAGCCTAAGGATCTGATTGGTTTGATGTAACTGTAAATTTCTAGGAACTTCTTTTCGCGGAAATGAAATTGAGTTCCGAGATAATGAGTTCCAGCAGATTGGTTTGAAATAGGAGTTTTTCTAAAATTTGACTTCCATCGTATTGGTTTGTTGTAAGTTGCTTAACACTATGTACATAACGTTCTTGAATCCTAAACGAGCCAGATAAATTATGTTCTATGTGTGATTTTTTTCATACGGTTCAAATAAAGGATACATTCTATTTTGATATTTGCAAACAACATAACAATTATGCTTCATACAAATAACGTAACAAACTTATTATAGTACTAATAACTAACAAATTAGCAATCTGGGATTTTTGTCGAACGCCTTCAGTGCATAACATCAAATATGCTAGTATATGTCTTTGGTATTATATCAAACAACTTCAAGGCATTAATGATCTAATAAAATAGAGTTGGCGCCATTGGTAATCAGATCTGGAATAAGGGAACACAAGTGAAGGACCACATTTTCTAAGAACTGAAGAAGAGTTTCCAGAAGTTGAGTTACAGACTTACAGATGATTCGTTTGTGAGATCGAATTACATTTTAAAATCTGGACGACGAAATCCTTGCTGCTCCGTCATAGTAATACCCACATTATGTACACGGTGCAGTTATCCCAATATGATGACAATGTAAATCAATGTTTCTTTCCCAAAAAACTATTGCATAGTTAATTTCAACCAATACGATCAACCAAATCAAAGCATATTCCCCAATAAACCATTGCGTAGAAACAACGACACTACCTTTCAGCCACAAATTCAATACTCTCAGATAAGACGATCAAGCCGCCGCTCTCCAACAATAACGGCCTAATCTGTATGACAGGATAAAAAGTAATCACAGAGAACAAGATAGATTGTCAGATCTGTATCTTGTTTTCCACCGTCATGAATCACCAAGCCAATCGCTAGACCAGGAGAAACTAGGGCATGACGAGAAGGGTCATCCAGGGGCATGGAAGTTGTTTTCCAAAGGATCTCAAGCGGAAGTCAGGAACATCGTGATATTTATATCTTCGGAAGTCAGAAAACTAAGCGGAACTCAATTTACGGAGTTCCATTGAACCAGTCGAGCAGAACTGGATGCAGAACTTGAGTTCTCCTATTTTCCAGTGAATTTACATTGAACCAGACCCTAAGGAAAAAATACGAACAACAGTTAAACTGACAAGCCAAGAGGTTACTGATGCATGGGTTTTGAGTCACTTTTATAGGCTTATTTTATATCTGTTTTATGCATGTATTTGTCATTTTCTTGATTATATTTGCATAATTCACTATAGTTGGCCTTTAAACTCTTTTTGCATCAAATTATACTTCTTTTATCATATTTATATGATTTTATATAATCTCCGAACTTATACACATGTTTCAACACTTTTTTAGGCACTTTTGCATTGTCCAGAGTCGATACTATCGATCCTGGTGTCGATAGTATCGACATTTTATCAGAAAGCAACCCCAAAACACGATCTTGGAAGGAAAAACCTGTATCATGGTCGATACTATCGACAACGTCGGGATTTGGCGATTTTCTGCACTAAAACGGAGCGTTTTAATTCGACGGTTGAGCTTTTTTGGAGCCGTAAAGTGGTCCTATGACCTAAGAAGAGCACGGTCGGCCCTAGAAGGGATCTCATATTGTGTTGCACAACATCCAAAAAGGAGAGAGGGAGAGAGGAGACAAGAGACGAAGGCCGTCAACCGAGCGATCCGGGCACCTCCGACGGGCGATTTTGCTGCCGGAAGACTGCAAAACACACGTTTCTCGAGGAGGATATCCAAGAACACCTTTGTATCAGGGGTTACACGAGTTTGCTCCATGTTTCCCATGTTTTTATTCTCTACTCCTATGTATTTTCTATTGTCAACCATGCGGGGCTAATCCCCTTTATCTTTAGGACCGGGAGTAGCCCGGGTTATCATTGTATGACAATTTTACCTTAGTAATTCATCTTTTATCTCTTAAATCCGTGGTATAATTTTGTTTTCTCAATTATATTGTTATGCTTGATCACCATAATGATAATCTAATGCCCTTAATTACTTTGAAAGAAGAATTAATGGTTGAAAAGAGACAAAATTTACATTAATTAAGAAATCCCTTGAACAAGGTGATGTAAGGTTAATGGTGGAAACCCAGAGGTTGTTTCTAATGCACCTAGTTTAGAGTATAATTTACTACGACGGTGGAACCGACCTAGACATAGGTAGTGAATTGTACCACGACAGTGGGCAATTCTGACTACAAACCACTACCCGGAATTGAGAGATGAATATGAATTTTAGATAAGAATTCATACAATGATAACCCGCGGTGAAACCGTAATCCTAAAGATCTCCACTTGAATTGATTAAACTAAACCTTTAATCGATTGTTCTGTTTTGTTTTATTTCATTTTCTTTTAATTTTATAACAACTTCCAACTTTTTAGCCGGTCTAGCTGATTGCGAGTAGTTAGTAGTAGTCTCCGATAATTCAGTGTCCCTGAGTTTGACTCGGGCCTCACAAAGGCCTATATTACATTGACGCGTACACTTGTGTTTGACACACGGTAAAATCGTGTCAAGTTTTTGGCGCCGTTGCCGGGGACACGACAATTGTCGGCACTACGAGTGCTGTAAGCGGCCACTCTAGACCATTTATTATTATTATTTTGAAATCAATTTTTTTAAAATTCATAGTCTATCTTTCCAATTTTTATAACCGTCTAGCACGGTACTGAGCTCAAATTTCCATTTTGCAGGTACGGTGCATGGTGCATACACGTAGCACCGACTACACGCAACATGCACTAGAGGTTCCACTTCCGGAACCAGACAACGAGGAGTATTACAATCACGACCACTTGCGAGACACAGATTCCGAATCCGAACAAGAAGAAATGGCAGAGGAACAGACGATATGGGAGAAGATCAAGGCTTCTTCTTCATCTGCTTCAAAGGGGCCAATCAAGAAGCAGACGATCAACATTCCAACTTACAAGATTGATCCTATGTTAATCAACTCGGTCAAGTCGAATGCATTCCATGGGCTCAAAAATGAAGACCCAGTCACGCATATAAGCCAATTTGTGGAGAATTGTGACATGATAAAAATTGACAGATTTTTGCAAGAGACACTCTACTTGAAGCTATTCCCAAGTTCTCTGGCAGGAAACACACGAGAATGGTTGCACAATCTGGACGACAGATATGTGGAATCATCGAACCATATGGTGGAGGTCTTCTTTTAAAGGTTTTTCCCGCCCGAGAAGACTAATGACATGATCAGAAAAATCCACAATTTCACCCAGAAGGCAGGAGAGACTTACTCTGAGACATGGGAACGGTTTCAGATCATGCTAAGGAGGTGCCCGCATCATGGGCTTGACAAGGAGAAGAAGGTTAAAATCTTCTATTTTGCTCTTTCCGAGCATGATAGAAGTAACCTAGATTCAGTAGGTTCAGGATTTTTCTTGAACAACACAGGCATAAGGTGTTGGGAGATCTTGAAAAATATGGCAAAGAAGCAGTCTTGGGGCGATAGGGATGCACCAGAACAAGTCAAAGTTGCAGGTGAGTCCAGGGCCATCAAGGAGCTGAATGACAAACTAGATCTTCTAGCCAAGAAATTGCTTGCCAAGGAAGATGCCGAATCTGATGAGGAAGCCCATGTCAAGTTTATGCAACCACAGGGCTATAGAAATAATGATTATGATTGGAGAAAGGATTGAAAATTCTCATGGAAGGATCCAAACAACTTCCTCCAAGATCCAGATGCAAAGCCGCAACCAAGGGCAGAGGACAAAAGCACCGAGTTGCTTAGTCAAGTGGTGCAACAAAATCAAGAGATGATGAGTATGTTTAGAAAGCAGCTGCAGTCCCGAGGTGATATTTTGACTAAGTTTGGACAAACACTGTAAAGTCATGGAGCACAAATGAGGGCACTAGAGATGACTGTGACCCAAATTTCCAATGAAGTGGCGGCCATGAAGCATACAAATCAACAAAGACATGCTGGGAATGCAGATGCTGTTCAAGCACATCATCAAGTGAAATATATATCTGTGATTTCTGAGGCAGAGCCCCCGGTGGTGGAGGTCTAGGACAAAAGTAAAATGATTTTTGATACGGAGGCTACACCAAGAATACCGTATCCTCGCAGTCATTATGGACTACCGGGCAGATGTTGTCCATTTAGAAAAATCCGCCAAGAGCACATCACGGCCGCGCCCGCACCTAGGCAAGAGGAGCAGGTGAAGGCCATGCGTTATGGTGAATCTACAGTCACTGAGAGAGGGGAGCAGCCACAAGTCATGCCATACATGTATGATGTGTCAAATCCTATCCTAGAAGGTGGCGTTGAAGAAAGCTTAGGGGAGGAGACCCCTAAAGTTCCATATGTGCCACCACACAAGCGAGCGAAGGACCCAAACGTGCCTTTCCCGGATAGTCTGAGGCTGAAGAAAGAGCATAGGCACCACAAGAAATTCTTGGAGATGTTTAGGAAGCTCCATATTAATATTCCGTTAGTGGAAATGATAGAACATATTTCAGCATATGGAAGGTTTATTAAGGACATAATCACCAAGAAAAGGCGGATAAAAGACACTACCATTTGTGTTGTTGATGAAAAAGTGAGTTCTATAATCCAAGGACGGCTACCAAGGAAGAGGAAAGATCCATGATATTTCTACATCCCATGTTCCATAGGCGGCCAACATTTTCCACAAGCACAATGTGACTCAGGGGCCAACATTAATCTTATGCCACTGTCTACGTTTCAAAAGCTTGGATTGAAGACACTAAAGAAATCTTCCATGACTATTGAGTTGGCGGATGGATCCATTGTGAAGCCACAAGGTATATGCGAGGATGTGCTAGTCAAGGTCGACAAATTCATCTTCCCTGTTGACTTTGTGGTCATGGACATGCATGAGTTGGAAGGAGGTGAGATGCTATTGGGAAGACCGTTCCAAGCTACGACTGATGTAATCGCTGCCATTGGGCGAGGTTACTTGACACTTGGGATTGGTGATGATAGAGTTAAATTCAAATTTCCAAATGAATCATTAGAGATATCCCTTGACAACCCAGGTTAAAGGTATCCTTATGTCAAGCCTAGGACATTAAACAAGGGCGCTTGTTGGGAGGCAACCCAACTTTTAGTTCATTTTTATGTTTGGTTATGTTCTTTTATGTTTATGTACTTAGTTTTTGCTTATGTTTTGATAATTTTTGTAAAAATGGTACCCTAACTCATGTTTTGAAGTGTGCAGAATGTTAAGGTCGATACTATCGACACCCATGTCGATAGTATCGAGTTTGGATCAGTAAACGCTGAAGAAAAGTCGATACCATCGACCCTAGGGTCGATAGTATCGAGATTCCTAAAGATTTACAGAAAAATTAGTGACAGTAAAGTCGATACCATCGACCCTAGGGTCGATAGTATTGACACTTTTGAGTTCCCAGGCTTTTAGATGCGTCGATTTAGCAAAATTGCTGAGTTTGGGTCGATACAATCGACCTTGGTCGATGGTATCGACACCTGCAAGACATCTACATAAAATAGGCCGTAAAAGGTATCGAAATGAGATTTTTTCGAACCGTTTTTTGCATAGGAAAGATGGATGAAGTAAATCACGTCTTAGAACCACTAAGACATAAAAATGGGCTACCAAAAGGAGGGAGATAGCAAGCATCACTTGGTCCACTTGAGCATCTAACCATCCTTCTTCACCACACTTTAAAGCGAACGATACCGCTGTTCCACCTCTTAAGTGAGAATGTTGACTATGAGGCCATAGTCATATTCAAGCTTAGGGGGGGTGTTGGAACAACCCTCTATATTAGTTTTTACTTACTTATTCATGTTGCTTTTACTTTTGAGATATTAGTTGTTTTTATTTCTAGGTTTACTGCTTTTGTAGGATCCACATCTATCTAGTGTAATATGTGGAGCAATAAATGCATAGTTTCAATTGGGAGTTTTACTCTTGGGTTGTGTGCACATGAAAAAATGAGCATTTTGAGAACTTTTTGAGCTTATTCTTGTTAGTAATTGAGTTGCATAACTGACGAAGTGCTTGGGTGAGTCAGCTTCAGGACATGGGGACATGAATGACCATCTTTATTATCTAAGGAAAAGTGATTGGCAAGGATGTTTGAGCCCAAACCGACCAAACACTAACGTGACCTTAGACTAAAGTTTAAGAGAGAAATCCTTCGGTTACCCTGTACACAAGTCTTTAGAGAGGGACATATGATATTTTCGGAAGGTTCTGTCAATTAGTCTTGTCATCTGATCCACTACAATTTCATTCACACTCCACCATAAGAAATGGGAGCACATTATTGTCTTTCACTTTTTGATTGCATCTCATGTAGATATGTTTTGCATTATATCTATTTTCACTTCTTTTTTTTTGCATGAAAATGAAAAAAAGGATAGAGTAGTTATACATGCACATTATCCTTAGGTGCGTGTCATTTAATTGCATAACTATCATTATGTAGTTGCATTTGCATCTTTTGAGCATTTTATACACCATGTATCTTATGTTACTTTGAAAACATTAAAGGTGGTGAGCTTGATCCATACCCTCCAAATAGAATGCTTCAAATGTATAATTTATGAAACAAGAAGTGAGCCCGACAAATAATTCATTGTCATCTATGAAAATAAGGGCTTGAAAAAAATTTGAAGAAAAATTGAAAAAAAGAGAAAAAAAAAGAAGAAAAAAGAATTGAGAAGTAATAAAGAAGAAGAGGGAGAAAGGAACATGTTCTCACCTGAGAACTAAGAAGAATAAGCACATGGTGTAGTTTTCTTAGATATTCCATCTCACCTTGAGATGGAATGATAGTGCATGCATCATTCCACCAAAAATATAGCATTAGGACATTTTCACTTGAATTTTGCATCATGATAGGTCATTAATTTTTGTATTGCATGATTGACTGTTATGTGCTTCCATCTATTCCACAACCACCTATCCCATCCACCCGTTGCTCTAATCGATATGCCACCCATGATATTCTCCTCAATCATTAATATCAGGAGATCTGCTTCCATTTAGATGGTAGTTAGGAAATGAGCAACGTAGATAGGAGATCACAATATGCATCAAGTATGGACCAATGAGTTTATCATATTACCTACTTTAATTGATAGTGTTTCACTGATTGGGGGACAAACATCTTTTACATAGGTCTTTGGTCGCCTGGATGGCAGTTAGTGTTCAGTGGTCAATGAGGGCCGGTTTGTGGAAAGAAAGTGGGGATGATGTAGATTCATTTCATGTATTTATGTCCTATTGCTGACTTATCTCAACCAGATACAAAGTTTTGTTGCTCAAGGACAAGCAAGGTTTAAGCTTAGGGGAGTTTGATGCATGGGTTTTGAGTCACTTTTGAGCAAGGTTCAAGCCATTTCCGGGGAGTTGTGGATACCCCCCAAAGTAATTCGTTCTCCGGCAACGGCGCCAAAAACTTGACACGAATTTTTTGTGCGTAGAACGCAAGTGTACGCGTCAATGTAATATAGGCCCTTGTGGGGCCCGAGTCGAACTCAGGGTCACTGAATTATCGGAGACTACTACTAACTACTCGCAATCAGCTAGACCGGTTAACAAGTTGGAAGTTGCTGTGAAATTAAAAGAAAATAAAACAAAACAAAACAAAATAACCGATTAAAGGTTTAGTTTAATCAATTCAGGTGGAGCTCTTTAGGATTGCAGTTTCACCGCGGGTTATCATTGTATGAATTTCTATATAGTCACTCAGATTCATCTCTGTATCCGGGTAGTGGCCTGTAGTGAGAATTTTCCACTGTCGTGGTACAATTCACTACCTATGTCTAGGTCAGTTCCACCGTCAAACTAGGTGCATTAATATCGACCTCTGGGTATCCACCATTAACCTTACACCACCTTGTTCAAGGGATTTGTCAATTAATGTGAAATTTGTCTCTTTTCAATCGTTGATCCTTCTTTCAAAGTAATTAAGGGCATTAGATTATTATTATGATGATCAAGCATAACAATATAATTGAGAAAACAAATTCATACTACAGATTTAAGAGATTAATAATGAATTACTATGATAAAATTGTCATACAATGCTTCCCCGGGCTACTCCTGGTCCTAAAGATAAAGGGGATTAGCCCCGCATGTTCATCTCAAAGCAAAACATGGTAGAGAAAAAGGGAAACATGGAGAAAAACGTGATTGAGTGGTGAAACCCCTGAACGGAGAAGATCCAGGTGTTCCTTGGCGTAGAGTACGCGTTCTCCCGCCTTTCGGTGGTGGAAAACGTCTTCTTCGGCATCCAGAATGACTGGGGCGTGCTTATGGGCTCCGTCCTTCTCTCCACACCTTCTCGGGACGTGTACAGCGGCTAATGACGTGATAGATTGCTCTTGGCCGTCGTCATTAGGTATAATCACCGAGTTAGGTCACCAAAATATCACAACCGTCAGATTTGGATCGATCTGAAGCAAACTTGTATCTGACGGTGTCGATACCATCGACACGGGTCGATGGTATCGACCTTGTGCGGTATCGTCTGGCCTCCTTTTCTTTTCTTTGTCGCGACTGATGCTAACTCGATACCATCGACGAGGGTCGATGGTATCGACATTCTTAGGCGTCAGTTTTATCCTTTTGTGTCACTGTAGCTCCACCTGTCGATAGTATCGACATATGCGTCGATAGTATCGACTCTCTTCTCGCCAGCAACCTGATGGTATATCGATACCATCGATTTCTGTGTCGATAGTATCGACTCTACGATTCTCCTTGCGGCTGGCAACCTGTGGTTGTGTCGATGGTATCGACAACAGCAGATATTCGTTTTTCCTGAAATTGCAACACAAAACCACATAAGCCGGAATAAAACATATTATTGTAATAATTTATGCTCAAAATACTGAAATAAGGGAAATTTGACATAGAGAAGGATCATAGACCAAAGTAGATGAATTATGCAATATTAACCACCAAAATGACCAATAAATGCATAAAACACAAGTAAAATATGTTTATAAATGCGACTCAAAATCATCGCATCAAACTAATTTTTTTTAAAAAAAAGAGTAGTTATACATGCACATTATCCTTAGGTGCATGTCATTTAGCTGCATTCATAATTCTTTTATGCATACAATACATCATGTATCTTACTTCTCCTCTAAGGGTGATTAATCTGTTCCCTACCTTCATAAATGCTTCAAATATTTGAGCTATGTAGAAAAATTGAGCCCAACAAATTATTCATTATCATTGGTGGATATAAGGGCTGAAAAATAAAAATATATATATATATATAAAAGAGAAAGTATCGAGAAGCAAGTAGAATAAGAGGGAGAAAGGAACATAGGCTCACCTGCATTTTAAGATGAGTAAGTACATGATGTAGCTCAGTTAGATATTCCGTCTCATCTTGAGAAGGGATGTAGTGCATGCATCATTCCACCCAATTATAGGCATTAGGGAATTTTCATGTGCAAATGCATCATTTAGGGCATTTTTGTTTTATGCATGTTGCAACCGTATAATGCTTCCATTTCTTCCTTAGCCACCCATTCCATCCACCCGTTTCTCGAATTGGTAGGCCACCGTGATTTTCTCCTCACTTGTGAATATCAGGAGAGCTGCTTCCATGTAGATGGTAGTTAGGGCGAGCAACGTAGAATAGGAGATCACAAGATGCACAGAGTCTGAACCGGCGAATTTTATTATGTTAACTGCCTTATATGATAGTGTTCATCAGTTTTGAGGTAGATATCTTTTATGGATGATTACTGTCGCCTTTAGGGTAATTATCATTCTGTGGTTAGTGAGGGCCAAACTGTGAATGTCCGGTGGGGATCATATGGTAATATTTGTTGTGATAATATGTTCTTTAGTTGACCCTAGCAATTCTATTCTAAGGTTTTGTTGCTCGGGGGCGAGCAATGTTCAAGCTTAGGGGAGTTTGATGCGATGATTTTGAGTCGCATTTATAGACATATTTTACTTGTGTTTTATGCATTTATTGGTCATTTTGGTGGTTAATATTGCATAATTCATCTACTTTGGTCTATGATCCTTCTCTATGTCAAATTTCCCTTATTTCAGTATTTTGAGCATAAATTATTACAATAATATGTTTTATTCCGGCTTATGTGGTTTTGTGTTGCAATTTCAGGAAAAACGAATATCTGTTGCTGTCGATACCATCGACAGTGGTCGATACCATCGACACAACCACATGTTTCCAGCCGCAAGGAGCATCACATAGTCGATACTATCGACACAGAAGTCGATGGTATTGATATACCATCAGGTTTCTAGCGAGAAGAGAGTCGATACTATCGACACATATGTCGATACTATCGACAGGTGGAGCTACAACCACACAAAAGGATAAAACCGACGCCTAAGAAAGTCGATACCATCGACCCTCGTCGATGGTATCGAGTTAGCATCAGTCGCGACAAAGAAAAGAAAAGGAGGCCAGCCGATACCGCACAAGGTCGATACCATCGAACCATGTCGATGGTATCAACACCGTCAGATACAAGTTTACTTCAGATTGATCCAAATCCGACTGCTGTGATATTTTGGTGACCTAACTCGGTGATTATACCTAATGACGGTGGCCAAGAGCAATCTTTCATGTCATTAGCTACTGCACACGTCCCGAGAAGGTGTGGAGAGAAGGAAGGAGCCCAAAAGCACGCCCCAGTCATTCCAGATGCCGAAGAAGACGTTTTCCACCACCGAAAGGCGGGAGAACGCGTACTCTACGCCAAGGAACACCTGGATCTTATCTGTTCAGGGGTTTCACCACTCAATCATGTTTTTCTCCATGTTTCCCTTTTTCTCTCCATGTTTTGCTTTGAGATGAACATGCGGGGCTAATCCCCTTTATCTTTAGGACCGGGAGTAGCCCGGGGAAGCATTGTATGACAATTTTATCATAGTAATTCATTATTAATCTCTTAAATCCATGGTATGAATTCGTTTTCTCAATTATATTGTTATGCTTGATCACCATAATAATAATCTAATGCCCTTAATTACTTTGAAAGAAGGATCAACGGTTGAAAAGAGACGAATTTCACATTAATTGACAAATCCCTTGAACAAGGTGGTGTAAGGTTAATGGTGGATACCCAGAGGTCGATATTAATGCACCTAGTTTAGGGTATAGGTTACTACGACGGTGGAACCGACCTAGACATAGGTAGTGAATTGTACCACGACAGTCGGCAATTCTGACTACAGGCCACTACTCGGATAGAGAGATGAATCTGAGTGACTATATAGAAATTTATACAATGATAACCCGCGGTGAAACCGCAATCCTAAAGAGCTCCACCTGAATTGATTAAACTAAACCTTTGATCGATTATTTTGTTTTGTTTTATTTTATTTTCTTTTAATTTCACAACAACTTCCAACTTGTTAACCGGTCTAGCTGATTGCGAGTAGTTAGTAGTAGTCTCCGATAATTCAGTGTCCCTGAGTTCGACTCGGGCCTCACAAGGGCCTATATTACATTGACGCGTACACTTGCGTTCTACACACGGAAAATTCGTGTCAAGTTTTCTATGATCATTACTGGAGCCAGAATTTCTTTGGGGGGTATCTAAAACCTCCGCCCATGCCCCAGTATGATCCGAGCTTTCAGGGGCAGTACCCATCTTGGGACCCCACAGCCCCACAGTACCCGCCTCCGCCAGAAGAGTAATCGGTACCTCTATTCCAACCTGTAAGATTATTTTTGACTATGAGGCCATAGTCGAATTCAAGCTTAGGGGGGGTGTTGGAACATCTATATCCTTTAGTTTTCTTACTTTTTCGTTTTTATTGTTTTGTTTCTTGTCATTTAGTTTTTGCAATCTTAGTTTGTTTGTAGGATCCACACACTATCTAGTGTAATTGTGGATGTCTTAAGTCTTGTGTCATTTCAATTTCTTGTACATGGGAATTAAGGGAAAATTAAAAAATTTGAGTGTTCACAAGCTTGTGTTGTTCAACTTTGAGCACATAACTTAAGAAAATGATTGGTTTTGTCAACTCTAAAACATAAAAATCACAACTGTACATTCCTAATGATTCATGAAAAGTGGACGGAATTGGTTGTGTGAGCCCAAACCGACCAAATGATAATGATACACTAATTTGAAGTAAGAGATAGCAACCTATTAACTACTACACAGGTCAGTAAGGAGGGACACATAATACTTTTCAAAGGTTCAGTCAATTAGTCTTGTGATCTTTCCACCTCATTGTTTTTCACAATCTACCATAAGAATTGGAAGTACATTACGGTTTTAACCTTTTTGATTGCATCTCATGTAGATAGGTCTTGCATTGTAAAGAATTCTCACAAGTCTTGCATGAAAATTAAAAATAAATAAAAAAAAGAGTAGTTATACATGCACATTATCCTTAGGTGCATGTCATTTAGCTGCATTCATAATTCTTTTATGCATACAGTACATCATGTATCTTATTTCTTCTGTAAGGGTGATTAATCTATTCCCTACCTTCATAAATAATTCAAATATTTGAGCTATGTAGAAAAATTGAGCCCAACAAATTATTCATTGTCATCGGTGGATATAAGGGCTGAAAAATAAAAAAAAATATATAGAAAAAAAGAAAGAAAAAGAAAGAAAAAGAAAAAGTGTTGAGAAACAAGTAGAATAAGAGGGAGAAAGGAACATAGTCTCACCTGCATTTTAAGATGAGTAAGTACATGATGTAGCTCAGTTAGATATTCCGTCTCATCTTGAGAAGGGATGTAGTGCATGCATCATTTCACCCAATCATAAGCATTAGGGCATTTTCATGTGCAAATGCATCATTTAGGGCATTTTTGTTTTATGCATGTTGAAACCGTATAATGCTTCTATTTCTTCCGTTAGCCACCCATTTCATCCACCCATTGCTCGAATTGGTAGGCCACCGTGATTTTCTCCTCACATGTGAATATCAGGAGAGCTCCTTCCATGTAGATGGTAGTTAGGGCGAGCAACGTAAAATAGAAGATCACAAGATGCACCGAGTCTGAACCGGCGAATTTTATTATGTTAACTACCTTATATGATAGTGTTCATCAGTTTTGAGGTAGATATCTTTTATGGATGATTACTGTCGCTTTTATGGTAATTATCATTCTGTAGTTAGTGAGGGCCGGAATGTGAATGTCCGGTGGGGATCATATGGTAATGTTTGTTGTGATAATCTATTCTTTAGTTGACCCTAACAATTCTATTCTAAGGTTTTGTTGCTCGAGGGCGAGCAATGTTCAAGCTTAGGGGAGTTTGATGCGATGATTTTGAGTCGCATTTATAGACATATTTTACTTGTGTTTTAAGCATTTATTGGTCATTTTGGTGGTTAATATTACATAATTCATCTACTTTGGTCTATGATCCTTCTCTATGTCAAATTTCCCTTATTTCAGTATTTTGAGCATAAATTACTACAATAATATGTTTTATTCCGGCTTATGTGGTTTTGTGTTGCAATTTCAGGAAAAATGAATATTTGCTGCTGTCGATACCATCGACAGTGGTCGATACCATCGACACGACCACAGGTTGCCAGCCGCAAGGAGCAGAGCAAAGTCGATACTAGAGACATGGAAGTCGATGGTATCAATATACCATCAGGTTGCTGGCGAGAAGAGAGTCGATACTATCGACGCATATGTCGATACTATCGACCGGTGGAGCTACAACGACACAAAAGGATAAAACCGATGCCTAAGAAAGTCGATACCATCGACCCTCGTCGATGGTATCGAGTTAGCATCAATCGCGACAAAGAAAAGAAAAGGAGGCCAACCGATACCGCACAAGGTCGATACCATCGACCCGTATCGATGGTATCGACACCGTCAGATACAAGTTTGCTTCAGATCGATCCAAATCTGACGACTGTGATATTTTGACGACCTAACTCAGTGATTATACCTAATGACTGAGGCCAAGAGCAATCTATCACGCCATTAGCCACTGCACACGTCCCGAGAAGGTGTGGAGAGGAGAACGGAGCCCAGAAGCACACCCCGGTCGTTCCGGACGCCGAAGAAGACATTTTCTACCACCGAAAGGCGGGAGATCGTGTATTCGACGCCAAGGAACGCTTGGATCTTCTCCGTTTAGGGGTCTCACCACTCAATCACATTTTCCCCCATGTTTCCCCTTTTCTCTACCATGTTTTGCTTTGAGATGAACATGCGGGGCTAATCCCCTTTATCTTTAGGACCGGGAGTAGCTCGGGGAAGCATTGTATGATAATTTTATCATAGTAATTCATTATTAATCTCTTAAATCCGTGGTATGAATTCGTTTTCTCAATTATATTGTTATGCTTGATCACCATAATAATAATCTAATGCCCTTAATTACTTTGAAAGAAGGATTAACGGTTGAAAAGAGACAAATTTCACATTAATTGACAAATCCCTTGAACAAGGTGGTGTAAGGTTAATGGTGGATACCCAGAGGTCGATATTAATGCACCTAGTTTAGGGTATGGGTTACTGCGACGGTGGAACCGACCTAGACATAGGTAGTGAATTGTACCACGACAGTGGGCAATTCTGACTACATGCCACTACCCGGATAGAGAGATGAATTTGAGTGACTATATAGAAATTCATACAATGATAACCCGCGGTGAAACCGCAATCCTAAAGAGCTCCACCTAAATTGATTAAACTAAACCTTTAATCGATTATTTTGTTTTGTTTCATTTTATTTTCTTTTAATTTTACAACAACTTCCAACTCTTTAACCGGTCTAGCTGATTGCGAGTAGTTAGTAGTAGTCTCCGATAATTCAGTGTCCCTGAGTTCGACTCGGGCCTCACAAAGGCCTATATTACATTGACGCGTACACTTGCGTTCTACGCACGGAAAATTCGTGTCAAGTTTTTCGTGTCAGTTACCTTGGATTGAAGGGAGCTCAAAGTAGAGGTGGGTGCGAAACGCTTTCTGGCGAAGAAATTGCAGAGGACAGCGACACTTTCTGGTGAATGAGGAGGCGGTGGTTTCTCCAGGGCAGCGAAGTCGAGTCGTCGTCGGTCTCTCCAAGGTAGCGCTTTCCAGAGAAGTAGTGGGATGGCGACGATGTGAAGGCGGTGAAAACTACTAATCGCAGCAGGAGTACAGATGCTCTACGGAGCTATGAGACGACAAACTGCTGATAGCAGGAAGGAGTGAATTTTGAGGGAAACGGACGCGCGGAGGAAAAGAGGAAGCGCGTGTGTTGAATTGTTTTAACCTATTTATTAATTAGATCTATACATGTACTATACATGTACATGTACATATATGTAATGTATATGATTCATGTAGGTTAATAATTATTCTGCAACAATATCGCATAAGGGTGTTAAATAATTGTTAGTTCTGGGTAAAAAAAATGAACCGGCCGAGGTTGTTTAACTGTCAATCTCGGACCCAATCTAAAATTGAATTTTTTTCGAGCAAAATAATTCAAAGGCTATTTTGTATGTAAAATAGTAGATACATATATATACCATGTAAATATAGAAGTTGATTAGTTACTCTGTTATAATATCACACAGGGTGTTAAAAATTGGTTTCGAGTCAGTCAGTTTCGGGACAAAACATGGCTCAGTTAGAGAGTTCAATTGTCAGTGTCGGACCCAAATGCAAAACTAGATTTTAATTATTCGAATGGTGTCTCAATTGAGAACGACCCAGATTAAAAACATTAGATTCGAAAGAAAACCCAGAGCCAGATTTGACAATGAATATAAAAAAAATCTCTGATTAGATGTTCATGATTATATTTCGTGTGATATAATATTGGGTGGTCAGTTCCGGGTCAAAACATCTACCCAGAGTGAAAAAATTGCCATTTCCATGACCACACAAAATTAAATTTTGTTCAATCGACCTCTCAAACTGAAACCAACCCATATTAAAAAAATCAAATCTCAAAAAGAACTCGGACCCATATTTGACAATAATTTTATATGAAAAAATAATTATTTGATTACATGTTCATGATAAAATTCTCTAATAAGAAATTGGGTTTAGCTCGGTTCCGGGTATATAAAACAAGTCAGAGTCTATAGTATAATCTTGGCATATAACAATGGATTATAGCATATTGTGTGACTATGGTCTATTACAACATGTAGCTATTACAACGGGAGACCAGACAGAAGAAGACTTGCAGCGGCACAAGGAGAGGGAGTGCTTGTTCTGGGTTTGGAGGCGGGACTTTGGCGTCGTTCTATTTCCGGAGCGGGAGCGAGAGCGAGGGTTTGGCGCCAATGGACTTGTTGTGATAAGCATGCTAACTACAATACAATCATCAGAACTGTTGTCTATCTCCCGTTGTAAAAAACATTTTCTATAGTAGTGTAAGTCACAAGCAGCGTAGGGGAAGAATGATCCCTTCAGAGGATCAATTTGAACCAAGCAAGATAGAGCAATCCTTCGTCTGGCGCGGGACCTTGTCGAGGTGTATTAATGATTTTACATGTATATTTTATTCTTATTTGCACCGTGTAAGTGCTTAAGACCTTTGGCGATGGCTTCCATAGTCTCCGAGGTGGTGAACCTCTCCTTATTCTAAGGCGACCAACATTTTCTACAACATGTGCAACTACTTCTATGACGGCTTCTATAGGCCCTAAGGTGATATTCTCCGGCAACGGATAGGGATCAACTCAATCATTAACATTATTGCGAGTCATATATCAACTATCTGAACTGGAAGGAGTAAGAGAACCAAAAGCAGAGTAAAAAAACTGTCTACCACCGTATGTTATGGCTTGCGACCTTATGTACAATCGAGGTTTTCATATTTTTTACCAGCATTCCCATTATGAAGTACTAGTTTTATTTTGTTTGCACCATCTTTCCTATAATCATGTACTAGTCTTCCTCTTAGTGATTGAACCAACATTCCTCACAACGATGAATGACAATGCACTAGTTTTGCCTTTTATTTGCACCATCTTTCCTACAATGATGCAATAAGTTTTGCCTATTGTTTGCAACAGTTTTACTGTAATGATTCAAGGTTACCATTTGGTTACGGCGTAATGCCCTAGACTTGATGGAGTTGAATGAAGTCAATTTTGTAGAAGAATACATAAAACAAATAAATAATCTTATTAGTTAATATCTAATTGCTTATCCAACCTTAACCAAAATCAATTTATTTGAAAGTAATTTCTAAAGTTTTAAAATTAATCTTTATGTAGACATGTAAACAGATCGAATACGAAGTGGATATTTCTATATCCGATATCTGAATCTAGAAAAAAGAATTTGATTCGATATCCGATCCAATATACAACATATATTATGTAATAATATCTGAATCATCGGTGAGCAGTAGCTCAAGTGGTCGCAGCACGTGGCACCTCATGAAGGGTCCTGGGTTCGAATCTCCCTGGTGGTATTATTCAGAATTGTTTCTCCCATAGCGCAACCTGCCTTTGCACGACTTAATGGGCTACACTCCTTACAAGATGGGGTTGAGCTCCCCAAGTTGGGCTCGGCACAAGCCTTACGAGTCTCCTGGGCTACCAAAAAATAATATTCGAACCTGATCTGACAAATAATATTCAGATTATGATAAATATCCGATCCGAATCAGGAATCACAAATGTATTGTTATAATTATTTTATATATAGAAAAATTGATATTACTATGCACATATATGAAAAAATATATATATATTTTCATATTTATATAGATAGATAATATATATTTAATAATATATGTATATATTTGTCAGATTCATATTTTTTCAGAGCGCATATAGCCATATCCAATATTCAATCCGAAATATTTGGATATGAAATTTGATACTCTAAATTCAATTCAGATTATATGGATGTCAGATTTTTTTTCAAAATTTTTGACTCGAATTCGGATCAAATGTGTGGGTTCCGTATATCCATATACATGTCTATCTTTATGCTTCAGGTTTTTTGGTTAATTAAATTTTCCTCATAATTCTTACAATATATTATCCCCACATGGAAGAAAAATCAATATTGTTGTTTCTATGCGACTTCCCATAAGAGGTACCTCTACCACAATAACATCCTTTGTTAGGATACATTTGATGATGTTCACCTTATCTTAGGAATTACTTGATGGTTTTAATGATGTTGTATTTTCAAGTTTATGAAAAATATACTTCCATGGCAAGTGGCATTTGGAAGGCGATAGCGTTGGAAAATTCTACTGGTGCCCTTCTATCCCAATTGAGAATTATGGTGTGTCCCTTTAGTTAATGATGGAATATTGGGATGGGGGGATTCACATAGGTATTTCACCCGTGACCCCATGCCATGGTATATTAGGGTGTTCATGATTAATATGATATCCCAACTTTCAATGGATGACCATAATCTACGAAGAGAGCAGGTTTATGAGAGGCACTAGTTGCTACAACATTCTATCTTATGAACAACGTTTGGATATGTATATATATATATATATATATATATATATATATATATATATATATATATATATATATATATATAGTCAGGCTAGAATACACTAGAGTGTATTCAGAGCAGAATACACTCAAGTAGTTTTTTATAATGCAATTTTTTTTTAAAATCTAATCCGTTGATCTTCTTAAACATCTTGTGAATAACTCATACACAAAATTTGAGCACATTTGGACATTTATAGGTCATGTTATAAAGACCGCAAAAATTATACATTTCAAATTAGTTTTCCGAACCGATTTTGTTGCCCTTGGATGAGTGACTTACACTCATCCAAATGGGTTCAAAATTTGTATGTAGCCTAGTTATAGTATGACAGTGAAGATAAATGGTTTACATTTTGTAAAAAATAGTCTTGATATGCAAACACACTTGAGTGTATTCGTGTGATCTATACACTCGAGTGTATTCTAGCCTGACTATGTATATATGTATATGTATATATATGTATATGTATACATATATATATATATATATATATATATATATATATATATATATATATATATATATATATATATATATATATATATATATATATATATATATATATATATATATGAAAACAGACTAGCTTACAAATCACCAGATTCACAATTTTTTTTAAAAGAACCAGATAGTTTTTGTTGGAACAACTAACCAATTCTAGTTGTTATGATTAAGCAACATTTGTTTATACTAATAACCAACATGCAAGGGAAGTATTAGCCTGCACTCACAAATACTAGTAAGTATTATTTTTGGAACAAATAACCTACATAATCATCTTATGTGTGAGTAAAAACAACATTAGCATGTTTCATTGGAAACTATGTAATAACATAAATTGTCATTCCCACATATTAAGCCATATTTGCCTTCTCATTTACCACCCTACTTGAATATCAGCCAAACACCTCCATTATTGAGGCATGACGCTTCAAACATCCTCCATTATGTTTTATATTGTGAATATATAGACTATCCCTCCGCCTTTGCTTCCCCATCATACTTGTTCTATTGCTTGTGGTACATTGTATGTCATTCTTGCTTCTGTTGTTGTTACATTGTGCTTGTCATGAATCCTCTATCCGTTCCCTTCAAAATTCATCTCTTTTCCCATCCCTCAACTCACAGTGACAATCTGGCACCAAAGAGAAAGTAGACATGGCAGAGTGATGCTTCTAGAAAGAGATTGAGGAAGCCATCATTGCCTAAAAACACTAGTCATAGTGTTGGTTCCTGCTACAAGTTCTAACCTTCTCCCGTCGCATAAGGTGCTGGTGATATTTGTATGGAATTCCTATGCGATAGAGTGAGTTTGTACATTTCCATTAAGTTTTTTTTAGTGGAATATAAGATAACAATTAACATATATTTGCAGATATGAAACTCTATTCAACGACTATTACATCCATCTCTAGAGTAAGCAAATGATGCCTTTGGAGGGGAATGTCTAGATTAAGGACACCGTGATTGGTACACATATCTACTTGCTCAACAGATGGGATCTATGCACTATAGAGGCAGAGTGAAAAGTGTTTGCCTTCCATTTGACATTCCTTTGTGTCTCAACATGCACACCAAGATGCTTTTTATTATCATGCACTAACTATCAACTCCAAGACTTTGCTAAATTCTTTATCTATAAAAGTTTCCCCATTATTTGTTTTAGGAGTTGCTTTACATTGTATAAGGATCCTCTTTATAATATTGACTAAGGTTGAGTAACCATTTGTTTGTATATGCAACAGAATGCCCAAATCAACTTGGCCACACTTGTGAATCCTTATGATCAATGGAGCTTCATTAATCATGATCTCCAAATTGATTATCTTACACCTTCTTGCCGCTTTAACCAAAATGGGTACGGGGTGTGATTTTCCTATTACCAACTCCCTATTACATTCCTATTACATGTAATATTAGCCATTACCATAGCCAATTAATATCTTTAGGGGTGCATTTTTGAGATAAAAGTATGGTTAGGATTTACAGAAACATGATTCGAAACAATATTCCGTAATAGTGAATCCCAACCCATGATTACGTAGGTTTGCAATAATATTCTTTGACCATTATCTCTATGTATTTTCTTTAGTACTAATATTTGAGTTAAATGCATGCTGTACATGATTTCATTTTGGGATAAGGGCGATTATATATTCTACTATACAAGTTACTAGTAGGAGGTTCCTATATCTCAACAATATTCCTTGTGAGAATACTCATGATACTTTTTGGAGGCCGTTGGGTGAATCAATTATGGTAGGCATGAAACTCTACTTTGAGACAACCATGGGCCCAAAAGGGACATCCCCGACTTGAACAATTGGCATTGAGAAGTTTTAGATGTGCATGTTCAACCTGATATTGAAAAAATACATGTTTCTAATGTTGATGATATAAAAGTGGAACTAGCACATTCTTCATGAATATTGTAAGGATGGCCCACCATTCATTAGAGAGTTTGAATGAAGGTTGCCACTTAACTCCTTTATGCTAAACATAACCAAATAAAGAGATGGGTTTTGTATAGAATATTGGAAATTCCTATTTCATGCAACATTTGTTATAATGTAATCACTTTCATTTGGGAACATCTTGACTTTACGTAATGAAAGTAATAGCATATAAAATTCTTATCTTCCCAATCATTATCCTAACAATACCTATTCATTGTGCCATTGAGAAGGATACATGGTAGTAACAAGGTTTCAAGTTGTAAGCATCTAGCCCCTGTTTGGTTCGGGATCCCATCTGGATTTCGGCTTGTGTTCTTGTGCCACATCAACACGATCTAGTCTGGGTTGGCAAGATGCGTGTTTGGTTGAACATCCTGAAATGGCCCCATTTTGGGGTTCCGTTGTTCTCGTATCTAGATTAAGTCAGTCCTACTAGCAGTAGGATTTTGGGAACCTAGTCCGGATGTCGCTCTATCTTTTGTGTATTTTGTTTTATATGCCAGACTGAAAAACACAAGTTACGAGGCCAGTCCAATTTAATGATGGGATTGGTTTGCCAAACAGAAACATGATTGACTCCAGATAAACTAATCCAGATATATGGACTAACCCGGTCTAATCCAGTCCAGATTTCGTAATCTCCATCTCGAACCAAACATGGGCCTTGGGTTCAAGTACGTACTAACAATGATCCACTCTACAACTATGATTGAACAAAGTGTCAGATACCAAAATCTGACTTCTGGGCTCCAAAAATCTTGATCAAGGATTGGCTGCCTTTGAGTTTAGTTCAGGAATAAACCCTCAAACATGGCATACATTGTACCCTTCTAGACCTAAATAAGATGAATAAGCAGTTGGAATAAAATATCGATAAATAATTAATGTAGTTTGAAATGTGCTCAAAATATATATTAGGAATCATAGAAGTTGCTTGACCAGACCTTTTTACACATGAGCTTAGAAGGATGGACATAGAAACCAACACTACTACAGAAAATGATTTTTACAACGGGAGAAACACAACAATTCTATTGGTTATGTTGTAGATAGCATACTTATCACAATAAACAATCCTATTTGCATATTGTATATTGTATATTTTATACAACACAAGTTATTTACAATAGGCCAAACCCGTTGTAATATATATGATACTAGAACATGTGCTAAAATGTTATAATAGACTACAATATCACAACATACTTGAACCTATTGTAAAAGACCTTTAATTACACAACATATTGTGACCCGTTGTATTAGTCACATATGATAACATGTTATAATAGGCCATCATTACACAACATAGACTAATCCATTTTAATATATCATAATCACACAATATGAGTTCACCGGTTATAATAGGCAACATGTTGAAAGTCGTTGTTATATGTCAAGATCACACAATAGACTCAAACATGTTGTTATATACTATAATTACACAACATGTTGCGACACGCTGTAATAGCCACACATGATACACCGTTATCATAGACCACCATTACACAACATAGTCTAACTCATTGTAATAAACCATAATAACACAATAAGAGTTCACTAGTTGTAATATCTATGCGAAACCACAATCATACAACATTTTGTAATCTGCTGTTATATACCAAGATTATACAACAGACTCTGACAACAAACTCTGACTTGTTGTTATATACCATAATTACATAATAGACTCTAATATGTTGCATAATCACATTATGTCCTTATTATTCAACAAATCCCCTTAGTACAAAAATATAAAATCTTCCGGCCACCTTGACTTCTTTTTTTAATTTATGCGATGAATACGTCCTTTCTTCCATTCTCATTCATCTTTTCTCGGCCTCACTCTTACACCCAATCAGTCCCGTTATCAAGCCCGTACCTCAGACCCTTATCAATTTCAACATATATTCAGTGAACTTAACACTGAGTAATTCTATAATTAAGTCCTTAAAATTCTCAACTCTTATAAGACAAACCTTAACCTCACGATTGATTTTTTTATTTTAAAGTAAATGTTAAAGATGACTCCAGGTTTGATTTGAGATCTAATTTTCTCAATCTGGGTCGGTTTTGGATTGGGAATCCGGTCAAACAACTATGGGTCAGATATATTGACCTGGAACCGACTGGAACACAAATTCTTAACAGAGAATTTAATCATGAACATAATCTGAGATTTTTTTCTGAATATAATCATTGTCAAATCTAGGTCCGGAATTGATTTTGAATTTAATTTTCATGGGCCACCTTTAGGCCCTACGAGGCTAAGGCCTCACCTGGATTTGAGTAGTCAAACAACCGATGTAAAGTGGCCGACCGTTGAGGAGTTGAGGCACACACTTAACAATATAAAATGAAATGCGAGAAGGCCCATAAACCGATCACCATGATTGCAATTCCATTGACCTAACCTATCTTTAGTGGGCTATGCTTCTTGACATTGTACATGAGGCGGCGGACGCTGGTTTCTGATAGTATGTCGGGCACTACGTGGCTGTCAGGCCTGGTTTTAGAAAAATTATGAGCGGCACAATAGAAAGGGAAAGCAAGATACATTTTGGTAATCCCTTAAATAGAATATCAGCTGTCATAGTATGTATTATACATTTTACTTCATCGGTTAAATCTATTTGACTGAAGAGTTATATATATCACCATGCCCTCGTCATATGCTTCAAAAAATCACTCTATTTCATTCAGTTGGTTAGATGGTATTGTTTTTTCCCTTTCTGTTTCATCTGTTATGCGTGGAGAAATTTAATTGTTAGTACCTCTGATCTTTTCCAAGACATGGCTTTTAAGAAAAAGTCAAAACACCGATAGGTGATGGATAAATAAGGTGGTGTATCGTGGTAACATTCAATGGAGGATTTCGTATTTGACCTTTGTCAAGAGTCGTTTCTCTAGTTTGTTTACCCGTCATGTGAACTTGTGTTTTGGACTGTGTTTGGTATACAACAGAGGTTTATTTGTCATAGGTAAATGAACCAGTGATATATTAACATTGTGTAAGAAGACTTTTGATTGGAGTAACACAAAAATAAATTTAGGATAAGATATCGACGATAAACGTGTATATTGGTTGTGTTTATTTGGATTTGGACAAAGTATATTATGTCTTACAGTCGATTAGAGGGGTATTGTAAATAATTGACATCTGCGGAAAATAAACCTATCTCCTGCCACAATCTGTTTGTTGTGCCGTCCCAGTGGAGGAACGTCAATCAAATCTGTCTGGCTATTTTAACCAATGTTTGTTATTCCGACTAAAAGATAGTGGAATTGCTGCACGAGTAAGTTGACCAAAAATTATCTTGATAACCTGTCGCATCAAATCCTTACAACATGATATAGATTTATTTGTCGCGAGTGTCAATTATCCACAATACTCCTCCAACCGATTGTGCAATACATACAACATTATTTATGCGTAAGGTATAATAGACTTTGTCAAATAAACACATCCATCAGCCAACATACACATGTATCAAACGGCGGACGTCTTATCCCCAAATTTAATCGTCGTTGCTCCAAACAACGGTCATCTTACACAAGGTTAAGATATCACTAGTTAATTTACCTATGACAAATAAACTTTTCATGGTTGCATACCAAACACAACGTTGGTGTGGTAGGTAATCAGGAGAATTTTGGTTAACTTACCAGTGCGACAATTAAAATAGCCGGCCAAATTTGGTTACCGTGCCACCATCCGGACGACACAACAAACACAACCTTAGATGTTTCTCGGATTACTGAGTCGATCGAGTCGGAAGGCTTACCTTGTCCAATTAGGTTATTAAGTAGTACGAGAAAAAAATTTAGACATTATTAATTTTGTTACTTAGATGCGTCTTGCAAAAAGGTGAGATATTTATAGTTGTTCGTCTCTGATGTAAGTTATGGTCAGTAGAGTAGGATGAGTGATGATTGATTCAGTGGGGGGCGTTACATTAGCAAAAGATTGGATCACAAATCTATTGTGGGTCTAGAACTAAGAAAACCCAAATTGTACAACACAATACTTTTCTTCAAATATTCATTACATTAATATTGAATAAATATCCACTTGTTTGTGATTATATAATTTACTATGATGATTTTAAAGTTAAAAAAATAGATTATGACAAAAGAGATATATAATGACAAAAGCAAAACTCAAATCTTTGTTTCAAGAGATATCTTGAAGACCTTTGCAAAGATGTTATAAAGAAATAAATATAAATAATGTTGCCGCAAGTGGATCTATGTAATTTGTTTGATAAACTTTTTTATCTTATATATTTATTAATCTATACTATTTTTAAAAATGTATATTTCTTTTATATAAAATTATAGTTAGAAATCTTTTCTCTTATATTGTGCCTCGCCTTCTATAAAATCCTGACCCGTCCACTGATTAAGCTGCTGTGTATTCGTGAATCCTAGATAAGATCGGGTAAAACCAATCTTGTGCTAGATGGTCTTCTTTGTTATCCCTACATCATGCAAGCTTACAATCTAGTGACATCCACCATATTAGATAAAAAAAATTGCATTGTGTCGTCCACTAACTAGGAATACAATTCTCAATTGCTAAGCTTTCCCTGGCTAACGCTATAGGACTATTTTTAATCCAACAATTTGTTTCCTTATTTACAGATAATGTCAGTCACTCGGCTAAATCATTCACACTTTTGAAAGATTGTTTACTGAATGTAAATATGCCTAAGTCACAGACACAGTGACATCGAAAAAATAACAGTGCATATTCTAAACTTCTAGATGAGATTGGAAATATGTGTAACACATCACATGTCTTGTTTACTGGCATCAAGGCCAATTGCAATTTGGTGGCTGTCTAAACACGTTACTCTAAAGTAACAAAAATAACATGCTAAGTTCTGTCTGGTTAGGAGATGGTTGATGCAGCAGCGCCAAAGGAAGTGTTAGTTTTGGGTGAAGGCCAGATCTCTAGATTTTAGTCCAAAAGGTCTTGTTGGAGGCTGTACGCTACTCCATTCACTGCTAAGTCCATTCATGCTTAGTCAGTAGGTTGAATGCACTGAGAAATAACCATCATCCGATTAGGTACCTGTACTGTGTTGCATTCTTTATAAATTTAGTTGTTGTCTGCATTTCAAAGTTCACATTTTTGTGTTCTGTCCCTGTCGTGGATGGTGCCAATATTGTACTTTTGTGTTATTTGACTATCTTAGTTGCATGTGTTGCCTTCTTTTATGAGTTTAAGAGTTGTTTATATTTGCATAGTCACATATTCATGTTAAGTTCTAGAATCCTTTCACACTGATCCTGGGTAATAGATAAGTCAATCACTAATTACAATCAATCTTTGATATACTGATCAATAATTGATAATATAAACATGACCAAAAAAATAAGCTGATATAGAATTTTATTATCATTTCATTTCACTATTTCCTGTTACTTTATCTCATTGTTGTACTGAGTCCATATCTTAACATTATGTTCTTTCATCTTCAACTCTCCGAGTTATTCTAGTTCTCTTATTTAAATGTTCATGTAGTTTTTTTATTTAACTCTCATAGTTATGTCAATGCCAATAGATATAATGTTAATTATATATGCAGTATTCTAAATGTAACTTTGATCTCACATTTTATCTCTCTTGGTTCAATAAACGTAGTAGTTCAAAAGAAAATATGTTTGAATACTATTTAACCATTAACACATCAATATATTACTTTTATTTATCTCATATTTACTTTATATAGTGTCCAAAGCAGTCGAACAATATAGATTGTGGGTATTAAGTGTTGAAGTACATGAGAGACATCGTTGATGCGAGAATTAGAAATATTTCTGAATGCATAAGCTACTTGTCATATATTCTTTTAGTTTGTTCAAATTTCTGAATCACTGAATAAATAAGAATATGTTGATATAAATGGAATATGATTGCGATATTATTTAAAGTATATTGGTCGTTGCTTCAACCAAAAAGAGATGGATAAGGTCCGAAATGAGTGGGTGACATAATTTTTTGAGCACACATTAGAGTATGTGACATGACAGGGAGACATCTGTTCTTTAGCATAGACCAATGTGTGAAACCTTTGTAATTAATTTTCAGTTTGATTCTAGATTACTTACTCAATACCTTACATTATTGAATCTTTGTATTGATGATTAATTATTTATTAAATTCAATGCAAGTTTTTTTAGGGATTGATGGACATTTGTTCAATTATGTGCTTGTTTGTGAAATGAAAAAAGTATAATTTCATACTTATTATATTTTTTAGACATGGTTAATTTGATCAATAAAATAGGTGCGATATAAATATAATATGGTTAATTTGATGAATAAAGTCGGGTTCAATATGACCTGTTAAATTGTAATCAAATACAACAGTTAATGATTTGTTGTAAAAGTTATGATACTACAACAAACAACACATGTTGTGTTATCCACACCTATTACAATGGTGTGTCTGGAAAATAGACCTCTATTACAACATGTGTCTCTAGTGAACTACACCATACACCACATGTTGTATAAAATATGTATATTACAATAGGCACATCACATATTTATAAACACCCTTATTACAATAAGTGTATTTATCGAAATGTAACATACTTCAACTGTTGTATAAACATATGCATTACAACAGGTATACTACATATTCTAAAAAACACCCATATTACAATGACTGTGTTTAGTGAAAGACAACATGCTTCAACTATTCTATAATATATATTACAATGGGTGCACCACATGTTATAAAAAAATCCTGTAACAATGTGTGTGTTTAGTGAAAGACAACATGGTTCAACTGTTGTATAATATATATTACAATGGATGCACAACATGTTGTATAAAATACCAATATTACAATAGGCCACTCATTAAAAGACAACACATTTCAACTATTGTATAAAATATATATATTACAACCAGTATTTTGAAGAGCAGTAATTAGTGTACGGGCAGACGGGGCACCGAATATGTATATGATGTATGCGGGAGTATAAGAAGGAGTATAATCAGTTTTGGATTTTTTTAAATAAATTAATTATATATTTATATAAATATATATATTGACCATTATAAATGTATAAAATCAGATCAGACCAAACATACACAAGGCCCGAAGATTGTAATAGTGTATGAGAGAATACATAGTAACACGTTGTTGTACATGACTGGTTGAATAAATAGTAACAACAAAATGAAAGACAATTAAGCGACTTACTACTAATGACTTATAACAAATAATATCATCTATATTGCTAATATAAAATTGCAACAATAGTATTTGAAATGGAGATGAATGGAAAATAGGGAAATAATAAGGGACAAGGTCAATCTTATATTAATAGTTGGCTTAAGAGGGAAATGGAGGAGTAATTAGCGGAGGCATCCATTTGCATTGAATAAATAATTAGAAACAATGACTATATTTGAGAAGATAAAATCAATAATAAGAAGAAATTCAATGAACATTAAACTATGTACTCATTGAGAAATTAGGGAGACAAGACCAAATATGTAAAGAGGGTGAAGGAATGTACATGTAATGACCAACAATAGGTTTAAAAAAATGTAGCTATTGGATTTTAAAAAGCAGACGATATCGCCGAGTATACGCCCGATTAGCCGATTAATTGGTCCTGGACCGATTATAGGTCCGATTTTCTATATGCAGGGTGATAGGTACACCAAATTGATTATTCAGCCGTTTAATCAGCCGATTAGACTGATTTCCTGAACACTGAGTACAACATGCACATCACATGTTGTATAAAGCACCCCCATAAGACCACACGATCTAATACAACAATTAACACATGCTATAAAATGGAAAAAATAAACTGTTGCAAAACACATTTTTTGTAGTAGTACATGCAGTCCTTAGATGGCTAACACTAATATTTAATACATATTTGGATTTCTTCATGATAAATACTAGATCATATAATGTAAAAAACTCATAGACTAATAAATTATAATTTAGAAATAAATGTAACATTATATGAAAAGCTTCATATAATGAGTAAAAAAGAGATGTAAAGTTTTCATATGAATACATATGATAGGAAACAACTTAATTGGCATAAAAAGGGATATGTAGAATGGTGGAAATTAGTTTTTACTTAATTAAATATTAATACCATCCAATGAATTTTAAAGAAACCATGAATTAAAAATAAATATGACTACGTGTGAGAGTTATGGAAATAAAGTCATGTATAGATAATCCTAAAAGTGAATGCAATTCCAAAATCTTATCCATAGATATTTATATAGTGAATAATGTGTAAATAACACCTTTAACCCTAATACATAATGGGAAACAATATCAAAGATGAAAATGTGAGTAAATATTGATAATAATTAAATATAGAATTTAATAAAAGTGGTCCATGAATGGGTAAAAACAATACAAACCAAATCCCAACTTATTGAAATAAGCATTGATTAGAATAATAAATTTATCAATAATATATTATAACACTAATCCATTGAATAACTTAATCAGTGATGCAAAATGTGGAAAGTGTTGTGATGTTTGGATTCAACATGTTTTAATGGGTCTATGTGCCATGTCTTACATTAATTGAATAATCATAGATGCCCTAATTTCGTTAGGAAAAGAAAATACAAGTTAAAAATCTAAAATATTAAATAACATAACGAATTGCCCCAAAAATTGAAACTAATGTCAAATCTGAATTCTCATTCTTTAATTAGCCTAGATGCCAAATTTTATTAATTCAAATTTGTTTGATCCCTCAAATAAATAGTAAAGAAAAAGATATTTTAAATACTTAGTATTATAAATATTCACTAAAAATGTATATCTTTCCTAGAGTTCTCTGATTTCATATCCTTGACATAGAATTTCCCTAATTTCCCTAAATCCAAACTCTTTTCTACCGATAGATTTCAATCATACGTGCAGACGACTTTCTTCTTCCTCAGACTTGTTTCCCTATGTGTGTCAACATTTCCCCAATCTTATCTCCCAATTTTATCTCTCTTCACTCAACGTTTTTATGCATTTTTTCTCCCTTAAATTCAAGATACTTTCCCCTTTTAATTGGAACCATACTAAAGCTTTGGTGTGCACTATAAAGGATCATCTAAATCCCCCTTTATCATCATCTTTGGCTAGATGCATAGATATTGATGAACGATATCCCACCTACATGTAGAAAGTTCTTGAGAATTACGATTATATACTATTTCTCCTCCACAAATCTAGTTTCCCAATTACCATCCCTTTCTACACAAACCCATGTCCATGGTGAAGGTCAATGAGATGAACTTCTTTCTCTGACCCATTAGAGAGAAATTCCTTTGTAGCACACCATCCTAGGTGATGGTCAAAATTTATGAAGGTGCAAGATTGTGGATCAAGGTCTCCTTATTCCTCCTCAAATTCCAATTCATGATGATCGTCAAAGCTTCAGAATGATAATACTTCAAACCATCCTGAAATTGGGAAAGGACCCTGTGTATTCATGAGAGTTCCCTATAGATTTTTCGCACCTCACAATTCTGCTTCTCAGGTGATTTCCTCATTTTTATTTTTCTCCATGAGCCTTTTGATTCTTACAACCCACAAACGATTCTTGAGAGTTATTTCTCCTCTTTGGTTGGTTGTACAACATGGGTTTCTTTGTGCCTTGCCGGACTCAACTACTCTGTCATCTTGTTACATAATTCCCTAGTGGTGTCCTAAGTCCCTCCTTCAATGGTCATGGAAGGTGGTTTTGAGGATTCAACCACCTCAAAACCTCCACCACAAGTCCTTAATACCATAACTAGATGGGGAATATTCCAAGATCATTTTCCTGCTCCAACATGCCATCATGTCATGGTAGGGATTTCCCCTTCTTTGAGTTTAATTTCCTATTTCATTGCGTGAGGGAGAGATGTGAGGAAAATGATAGTATGTAATTTTATGTCTCCATCCCTTACTTTCTTGGTTATATTATTATGTCTGTAAAGGGAAATTTCATATATTCACATAATTTTATGTTTAAATCTGTGTAGGTTTTGTAGAGACACTTTTACCGTTATGCCCTATCACATGTCTATGGTACTAGCACGTGATACAATAACATCACAATCATTAAAATTGACTTTTTGAACCAAAAATATGATGAATATTACTAACTTAGAAAATGCATACTAATTATCTACATGTTAAAAAAGAATGTAAAATACACTATGAAACCAAAAATATAATCTACACAAAAATAAAGGTTACATAACCTAATTAATAATCAAAATGGAATTTTATGATTTCAGATATTTAATGGAGAATTGTCCAAGATGAAACAACCCAATGTCTTGATTATGTGTTTGTTACCAAGATGTATCAAGTTCAAACCCCAATGACAACATGAATAGAGTTTCCATTTTCAAACCCTAATGACAACATGAATAGAGTCGCCATTTAAAAAAAATGGAGAATTGATTCTATGTTCATCTATGTGGGGTCTGATCTCCAAACCATGACATAAACACAATTAAAACTTAGCGGAAGCGAATCGGTAATCAGCGGAAGACAAAAATCACGGGAAATTAAAACTTTTCGAGACAAGAGTTTGGATCCATAAAAGCTTCTTTCATAAAGAGAGGTAACTGTTTACATCTCAGGATAATTACTTCTTGAGTAATTATATACATCAAGATACAAAATCTCAAGATCACATAACACAAGACTCCAAGACCTGAGAGTACAGAGGACACATAGGACTGACTCTAACTACACCACATGGCAGGACAAATCTCCACCTGAGATTACTGCTGCCCCTGGTGCTGCTGCTGAGACTGATCACCTGTAGGCTGGTTCCTTCGTCTCCGACGTCCACCTAAAAAGTTGAAGCCTACGGGGTGAGACAATTATACATAATTGTCCCAACGAGAGTTATAACTCTTCGCCAGAAGCTTTATTATAACATCAAAGATTATTTTAAACAGTAAAGCCTTCCAAGCATTCTGTAACAGTTGCAGGTATAACAAGATCTCAACCATTTAGGAGATATGGAGAATATAAACACTATTGCAATGTAACATCAATCAACTAACTTGGAGTTATCTCTAACAAGTTATACTACATGGTTGATTATGTTTTACAAACAACATTATGCCCTGTGGAGATGAGGCTTACCACTCATACTCCAACTGATCGCTGAGAAGCCGCATCAGTATCATACATAGGTCATTAAGAGAGCCGGATTCTCATGACCTTCACCTTCCTCAGTCAGTAAGAGGATCATTTGTAGGACATCTCGTGTCTCTACTACTATAGCTCACCAGGGTAAACTGGTCCTTCGCTATTCTAGAGTCACAGTGGCGTTCTGTACTCTCTTCGTCATCAGGAGGTTTCATATTTACCTACCACTGATACGGATATCTGTGCTGTCTTCGTCATCAGGAGGTTTCATGTTTACCTACCACTGATACAGATATCTGTGCTGTCTTCATCATCAGGAGGTTTCATGTTTACCTACCACTGATACGGTATGGAACTATAGTGAAGGATGGATGGATTACACATCTACATCACTTTCCTACACTAGGAAGTAAGGTTCTACACATCCATGTACCCCACATACTCAAAAGTATGTGCTCCAGGAGTTCCCTGAGGAAAACCTGTTTCACCATCATTTAATTTCTGACAATGATGGATCTATGATCAGGGCTCTACATTATACTTGATTAGTTAGGTACATTCAGTATTCTTTAACATCATACATTGTTCTACAAACAATAACAATAGCATAGCAGCTATAAAAGAAGAATACTAAATGTAACAGGCCTAACTCATATCAATCATTATTTCTCCTTGTCCTCATCACAAGTCATCTCTAAGGCATGACCTTGATGGTATTCATGGCTCTCATAGCCCATTATCAGCATAGGATGCCACTGGCAAGGCATCAGATTACTTTACTTATTCATAAGGCTAACAACATGCCTTCAATGAATATAACATCAACATCCATACCTGGATATGATTACCTTCATATCAGAACCTGCATGGTTAATACATTTGATAAAGGTAATACAACAATAAGGAATGTACTTCCTACTCTTGTCATAAGAGTTAAATCTTTAATTCAATTCAAATAGAGTTTATTGCTCAAAAGCATGCCATTACCCTTGAATTAGGGTTTACTATTCACATCAAGGTGAATTAAACTCATAACATCATCATGTATGAGTAATATCTTCATCGATACTCTTGGATTAGTTAAAGGTTCATCATTTATCATAATTAGGGTTTCTATGATCTCACACAGGTGGATCATACCCTAATTATGCTCATTTATGTGCATTGGAGATACTTTACTCGAGTTTCCACTTAAAAAGGGTACTTTCTCTTTCTAGAAGTACTTTCTCTCTCTAGAAGTACTTTCTCTCTCATCATAATGTTAGGTGATGTCAACATCACTCTAAAACAGGTTGGATTGAGGCATCATAGGCTAACATAGCCAAAAACATCATCATTATGTGATTAGAGTTACTTTCTCTCTCTAGGTTACTTTCTCTCTCTAGAGTACTCTCTCTTTCATCATACTAAAGGTTGATGGTAACATTACACTAGATCAAGTTGGATAGAGTCATTATGACTAAAAACATCATTCTCATGTAATTAGGGTTTGAATTGAGCAAGGTATAACTTAATTGACCCTTCAGGGGTATTTTGGTAATTCACCCCATTGATCATCATCATGGTCAAAAACCTTAGTCAAATAACCCCTTACTATCCTAGATTATCATTAGGGTTTGATTTGGGCAACATTGAACCATTTACATCATCAAATGATTGAATGAGGTCAACCTTGAATCACATTGATTGCTTTCGATCATTAATCATCAATTGGGTTGAGATTGGTTGAAAGTGTTGACCGTTTGCCCACTTTGACCCTCCAAGACCGCGAGCCTCTTTCTAGCTCCAAGACCGCGAGCCCCCTTAGGCTTCAAGACCGCGAGCCTCTTCAAGGGTTCAAGACCGCGAAGCCTCCCATTGGTTCAAATTAATGTTGAGACCGCGAAGACCAATTTGAGTTGAGACCGCGAGGGTCATGAAGACCGTTTGCCCTTCTTTGACCTCAGGACCGCGAGGCCCTTCGCGGTCTTGAGACCGCGAGCCTCCTCTCGGTCTTGAGACCGTGAGCTCCCTCACGATCTTGAGACCGCGAGCCCTCTCACGGTCTTGAGACCGCGAGCCCTCTCACGGTCTTGAGACCGCGAGGCTCTCATGGTCTCAGCCGCTTGGTCCTTCAACAAGGCTCAAAGATGCAACCGATAATGTCAACCCATGTTGAAGCCCTCAAATGGTTAAAGCTATGTTGACCACTTATGGATTTAGTCAATTAAGATTATGCTTCATCACTTGGTCATTCAATTGACCCATAATGGTTAACCAATTATGGTTGAAATCGATTCAATTAGGGTCTATCAATGTTCACCCATCAACACTCAACAGTGTGCATCAACTCAAGGTTGAACCCTTCAATTGAGCTCCAATTGGGCCCAAACTTGGTCCAAACGGTCTTGAGGTCATGTGGGTGGACCCCACATGGTCTTAAGACCGTTTGCCCAAAATTTCATCAAAGTCTAAGGTGATTTGATAGGGGTTGAACCATGATTGAACCACAAAATAGAATTTTGATTAAATTGATAACTTATTTGCAATTGGTTCCTGAATTGGTCAAAATACTTAACCCTAGACCTTCAAACGGTCTTGGTTGATTGCCCTCACGGTCTTGAGACCGTTTGGTGACCCCCAAACGGTCTTGAGACCGTTTAGGTCAATCAACCCTAAAAACCCTAATTAGGTCACCATAATTTCAGTACTGATTTCACCTAGGGTTAGCCCTAGTATTCACCCTTCAACTCTTAGCCCGTTTGGAATTAGACCATAAAACGTGGTGAGTTGTTAATTAACATAATTTTGAACAGTAATCTCATACGGTCAACGCTTAGTCAACGACCTTACACGGTCTTGAGACCGTTTGCCCAAAAAGGCAATTTCAGACCGTTTGAAAATCAGCAATTAATTCATTTAAAGTTGTGACTTAAAAAGGTCATATCTCCCGATTCCTTTGGAGTTAGTCTCCCAAATTTTGAGGGTAATTAGCCTATATAATTAGGAACAGATTTCTTATACGGTCCACGCTCGGTCAACGGGGCAAAACGGTCTTGAGACCGTTTGCCATGTCGCGGTCTCGAGACCGTTTGCTCACCTCGCGGTCTTGAGTCCGAGAGAGCAAACTGTTAGGACCGTTTAAGGAAAAGAAAAGCGGTGGGTTTTTCTTGGAAATCACGCCTTCATCTTCTAGCTCAAGAACAGCACAGATATCCCACGGGTTTGCTTGAAAAATAGCAGGGAAAAGTAGGGAAACACTAAGAGCTATCATCAAAACGCATATAAAGTTGCATATAGTAAAGCATGGGTTTAGAGTTATAAAACCCGCCTAAAGCTTGCTTCTTGAGCTCCAAGCTTTCAAGCTCCAAGATCTAATGGCGTCCTTGAGTTCTTACAGGTTGGCCAAGGTGAAAACTCCAAGGAAGGATGAAAAGAGACGGCTAGAAAGGTAGGGTTTCAAGAGTTAGCCATGAAGATGACCTTGAATTCGAGTTTTAACCATGGAATTAGGCAAGAAGAGGGGTTTAAACCTACCTTGCACCCCTTGGTCGTCCTCCTTAGCTCCAAGGCAGTCCTTGGTCGTCTTTGGTGAAATGAAACAGTAAGGGAACGAAGGGTGAGTTCCCTTGCAACTAAGGGAAGGAGAGCTTATATACATGGGGTAGGATTTTCAACATTAGTTCATAAGTTTCCCTTAATTCCAACTAAGTCCTTCCTTTATTACTTGCTCGTCCCTTCCTCTTTATTCTAAGGACAAACCTTATCTTAAGTTATAGAAAAGAAGGTAAAGGAGAGCAAGCTAATAATGAGGTACATACATAAAGAAATATTGCACATATACCCTGATTATTCAATCACAAGGCATATCTCATAACTTGATAATTCAATTGAGGTGACTCCCTCATCATTTCTTCTCTAAATGATGGCAAGAGTCTAAAAAGATACTTTAGATGACATATTTCACAATTTGCATCCCTTAATTTGGGTAAATTGCATTTTACCCCAAATTAAGGTTTTAAGCACCGGGATTGCTTCCACAGCTGCACCTTGGTGCTCTAGCTTGGGAAATCCCTCAAAATTTGCTAAAAGATTTCTCATGATGTCTCAACATCATAGGAACATCTCATCATGTGCAAATTGCAAGCTAACCCTTTTAACTGGGTAAATTGCACATAGGTCCCTGTATATCAAAACAATGCTACTACTTTAAATAAAAAGGAGCAAATACTGAGATATACGTTTCTGAGAAACTTAATTACATGCTCAGAGTTAATCACAAAGATTTAATTACATATTTAGGCAAAACACCTAGGGTTAACTCATAACCCAGGTCAGGGATGTTACAAATTATCCACCCCTTACAAGGATTTCGTCCCCGAAATCGATAAAACATACTAAGAGAAAAGGGTAGGACACTTCCTTCTCATCTCATCCTCTAACTCCCAAGTGGCTTCTTCAACACCACGATGGTTCCAGAGGACTTTCACAAGACTTATATCTTTCTTCTTTAACTTTTTAATTCGTTTATCAAGGATTGACACTGGTCCCTCCTCATAGGATATGTCATCATTCAATTCTACTTCCATAGGTTGTAGAACTGACTCAGTGTCTGGGTGACATTTCTTCAACATAGAAATGTGAAACACAGGATGTAACCTCTGTAATTCTGGGGGAAGCTCTAGTTTATATGCTACCTTTCCAATCCGTTCAATGATTGGATAAGGCCCCATATATCTAGGAGCTAACTTCCCCTTCCTTCCAAAATGAAGGACCCCTTTCCAAGGTGAGACCTTAAGATACACTCTGTCTCCAACCTGGAACTCTAAGGGTCTACGACGTTTGTCGGCATAAGATTTCTGCCTATCCTGAGCAGTCTTAATATTATGTTGTATAACTTTAATCTTTTCTGTGGTTTGCTGCACCAGGTCAGGACCTAACAACTAGTGCTCACCAGTCTCAAACCAACACAAGGGTGATCTACAACGTCTACCATATAAGGCTTCATAAGGTGCCATATCAATACTAAGATGATAGCTATTGTTATAGGCAAACTCTATCAAGCTTAGGTGTAGATCCCAACTTCCGGTGAACTGGAGAACACATGCTCGCAGCAGGTCTTCTAAGGTTTGTATGGTCCTTTCCGACTGTCCATCAGTCTGTGGATGAAAGGCCGTACTAAACCTCAGCTTAGTGCCTAAGGCTCTGTGCAACTGTTCCCAAAAACGACTGGTAAACTGAGGACCTCTGTCAGAAACTATTGTGACAGGAACTCCGTGCAAACGCACTATCTCTTGAACATACAACTCTGATAACCTTTCAACAGAATAGGTTGTTTTGACAGGTAAGAAATGTGCGGTCTTAGTCAACCTATCAACAATTACCCAAATGGAATCATGTCCTTTGCTTGTCCTGGGTAGGCCAACAACAAATTCCATGGTCACATGGTCCCACTTCCACTGTGATATGGGTAAAGGTTGCATTGTCCCTGCAGGCTTCTGGTGTTCAGCTTTAACTTGCTGACACACAGGACACCTCAGAACAAACTCTGCAACGTCCTTCTTCATCCCAGGCCACCAATACAGATCCTTCAAATTCCGATACATCTTGGTGCTCCCTGGATGCATAGCATACATGGAAGAATGGGCTTCTTCCAGGACTAACTTCCTTAAGTTGTCCACATCCGGCACTATCATTCTTCCATTATAACAAGCTACTTGATCTTTTGAGTCATGAAACCCATCTTGCTTCTCATTTCCATACTCAGATCTTACATGTTGAACTGCAGCATCACCTAGCTGTGCTTCTTTAATCTGCTCTCTTAGGGTAGGTTTAATATGCATCTCCGCTAACAAACCGGCTAGCAATGACACCTTCAACTGTACATTGTCTTGCCTTAAAGAGATAAGCATATATCTCCTAGAGCATACTAAAGAGTTTAGTTGTGCTCTATTCATGGTTGATGTTGCTGATTTCCTACTCAAGGCATCTGCAACAACATTGGCCTTACCTGGATGGTAATCAATTGTACAGTCGTAGTCCTTGATTAACTCCATCCAGCGACGTTGTCTCATGTTGAGCTCATGCTGAGAAAAGATATACTTAAGGTTTTTGTGGTCTGTGAAAATCTGGAATGTCTCTCCGTAGAGATAATGTCTCCAGATCTTCAAAGCATGAACCACAGCTGCTAACTCCAGATCGTGTGTTGGATAATTCTCCTCGTGTTTCTTAAGCTGTCGGGAAGCAAAAGAAATCACTTGTTTATCCTGCATCAACACACATCCTAGTCCATTTTTGGAAGCATCACAGAAAACTATATATCCTTTTCCTTGTTCAGGTAGCACTAATACAGGTGCACTTGTCAACCTCTCCTTTAGCAACTGGAAAGATTGTTGACACTTATCACTCCAAGAAAAAGGAACATCTTTCCGGGTTAACTTGGTCAAAGGTAAAGCTATAGAACTAAAGTTCTTTATGAACCTTCGATAATAGCCAGCTAACCCCAAGAAACTTCGAATCTCTGTCGGTGTTTTTGGTTGTTCCCATTGTAGAACAGATTCTACCTTTGTAGGGTCAACACGAATTCCCGAGGCGGATATTACATGTCCAAGAAAAGATACCTCCGGCAGCCAGAACTCACACTTGCTAAACTTAGCATACAACTTATGTTCTCTTAGCAAGGTCAAAACTTGGCGAAGATGCTGCTCATGCTACTGAGCATCTTTACTATAAATCAGTATGTCATCTATGAAGACGACAACACACTGATCAAGGAAAGGTCGAAAAACTCTATTCATGAGTTCCATAAATGCAGCTGGTGCATTGGTTAGTCCAAACGACATAACTGTGAACTCATAGTGACCATATCTTGTCCTAAAGGCAGACTTGGATATGTCACTATCCTTAATACGGAGTTGGTGATATCCAGACCTCAAGTCTATCTTTGAAAAGACTGTTGCACCACACAACTGGTCAAAGAGATCATCAATCCTCGGCAGAGGATACTTATTCTTTATTGTTACTTTATTGAGTTGTCTATAGTCGATGCACAACCGCATTGACCCATCTTTCTTTTTAACAAACAAGACCGGAGCACCCCAAGGTGAAGTACTCGGTCGGATAAAACCTCTCTCAAGTAACTCTTGAAGCTATTTCTTGAGTTCTGCCATCTCGGCAGGCGCCATCCTATACGGAGTTTGAGCTATGGGTTTTGTATCTGGGATCAGATTAATTTCAAAATCAATCTCCCGAGGTGGTGGTATACCAGGAAGTTCTTCAGGAAACACATCCTCGAATTCCCTGACTATGGGAACTTCAACAGGATTGGTCCTTTCCTTGGTAACATCTACCACATGGGCTAAGAAGGCATAACATCCTTGCCTCAACAGCTTATCAGCAACCATAGCTGATACAAGACAGGTGGGCAAAATCTTTCTTTCACCTTGAAAGATCCATGTGTTGCTTTCATCAGTAAACACAGCCAACTTGGACTCACAATCCAAGACAACTCTATACCTTTCTAAGGTATCCATCCCGAGGATTATATCAAATCCCTGCATATCAAGTGGTATAAGATCCACTTGAATGCGATGGTCAGAAAAGAAAAGGATGCAGGGAGAACATACCTCCTGCAAAACGGAAGACCCACTCAACGGAGTCTCTAACAACAAACTATCTGCTCTATGACTAACAGTCACATTACAGTTACGAATCACTTCACGAGTGATGAAAGAGTGCGTAGCACCCGGATCAATCAGAACGGATACAACACAGGATATAGACATATCAGAATATAAAAGTTTCATCTGACCTGCCACTACCCGTGGATTGACCACTGCCTCAGGTGGGTTCATAGCATAGAACCTCGCAGTCGCCTGGTGTTGAGGTGGTGCTGATGATCCAGCTTGAGACGCTTGTCCACGTCCTTGAGCTGCTCCTTGATGTTGTCTATTCTGAGATCCCTGTTGATTCTGTCTCGGGGTTTGTTGTGTCACACCGACAGGCCTAGAACGGCAATCCTTCATCAAGTGTCCCACCTTACCACAGTTGTAGCAACTCTTCTCCTGTTGCTGTGGTCTGGGTGGTCCAGTAACTGACACTGATGCAGAACTGTGCGTCCCTTGAAGCGGTTGACTCCGTCCTCTACCTCTGCTTGGTGTCCATTGAGTTTGAAAACTTGATCTGGGTGGTGGAGGGTTAGGTGCAGAGAATCTAGGTTTCTTGGAATCCCTAGATGAAGAACCCTGGAACTATGGATAGCTTTTATGGGTTTGTCTTTTCTCAACCATAGATCTCTCTATCCTTCGGACTGACTCAACGAAGGTAGAGAATTTCTCTCTATTTTCTAAGGCAGACACAGGGGTTGACATATCGGAATTCAAACCCTTTTCGAATCTTCTGATTCTTTCCTCATCCGTAGCAGCCATGTGCAGACAGAACCGCAACAACTCCATGAACTTAGCTTCATACTCACTAATGTTCATCATACCCTGCCTTAGTTTCTCAAACTGAGAGATCTTCTCATCTAGGAAGGTCTTTGGAAAATATCTATTGATAAATTCCCGACGAAACTCTTCCCATGAGAACTCTACTCCAGGTCTCTTCTGCTCTTCCATGTTCCACCAGTGACCAGCACTGCCTTTGAGAAGATAGACAGCATGTCTAACCTTCTCAGCTTCCGGAATCATAAGAATCCTGAAAGCCTTCTCCAACTCTGTCAACCATAAGTTAGCATCTGCAGGGTCGGCAGTTCCGAAGTACTCGGTAGCTCCGACACGATGAAGTCATTCGAAAGTCTTACCAATACCTTGTGCTTCAGGCTGGGCAGGTGCTCTAGGTGCAGGAATGGGCATCCTATCAGTTATATGTGTCATGGCAGTCATGAACTTCCCGAACATCGTCTGTACAGCTGGATCACTCATGTCAGCTGGGTCGAACTGGGGTGGCTCTCTTGGCGACTCAGGTGCAGGTTGTTCTATTCTTGGAACTCTTGCACCGCCTCGAGGTGCACTAGCACTACTTTCTGCCACGTGCTCATCGCGATGTTCTGACATTCTTATGTATCTTCTTCTCCTGAGGAGCAGAAGATTCTATTAGATGAAGAAGGAGTACTAAAGGTAGACTCGACATCCTAAGTCCTATGCCTCTGTAGACTCAACTGAACCTGGAGCTCTGATACCACTACTTGTGGGGTCTGATCTCCAAACCATGACATAAACACAATTAAAACTTAGCGAAAGCGAATCGGTAATCAGCGGAAGACAAAAATACGGGAAATTAAAACTTTTCGAGACAAGAGTTTGGATCCATAAAAGCTTCTTTCATAAAGAGAGGTAACTGTTTACATCTCAGGATAATTACTTCTTGAGTAATTATATACATCAAGATACAAAATCTCAAGATCACATAACACAAGACTCCAAGACCTGAGAGTACAGAGGACACATAGGACTGACTCTAACTACACCACATGGCAGGACAAATCTCCACCTGAGATTACTACTGCCCCTGGTGCTGCTGCTGAGACTGATCACCTGTAGGCTGGTTCCTTCGTCTCCGACGTCCACCTAAAAAGTTGAAGCCTACAGGGTGAGACAATTATACATAATTGTCCCAGCGAGAGTTATAACTCTTCGCCAGAAGCTTTATTATAACATCAAAGATTATTTTAAATAGTAAAGCCTTCCAAGCATTATGTAACAGTTGCAGGTATAACAAGATCTCAACCATTTAGGAGATATGGAGAATATAAACACTATTGCAATGTAACATCAATCAACTAACTTGGAGTTATCTCTAACAAGTTATACTACATGGTTGATTATGTTTTACAAACAACATTATGCCCTATGGAGATGAGGCTTACCACTCATACTCCAACTGATCGCTGAGAAGCCGCATCAGTATCATACATAGGTCATTAAGAGAGCCGGATTCTCATGACCTTCACCTTCCTCAGTCAGTAAGAGGATCATTTGTAGGACATCTCGTGTCTCTACTACTATAGCTCACCAGGGTAAACTGGTCCTTCGCTATTCTAGAGTCACAGTGGCGTTCTGTACTCTCTTCGTCATCAGGAGGTTTCATATTTACCTACCACTGATACAGATATCTGTGATGTCTTCGTCATCAGGAGGTTTCATGTTTACCTACCACTGATACGGATATCTGTGCTGTCTTCATCATCAGGAGGTTTCATGTTTACCTACCACTGATACGGTATGGAACTATAGTGAAGGATGGATGGATTACACATCTACATCACTTTCCTACACTAGGATGTAAGGTTCTACACATCCATGTACCCCACATACTCAAAAGTATGTGCTCCAGGAGTTCCCTGAGGAAAACCTGTTTCACCATCATTTAATTTCTGACAATGATGGATCTATGATCAGGGCTCTACATTATACTTGATTAGTTAGGTACATTCAGTATTCTTTAACAACATACATTGTTCTGCAAACAATAACAATAGCATAGCAGCTATAAAAGAAGAATACTAAATGTAACAGGCCTAACTCATATCAATCATTATTTCTCCTTGTCCTCATCACAAGTCATCTCTAAGGCATGACCTTGATGGTATTCATGGCTCTCATAGCCCATTATCAGCATAGGATGCCACTGGCAAGGCATCAGATTACTTTACTTATTCATAAGGCTAACAACATGCCTTCAATGAATATAACATCAACATCCATACCTGGATATGATTACCTTCATATCAGAACCTGCATGGTTAATACATCTGATAAAGGTAATACAACAATAAGGAATGTACTTCCTACTCTTGTCATAAGAGTTAAATCTTTAATTCAATTCAAATAGAGTTTATTGCTCAAAAGCATGCCATTACCCTTGAATTAGGGTTTACTATTCACATCAAGGTGAATTAAACTCATAACATCATCATGTATGAGTAATATCTTCATCGATACTCTTGGATTAGTTAAAGGTTCATCATTTATCATAATTAGGGTTTCTATGATCTCACACAGGTGGATCATACCCTAATTATGCTCATTTATGTGCATTGGAGATACTTTACTCGAGTTTCCACTTAAAAAGGGTACTTTCTCTTTCTAGAAGTACTTTCTCTCTCTAGAAGTACTTTCTCTCTCATCATAATGTTAGGTGATGTCAACATCACTCTAAAACAGGTTGGATTGAGGCATCATAGGCTAACATAGCCAAAAACATCATCATTATGTGATTAGAGTTACTTTCTCTCTCTAGGTTACTTTCTCTCTCTAGAGTACTCTCTCTTTCATCATACTAAAGGTTGATGGTAACATTACACTAGATCAAGTTGGATAGAGTCATTATGACTAAAAACATCATTCTCATGTAATTAGGGTTTGAATTGAGCAAGGTATAACTTAATTGACCCTTCAGGGGTATTTTGGTAATTCACCCCATTGATCATCATCATGGTCAAAAACCTTAGTCAAATAACCCCTTACTATCCTAGATTATCATTAGGGTTTGATTTGGGCAACATTGAACCATTTACATCATCAAATGATTGAATGAGGTCAACCTTGAATCACATTGATTGCTTTCGATCATTAATCATCAATTGGGTTGAGATTGGTTGAAAGTGTTGACCGTTTGCCCACTTTGACCCTCCAAGACCGCGAGCCTCTTTCTAGCTCCAAGACCGTGAGCCCCCTTAGGCTTCAAGACCGCGAGCCTCTTCAAGGGTTCAAGACCGCGAAGCCTCCCATTGGTTCAAATTAATGTTGAGACCGCGAAGACCAATTTGAGTTGAGACCGCGAGGGTCATGAAGACCGTTTGCCCTTCTTTGACCTCAGGACCGCGAGGCCCTTCACGGTCTTGAGACCGTGAGCCTCCTCTCGGTCTTGAGACCGTGAGCTCCCTCACGATCTTGAGACCGCGAGCCCTCTCACGATCTTGAGACCGCGAGCCCTCTCACGGTCTTGAGACCGCGAGCCCTCTCACGGTCTTGAGACCGCGAGGCTCTCATGGTCTCAGCCGCTTGGTCCTTCAACAAGGCTCAAAGATGCAACCGATAATGTCAACCCATGTTGAAGCCCTCAAATGGTCAAAGCTATGTTGACCACTTATGGATTTAGTCAATTAAGATTATGCTTGATCACTTGGTCATTCAATTGACCCATAATGGTTAACCAATTATGGTTGAAATCGATTCAATTAGGGTCTATCAATGTTCACCCATCAACACTCAACAGTGTGCATCAACTCAAGGTTGAACCCTTCAATTGAGCTCCAATTGGGCCCAAACTTGGTCCAAACGGTCTTGAGGTCATGTGGGTGGACCCCACATGGTCTTAAGACCGTTTGCCCAAAATTTCATCAAAGTATAAGGTGATTTGATAGGGGTTGAACCATGATTGAACCACAAAACAGAATTTTGATTAAATTGATAACTTATTTGCAATTGGGTCCTCAATTGGTCAAAATACTTAACCCTAGACCTTCAAACGGTCTTGGTTGATTGCCCTCACGGTCTTGAGACCGTTTGGTGACCCCCAAACGGTCTTGAGACCGTTTAGGTCAATCAACCCTAAAAACCCTAATTAGGTCACCATAATTTCAGTACTGATTTCACCTAGGGTTAGCCCTAGTATTCACCCTTCAACTCTTAGCCCGTTTGGAATTAGACCATCAAACTTGGTGAGTTGTTAATTAACATAATTTTGAACAGTAATCTTATACGGTCAACGCTTAGTCAACGACCTTACACGGTCTTGAGACCGTTTGCCCAAAAAGGAAATTTCAGACCGTTTGAAAATCAGCAATTAATTCATTTAAAGTTGTGACTTAAAAAGGTCATATATCCCGATTCCTTTGGAGTTAGTCTCCCAAATTTTGAGGGTAATTAGCCTATGTAATTAGGAACAGATTTCTTATACGGTCCATGCTCGGTCAACGGGGCCAAACGGTCTTGAGACCGTTTGCCCTGTCGCGGTCTCGAGACCGTTTGCTCACCTCGCGGTCTTGAGTCCGAGAGAGAAAACTGTTAGGACCGTTTAAGGAAAAGAAAAGTGGTGGGTTTTTCTTGGAAATCACGCCTTCATCTTCTATCTCAAGAACAGCACAGATATCCCACGGGTTTGCTTGCAAAATAGCAGGGAAAAGTAGGGAAACACTAAGAGCTATCATCAAAACGCATATAAAGATGCATATAGTAAAGCATGGGTTTAGAGTTATAAAACCCGCCTAAAGCTTGCTTCTTGAGCTCCAAGCTTTCAAGCTCCAAGATCTAATGGCGTCCTTGAGTTCTTACAGGTTGGCCAAGGTGAAAACTCCAAGGAAGGATGAAAAGAGACGGCTAGAAAGGTAGGGTTTCAAGAGTTAGCCATGAAGATGACCTTGAATTCGAGTTTTAACCATGGAATTAGGCAAGAAGAGGGGTTTAAACCTACCTTGCACCCCTTGGTCGTCCTCCTTAGCTCCAAGGCAGTCCTTGGTCGTCTTTGGTGAAATGAAACAGTAAGGGAACGAAGGGTGAGTTCCCTTGCAACTAAGGGAAGGAGAGCTTATATACATGGGGTAGGATTTTCAACATTAGTTCATAAGTTTCCCTTAATTCCAACTAAGTCCTTCCTTTATTACTTGCTCGTCCCTTCCTCTTTATTCTAAGGACAAACCTTATCTTAAGTTATAGAAAATAAGGTAAAGGAGAGCAAGCTAATAATGAGGTACATACATAAAGAAATATTGCACATATACCCTGATTATTCAATCACAAGGCATATCTCATAACTTGATAATTCAATTGAGGTGACTCCCTCATCATTTCTTCTCTAAATGATGGCAAGAGTCTAAAAAGATACTTTAGATGACATATTTCACAATTTGCATCCCTTAATTTGGGTAAATTGCATTTTACCCCAAATTAAGGTTTTAAGCACCGGGATTGCTTCCACAGCTGCACCTTGGTGCTCTAGCTTGGGAAATCCCTCAAACTTTGCTAAAAGATTTCTCATGATGTCTCAACATCAGAGGAACATCTCATCATGTGCAAATTGCAAGCCAACCCTTTTAACTGGGTAAATTGCACATAGGTCCCTGTATATCAAAACAATGCTACTACTTTAAATAAAAAGGAGCAAATACTGAGATATACGTTTCTGAGAAACTTAATTACATGCTCAGAGTTAATCACAAAGATTTAATTACATATTTAGGCAAAACACCTAGGGTTAACTCATAACCCAGATCAGGGATGTTACAATCTACATGTTTAATAGATGTCTTTAAGACCCTATATTGGACCTAGGGTTTACCCATGAGTATCCTTAGAAATAATATGGCATCTTAAATATCTTTTTAATCATATCACATAATTTCCTATGTTTTCTCTCTCTCTTGATCCTTTTGAGACATATTATCCTATAAACATTCTCTCTCTTCTAAGATGTTGACTCATATGAATATCTATATTATGAATTTGATCTTTAAATCTTTTCAAACGGTTGGATATGCTTGTTGGACTCTATAGTTGCATCTTGTGCATGCCATTTCATAACGTAACCCTAATCTTATGAATTTGAGCTAGATTGTTCTTCTTTGTGAAATGGACCTATTTTCCCACTTTTGTGGTGGATATCAGAAATGTTCTAGTTTGGTGATGGAAAGTGTTACAACCCCAATTTTTGGGTTCATTTGTTGAGAAAAGTAATTTCTCATATTAAGGATATTTGAACAAATAATGATATAATTTGTTTTGAATACATGGATTTCGTTTACAATAGCCTTGATGATTGTGTTGTGGGCTTTATTGGCTATTGGGCCCAAATAATAAGAAAATTCAATTAGTAAATGAATAATTGAATATTTGAGTAAAGAAAAATGTGGAAACCTCTAGAAGGCAAATCCAAAGAGGGATTTCGTGCCTCTTGGGTTCCTTGGATTCCAAGGAGTCCAAAATTGCAAAGATAATGCAAAAAGAAAAGAAAAGATCAATTAAGTATTTCTTTATTAAGAAAGAAATTGAAAACAATGATAAAATGTGGAAAGTAAGTAGAAAGAGGTGGAATTGAGTTATCCTTGGTATTTCGTATCCCAAGGATTACTAATGTTAAAAAGAATGCCAATGAGTAAAATAAAAAGAAAGATAAAGAGACATCCTCAAAAAGAGATGTTTTAATAAGAAATAAATAAGATAATGAGAGGATTTTTAAGATAATCCAAGATAATATGTGGCTTAGATTTTTAATTGAAGGATTATCCACCTGTTGCTTGGGAGCCAAATAAAGGAACGATATATAAGTCTCCTAAAAGGAATAGGAAAATAAGTGATTAACTTTAGGAAATCCATTTATGTGAACTACCATAAGTTGGAAGTAAGTTATAAAACTAAGTTTATGGATAGACAATGGATATTAAAATTGATGGAATCACTTTCCCACGGGACCATCCCCTTATTTTGTGTCCCAAGAGGGAAACCAACCCAGACCTGCTACCCACATCTCCCTTTATTCACCATCCTCCTCCTAACCCTAGGAATACTACCTACAACCTATATAAGGGAGGATCGTGGAGGTATTCCCGTATGCAAAACCAATATTTGAGATCCATCTCTCTTCTAAGACGGTATCCAGGGATTCTTTTGGCAAGTAGGTCGCTGGAGGTTCGTTCTCCATGAGCGAGTGGTCCAAGGATGGATCGGAGCCGGACGGTGCCGCTCTACCCTGGCCTGTTGTAGGCTGCCGTCCAAGGGAGATACATAAAACAGTGGGGGTTGTAGGTAAATGGTTGGGTTCCTATAGGAACGCCAAGATGGCCGTCATCGCCGGGAGTGCTCCAGGGCACCCTCTCTTAGCCATGGTGTCCCCTCAGGCGGAGCCGACACTCAGGCTCCAGGCGAAGATGAAGATCGACGATGAAGTTGTTGCGAGAGAGAGAGAGAGAGAGACAATGGTGGACGAGGAGAGCAACAATAGGTGTTAGCCTCCTCATTAGGACTAGGCAGAGCATCCCCCATAGACATGGCAGCGCGAGAATTAGCTAAGGTGTGCCCTCAGTCTGTGAGGACTGACAGAGGCACCTAGATCTTATCCCGGGCATCCAGTGCCCAGGAACGCGGACCCCATCGCTGGATGGATCAGCCTACCCTCTTCACAGCCAAGTCCGGCGAGGCTTCACGGAGGTGCTCAACCCTTCTCCGGTGCTCTGTGGTCGTGGGGTTGAAGAAGGAGTTGCAGCCGCAGGTTGCGCAGGCTACAGTCGGGCCGTGTCGCGAGGAGGAAGACGGGTACCATTCAGTTGACTAATTTTCCCCTCTAGTGTGCGTAGATGCAACCCGCAGACCAAGGGCATCTTGGTCAATTTGTTATAACATAGGCTGGGCGCCGAAAGGTACGTGCTTTGGATTAGTTGCCTACGTAGCACTATCCTATTGGTCCATTTTATTTTATTTGTGAAAATTGTAGGAAATAATCAATAACTCAGATTGTAACATGTAATATATGAAAATTGATCAGGACAACGAGAGGAATCCAAATAAAATATTATCATAATCTGATTAAGCTTCCTATTATAAAAGTATATGGTTTACATATTTTAATGCATTAATTGATAGAAAACCCTAGAATGATATAAAAACAATCATGATAAATCTTTTATATGTTTTTGATTAATCTTAACCTGTTATGATTGGTAAGATCATAAAAGGATGATTCATATGTTGCTTTTAGGGTTTTATGACGATGAACATGGTTTAATGGACCAAAAACCCTGTTTTGGGTAAATATGAGTTCTAGTGGTCATACCTGAAATTAAAAGTATAAAACTGTAATATAATGACCCTCAATGAAGATAATTGAGATGATTAGGGTTTTGTGAACAAGAAACCTGAGAAACCCTAATTGAGTATAAAGGATGAAACTTTGTGGTTTAATGGTTTAATTTGGAGGTATTAACTTATTAAATATTAAAGTTGAGTTTCAATCTATTTCACATGAAAAGTTGGCTAATTTAGAGTTAAAGAAGAGATGACCATATTTAATTCAAAAATATGGGAATATGTTGTTAAACGATGATCCTAATTCTATTAGGAGAAATAGGATGAGAAACTGATGGTTATATGTAGTTTTGTCTAATTAGGGTTTATGGTATTCAAAGTAAAGTCAAAACCCTAATTGCAAATGAAACCCTAAAAAGGGAAATAGAAATCCTAAGAAGTAAGTTGGATTGGATAGATCTTGATAAAAGGAAATTGCATGTTTTTTTTCAGGATTTTTGTGTGTATACTTGTTTGCTCGATTGGTTTTCTCTACATGGTTGACTCTATCTCAAAAAGCAGGATCTTGATAAAAAGCAGAACATGTATGTGGTTACACTTATGAATAATTGCTCTAGTTTCAAAGTGATTCTCGAAGTTTTAATCGGTTGCTTGAAAATAACTGTTGGATGTTTATTTATTTCATGCAACTATAAATTGACTATGATTATCACTTTAAATATGCATATATAACTGACTAGATCCGGGTCCACCTCTATTGCTTTGAAAAGGTTAAGAAAAGGGGGTAATCCTAGAGCAAGGTCTAGGTTACCGAGAGTTAGAAACTGGGCTACCTACGTGTAGTGCGATGAGACTCATTAGCCTGCCATGAGTTAAGGAGTGGGCTACCTACGAGTAGTGCCATGTGATTCAACCCTAGAAATTGGTTCACTTATAGGTGGGACCATGAGGGGTTTAATGGGGACAACATAGAGGATAGGGTACTCTGGGATTGCGGAGTTATATCTAAAATGTAATCTTGGTTGTTAAATGATTAATTGAATGATTACATTGTTAACGTATTTACATAATTATGGTTTCCCCCACATACTAGCTTCGGCTGACCGACGTTTTGTTTGTCGGCGTTTTAGGTACAAGCCAAAAGGACAAATAGTAAATCGTCATATTGTGAGATACATGAAGTTAAATACAAAGAGGATTAGTTAGAGTAGAAACCTTAAGAGGATAGAAGTCTAGAGATCCAAGTTTTCAAAAGGGTATGCAAAAATTTATTTTCTTACAGCTTTTCAGTATAGTAAGTTAAAATTTGATAATTATTCTTGGTTAATTGCCGAACCTTTGATCCGAAAGTTATGGGTGCGGCTTCGACCTCTCGGTCTCCCTTAATTGGGGGTTATCGGGAGGTGGGGTCGTAACATTTGGTATCAGAGCCATGTTCCCCACTTAACCATTTATAATTATTGAATTTTACAAACTCTATAGAACCCAAGGGTGTTATTAGAGGAATATCCGAAAGACAGAGGTGTCTAGAAAAGGATCACGACTGGGGGCTGGCAATATTTTCCTCCGCACCGCTAGTCGGAATACGAGGACTCCTGGATCCGTGTGACTGCTTGGCCAAAGTCATAGGGTATGAATCGAAATAAGATACCTTTAGGACTTCTCATCTTATTCATCCCTTCTCATCATGAAAATTCTAATAAGGACCTAAAGGATTAGGGTTTTCTTTCTTCTCCTCACCCTTTTGAGGTATGGGTAAGGTTAATAAGGTTTAAGGGATCCTCCACCAAATTAAATGAAAAGCATGTAAATAAGATGTCATGGACATAAGCTTAATCGATTAAGTGCAAGTTAAAGAATAAATACATGCTTAGGTCGTATGACATAAGTTGTCATGTCCTCAGAAGAGACCTGAGGCTAGACCTTCTTGTCAGGAGGATAAGTTAGTCTTGGAGATAGAGATCTCCATTGCAAGTAGAGACCTGGAACATCCTCTGAGGATGATGCTAACCCTAACCCTAAGTGAAGGTTAGAGAGAGATGAGTTAGACCAGGTGTTTGAAAGGACATGCCTTTGGGATTCCATATGATCCATGGGTGACGTAGCACCTTTGGCAACCCAACCCTGAGAAGGGTCGTGCATGTTAGGGTAAAGGATAGCTCCTTAGATGATAATGTTAGTAAAGGACCTTAGAAACCCTATGAGCTTATGCAAGTAGGGCATAGCATACATGGTACGTTAGTAGTGTGAGCAAAGGGTTGAAACCCTGACTATGAGAGTAAGAAGGATAGCTTATGAAATAAGCATAAAGAACTATGGATAACCTTGAGCGAACGTAAGTTGAACATAGGCTTCATCCAGGTAAGGGAATGTTTTCAGAGGTTGATCCTTCATGAAGAGAGGACCTCTAATGGTGAGGTTGGGTGTAGGGTTAGCAGGAAACCCAGCAAGAAGGTTGGAAGCCTAAAACCCTGAGATATGAGGAACAATGGATGATAGTGGTTGCCTCATGATCGATCCCTGAAAGTTGATGATATCTTGGTTTCCTTTAGAGGGACCAAACCCTAGAGAGAAGATGAAGCTTCTGGTACCTATGTGCCTACGGTATAGGTGTTTACCTTCTGAGGTAGGAAGAAGAGTTCCTTAGACCTAGAAAGGTTTAGTAAACAGGTTACGAGGCCTTGTACCTTGTTGGTTGTCCTTAAGGAGGACCCAACTCTAGGTGTTGCTCAAGTTGAAGGATGACAGGAAGTGCATGTCATGCCTTTTGCAAGCTTGATTCATGGTTAAGAGATAGAGCATGCAGTTGGACACCTACAAGTAAACCTAGGGTTCCTAGGTATAAGAGGGGAAGTGGTGTACCTAATGCTCATGATGAGAGTTGAGTTCCTGTAGAAGCGAGCATGGTACTCCTCATGTATAGAGGAAAAGGGAAGCCCCTTAAGTTTAAAGTATGATTGATGAACCCCGCACAGCTAGGTTGATGATAAAGAAAGGTATGATCTTGATCCAGCATGGAGGAAAGAGGATAAGTATGACCTATCATGATACAGTAGGTGACCTGCTTGTGCCTTAATAGCTTGCTAGGGTTAAGTAGGCTCATGTGGATGTAAATCCTAGACCTAAGAGCTTTTGTGACCATGGTGTCAAGAGATAGTTTTCCTCCCACCCTGGGAGAGGGATCCCTTTGGTAGGGTGTATATCAGTTTTGTTGGTTTAAGGTAACCTAAAGAGGTCTCATAGGATCTTGAGAAGCTAAGTGAAAAGTACATGGTATGAGAATGAACCTGTAGACCCATAGATATCCATCTCTTTTTGCATATGAATGTGTTACCATGGAGGTAACCGGTATGGGGCTTGACCAAGGTAGGCAGGTTGCCATGATCCCTATGAAAGGATGAAAGCCAGTCCATGAATGCAGAAGGAGAGATGATGAAGACTTGGGTAAGGTTCTAAGTGAACATGTACTATAATGGAATCCTAAGTCTATCCTAGGGACAGGTAGGGATAAGACCGATGAAAGAAGGAGTTGCCTAATTCCCCAGTTGCACATGACCATAGGGTCGGGAGGTAACATCTATCATTGTTAGAGGGCCATGGGTTAGGAGATTGATCACCTTCATGAACTCATGGGACCCAAAGGGAAGATGAGTAGGGAACTCTCTTGATGCATGGGGGAAGAGGGATGACCCCAAAAGAGTCGGTACCCTATAGACCTAGAGGAGATGACCAAGGATATAAACCTCAGTAGGTTCAAGACTAGTTTGATATCATGATGCCTGTGACGTAGAGACATATGTGGCATGTTGCAACTTAGATGTAAAGGTGTATTGGCAAGGTGGGATGTACCATCTCTACTCTTGGAACAGGAAGAACTCTGTATTTGGACTGCAACCAAATGCTTATTTCCTCTTGTTATGGGGGTGAGAGATAGGACATTACGCATGCCATACACCAAGGATAAGAGATGATGTAGGTTGGAACATTGCCATGAGAAATGGGGATAGATAAGATAACCTGCCCTGGTAAAGTGAATGATACATGGATGGTTTGCAAACACTAAGAGGAATGAGGTAGTCACCATATGAGGATGTTTCTATCATGAGCTATGTAGAACTTACAAGTTATACCAGGTTGAGTTTGATCACCATGATGATGAAATCAGAGTGTTCTTAATGAATATAGACATAGAGTTTGAGGTGAGATGATAAGTGAAATACATGGAAGTGTATGTCTTTAATGTTACCTAATACCTAAGGATGTGAAGGGGTAATGGATGCTCTGGTTGAGATACATCTGACTTGTTTGACTAGAAGCTAGAAAAGGTTGTTTGGCTAACCCTAAGTTTGAAAGGAGATATGTTTGGCTAATACTCCGATGTAATAAGATCTGTTGAACAAGTTAATGGTTGTTTGGTTAGCCAGTCTAGTCCTTGGTGCCATGAAAGGATGGTGGTAGAACCTCAGATGCACTTCTTTGGAAAAGAAGGTGATGAAACCCCGATAGAATGGTTTAGGGTTTTTTTTTGAGGTATTAATGACATACAGGAGATCATGATTTTAAGATCACCATATAACGTACTATGAAGATAATAAGTGACAGTAGTACTTTGGATGCCTAAGATGAAGTTGCATGGGGTATGTTTCCCTGCATGACAAAAGGTGAAGGATGAACATCAGTAACCCAGTGCATTGATATAGAAGATAAAGAGTTTCTGAGCGGGAATGGGAGTTCATCACCATGGATGTGGTGATAAGTCTCCCCTAGATCAAGGAAGGTCGAGATGCAATATGGGTTATGGTAGATCGCCTTACCTAGATGACATGAGAAAGAAAGAGTATTGTCAAGGGACAGATCGGGTTGAATTACATATGAGAGAGATGGTTCAACTACACCATGATGTGAGTTCAAAAGTTCATGAGTATGACTTAAAGGTTCACTTCCGTAAGGGGGAAGTAGGTACATGAAGAACTCAATGATAGTACAGTTTAACACCCCTAACTAATGGTTAGTATAATCTAGACTAAAGGGTCTGACAAGAGCATGTGTGCTCGTTCAGGGTGATATCTAGAGTCAGTTATTGTCCTATGAAAGATGTGACGATGACCACCATAGCCAGTATTGGGTTTTGTAGGAAGCTCTGTAAGGGTGGTTGTGTCGGTCACCACTTCAGTAAGGTGATGTTGGTGAAATGACCACATCATGGTTAGAAAAGGACCACAATACGTGTAGATGAAGTCGCTTTGATCATGGAATGGCTGAAAGGAGCCTAGAGATGACGAGAGTCATGAGTAGATGCAAAGTAGACTAACATGCAATGCACTGTGGGAAAATATGTGACATGAAAATCCGACCCCTCTGAGATATAGCTAAGAAAGATGAGTCCCCGATACATGGGTCCATTAAGATGGACTGGTGGAGAAGGTTACGTTTGACCTTACCCCTCAGGATAAAGTAATGTGTGATGAGTTCCATGTGTCCAATTTAGAGAACTATGTGAGGCACCCCGACCATGTGCTGAGCAATGAACCTAGTGAGCCCCAAGGGAGACTGAAATGGCCTGGGTCACCTGTGCAGTTTATAGACGCCAGGATGAAAGAACTCAGAGAAAAGAATATGTGATGATAAAGGTTCTTTGGAAATGCCATGAGTACGGTAAAGCCACATAGGGGCCAAGGATGGACATGAAAAAGTCTTATCCTGAATTGTTTGTTTGCTTGATAGAATTTTGAGGACAAAATTCCTATAAGAGGGGAAGGATGTTACAACCCCAAATTTTGGGTTCATTTGTTGAGAAAAGTAATTTCTCATATTAAGGATATTTGAACAAATAATGATATAATTTGTTTTGAATACATGGATTTCGTTTACAATAGCCTTGATGATTGTGTTGTGGGCTTTATTGGCTATTGGGCCCAAATAACAAGAAAATTCAATTAGTAAATGAATAATTGAATATTTGAGTAAAGAAAAATGTGGAAACCTCTAGAAGGAAAATCCAAAGAGGGATTTCGTGTCTCTTGGGTTCCTTGGATTCCAAGGAGTCCAAAATTGCAAAGATAATGCAAAAAGAAAAGAAAAGATCAATTAAGTATTTCTTTATTAAGAAAGAAATTGAAAACAATGATAAAATGTGGAAAGTAAGTAGAAAGAGGTGGAATTGAGTTATCCTTGGTATTTCATATCCCAAGGATTACTAATGTTAAAAGGAATGCCAATGAGTAAAATAAAAAGAAAGATAAAGAGAAATCCTCAAAAAGAGATGTTTTAATAAGAAATAAATAAGATAATGAGAGGATTTTTAAGATAATCCAAGATAATATGTAGCTTAGATTTTTAATTGAAGGATTATCCACCTGTTTCTTGGGAGCCAAATAAAGGAACGATATATAAGTCTCCTAAAAGGAATAGGAAAATAAGTGATTAACTTTAGGAAATCCATTTATGCGAACTACCATAAGTGGGAAGTAAGTTATAAAACTAAGTTTATGGATAGACAATGGATATTAAAATTGATGGAATCACTTTCCCACGGGACCATCCCCTTATTTTGCGTCCCAAGAGGGAAACCAACCCAGACCTGCCACCCACATCTCCCTTTATTCACCATCCTCCTCCTAACCCTAGGAATACTACCTACAACCTATATAAGGGAGGATCGTGGAGGTATTCCCGTATGCAAAACCAATATTTGAGATCCATCTCTCTTCTAAGACGGTAGCCAGGGATTCTTTTGGCAAGTAGGTTGCTGGAGGTTCGTTCTCCATGAGCGAGTGGTCCAAGGATGGATCGGAGCCGGACGACGCCGCTCTACCTGGCCTGTTGTAGGCTGCCGTCCAAGGGAGATACATACAACAGTGGGGGTTGTAGGTAAATGGTTGGGTTCCTATAGGAACACCAGGATGGCCATCATCGCCGGGAGTGCTCCAGGGCACCCTCTCTTAGCTGTGGTATCCCCTCAGGCGGAGCCGACGCTCAGGCACCAGGCGGAGATGAAGATCGACGATGAAGTTGTTGAGAGAGAGAGAGGTAATGGTGGATGAGGAGAGCAACAATAGGTGTTAGCCTCCTCATTAGGACTAGGCAGAGCATCCCCCATAGACATGGCGGCGCGAGACTTAGCTAAGGTGTGCCCTCAGTCTGTGAGGACCGACGGAGGCACCTAGATCTTATCCCAGGCATCTAGTGCCCCGGAATGCGGACCCCATCGCTGGATGGATCAGCCTACCCTCTTCACAGCCAAGTCCGGCGAGGCTTCACGGAGGTGCTCAGCCCTTCTCTGGTGCTCTGTGGTCATGGGGTTGAAGAAGGAGTTGCAGCCGCAGGTTGCGCAGGCTACAGTCGGGCCGTGTCGCGAGGAGGAAGACAGGTACCATTCAGTTGACTAATTTGCCCCTCCAGTGTGCGTAGATGCAACCCGCAGACCAAGGGCATCTTGGTCAATTTGTTATAACATAGGCTGGGCACCGAAAAGTACGTGCATTGGATTAGTTGCCTACGTGGCACTATCCTATTGGTCCATTTTATTTTATTTGTGAAAATTGTAGGAAATAATCAATAACTCAGATTGTAACATGTAATATATGAAAATTGATCAGGACAATGAGAGGAATCCAAATAAAATATTATCATAATATGATTAAGCTTCCTATTCTAAAAGTATATGGTTTACATATTTTAATGCATTAATTGACAGAAAAACCCTAGAATGATATAAAAACAATCATGATAAATCTTTTATATGTTTTTGATTAATCTTAACCTGTTACGATTGGTAAGATCATAAAAGGATGATTCATATGTTGCTTTTAGGGTTTTATGACAATGAACATGGTTTAATGGACCAAAAACCCTATTTTGGGTAAATATGAGTTCTAGTGGTCATACCTGAAATTAAAAGTATAAAACTGTAATATAATGACCCTCAATGAAGATAATTGAGATGATTAGGGTTTTGTGAACAAGAAACCTGAGAAACCCTAATTGAGTATAAAGGATGAAACTTTGTGGTTTAATGGGTTAATTTGGAGGTATTAACTTGTTAAATATTAAAGTTGAGTTTCAATCTATTTCACATGAAAAGTTGGCTAATTTAGAGTTAAAGAAGAGATGACCATATTTAATTCGAAAATATGGGAATATGTTGTTAAACGATGATCCTAATTCTATTAGGAGAAATAGGATGAGAAACCGATGGTTATATGTAGTTTTTTCTAATTAGGGTTTATGGTATTAAAAGTAAAGTCAAAACCCTAATTGTAAATGAAACCCTAAAAAGGGAAATAGAAATCCTAAGAAGTAAGTTGGATTGGATAGATCTTGATAAATAGAAATTGCATGTTTTTTTTCAGGATTTTTGTGTGTATACTTGTTTGCTCAATTAGATTTCTATACATGGTTGACTCAATCTAAAAAAGTAGGATCTTGATAAAAGAAGAACATGTATGTGGTTACGCTTATGAATAATAGCTCTAGTTTCACGGTGATTCTCGAAGTTTTAATCGGTTGCTTAAAAATAACTGTTGGATGTTTATTTATTTCATGCAACTATAAAGTGACTATGATTATCACTTTAAATATGCATATATAACTGACTAGATCCGGGTCCACCTCTATTGCTTTGAAAAGGCTAAGAAAAGGGGGTAATCCTAGAGCAAGGTCTAGGTTACCGAGAGTTAGAAGCTGGGCTACCTACATGTAGTGCCATGAGACTCATTAGCCTGCCATGAGTTAAGGAGTGGGCTACCTACGATGTGATTCAACCCTAGAAATTGGTTCACTTATAGGTGGGACCATGAGGGGTTTAATGGGGACAACATAGAGGATATGGTACTCTGGGATCGCGAAGTTATATCTAAAATGTAATCTTGGTTGTTAAATGATTAATTGAATGATTACATTGTTAACGTATTTACATAATTATTGTTTCCACCACATACCAACTTCGGCTGACCGACGTTTTGTTTGTCTACGTTTTAGGTACAAGCCAAAAGGACAAACAGTAAATTGTCATATTGTGAGATACATGAAGTTAAATACAAGGAGGATTAATTAGAGTAGAAACCTTAAGAGGATAGAAGTCTTGACATCCAAGTTTTCAAAAAGGTATGCAAAAATGTATTTTCTTACAGCTTTTCAGTATAGTAAGTTAAAATTTGATAATTATTCTTGGTTAATTGCCGGACCTTTGTTCCAGAAGTTATGGGTGAGGCTTCGACCTCTCGGTCTCCCTTAATTGGGGGTTATCGGGAGGTGGGGTCGTAACAGAAAGTCTTTCTATGACTAAACTTTCACTCGCCTCAACATTATTGCATGCTTGTTGATTTATTAGTAATAGAGTTATATAATTTTTTTTTGGGTTTTATTCCCTTGGGGTTTTGTTTCCCTTTGTTATATTATTTGGTAGTAATTTTTGTTCCCCTACCATGCACTAAGGTTTTAGTCCCTCCTGCAATGTTATATTTTTGGGATGGATGATTGTATGCCCCATACCCCAACTTGTATGCTCATGTTATATCTATTTGGGAGTTTGTTTGTGTTCTGTTCCCTACCAGGGTTTGTTTTTTTTGCCCTAACTACTACTGAATTTATATTTACACTAGTGTTGTGTTTATCTCACTTGTATGTTAAACTATATGTTTGGTATTATTGATGCGTTATGTTCGATAAATATTATGTGATACTATGACACACTTTGGTATTGTCAAATTGCAAGTCTATCAATAAATTTGTTAAATTGTTCCCTTCAATATCATTTGGATGTTTCCTCTTCCGTATTTTTTGGAAGCCTTGATAAGTTTATTGTTGTCCTTTTCCCATAATATTTCCTTTTTCAATATTTGCACATACCAACTTTTATGCTGAAAACTTCCACCTTTTCTTCTTTTGTGGGGCATGATTCCAACCCATTAGGTTAATAAGACATTATAAGGATGCCCTTGATGACCATGACCTGCCTATGTAGATGTTTTGTTGTAGATAGGCTTGAAGTGGCAATAACTACCCTCTTCTAGTTGTTAAAGCTTTTGACTTCATGTATCCCTATGTGGGTGATCAAGCATGTATCTTGTAAACTTGTAAATAGTCAATAGATTTTATTCTTCTACTATACTTTGGTGTTTCTCATATCCATTTATAAAATATTAGATAATAATTCTTCATTCATTGTGATAATTTGGTGTGTGTTTGTTACATGTATCACGATTCTTATTTTTAAATAGTAAGAACTGGATCCCCTCTCGATTCCCACTCCTTAGAAATGGTATTACATGTATGACAGTCTGATTATGACTATTTCAGTTTTATCTCCCTAAGTAGAATCCCCATCCAGCATGGAAGCCCTCTAAGTGAGATGTTTACTATAATGACCCATTTTCCACTTAGACATTTAATCAGGGCTTACATGGATAATTACATAGCTAGATTGGTCATTATTATGCTTATTAATGATAATTTAATTATGATGTTCTATAACCTAATGAGAAACTCTATTTCAAATAATTACAATTTGAGAAATGAAAATATATAATGTTCCAAACTAAAAATTAAATAGTATAAGAAAATAAAAATGTAATAGGTATAGCAGTGTAGTAAATGATTTTAATATTTTATTTATAACTCTAATTTCTATAAAATTTGAATATAATTGAATTCATCAATTAAAATGTTCTTTCAAAATATCAGAACTTTTCAATGTTTTCTAAACTATTGGTTGGTCATGTTTCCCTAGGGAAAACTAGACCAATCATTCTAAACAAGATAAAGTATAACAATGTGGTATTAGACATTTAGTTATTTATTGATACATTGAAATGATCTTAAACTTTGAAATTAGCACGAAAACTCAATTTCAGACATCCTAATAAATTTCAAGAACTTTTGGATTATATGTGAGTGACTAAAGAGTGTGGTCTCGGCAAAGTTACTTATCAATAACAACTTGGTCGATCAACAAATTTGAATAAACAAAAAAGACTAAAAGTAATTTTTTGACTTGTTTGTAAGTATTCGAAACACCTCAATTGATCTATATCATCAACCATATAGCCCTAGTAGCTTTCATAATCAATCATTCCTATCGACAATACCAAATTCTAGAGAGAGAGAGAGAGGGAGGAGAATTAGGGTCTAGAAGGAGAAAATTTTCAGAAATGCTGACTTAGGACTTCATCTTCCTAAAGCTTGTGAATTCATGTAAGTTCATCAACCCTATATAAGTTTTCATGTTGAATATTCTCTCCTACTTATAAAACCTTTCCCTACTCTAATTTGGATAAAAAAGATATCAAATTAGTCCTTTATCTTTCTTTCTTTCCTATTTCTTTCTTTGGGGCTTCTAATTTGATAAGACCAAGAAATGGATTCAATCCTCAAGAGTTGGTTGGATTTCTAGAAATTTAGATTATATGAGAAATCTTTAAGGTGTTTGGAACCTGATGTGAGTGTTCATCTCCTTATTAAACTTTTTAATCATGTTACAAGCCTAATTTCATATGATAAAATAAACAAGTGCTCTTGCTCACATTTGTATGTGATTGGGTTATCAATTAGCAAGATTTTTGGGGAAATGAAAATATTTTGATTTAGATTCTTTTTGATTAATTGTAACTTTATAGCTACTAATCTATCGATTCAAGATCTATGAAAAGTTCTATGAATAGAAAACTATGTTATTTTATACTAATATTGCTTAAAACCAATCCAATGAATGACATGCTCAAAAATTTGGTGGACATGTATAAAATGGTGTTTGAATTGAATAGGCATGACTTACTCAAGTGTATCGCTAAATATTATTGACATTTTATATGCAATGTACATGAGAATCAGTATGAGGGCTTGAAATTGAGGCATTCCATGTTCAGGGTAAATGTTCAGGTTTTGGAATCAAATTTGCCAATAAATCGAAGCATATACTTATAAACAATGAATTGATTTTGTAGGAATGGAAACTAGGGTATCCATGTACCATATATAGACGTAATGAACCTCTATACCCTCTGATGAGGTTAGTGAATAATATGATCTTTATGATGCATTGAACTAAGTTGACTTCTTGAAAACCCTAGAAATTCATTATCAAGAGGAGTATGATAGGTAATGCCCAAAAATGCATATAATATAATAGATGTCAAGAGATGTTTAATTGTAGATTTTATTTACATCAACAAGATGTAGTATAATTTGGTCTAGATATGGTGCATCTATTAGAGTATAGTTCAAGGAATATGAGTAAATTCCACATCAATCAAAGTCTTTTATTCGTCACATTACAACTAATTGAGATGGTGAGTAGTGATTCAGGAGTATTGAAAGTTACCCTAATTCGTTTCCCTTCAAATGAGGTGTTTTATAAAGAAGAAAATTATTTATTTTAATAACCACATTTCCATTGGGAACTTAATAACATGATATGGCAACTAAAATGCAAAGACATGGAATGGAAAAGTTAAATTGAATTGAATAATGAGTAATAGATAATTGATAATGAAATGAGTGTAAGGAAATGTTTAGTTTTATTATATTAAATATATTTGAATTAACCTAAATTGAAGTGAATGCACTTAGATCAAATTATGAATGACTTGAATGATTATGAATTATTATTCATCAAGTGAATAGTGAATGATGAAGTCTAAAAGTAGAAATGAAACAGAAATGAATAAGTTAAGAGAAATGAATCTATATGGAAGGAAAACTAAGAATTAATTGGTGGATTTGAGAACCTAACTCTAAACCTAATGTGATGAATTAGATAAAATCAATGAAGCATATTCTTTAAAGAAAGATTAATGATGTGCATGTATTAATATAGCTTGTATTTACTTAAAGAAAGGAAATTAAGGTTGCTGATTGGAATTCATAAGAACTTGTTTTTTTATTCTAGTTTTGTGCTAGAACACTCATGTTTTGAGAACGACTAATTATATTGGATTAGAAATGAATGTTGATACGTGTTGAATGGTAACCCTATTTTGGGTGTGGTATATAATAACATATGAGGCTACGTGTTGAATGGTAACCCTATTTTGGGTGTGGTATATAATAATATATGAGGTATAAATGTGTCGTGAATGTATATTCGATTATATTTCTTTATATCTAAGGATATTATCTAGAATAACTCAATTTTTTACAAGTAACTTGACATGAGCATGATGAGTGATTAAAGACATTCATATGTTGATATTACTGCTGGTCTTGATGATTCTATGAAAGTTTGATGCCAAATGTGATATGAATGAATTGATAAGAAATAATGTTGGGATTGAATAGACATGTATTGATACATTTGAGAAAACCCTGATTAGGGTAATGTTGAGATTGTAGTTATGTCTCAGGAAGATAGCCCATTGATGATGGCTCATATTAATTGACGTGAGGATGTCAAGAAACATGCTTGTTGCACATTGTAGATTGTTTTTCTTCCTTTATACTCATTGTCTTCCTTGTTAACCCTACTCTAGTTTATGTCATTCTCATTGCACACGAATACACACATATGATAAATGATGATTTGGATTTGTTTAAGAATGAGTATGATGATTAATAATAGGTGAAACAATAACACATCTACTTAGGTTCCCTAAACATAGTGAGTTTGTCCTAAGGTCCACATTAAGGGAATAAAATAAATCTCCTTGTAGTAATCAAAGAATTATGAGAAGGATTTCTGGAGTGTGGACCGATACCTTAAATGTTGGACTATTAGGATTTAGGAGTGAGTCATTTGGTGTGATTCTAGCAATAATCCTCTAATGTAAAAGTCTATTCCCATGAGAAATAAACTCTAATCAAATAAAAGTAGTAAAATATGAGAAATATGATGATATGTGCTATTTTTTATGTTGATTCCTATCTTTTATACATGAGATGAGGATGTTGGCCTCTTTAGGAAACCCTACGGTGGACCAAAGTCTATTGTTGAGATCTTAGGGTGACCAGATGAACCATAAGATAGCGACGTTGGGTTGTTGACACAAAATCAGGTGGGATGACTTCTACTTGGTGAGGTACGAGCCAAGTAGTTTCAAGGAAAATGAAAAAAAGATGACAATGTGTGTAGAATATCCGTCAAATGTTTGTTACATTTCTTTTATCCTAAATCTTCTAGTTTTGAATATATTTCTTGTTGTGAAAAATAATCCTTCTTTGATAAAGATAATATTTTTCCTTATAAGTTTCTATCTAGTATTGAATCTGATATTGAACGTGATAATTGGTCTATGATGAAATTTAACACCCACTCTTGTTATGGCCAGCATTTACTTATTATTTGAATAGTCATATTTGTTAGATATGTATTATGTCAACTTTGACTTTAGGTTTACATGATATGTTCCTAGTCTGGTTGGTGACATAACAAAGATGATGTTACTAATATGTCTTGATTATAAATGTTTAGATTATGACTTGTTATCTCTTTAATAGGAGTGTAACTCTAAAATGATAAATTTACTACTTTGTTTGTAGATATGCTCTAAATGATGGTTAACAAGGTTTATATCTGAATAATTGAATGCCTTTAACAAATAATTAGGATATTTTCATGAAATGGACTTGAGAGAATTATTTGTTAGACCTTTAAATATATTGAAGTTTCTTTTAAATTCAATATACTTAATTTGATGTTGATTCATATACTTAGTTTGAGTGAGACATATCAACTCACTAGGGCTCTATTTTGAGTCTTATGAGGTTGTTTAAGATGTTTTTAGGTATAATGACATACAACAAAGAGGTTGTGACATAAAAGATGTAAATAGAACAATATAGATTAGAATGTCCCCATACTCTCTCTTTCTTTGGATGTGTTCTACTTCAGATGTGTTTTCTTCATATAAATGTAATATATTGTATATCAAAGTACATGTGAGTAGGGATAAATTGGTTTCAACATTTCTGATCCAGATCTGTGATAATTGAGCATGTGCATTTCCGATGTATAATTTGTTTCTCAGGTTTATGAAGAAAAGAAAAAATTACATGTGTTTCTCATGTATTGTGATTATTTTTTATTGAGACTGTGGTTTTTTGTATCTTAATTTGGTATTAGATTTAGAGTTTCTCTTTAATGATTGGGATTTATGTTGGTTAAAAGAGAGATCTTGATATTTACCCTAAAACATACCTATGTTGTCCATGTGAGGATGAAAAAATATGTAAAATCATATACAATACATATAAGGATATTGATTAGTTAACCCTAATGCGTGATACCCTAGGTGCTCATACCCCACAACGTAGGTTACTTGTGATAAATCTCTTTGGATGTTATTAGTTTTGACTTCAAGATGGAGTTGATGTTAAAGTAGTATGTTAAGGAGATCTTAACATGAAATATTTGTGAATTGGTTTTAATTCATCCGGATCGTCCTTTTTAATATTATGTAGTTTGCATCATCAAAAAATATTTTTCATCGTACTACTGTATTTACAAGAAACTTTTTTGATATGGTTTCTTGAACTAAGTCGCAATGAAGGAATGTCCAAAGTTTGTCTGAGAAACCCTAAAAATAATCAGACCATATTTCTAAACTCTAGTTTTGATAATGGAGTGATGACTACATAGATTTTTTGTGTACTGAATGTTTAGTGGACCTACCCTCTTTACTCCATGAGGTTGTGGGAAGTTGTATCTAGTGGCTTACTAGATACTAGTGTGAAATCTAGATTTGTTATGAGATATATTGACTTAGACCTAGTTAGTTGAGACAATCTAGTCAGATGCATGACCTACATACATCATAATTACAACTAAACAATGTACACATATAGCCACATCTTTGGAGTTGTTTAGTTTAACTTATTAGGTGAAACCTTTTCAAAAGGATACAGAGTATTTGGTTGGTAGTGTGACAACCTCTATTGTTAGGATTTTAGATGCCAATGTATATCTTTGAGGTTTTACACATTTATGCAATTTAGGCCTCATATGATGACAAAATGGCACTTCAACAAAATTATAGATATATGGACTAAAATATGAGAGAGAAATTTTTGATGATGCAATATATGTGTAATAAGGACCCAAGCCTATGTCATCTTATGAATTTGAGGTCTTGGTGTTTATCAATGACCCAAAAGCTCTCCATGAAGCTTATCACCATGAATTAGATCTATGTTAAAATTTAAAAATTTCCAGAGATCATCTGAATTATAATAAAATTGATACGGGCCAAAAATGATAATTTTTGTGATCTTGTAGTGGGATATCTAAGAGAATTTATTTTGGATGAAACATGGTGGAAATGGTTTTTTTGATGTTATTAAGTCCTTGAAAAGTTTTTTAGATCAATTGGAGCTTGTGTGATGGTTCAAATAATTCGTAAGAGAACTATAATTGAACTAGATTTAATGGTTCAAGTTATTGAAAACATATTAGTGAAACAATAAAAGTTAAATATCTCCAAATTACCTTGTTCGAATGAGGTGAAATTTGAGATGGATCCTTTTAAATATAAGTTGTATTTTGGTGAGTTTTAGAGAAATAACGATAATGGTAAATTATTTAGAATATATGCATTTTCGATGAAATATACAGTAAACAAACTACTTGAAGGGTCAAATGAATCTATTTTAATATTTCTTTTATTCAAGATGTAACTAATTCAATATGAAGCAATATCTCAAAATTTGGTTGCATTTTGAATTACAATTTAGAACATAGAAACCTTTTAAAATGGACTAATTTTTCCTCGGTGTTGGGAAATTTCATTAAATTATGACATTTAGTACCTTTTGAAATAATCCTACAGGATGAAATTAGTTATATGGTCAAAATGAAAATTTAGTTTTCCTTGGTGGTAAAGATTTGTTTTTGAATAAATAAATATAAAAATATAGTTTTGAGGCCTTTTTGTATCCATATTTAAGTCCTTTGACTAATATTGGCAAACATTAATGACATTACTGAAATTTACTATATACCTTGACAAGGAAGTTGTTCGAATGGTCAAATAAAAATATTTTCGATTTTTATTTGACCAAGATGGAGTTGGCACTATAAAGGAAAATGACTTTCACATTTCAAGTCTTTCTTAATCAACAATTAAGAGTTATGCTTTTGTAAGGAAAACTTTTATTGGACAATTGCAAATGATATTTCTTAAAGAAAGTGTTCCCCATTTGGATTTTTCCGTTGAGCATGCTTGTTTAGATTATAGTATCATTCTTAGTTGGATAGATGGAAGGAAAGGGAAGGATTTGACTAGGAATTCCATCCCACAACCTCATGCAAATAATATTGTATGATTCTAGCACAACAAGTATCAATCACATAATTTACTACAGACAATGTAAATAACCACTCTCCCCGACCTATATATGACCCCTATCGACTCTGTCTTGCATCTTCAAAACCCTACAAAACACTTACACCCTATCTCTCCCTATTTTCCCTCTTCTTATCCAGCAACCCCCATCACTATCCTCAACATTGTGCACCTCTCCCATCTCCTGACCCTCTGAACTACTCCACCTTTTGATATTGTGACTCAAAAATATAGTAAATGTACACTTATCATTATATTTTGACTTAGATATGGAAGAGATTTCTTGTATGATATGATTTCATTTCTAGGCATATGACAACATATGTCAGAACTAAGTGACTTCCTATGATATGGTATCATGTTTTTACAACTATAAGTATATTTTGGGAACCTTGAACATAAAGTAAACCAAAAATCTATTATACTTTGATATCAATTTTCAACATGCAAATAAACCCTCAATATTTTATCTATATGGTTTGATGCATAGGTACAAACAAACCTTCACCCAAGGGTGATGATAGATCCTAATGTACATCCACAAAAAAAGATCCACAACTAGGGGGCGCAAAAAATGGATCCAATTTGGAGGTAGAAATACCCTCACCTTTGAGTGTAGACAAGGTTCAATTCCTACATCCTTGAAATAAGGTTGCAAAGAAAACAATTAAAGAGTAGGACCCGAGAGGGTATCCACTCCTTACTAAATTGAGGAATAAATCCATCTAATCCAAACACACTCATATGTATGACAAAAAAGATGAAATTTTACTTATCAAGTATGAAATGTCAAATAGAGTCTTTAAGTAGTAGCAAAAAATTAAACTATTACAAAATCCTTCTCATCATAATTCATAATATAACATACCAGGATTTGAGGCCTCAGATAAAATGATCTTAAAAGAAATGACAGGACTACTCATATTAGCAAGGTGCACCTCCTTTTTAGGGATCCCATCACTCTAGGATGGGTGACTAGTCAATAAGTTCATCCTAGATTGCACGTGCGTGAGGACAAAGTGTATAGTTAATGATAGCGATGCTTTGTGGGGATATTCATCATTTCTAAAACTCTATTGAAACATTGGTTAGTGGGCCCACAAAAATGGTATCAGAGCCATAACCCCTGCGAAATGGTGTGGCCCACTTGGGCATGTGGCATGCCAATCTTGAGCAATGCGATCTAGGCATATTGGAAAGGGATGTCCATGGTGATGTAGCCGCCGTTGCACTGATATTATGTGATTGGGAGATGGGTGTTCATGGGCCAATCTGGGTCTACATTGAAATGATCAAATATTATGAGGTCGTATAGTTGAGCCTTGACAAGGATGTGAAGAGGATAAGTGGGGGGATTGTAACGTCTCAAGATACAAGGTTTTGGATAAAATGATCTTAAAAATAATTATTTGGACTACCCATAGCACCAAGGTGCACCTTATTTTCAGAGAGCCAATCACTAAAGAACTTAGTGGTAAAATATGCTCAACCCAAAGTAGTACTAAAATGGGTGACTGATCAAGAAGTTCATCATGGCTTGTACATGAGTGAGGACAAAGAGCATAGTTAAGGCTAGTGGTGGTTTGTGGGTCCAATAATCATTTTTGAAACTATACTAGAGCCTTGGGCAGTGGAACCAGGTGTTACACATACATTGTTCCTCACCCTAAGTGTGGTTTTATAAAATATAAAGGTACATCTAACCTGTTACTAGGAGAATTTGCAGAGGGCAACCTGGTCATGTCAAGCTATCATTCAAAGTCCATTGTCTTAAACCATAGTATTCCTATTTCATCATCTCTTGAGTCACCTATCACCTGGGTGGTTTGGAAATGACAATCAAAGAGGAAAGAGAAAGAGAAGATATGTGTCATATAAAACTAGTATATGTTCATAATTGAAAAACATTTGGAGCATTATAAAGGATTTCAAGTACGAAAGTGGGTGTTACCTTGTAAGAGGATACTATCAACAAAAAGGTAGGTTCAATAGGAATTATATCAATAGAATGAGTAACCAAGGAATATGTAATAAATATTGGCGCATTATCAACTTAGAGAACCAACCTCATGACATAAATATATTTTTTCCTTTTAAACATAATTAACAAAATATAAAAAGTACATGTGGACTTAACAAGACTAGAATAAACTAAACTAGGGCTAGGGAACCATAAAGCACTAGCCATGGTAGGAGGAATAAAACTTCATTACTTAACATATAAAACATGTAAGGTGGAATAAAACCCCAGTGCCTGATGGGAGGAATAAAAACTTAGTTTCTATACACACAATCACTCTCTCTCTCTCTCTCTCTCACACACACACACACACACACACACACATATATATATATATACATACATACATACATACATACATACATACATACATACATACATACATACATACATACGTACATACATACATACATACATACATACATACATACATACATACATACATACATACATACATACATACATACATACATACATACACACACACACACACACACACACACACACACACACACACACACACACACACATATATATATATATATATATATATATATATATATATATATATATATATATATATATATATATATGGAAGTGGAATAAAACTAGTGCCATGCAGGAGGAATAAAATATTAGTGCCTAAAATATGGTTAAACAAGTATCATATATTATTAGTCCAAATTGTAGGGAAATTTGGTGGGAGAGTAGGTAGTAGAAACAAAAATTTAACTGCTATGTTTCCCTTAAACCAAAGGAACACAACGATAACTATGGAATGGTAAGGATAGTTTACGAGGTCATACCTGGTCATAGATAAAGTGTTATGACTATTCCCTCATTGTTGACCACCACAGACAACAGGTTGACGCTATCCTCCTAGTAGACAAAACTCCACACCTCTAGAGTACTCCACACATACCACCATGAACACTTGTCATTCTAGTAGAAAAGACAAGGAGTTGTCCCCTCACATTGGCATACCAGTCACCAACTTGCTCTCCCATAATTGTTCTCCCTTTCTATCTCTCCCTTTAGCGGGTAGGACTTGCTCATGTTCTCTTGGTTACCACAACTAGAGAAGACAAACAATTGTTAGAGGGAATTGAGTTATTGTTTGAGAAGACCCCAATACCCCTCTATTTATAGGAGGGTCAGGGTCATGGTTCCTAGTCTGAGTGGGAGTGTAACATACCAAAAATTCACAATTATTTGCAACTTGCGAGTGGAGAAATAGTCAGTTCATAGGTGAACTGATTGGTTGACATGTGAGTCGATGGGTTCAACCCTTAAACTGGTCATTTCATCATGTTTCCCAATCACAATTTTTTTGGAAATTAATATTTGATTTAATTCACAACATGATGTCAACACAAATCCTTGAATCAATTGAATTGATCTACCAACCACTCACTTCACAACCTGAGTCAGTTGGTTCATAGACTTGAGCTGATTAGTTCACTTCCTGAACCAACCAGTTCACTCTCCAGAATTGCCAAAGTTGGTTCAATTGACGTGACACACTAAAACCTCAGTTCAACACTTGAATCAGTCAGTTGACTTGTCCAGTCAGTCAATATTCAACCAATGTTGTTTAAATTGAATACCTAACTCTTCAATAATAAATTTTAAAGCATATTCATGCATGAAATCATTTTCTAAGTGTATCCTATGTGTGTGACCCTATAGGTTCCAAGTTATGTTAGAAGTGAATTCCCATAACTCATTTATGATATCAAAAGCAAAGAGTGGTGTCTAGTCACAATCATTGCTACCCAAGTAATTGAAAACTTGGAGAACAACTTAAACCTACAATCTATGATAGGCGTTATACTGATTGTATAATTTCTTTGTCTCTGATATCTAAATTGAACTCGAGGCATGGAATCATCATCCTTTCAATGTTCAATCCATGTTCCTTGCACTAGAGCAGACTGCTTGAGATAAATGTGGCCTCAATGTCGTATATTGATCCACATGTGCATGCACATGCTTTTCTCAGTCTCCCTTATGAAGTGTCCCTGATATCAAACTCCTATAGGAGGGAAAAATCCCATCTACATCACTCAAAATCATCCCCTTGTGTCACATTGCATCTGATCATAACCTTTATTCAAGATTATGATGGATGATGTCAAAGCACATCGAGCGACTTGTAATGAATATAGTGATTTTAGGTCTAAGAACCAAAATCACCACCGTCACTATGAGAGATGACTATGACCACCAATTATGGTTTCCATGTGTCTCTCTCAAGGTGAGTCTGTCTAACACACTGTTCTCTAACAAGTATCTATGTGCTTGGTTTGATATCACATATCATGACTGAGGAGATTCTATCATCAATCAAACCACACTCTAGTCTTGTATGCTATTGCTATCTATTATCCTTCCACAATAACACCCGACTAGGGACATAACAAGAATGTATATACTCTTTACATCTGATGATCTCATTGTTCATGTCACACACTTGAAGACATACGTCATTGAGTAATTGTATTATTTAGACATTCATTATGTTTCCTCATTAACTTATAACTAAGTAAACAGAATAAATCAGAAGATTTCCTTTATTATTAATCAAATCCTTTATATCATATGCCATCACAATCATAATATGATTGGATCTCTAGGCATACATACCAACATGCTCCCATTTGCACTTAGATCCAATCATCCATGAATCTTATTCTTAATTATCTTAACATGCCCATAATGTTTCTACTTTGCAAGTGTTAATCTAGCATGTTAGCAACATTTTGCCTTTAGTTGGTTTATTGCATGTTTCACATTTGCTGTTTGATATTTCATATAAGATGGAATTGTCATAGTATGCTATCTAATATTACTTGCATAACCAATATCTCCATTCTTGTCGTAGTATTTCTACTGTGTCATCAATGGTTAGAACATCTCATAATTTCATCAATATGAACATCTAAATCCACACAATATTGACTCCTGTGTTTATAATACTAGGACATACAACTTCTATAGTAGAATTGAAATAATGTTCTGTAGTTCAGAACTCTTTCCAACTTACAACTCTTCTAGTAAGATTAAACACAATTTTATGTTGCGGTCATTATCTTGTCAGTTTGGAAGCTTACATCAATGTAACCTTTTACATCCAACTCTTCCTTGTTATCATAGTTCAAAAACCGACCCTCAGTGCTTCTCAAGCACTAATGGATATTCTTATGGTGTTCCAATGAACTTCATTGGGTTTGACTAATATCATCTTGTAATGTCCAACACATACAAGATTTTGGAATGAGTACATTATATTTCATACATGATAGATCCAAATGCGAATTTATATGGAATCTCTTTCATTTTTCACAAAAATCTGGGTTCTTGAGAGATTAATCCCATATACATGGACAGATTCACATTGAACCCTTCATGTTGAAACATATTAGCATGTTTCCAATATACATGCTCTATTTAGGTTTTAGAAATTTTCCAAAAATATCTCTAGAGATCTCAATTCCTATCACATATGAGGGTTTCAGCTAATCCTTCATAATGAAGGTGATTTCCATGCCAGGTTTTAGTATTTAGTGTTGAGATGTTACTCCCCATAAATATGTGGAATATACATATATGCTCCCACTAAATCTTTTGTAATCATAGATTTCATATTTTATCTTGACTCAAGTCAAACTCTTTGCCTATCTTGTCAAATCAAAGATTCTAGTTCTGATATGCTTGTTTCAACCTCTAGATTGAACGTTGTAGCTTATAGGCTTTATTTGCATTAATGAAGTCATAAAACCTTCAGGTTGTATCATGTACACATTATTCCTATTAAGGAATTCGATTTTAATCTCCGTATGAAAAATCTCATAGTCTTAACAAGCTGCAATAGCATGTCAAATGGTGAAGGGATTTCATCATGCTCAAAGACTTTGAATTGGTTCGAAAATGTTTGCAACCAATATGTTGTTTTGTGTTATCCATGTTGGTCTTCCTCTAGAAAAACCAACTGCTCCTTTCACATTTTAACCCTTAGGTGGTTCCATTAAGTTCATAGCTTGTTGGTGTTCATGGATTCCATTATGTAAGTAATGGCCTCAAGCCATTTCTCAAACTCTGGTCCCTCGATAGTTCTTAGTTGATTGTTAGCTCATCATCGTATGACCAACTCATAACTTATCTGGGTTACATGACTCATAATATTTTAACCTCAGACGTGTTCTACTAGAACTATGAGTTTTGTATTACAAATGGAACTTGAGATTCTACAATAATTTGTGATTCTCAGAATTCTCATTGTATCTCTTTAGGTTCGAATGTTTTCTTATTCGATCTCGATCTTTTTGAGTTCTACTTTATTCCCACTAATTCTGTTTGAATTCAGATATCCTACCAAAAAACATTTTGTTATCGGATTGAGATAAGTAGTATTCAACAAATTGACATTCATTTGATTATACATGCTGTTATATACCATACTCACACAACATGCTTACACCTGTTGTAATAGTAACCCATTGTAATAGACCACAGTCACACAACATGTTGCAAGTCATTGTTATATACCAAGATCACACAGTATATTCAACCTATTGTTATATACTGTAATTACACAACAAAATCTGACCTATTGTATAAGCACATGTGTCCTTATTTGTAAGATTATATCTAAAAATAAAAAATCCTCCCTCATTGACTTGCACTACTTTTCAATTAGCGAGATGAGCATGTGCTTTCCTCCCCTTCTTTTGGATTGGGGCAACACTACCTATCCTCCCCGAACGGCACACTATCTAGTTCTAATGTCCCTCACACCATGACCTTGTTTTGTTTGTTGCATCTGTCATGCCCCCTGCAACCTTCTCACATGTCTTCCCTCTATCTCACTCTAACATCCAATTAATCCCATTATCACCATTACCTCACTCGATCGTCAATTTCAACATGTTCAGTCAACCCAACACTGAGTAATCAAGAGTATATAAGTCCTTATAATAGACCATAATCATCTAAGTTGGATTGGACTAGATAATTAGTGATCAACTATATTTATGTACCACATGGTGCCCAATCAAAATAATTAATGATATCACATATAATCCCACAAATTTAGTTAAAATTCAGACTATACGCTCCCATCATCCTATTCTAGTCCATTGTAATCCCAAACAACAAAAAATCCTAATTCAAGAGGCTCTTATTTTGAAAAACCTAGTTGTAAACATAAGGTAGACCCACATACCCTTTTTAAAATGAGTATAATATTGTGTCAAACAATACTTCAAAATTAAAAAATTTCAATATTCTATTCATCCCATAGTAAGGGGTCAAATTTTAGACCTTTTGGTAAAAAACCAAGTGTTTAACCAGTGGGTTGTTGTAGCATACTCGAATTTAGGAATATATGTTAAACCTCCCTTCTTCTAGGTCCCTATATGATTATCTAAATATATAATATATTTTCCCCTAATACAAATGTACATTAATAGTCCTAGAAGTCATTTAGTATAGTGGATGTATAAATACCCTCAATATTTAATATTTAAGATAAAATAACCATTATACATTTAGTAACAAGACTTAAGGAACAAAGATATAAAATGTCATGATTGAATCTAATGGACACACAAAAATGCTCGTAGGGGTATAACATATAAGGAATTGAATTAATATGTAATATACTGTCAGAATATATTAATTAAGATGAATATGTATATTAAATGTATGTATGATGTACAAATACTGAAATATACTACTAAAAGTCTTTGTAAGGTGAAAATGATGGTAAATTTGGACTCCTCACATCCTAATTATCCTAGATACCAAATCATAGTTAGTTACCCCTTTCATTTAATTGGTAGAAACAACTATCATTTTAATGTACATCATTTACTAATTACATTTATGTACCATTATTTATTCATCTTCTCCTCTTAAACCACATCTGTTACCCCCTCCATCCTCTTGACCACGTTGCATGCGGTATCCTACTGCAAATGACAACTTGACTATGTGTAACGACATCGTTATCCTCCCCTTCCATTTCTACCTCCCTCACTTCTTCACTTCCAGACTCTCCTCATCTGCTCTTCCTCTTCTTCTTCCTCCCTTCTTTGTTTTTGTAGCCACCCAAAACCCTAGCTACTACCTCCCTTGCACCATCCACAATAGAATGATACATGCATTGCTTGCTGTAATGGTGACAAAGGTTCAACATATCCCTCTCTACACCTCATGACCCACTAACGCCAACCTTTTCTCCTTCCCCTACTCGCACTATGATCAACACCATAGTGGCGTTGATGCCACCACCATCAACTTTCTTGACCAAAATGTGTCGGTGAGGATTCATAGCACCCCCTAGTCCCCCTCTATCTTCTCTTCCTCCTTGCCTCTCCTTCCTTAACCATGGACCCTATTTTATCCCTGCTAACCTAGACACCCTCCATCCTTTCCCACCATGCCCATGCAACCAATGTGAAAGGTAGGGTCACACTCCACTAGACTGTAATCAAAGTAGCAATCCTACAATCCTTGCCTACTATGACTTTTGGTAGCCCTCTTCATCTATTGAAAAAACTAGTGCTTATCCCTTCAAATACTCCTCCTTCTCCACCGATCCCTAATAAATGATATGAAGTGCACATTCTTGATGTTAGTCACCTTCTGGAAGCCAATGACCTAAAAAAATCAGTACACCTTCAACCCAATTATAAGACTCGTTAAGCAACATGCAACCAATCACCACCTACTTACCCTTATAGAACCTCACAACACCTACAATAATGCTAGATGTCACCGATGGTAGTGGCTGATCATACCTCCAAATCTAACAAATCCCACCACCAATTCGGCCAAGCTGGCCTTCCAGTCCAACACATCTCTTCCCTCTAGTCTCATGAAACTCCTTCCATTATCCTCTTACAATCACCATGGATCTAGCTTCAATAGACATGCATATCCAAACCACTTCGGCCTCCATCCTTATCACCAACTTGAATACCAATGATCATGTCTGAAGGTTCTATTGATCCATAATAACTCCTTAAATCTCCTCTAGATGCAATGGAGAATGTGATCTACTTTCTTACAAGTCCAACAGTCAAGTAGATACATCCAATTATCCACTTGTACTTGATGTGCCTCTGACAAGCCATGTAGAAGTGAACTCCAATCCATCATGGATCCTATCCAACATATGCATCAAATACCAATACACCTCTGACCCTACAGATCATTGTTAACCGATATTTCATATGTCAGTCATCACCTTCCTCTCTATGTGATTTACATATTTCTATGAATAGATCATTATTAACTATATTAATTGGTAAAATATCTAATTTTAAAATCTAAACATGGGAATCATACTAAATCTAGATCACCTTGTCTTTTAGTAAAAATAAATAAATGAGATATGTATGTAGTGGAGATACTTGTTGGTATATATATGCACATAGAGCCATCCCAAGCGATTGCATGGAGTTGGATATTAATGAATCAATTAATGCGATTATTTGGTTAATTAATGAATTCCAGAATATTCTAATTAATCCATGAACATTTTAATTAACACAACGTTTCTATTTACCAATGGGTTTAGGAAACCCTACTTCCCTTCGTATCCTATTTAAAGGAGGATTGACGGCCGATATCTATATAAGATATCAAGAGACGCTTTTAGTTTACGCTCACACACGTAAACCCTAGCCGTCATCGTCCTTAGGAGAGGAAGGAGAGCAACGCTCCACTAGCATGCCGCCACACAGACACGACTCCTTCCTGCTGGCTTAGGAAGCACAACGTGGAGTTCCAGTCCATCCGCGTGGACGAAGTAGAGACGCAGACGCTGAGACGCCTGCGTTCGGTGGACACGATGACCATCTGTGCGCGTTACGAGTGGAGCACATCACCGCACAGGAGTGCCGCCAGATCTTCCTGCGACAGTGAATAGGAGAGAAGTTCCGTCCGTGTAGGTCAGCAACGTTGTACCTTCGTGCAACGGGACATCGCCGGACTTGATCCGCGATAAGGTATATCCCACAAACATTCCTTCCAAATACGTTGTTGTCGACGAGATCCTATTTCGGGTTGCGTAGATTTTATTACTTCCGCCGCACATGTTTTCTCCATAAAACCCAACAGTGGTATCAGAGCAGCGTCGATCTACGATGTATTTGGATTTGTTTCGATATAATTGAATCGATGTATACTATTTTTATATTGCATATGATGCGAATTAAACCTGCTAATATGCGAATCTAAACCTAATTCCACATACCCGCACAGGGGTGCTGCTCCTGTGTACCCCGCATAGTCTGTGTGGGAGTCAAAAATTATTTAATGGGGAATGTCCCACATTAAAAGTTCTGCAATTTTAATATGTATATACGTATATGTAGATATACCTATGATAGCATACACGTCGCCTTTAAAATCTGTTTTATGTGGTGAATGCATACACGGTTATGGCCTAGTATCCCCTTTTGTGAATGTTGTGAATGAATGTGGATGTCGATCTTGTGGATATGTTTGTTTGTGAATTCTATGGATGTATAATGGTTACATATGGATCTTTTGTATAAAGTATTTGGCTTGCATGCCGAGCCTCATCTCTTATTTTAAAGTGTACCTAATTCTTTCCTTTTATATTTGTACTCATATGATGTAATAGAGATAGGACTAGTTTTAGTTTTTGTAAACTTGATGTAAGGAGGCCACTTGAAGATCCAACTCCAAGGAGTGTCCATGGAGAAGCACCATGAAGATCTAATTCCAAGAAGCAACCTGAAGATCCAACTCCAAGGAGGGTCCATGGAGAAGAAACAAGAAGATCCAATTCCAAGAAGCAACTTGAAGTTCCAACCTCACGAAGCATCCATGAAGTTGTTAATTGTAATGTTGATCATTACATGATTATAGGTTGATTCACAGGTGTTGCATGAGATGTATACGACCATAGGTGGACCATAATCCTTTGTTGCTCCAAAGGATTACAATAGTATGGCCATAACTGATGTATTTATGTTTGTGATTGCATGTCTATCGTTTGTGGTTGTGGATATAGTAGTATATGATACATACTATAAATATGTGGTGTTTGGATATGTATATGTATTAATAAAACCCCTCAATTAATAATATTAAGTTTTAGTTTCCTTCTATAAAGAAACACACATGAAAAGCGTAATCGACTATGTGTGGGCACGCCTCCGCGTGGTACACTGTCTATCTCGTGGAAGTGTGATGGTGGGTGTGTGGGTCTGCCTCCGCAGGATGCACACTCATCGTGTTGGCTTATGGGTTGGACTTAACTAGGGAACCTTGATAGGATCAAGTACCTAGAGGCACAAAGATGCATCATGGCAAGGAGTTGTGCATGATCATCTATCTAAGAGTTGCATATAATGCAATTGGTAAAAGTTGCCTACCTTAGTTTTTGGTCTTTGACGTCGGCGTTGGCTGGGCATTGATCCAATTATTTTGGGTCTTGGATCACTAGAAGGTTGTGCGTTGCAATCTTCTGAGTTGATAGTGAAGGCTATCAATTTGAATAAAATAGTGGGAGCGTAATTAATTAAAGGCCTAATTAATCTCGTTTGTCAAATCTTTACAAGTCAAAATGTTTTGGACTAAATGCAAATTTTCTTTTGTAACAATCAAATGGCGAACAACCCTCACACGTTCTAGTTGCGATCGGTCCTTGAGAAGGACAAACTTACCGGAACCAACTTTCAAAACTGGTTTAGGACGCTGAGAATTGTTCTCACACATGAGCGTAAGCTCTATGTCCTTGAAACACCAGAGCCAGAGGAGCCCGCCGTAAATGCGCCCAAGGCTGAAAAGGATGCTTACAAGAAGCACCTTGATGATGCCGTAGATGTCAAGTGACTGATGTTGTTCTCAATGAACTATGAGTTGCAAGAGTAGCATGAGAACATGAATGTCATGGAGATGGTAACACATCTCTAGAATATGTATCAACATCAAGCAAGACATGAGAGATATGATGTCTCAATGGCTTTGTTCAAAAGCAAGATGAAAGAGGGAGACTCAGTTGGCACCCATATACTCACCTTGATTGGGTACGTGGAAAGCCTATCCAACTGGGATTTCCCCTAGGTTAAGAGTTGGCCACTGATGTGATTCTACAATCGTTTCCTGAATCATATAGTCATTTTGTCATGAACTACAACATGAACAATTTTGACAAGCCATTGTCAGAATTGTTGGGCATGTTGAGGACAGATGAAGCACAGATGAAGAAAGACAAGCCCAAGTCTGTGATGGTGATCAACAAGGCAAAGGGAAAGTAAAAAGGCAAAGGCAAGGCTAAGAAAGGTTCTAAAGCTGGGTAGAAGCCAAAGTCATCCGCGCTCAAAGCTAAAGGTGGGATTTCCAAAGAAGGCAGTTGTCACCATTGTCACCGGCCTAGACATTGGAAAAGAAACTGTCCTCTCTACCTGGAGGAACTGAGGAAGAAGAAGCAGGGGATAGAGATCTGCACTTCAAGTATATACGTTATTGAGATAAACTTAAATACTTCTTCATCATGGGTACTGGATACCGTATGTGGATCTCACATATGTTCTAATATGCATGATCTGATAAGAAGTAAGCCTTTACGAAAGGGCCAAGTCAAGCTGTGGGTTGCTCATGGAGCAAGAGTTGCTGCCACCGTAGTTGGAGTTATTAGTTTATCTTTGCCTGCGAGCCTTGTAATAGAATTAGAGAATTGCTATCATGTACCTGCCATTAATAGAAATATTATTTTTTTATCTTGTATGGACAAGAGTGGATTTGAATTTCACATTAAGAATGGAATTATTTCTATATCTAAAGATGAGATCTTTTATGGCAATGCCCCTATGTCTTATGGTATCTACTTGTTAGAACTTGAGACTAGCATAAATAACGTAAATACTAAAAGGTTAAAACTTGACAACTCAAACAAAACATTCTTATGGCATTGTCGTCTTGGGCACATAAATGAGAAGCGCATATCTAGACTCCATAAGGATGGTTATCTAGACTTTTTTGATTTTGAATCATTAGAGACATGTGAGGCATGTTTATTAGGGAAGATGACCAAAACTCCTTTCACTGGACATAGTGAGAGAGCCAGTGATCTGCTAGGGATCATACATACTAATGTATGTGGACCTTTAGATAAAATGCTAGAGGAGGCTATCAATACTTCATTACCTTCATTGATGACCTCAGTAGGTATGGCTATGTATATCTCATGAAACACAAGTCAGAAACTCTTGAAATGTTCAAGACTTTCATGAATGAAGTAGAGAAGCAACTTGGTAAGAGTATTAAAGCACTCCGTTCAAATCGAGGTGGCGAATACTTAAGCCAAGAGTTTGAGGACCTTCTGAGAGACCGTGGTATTGTATCACAATGGACTCCACCTGGTACACCACAACATAATGTCATGTCAGAAAGAAGGAATCGTACATTATTATACATGGTACGATCAATGATGAGTTTATCCGAACTTCCAATATTGTTCTGGGGATATGCTGTTGAAACTGCAGTGTTTACACTTAACCGTGTACCTTCCAAATCGGTTCAAAAGACACCATATGAGATATGAAATGGGAATCATCCCAATTTTTCTATGTTAAAGATTTGGGGATGTGAAGCTTATGTTAGGAAACAATTTCCTGAAAAGCTTGGACCCAAATCAGACAAATGCTATTTTGTTGGATACCCCAAGGAAACTCGGGGATACTACTTCTACACACCAACTGAAAATAAAGTGTTTGTTGCTAGGACTGCTGTATTTCTTGAAAAGGAATTTATTTCCAAAGGAATTAGTGGGAGGAATGTAGAGCTCGAAGAAGTTTGAGATCAACAAGAAAGTAGAGAACCTGAGGAGGTACATAAGGAACTTGAAGACTCACAAGTTGTTGTGGAATTTCAAGTTCCAAATGTAATACAGGAACCTCGTAGGTCTAGTAGGATATGACTTGAGCCTGAGAGATTTGGATTTCTTGTGACTCAAGACAGTGATGAATTGGGAATATCAGATGAGCCAGCTTCCTATCTAGAAGCTACTAAGGGACCATAATCTGAGAAATGGCTCGAAACCATGAGATCTGAGATGGAATCCATGTACACCAACAAGGTATGGACCTTGGTGGATCCACATGAAGGAGTAAGACCCATAGGGTGCAAGTGGGTCTTCAAGAAGAAGACTGACATGGATGGAAATGTTCAAACCTATAAAGGTAGATTGGTTGCGAAAGGATTCTATCAAATTCAAGGTGTTGATTATGACGAGACCTTCTCACCAGTTGCCATGGTTAAATCCATCAGGATCATGCTTGATATTGCAGCTTATCATGACTATGAGATTTGGCAGATGGATGTTAAAACAACATTCCTTAATGGGAATTTACTCGAGGATGTGTACATGACACAACCTGAGGGTTTTATCGATCCAAAGGAAGCCAATAAAGTCTGTAAGCTACAAAGGTCAATCTATGGATTGAAGCAAGCATCTCAGAGCTGGAATCTACGTTTTGATGAAGTAGTCAAAAAGTTTAACTTAATGAAGATGAACCTTGTGTTTACAAAAGGGTTAGTGGGAGCACAGTCGTATTTCTCATATTGTATGTGGATGGCATACTATTGATGGGAAATGACATCCCTACTCTTCAGACAGTAAAAGGTTGGCTAGGGAAGACCTTCTCTATGAAGGATTTAGGCGAAGCATCCTATATACTAGGGATCAAGATCTATAGATATAGATCTAGAAGGCTTCTAGGCCTAAGCCAGAGCACATACATTGACAAGGTGCTAAAGAGGTTTAGAATGGAGGGTTATAAGAGAGGTAACTTGCCCATGTCCCATGGGGTTACAATCTCTAAAGCCCAGTGTCCTAGTTCATGTGATGAACGGGCACGCATGAGTAAGATTCCATATGCATCAGCAATTGGATCTATCATGTACGTAATGTTATGTACTCGTCCTGATGTGTCGTATGCTTTGAGCATGACGAGCCGGTATCAATCAGATCCAGGTGAATGTCTCTGGACAACCATAAAGAACATCCTAAAGTACTTGAGAAGGACTAAGGATCAATTATTGGTATACGATGGTGAGGAAGAGCTCGTGGTAAAGGGTTACATCGATGCTAGCTTCCAAACTGACAAAGATGACTATAGATCGCAATCTGGATTTGTGTTTTGCCTGAACAATGGAGTTGTGAGCTGGAAGAGTTCCAAGCAATAGACGGTTGTGGATTCTACAACAGAAGTCGAATATATTGCCACATCTAATACTGTGAAGGAAGCTGTGTGGATCAAGAAGTTCATTTCTGAACTTGGATTGGTTCCAAGCATTGGTGATGCAATTGAGTTTTTTTGCGACAACAATGGAGCAATTGCACAGGCTAAAGAACCAAGATCGCACCAACGTTCCAAACATATTCTACGGTTGTTCCATCTCATATGAGAGATCATACAATGAGGAGATGTGAAGATTTGCAGAGTACCTACATAAAGCAATGTGGCTGACCCGCTCACAAAAGCACTTTCACAGTAGAAACATGACGGGTTTGTTCGATCACTTGGATTGAGATTCATGAGTGATTGGGTATAAGTGCAAGTGGGAATCTGTTGGTATGTATGCCCACAGAGACTATCATTCGATGATTGTAATGGGATACTATGTAAATGATTTGTAATATTACATTGATCATATCAATAAAGGCAAGTTTCCAATCTATATGTTTGTGTTTTATATTGTGAGATGACCATAAAACTTATAGATGTATATATAATAATATACTCAATGACATATGTCTTCAGGTTGATGACCTAAACAATGAGATCATATGTATGCTAAGAGTATGTATTCTTGTTTTGTCCCTAATCAATTGTTATTGTGGAAATATCCATAGACATTAATAACACATAAGATTAGAATGTATGTTGGTTGATGGAAGAATCTCATTATCCATGATATGGAGATATCAAACCAAATACATAGATACTTGTTAGAGAACAGTGTATCAGATAGACCCACCTTGAGAGTGACACATGGATACCATGATTGGTAGTTAGAGTCACATCTCATAATGATAGTGGTGATTGTGGTTCTTAGACCTGAAGTCACTACACTTATCACATGTCGTTCGGTGTACTTTGATATCATCCACTGTGGTCTTGAATAAGGATTTCCATAAAGATGGTGGTTGGGTGCACTGTGACACATGGGGATGATCGTGAGTGATGTAGATGGAATTTGTCCTTCCTATGGGATTTGATATTCCGGCCACTTGATAAGCGAGACTGAGAAATGCATGGCCATGCTGATGTAAGTCAATATGTGATATTGAGCTTACATATATCTCATACAGTCTGCTCTAGTTCAAGGAACATGGATTGAACGTTGAAAAGGATAACAATTCCGTGACTCGAGTTCAATATGGATATCAGTGACAAAAGAACTATACAATCACTGTAACACCAGTCATGAATGATAGGTCAAGTTGTTCTCCAACTTCTCCAATTACTTGGGTGGCAATGAAGTCTTGCTAGATACCAATCATTGCTTGTGAAATCATAATATGATTATGGATATCACTACCAACGTCATTTGGAGCCTACTGGGTCACACACATAGGATGTGTTGGAATAGGAGTATAATTGTGAATTTGATTGTAATTGCTCTGAATCACATTGATTACTAAAATGTTTATGCAATGGATTAGAATAATATTGGAGTGACTGGCTCTAAGTGCAAGTGAGAGTCTGTTGGTATATATATGCCCATAGAGCCATCCCATGTGATTGCATGGAGTTGGATATTAATTAATCAATTAATGCGATTATTCGGTTAATTAATGAATTCCAACATATTCTAATTAATCCATGGACGTTTTAATTAACGCAGCATTTCTGTTTACCAATGGGTTTTGGAAACCCTACTTCCCTTCATATCCTATTTAAAGGAGGATTTATGGCCGATATCTATATAAGATATCGAGAGACGCTTTTAGTTTACGCTCACACACGTAAACCCTAGCCGTCACCGTCCTTAGGAGAGGAAGGAGAGCAACACGCCGCTAGCACGCCGCCACACAGACACGACTCCTTCCCGCCGGCTTAGGAAGTGCAATGTGGAGTTCCAGTCCATTCACGTGGATGAAGTAGAGACGCAGACGCTGAGACGCCTGCGTTCGGTGGACACGACGACCATCCGTGCATGTTACGAGCGGCGCACATCACCGCACAGGAGTACCGCCGGATCTTCCTGCGACAACGAACATGAGAGAAGTTCCGTCCGTGTAGGTCAGCAGCGTTGCACCATCGTGAAGCGAGACATTGCCAGACTTGCTCCGCGATAAGGTATATCGCACAAACATTCCTTCCAAATACGTTGTTGTCGACGAGATCCTGTTTCAGGTTGCATGGATTTTATTGCTTCCGCCGGACATGTTTTCTCCACAAAACCCAACAATACTATCATAATCCATTAAATTCAAGGTGTATATGTTATATTATCTACTTGATGGAATGCATGAGTAAATGTTAATGTGCATGTATAAGTTATGTTGCATATGACCTTAATTTCTAATACAAACTAAGGTTCTTGAATATTCCTTGGATGCTGACCATGCTAATTCACATGCTAAAACATATACATACATGAATAAGTACTACGTAATGTTTCTTCACCTATTTATTTAAGTTTCCCAAGATATGAGAAACTCTATGTACTATGTAATTTTTCTTCTACTTAAGGAAGAAAGTCAAGCTCCTATGGTTAGTATTGACAATAAACTAGTTGGTTTGCACACATTCAACTATGGTGGGGAACTCTTTCTCATATATTGAGATTCATCTATCTCCCCTTCAAGGACCTACTATTAAATTTAATGGGAAGTTTATTCAGAGGCAATACTCCACCACCCTCACTTGCAAATGCATAATTCTCCATAATAAAAGATAGAGAGAAATTGGGCTTATCTAGGACTGGTGATGTGCCAAATCAATACTAATGTGCCAAAACACAATCAAAATTTAGGCACCTTCCCCTACTCCCTTACATGGTAGTCGTATCCTTTGTGGTTACCCAATAAATTCTAATCCAAGTTTATCCAAGGATGGATCATGCATGATCTTTGAACAAGAAATTTCAAGTTCTTTATGGTCTTGAATCATGATTATGTGAGAAATATATCATATATATCTAACATGTGCTCATTTTGGTGTAATGGTATTACAACCTAAATAGGTCATTTTTGTTGGCAGTAGACACTTGCACTCATTAATGTAAAGCGAAAAGATTGTAATGAGAAGTGTTATGGAATAATATGGGTTTAAAAACATTTGTGTATAAGAATTAAGTGTGGCATGAATAGGGTCAATGAGGGGTTAGAGGAGAAGTGGGAGGTGAGAGAAAGGAAGGCTCACATATATAGACATACATTGTAGGGGTCAAAATTTTTAGGCCAGTGATTGTGAATTTTCCTTGAATAATTTATTTATTTTTAATATACTAGATACATTAGTTATTTGTGAATTTGAACAAAAGAAACAAGGAGCCTCTTTAATGGGATGAACAGAGGCATGGAAATAGGTCATTTTTATTAAGAATTAAGTTTAATATGAATGAGGAAGACGATGAGTGGAGGGAGAAGAGGTATATTAGAGAAGAGAAAATCCACATATATAAGAGTCAGTTATGGGTGCCTTTATGTTAGGTTGGGAAGATATACTTTAAGGGGAGAGGTTGAGAGAGGAGGTCAGATTTTTTCTAGGAGTGTGGTTTGTGAATTTGGATAGAAGAAACATGTTCATGGTGAAATGAGTTAGGAAAGATTTGGGGAACCACTTTATGGGATGAACAAAGAAGTGGGTATAGGTGAAAAGGTGTAATCATATAGAGATAAAATATGGGCGAAGAGTTTGAGGATGAGTTGAAGAGTCATTTTTATTGGAAGAGAGAATAGGAGAATACATGAGTTAATCTCAAGAGATGTTTGCTGGAATTGGCAGTTTGAGTAGAATAAGAGTATCAAAAATTGCATAAATTCTTGCCTAAAGGAAAGAAGAGAATGAGTTAAGGAGAGTGCAACATTTTAAATTAGAAAAATCTGATTGGATAGTGGTATGTTCGTAACTTAATCCACAAAGTCCCTCTTTTTATAGTTGTATATGAATGGATAAAAAATAAAATATGTTGCACTCAAAATCACCAGGTCTGGTTTGTAGGAAGTTCAAATGTGATACTTTTTGTTTAGATCCCATTAGATCGGGTGTAATAGGGTGTGTGGTTCTTAGATTATCCCAAACCTCCCTATTTCTCTCGAATTCACAAAAATAGAGTCCTCAAATTATGCTTGAAGCAAAGGAGGATTTCAATATAATTGTGTAGAGTGTCTTCAATGCTTTCTCACCATGTTACCAACATATGAATACTAACTTAAAATAATGTTGTGCATTTATTAAATTCTCAAATATATGTGTCTCATACTCATTTTGTTTAGGTATGTAATTTCTTTTGATATATAAGTTCACCTATATTAGATCAGAATGCCTAATGTGCTATTCATGGATTTTGAGGGTATTATATGTGACAAAAGGAATTTTAATTTCATGAGCATGATGGAACAAGAACCATGGCCAATTATGGCAAGACTATGATATTTCTATAATTTACTAAGAACTATGAAAGTTTAAAGGTAAATAAAAGTCTCAGAAATTTCTATTGAGAAATTTGGGAATCTAAGCCCACAATAATGTTCTACATGGTAAAGGGAATCCACGTTTAAATTTTGAAAGCTTTTTGACCTTGTTTGACCCCTACAACATCTTTTGTAAGTTTCTAAGAAGTGAGGACCTAAATAACACTATTTTGGTTTAATCTGATCGATTTTTTATAGTTGAGATTTAATGAATGTCACACGATATTTACATTTTGATTGCTATTTTTCACCCAAAATCCAAATCATTTAGATTGTCACATACCTCCTTATCTTTTTCATTGTGTGCGGATCACTGTCCACTTTTGGATGGTGATCAAAGGGAAGATCCTTCATCATCTTACTCTCGACCAGGCTTGGGCTCTTTATAGTCTAGGTACCTCCCAACATTCATGATTTTCCTCATTTCAATTGTGAATCAAAGAGGAATTTCAACCCAAATCAATTCGAGACGTCGATCCAAACCTATTTTTACCTAGAAGATAGCCCTAATTATCCATGCTCGAAGAATTCCCAATTGCCATTTTCCCTTCTACATTAGCATGAGTTGTAGGGAGAGATTCCTACTTTTCCATCGATTTACTGAGGTATGAAAAGATGTTTTGGACCCCTACAAATCCTTCTCCTCAAGTAGGTTCACCGAATCGGTCTCGACTTCAAGCCGTAGAGTCGATTTCTTCCTTTGGCATCCCCAACCTCACGGAAATAGCTCTGGCCATCGTTGCTAAATTAGTTGGTAGGTAGGGTTTTGGAACCTCCCACTTCCTTACTAAAATATTCTTTTGTGCCATATGTCTTGGCCAAGTACTACATATTGGATCTTGACATCACTATCAAAGATGGCCTATGTGTCTAGGCCTATGATGGTTTCTCTGACTAGATTTCTTCTTGTCCATATATGACAGGTTGTGATGAATTCGATAACCATGTCTTGCTGTGGGTTTATGCTATTGAGTTGCCACCATCAGCCGTCGAGCTCTCAAGATCTGTTCCTTATAGAGTAGATGGGTTCAGAGAGGCATGGAAGGCATTATGTTCTATCTAGGGACCAATGACTGCGGGAGCTCACACAACGGATGGGAATGATTTGACCCACACATGTTACTTACACATGGGAGGTAAGCTTGGATACTGGTCTAGGTGCATGTGCCATGGATGTCTGCAAAGGAAATAGAAGTCATGGGGTCAGGGTGAAAGAAGGAGTCTGGGTGTTACTGTATATTTATTTGATGTGTCACAAGGAGCCTTAATCCAACTTAGGTCTCTAGCGTGTTTTTGCTTTACATGAAGTATGATTTTTATGTAGTCAACTTTATAGGGTTGCCCCATATCATGCCTGTAAATGAAATACAAAGAGAGGGGCATTTCTATATTTTGATTTCTTGTTTATCCAATACTAGAGAAGGATAAAAAGGGATTTATCTAGATTATGATTGACCAATACTTGGATATTCATATATTTTTATTGGTTTGCCCAATATGATGAAGTTATATATGAATTCTGATCTATCTTTCAAGATCAAACCATTGATCTAGGTTAGGAGTCCAGATCCTAACCATGGTTTCATGGATTTCAAGACATAACTTAATTAGAGTTTTTGAGAAAATAATTAGGCTTTTAGGTTATAATTACATGAAGAATACAATTTTAAAATTAGGATTCTAGGAGAAGGCGTTCATACTAGACTAGGTAAGTGGTCCATGCCTTTGTTTTTAATATACTACATTCATTCAGTTTTGCTCACTTAATTATGTTTAAATCTCATATTGCATATATTATCATGTGAGCACCTTAATGTTGTAAGAGGTATTAATGTATGTAGACCTTAATAAGATTTACTGCATTAAGATTCATGCTAAGACCAGATCAGTTAAAAGAATATACCTATTCATGTTTAAGATCAAGAATGCAATTATGGGAGAAACCCGTAAGCAATATAAGACAAGATCAGATTAGATCAAAATAATTTAATGCAGATATGGGTGAAAACCCTAAGTAAGATAAGATCAGATCAGATCAAATTAAGAACAAGTAACTAGGCCCTACTCATGAACATTTTATGGAAGGTTGGTGCCTCATGACCCCTTTCATTTTATGGGTTCAATCCCAAGCCTATTCACTTTTAGTTAGTTTGGTCATGTTTACATTTATTGAGTTCAAGCCCAAGTCTATTCACTTTTAGTTTGTTCAGTCATGTTTATGTTTATTGGGTTCATGTCCAATCATGTTCTCTTTTAGTGTGTTCAAAAGCCTTCACACTTTGTGCATGTTGTAAGATTAGATCAGATAAGATTCATTGAGTAGGTACCCTAATAAGAATGATTAATCAAGTTAAGAATGCATTTTTTGGTCATGAATAATGTTGATGTATGTTCATATCAATTTTAATGCTTCATGTTAAGTTATGTTCATTTTAATACTAAAACCCAACAACTTACCATTGGTTTGTCAAATGCACGACTAGGGTGCGATGTCTGCAGGTAAGACACAAGTGTAGAGGTTAAAGCCATCTAACATGCAAGGACTAGCTCAAAGATATACTTACGAGTTCATGACCATGGTGGGGTTCTGTCTATGCAATCCAAGGAGAATCAAATTAGTTCTTTTAATCTTGTTATATATCAAGTTATCTTGTAGTAAGTAAAGAAATGATTATATATGAGAATCAATGTATCTACTTACTATGTAAGTGTCTTTTTGTTATTGCAATAAATGATATACACTATTTGTAACATTCCCCAAGTGTGGTTTCTTTGTGCATGCTTTTGTGATCTATTTTTATGGATCACATATGGGGAATGTTTCAATAGTGGTATGAGACCAATAATATATGGCCACCAAGAAATATTCTCACAATATTATAGTATTCACCTCTTGGATGAGTCCTAATTGTAAGACTTAGTGAAGTTAAATCAAGTATTAGTAATAAGACCCTCTTAAAAATATAGGCCTGAGTTGTCATAATGTCCATATTTAAAGATTGTGGGAGTTGTTGATATAGAATATCCTAGATTGTATGCTTGTTTCACCCTAGACTAAAGGTCTACTTTACTAAGAAGATAATTAAGTGTAGATAAAGTAGGATGAAACCTCATATATTTTAGTTTTGACGATGATGAAATAATGAATGACTTGATGAGGAATATATCTTTTTGTTTAGGTAAACATCCCTCACCTTTTGATACATGGTTAACATTAATGTACAACTATTAATCTATATTTCCAAGAATAATGATTTTGGATCCCTATTTTATGACTATTTTAGCATTTCTTCGAAGCACTTTCATTATGACCTAATAAAAAATATATTATATTATACTTATTATATCATAAAGTGTTTGAGTTTTTCAATCTTTTCAATTCTCAAAGTCTATTGAAAGAAGGAATGAAAGAAAGGTTTTATGGAGATTTCATGTTTCAGAAATATAAGTTGTTACATATTGATTGCAACAGACAATGAGGGATAAGTGACTTTAGGTTTTAGTGTCTGTTTGTTATGGGTTTTGAGTAATGACTTCATATCTTATAGAACATCCTCTTTCTTTCTCAATGGTTTGTGGTATGGGACACAAATAAATTGAGAGCCTTAGAGGATATATTATGAGACACCTATTCTTATTTCAATAATATTCTTTCTCCTACTGCTTGTGGTATGGGACACTTGTACTAGGATATGGTCAGGATGAGCATAATATGATCTATTGTGTTTCGATACATGTATCACAAGCATGTGTCAGGAGACGACATAAATAGTCAATGCTAGGAACCCAAACATGTGGTCACTTGAATCTGACAGAAATAAAACTACATAGAAGTCCAAAAATCATGCTGAATAGTAGATTCTTTGGTATAAAGAATAGAATAATGGGCTTAGGTAATAAATTTCTTGGATATACCCCAAAGATTGCAACAATAATATCCCTTAGTATACACGTTCATCTACTAATGCATGCACTAGGTTTTCAAGAAATGGTAGAATAATGTTGAGAACTAAGTAATTCATGAAAAGGGAAGTAAAATATATTTATTAACATGTAAGGGAATTTTGTTCAAGTATATTTATTAGTGATATCTTATCCTAAGGGTTTCTAATATAAGGAGATGTTAAGCTATGACATCTACAAGTATATTAAGGACTTTTTTTTTATGCATAGGAAACCTAACCTTAAAAGAAAGGATATAATGTTTTGTTAAGGAGGAATGACCTAATAATTTTGTGTATGGAGATTTAAGGTGCATGAAGGATTACAAAAATTCCAAGGTAATGGTCAAGTTAAGTTAAAACAAGATTATGTTTACTACTTATACAAAATAGTGTATTTGTATCATGGAACATGTTAAGAAAATTTACCTCTAAAGTAACTAAACATAAATGTTTTTCATTAAATGTTATGTTCCTGTGCATTTTAAACTTTAAGATCAAAATGGTGTAGCATGCGTATACATCATGTTTCATGAACCTAATGCTTACGTGGATGAAATTCCAAATGTTTAAATAAATGAAGAAACTTGTAGGACTCTACTCTGAATTCCAACTATATAACTATGGTGGGACTCGATCTTCATAGCTATCGACATCATGTGGTAGGGATATAGAAACTTACATTTAAGATGTCTTAAATCATAGGATGGAGACCAACCTATGTTTATGTGCACCATGATGTGTATCCCATCATATCAGTACCACATGTAGATGCTCATAAATATAATTCATATAATGATTAAGTAATGAGAACATACATCCTTAAATCTATTAATGAACCATGCTCAGAGATGTTTCATGATGTTAATGTTTGTAAGTGAAAGTTTGATATTAATAATGATAAGTGAGGACACATAAGGCAATGTGATCATTTAGAGCCATACCTTGAAGGAGTAGATCCATCCTTGCTGGTTAACTAGTTTAAGGATTCAATGTAAGTATGGTCTTTTTCGTACTATATATATTATGAGAATGAAGAAACCTTAGAACCATAGTGTTATATCCTAGTTCTTGGAGCCTAGTAAGTACATGATTAATTTATTGTTGAAATCAATACGATTTATTTATGGTAAAAATAAGGTTCCATTGAATTTTCATGATATTTAAATATAAGGAAAAAATATGGTATCTTTTGAGCAATTTGGTTTGTTTTTGTGATACCCTCAAAGTTTATAAATTTCATGTTTTTTTCAATGATATGAGGTGACAAACAAAGTAGAATAATTTAGAAAATATGATGACTCTAACTAATGGATTTGAGCCATTGACCTCTTCTAGGTTTTCTTTGATCAAATGTATCACGATGAATCTTCAATTGAAGAATTATGTCAATTCAAACACTAGTTTTTGTAATCAATAATATAATTAAGCTTATGAATCCTTTGGAATATTAAAGGATGGACCATTTGTCCTAGAACCCAGTTCTAGCCCATCTTGGGCCAATCATAGTTTACACATGAGTTCTTGGAGTAAAAATTTGAGTATCAGGTAAACTGGAGTCATAATAAATACTCAAGTCTTTTTGTAGATGGATAATTGAGATATAAGATCATGGGAGAAATTTTAGATAATTTGGAATTATCTAATGGCCTAGGTAATTAAGTTAAAAATTATTTAGTTTTTACTTAAAAGGAAAATCTAGAGTATTTACCTGATGCATTTTGACCTAATTTTTTGCCCAGGTAAATATGATGGAAATATAATGTTAACTACAAAATTTCATATTCAAGGGCCCCTATATTGTGGCTTATATAGTTATTGGTAAAATTTGAACTTTAATATAAAATAAAATAAAATAAAATAAAATAAAAATAGGGGACTCGACTCTATCCCAATGCGACTTAGAATCAGTGCCCAAGCAGGAGAAGACTCAAATAGACTCACTAGAAGAGGGTAACTATTTGCAAGATCTATGGCTAAAAAGCTATATAAACCTAATGTCGAGCACATAGTCTCACAAACCTAGTTGGCAAAAAATCCATAGAGAGAAAGGAAAGAAGTTAACAAAGAAGAATAAAGGTCGGGACACCAACAACAACTACGATTGGGGGAGATCTTTTCCTGTAGCCTATCTGTACGTAGAAGCAAAAACATCCTTGGTAGAGAGGCTTGATCAAAGTAGGGAGCAATCATGGTTTGGTTAGATACAACCTATATGTCAAGATCTAGGTGATGGTCGAGCGAATATGGAAGAGAAGAGCCAAAATAGGGGAACAACTACCCTTTTCATCTAGTGGAGAAGATCCTGATCCCACTTGGTTCCTCCTCGGCTGAAGTTGGGATAGCTGATCCCTCTAAGCCATTTTATCATATTTTTACGGCCAAGAATGGATGATGAGGTAATGTGTTAGAAAAATCACTACGTGAGATTTTTGGATTATTTTTGGGTGTATAATGTATGAATAGAAAGATATTTGTATATACTATCCCTTAAAAGTAACTTGAACAAGTGATTCTTACCTTTACACATGTATGTATCTACTGTATCAAGAGTCATACGACTTCAATGTTTTGGGCATTTAACATAGAAAATGAGATTATAAATTCATGAATATTTTATAGTAAATGTATTTTGATATGTCTAACATTTTTTAAAATCCTGATCTTTCTTATTTGATATTTTGCCTATGATTTTGAGGCTAGCCCTAATAATGGTGTTATGGGTATTTCACCATTATTTGACCATGAAATGAATATATTTTTTACCTAGACCAAAATGCATGATATAAATACTATTTTCAAAGTTTTTGAGAAGTTTCATGCCTTGTTATATTAGTATGTGATTTTTTAGACATGAGTGGTTATTGAATAATATGTTTTATGATTACTGCTGAAATTGTACATTACTTATTTTCTTAATCATAATGATATGCGGTTTGGAAGTTGATTCATAATTGTATTTTTATGCTTCTATCATAATTCAGTTTGTAGGATTAGTACATGTTATTATGTTTGAGATTTTTCTCATTATATGGATTATATAATTATAGAGTGCATATGTTAAGTTTTGGCTTATTTGAGTATAAAGATTATAGTGGTTATATAATTTAAGTTTGATATATATTAAATACTAATATTTTGTTGTGATAAGAACCCTAATTTAGATTAAGAGGTTAGAGTGATGGAGTTTGAGATTTAGAAATAGAAAGAGGGAACATATACATGGAATTGTAGAATTTTGTTGATGTTCAGGTAAATTTATTGTGAACCAAGGAATCCAGACTACATTAATAATATCCTTAAACAAGGTAAGTTGACCATGTCCATTGAATTTCATTATTATTATGATTTAGCCGACATATTCCTATAAAGTAACTTATAGATTAAGTTACTTTCAAAATTTAATATTTCATACCAGAACATGCTTTGAGAAATAAGATGTTGTTTAGTTTTAGTTGTGTTTCCAAACTATCAAATTTCAACTATCTAAGATTTATATAATTTTTAGATACTCAATATCGCTATGCTCGGTTCATTATATTTTCTTAAACCTTTAGATTCATATGTCATATATCTAATATCAAAATTTAATCAAGTCATTCTATTAAATCAAAGATTCAGACTCAAATTTATTTAAACAATTAGAATATTCAATTTTAGATTTAAATTCTAACTTGAATTAAAGAACAAATATATAAATTTATAGATAATAGATTAAGATTTAGAGACAAGAGACTAAGAACAGATTCAAATATAATAGGTTAAGATTTAGGGATAAGAAATCAAGAATAGAGATAGAAAATGACATTAGAACATTAACTATATACATTATAGGATAAGTTCTCACCAGAGATTCTCATGATGATACATAGGTTGCATTGCAACAAACACAGAGGACACATTGTGTCAATAGAGGGCATGCTACACCATAGAGGATACTTCAGTGGAAATAGAGGGCATATTGTTCCAACAGAGGGTGATGCACCATAGAGGACACTTACGTGTCACCGAGGAGGACTTATCATATAATGTTGGTCACAAGAAAATAAAAGATGTAAATAAAAGATACATCAATTTAATATAAGTTTATAACTTTAAAATTATAGTTCAACTTTCAGTTCAAATTGTAGGTCAACTTTCAATTGTTATATATTCATATTTATCTTATTGGAAACTCAATGCCACTTATTCTAATGGTAGTTTTCCTTATTTGTGCATGGTTGGGTATGAGATGTTTGTAGGTATGGATTTTTAGGAAGATCAGTTAAAAGAGAGAACCATCAAAAATCTTAAGAAGTTTTCTTGGTGGGGAACTGTGTACAAGGTCCCATATTTGGGATGACATTTGCATAAAGTAGCATCATGGCGTTAAGTTTCTTTTGTATATGATTATGTAATAGATTTCTTTTGTTAAGAAAATAATGATAATTACATTCATACACTATCTGTAATGTTTGTTTTCAATTAATATTGTGATGTTTATCATATTTGTGACACTCCCAAGAAGACGAAAAAAATGCTTCCACTCAAGTGTTAAGAAAATCGGGATGTTACACATAGTTCCTAGGAAGAACTTATGACATAAGTGAATCTTTTCAGGGAATATTTGAGACTATACATGGATAATGTTATTTAGATTGACAATATATGATATGTAGTGGTATAAATTATGTGGTTGCATAGATCAATGGTCTAGGATCATAATTAATGAGGTCCTTCATGATGTTGATATAGGATAGATCCTAAAAAATAGGACATGTTTAATGTTTTATTTATTTTTCTTAAGGTTGATAATGGTGTTATGGTAAGATGGTGACTATAAGTACCTTGGGCGTATCTAGATAAGAGGACCATGGAAAGACAAATAAAGTATTAAGAGATATGTTAAGAAAGTAATGTTAATTTACTGATTTTCTAAAGTTAGTGAGTACATAGTGCAATAAGCATAAGGGTGCAATGAGCTATTTGGGGCAATGAACATTTCAGTGCAAGGTTATGTGGAGAAGTCACAAATCTTAACTCATAAATTTCAAGTAATACATCATGCTAATGATAAGAAATCATGAGATAATATTTAATGTGCATTATAAGTCAAGAAGCAAAGTTCATCCCCTATACATATTAATTCCTTAGCACTTACAATTTTGGGTGGAACTCTATCTCAATTCCTTGAAAGGAAGGATAATACATGATCTTGCTTATAGTGTTAGCATAGTTGGAAACCCCTAGCAAGATGATCAATGATCCATACTACCTATTTAATAATTTAAACTCTAAGATTCTAACCACACCAAAAGGTCATTTTGTAACTAAAGTTAATGTATTATATGGTTATAAGATAAGAATGTGAGAAGGAGTTGAGCATAGGAAAGCTAACAAATTTATTTGGATCCTTAATAAAGTCCTAAGTAGTGGGAACAAACACACTAGTATGTTTTATACAACATTGACGATTTGAGTATTTATATCACCGAACACACCAAAAATCTCAAGACAAGTTATTTTTGAGCCAGTTCAATGTGTCTTGCTTGAGAGCATAATCAAACAATTATTAGGTTGTTTGAAAAGAAAGTATTCAATCAACTATCTCAAACACTAAATAATATTACAGAAACTATCAAATGGCTCTTGTATAATCCAAATACCCATGCTACATCTTACAAATGGTTTGACATAAATGGATTTTCATACTACACAAAATATCAAGATGATAAGACTGTCGTCGAAAACAGTGGGGTCACCCTTCAAGCATCTTCACTGTATTTTTCTAGTGCCAAGGATAAGAGTCCACATGAAGGAAAGATGTCTTATTAAAGTTTCATTGAGTACATAACAACACAAATTTTAGGGTTCCATTATTTAGGTTTAAATGTGTTGATAAAAAGGTAGGAGTTGTAGTTGGAAAACTCAAATTGACAATAGTGAATTTTGAGTGCAAAAAACAAGAAGGATGAACCTTTCATCATGGAAACATAGGAAAAACAATTATTCTACATCAATGATCCTGCAAAAGAAAACTGGTCTGTCGTTCTTCGTGGGAAAATATACTTCATTTTTTAGATCTTATTGATGACGAGGAGTATATGATAAGTATGATGACTCTAGTCCATTTTCTATTAGCTTATCGGGTGTAAATGTTGAATCTAACATTGATGACTATACACATGAAGATGACTTAGAAGGGATATTAGTTTAAGGTATACTACGTGTTTATTTCATATGTTATTTGCATCGTATAAAATGTTTATTTGTTCATATGTGACCTAACTTTTTCATATGTGATCTGACTTTTTATATGTGATTTGACTTTTTGCATATGTTTACTTTTGATTTTTTAGATGGCATCTGACCAGGAGCACAATGATCCCTAGAGTCAGGAGAAACGTGAGGATCCAGAGCATCATGACTAGGGTGCTGACAGTGTCGATAAAACAAAACATATGAGAGGGATAACTATGATGAAAATTGCCACAAATAGGCAAGGGAAGAAGGGCATCTTTGAATTTAATGAAATAAGCACATATTGTGATCTGACTTTTTTCATATATTTACTTTTGAATTTTTAGATGCATCTAACCTTTAGCACATTGATCTTGACCACCAGGAGCCTAAGTGTGAGGTTATTGAACATCCTGACTAGGGTGCTAATGGTGCTGATAAATCAAAATGTATGCGTGTTATAACTATGATGAAAATTTCTGTATATAGGCAAGGGAGGAAGGGCGACATTGAGAATTAATAAAGAGTTTGTTAGCTAATATGGGGTCCTTGGTCAAAGCACATTGCCTCTCCTTGTTGAGGATTGGAGACAAATGAGTATGGACATCAAAGACCTCATCTGGAAGGAGTTAGAGGTGAGATAAATGCATTTAAGTTTTTATAGTCCTTTCCTATTCTTTCTTTTGACATTTCTAAATAGTAGTGAAATGAACCTTTTTATATCCGGTATTAACTTGACAAAAAGTTGCATTGCAAGTCTGTTATGTAGCTCATCAGGAGAAGACATAGAGATTTACAGAGAATCCTCACAAGAGACTACATCTTTGGAGACAAGAAGGATTAGGACCCCACTCTGAAATGGAACTATATTGATAAAGCTGATTGGAAGAAGTTTGTTGAGAAGAGAAAAATAAATGCTTTCATGGCATTGAATTCAGTTACATTTTTATGATTTATTATAGTTACTTAACAATATTTCTTATTAAATTTATTACATTTCTATGATTTCTTATAGTTACTTAAAATTATTTTCTTATTGAATTAATCAGGAAATTCATGATGCTAAGAAAGATAGGAGTTAACAGAATGTGCACAATTACATGTTTAGTTCAGGTGGTTATTTTGAATGCAACTAGATGTGAGAGAAAGAGAAAGGGCCTTTCACTTCAACTCCTTCCACTACTGAATCTTCTAGTGCTTTTAGATGATTGCCACACTATATTGCGTGGATAGATGTGAGGAAAAATAAAGTTGGAGAAATCCCCATCCAATAACATAGGAGATGGCTTCAAAAATGGTAAAATTTCTTGGTCTCACAATATGTACATGTTCTTTTTGTACTTGATTGTTATGTTATACTGATTAGTCAATTTTGATAATGAATAGTTGGAGCTGGGTGAGCAAACAAAGGAGAGCAAGTTCAACCCTCGGGACACACACAATGGATTGATGGTTACTCAAGGGACAAAAGAGAATCCTAGATATGTTGGGTATGCTAGATCTCGGTATGGGATAAACTCTTTTTTGGCACATCCCAACAAAAGAGCAAATCTACCAAGAAAGGGGAAGTGGACCATGACATATAGAGATTGATAGATGCAACCTTGGAGAATTTCAATACTTCTCAGGTGGCGCAAGCTTCTCCAATAGTCAAAGAACATGTACATCATCACACACCGATAAATTGTATTGGGATTAGTCCTTCTGACCCAAATGGAATGGGCGGGGGTAAATTCAATTTATGTTAATTTATATAAATTGTCATAAAATAATCCCTCAACTCAATATATATGTGTGTGTCAATTTCAATTTTGTGTTTCATAAAAATTGTAGGTGGCCAAAAATGCCATATCTCTATTGATGTTCCATCATACAATGCCATTACAGATCCTGAGGCTTCTATCATCGATGTGGTTCATGGTATTCCCCTTCTCGCTGATCACATCCATGTGAGAGTCATACATGTCTTTCTGGCAATGAGAGACACACCTCTCCCATATGAGCATCCGGATGCCACAACTATTACAACCCATACCAAGCTTAGTAAGAAATCAAAGAGGTAAGTACAACCTTAGTGATAAAGATGGTTTCTATTGCTTAATTATCATGTGAATTAGTTATCTGAGATTAATTATGTTTTAATGTTAATCTCAACAAGATTCAAATGCAAAACCACAGAAACTATAATGAAGTCACTTGGAGTTGAAATCCATAAGTTACAACCTTTTAAGTATCTTACAAATTTGCCTTTGATTTATAGAACTGATGGCCTTGAAAGTTGATGGGTGTAGACCAAGTATGTTAGTTAACTGATGTATGAGTTTGATTAAATAATGGTTCTATATAGGATATGAATCGATGATTATATTTAGCTTGAGAAATGATGTTTTCACTCAATGCATGAATTGATGGTTTTACCTTTTGCTGGAACCGATGGCTTTACATAACCCATGAACTGATGATTTCTCTAAGTATAAGAAATGATGGTTTTGTTAAGAACAAGAATCGATGGCTTGATTGAGTATATGAATTGATTGATTTGTTTAGTATGGAAACTGATGGTTTTGCTAAAGTCCATGAACTGATGGGTTTACTTGATAAATATAATGGTGTTTCATCTAACTCTTAGTTCAATGGTTTTGCAGCTTACTAATGATCTAATGACTATGTTTTTGGCTAAGTACCATAAAGATCCTATGGCTTGCTTTTGGCTAGTCCACCAAAAATCTGATGGTTATTCTTGAGTTGAGTGTTTCAGTAGTCTAAAAGTTTTACTTGGTAAGATGAGAATCAATGGTTTTGTTTAGTTGATTGATGCTTTGGTTTAGATTTGACACACATTTTTAGAAGAAAAATAAAGATATTAATGAATTAATAAATAACTAAATCATCAATTGATAATTTTATCAAGATTTTACTATATAATTTTAGAGAATTCAAATAAGAATCCAGCGCAAAAAGAATGGCCCAAAATAGAGCTAAAATGAGAAAGTTTTGTTACTTTTAAGTCTCACCCAATCTGACCATCAGATTGCAAGAACTAAAGGTGAACCATCAGATTGTAAGAACCGATGGTGAACCATAAGATTGCATCCCAGAGCATCCAATCTCGAAAATGAGTATAACTTTTGATATATTTATCAAAATTCAATGAAACAAGTTTTATTGAATTCAATTTTCAACCCTCTACACAACCAAAGCCTTAAAATCATGGAAAGGACAATTTGGAGGGTGACTATAGGTGGATTTTTGATGAGGAACATGAAGAACGATGAAAATAAAAGGTTTCTCATGGATTTGACTTGGTAATTTGTTTTTAATCATCGATCCCTCCTTCTCTTCATGTTCCCTTGCTTGCAAATCCCTGGTTCGTCAATCAAAGGTTTAAGTTAACCTTTGTTCTTCTTCTTCTACCTCCAACCAAAATTTTGACCGTGCTTTGTTGGTGGTGGCCTGTTTATGAGGGGATGTTGTGGCTTGAGACAAGATTCCAATTTGTAGGAGCCAATATTTGAGTTTGGTTGGTGCACAGACTCAGATTAGTGATATTTGACAATATTTATGCGTAGAAAATCACCATCTAACCTTGTTTTATGACACACGAATTCGAAATGAGATGATAAACTATCAAATGTTACTCTTGATATCTGTGATATGCTTTCTAACTTTGTACAACAAACTGTAACAACAGAAAGGCATACTTTTTTCTATGGATTTTTTTTATTTATCCGATAAAACATTTATATATTTTATACAACATTGACAATGTGGGTATTTATATCCACAAATGCACCAAAAAGATCAAGCCAATTTATGCCCAAGACAATTCAATGTGGCTATCTGGAGAGCATAATCAAACATTTATTAGGTGATTTGAAAAGAAAGTATTCAATAAACTATCTCTAGTACCAAATAATATTGCAGAAACTATCAAATGGCTCATGTATAAGTGAAAGACCCATGCTACGTCTTACAAATAGTTTGACATAAATGGATTTTCATATTACACAAAATATCAAGATGATAAGAGTGTCACCCGAAATAGTGGGGTCACCCTTCAGGCGTATTCATTATATTTTTCTAATGCCAACAATAAGAGTCCATTTGAAGGAAATATGTCTTATTACAGTGTCATTATAAACAAATAGAAATTGACTAGATAAAGTTTAGTGTTCCATTATTTAGGTGTAAATGGGTTGATAACAATAAATGAGTTGTGGTTGACAAAATTAGTTTCACAACAGTGGATTTTGAGTGGACAGGTGAGAAGGGTTAACCCTTCTTCATGGCATCCGAGGCAAAACAATTATTCTATATTGATGATCCTACAAAAGAAAATTGGTCAGTCACTCTTCATGGGAAAAGGCAATTCATTTTAGACCCTATTGATGAAAAAGAGTAATATGACAAGTATGATGACTGTAGTCCATTTACTGTAGGCTTACCAAGTGTAAATTTTGAATCTAACACGAATAACAATACATGTGAAGATCACACAGAAGGTAAATTTGTTTGAGGTATACTACATGTTTAGTTCATACATTATTTGCATTGTATAACACATATATTTATTCATATGTGATCTAACTGTTTCATATGTGATCAGACTTTTTATATGTGATCTGACTTTTTTTCATATGTCTACTTTTGATTTTTTAGATGACATCTGACCAGGAGCATAGTGATCTCGAGTGCCAAGAGCTTGAGCATGAGGATCATGAGCATCCTGACCAGGGTGCTGATAAATTAAAACATACGACATGGATAACTGTGATGAAAATTGCTGATCCCTCCTCCTCTTTGTGTTCCCTTGATTACAACTCCCTGGTCCATCATTTGAACATTTCAATTAACCTTCATTCTTCTTCTTCTACCCCCATCCAATATTTTTGGCCTTGCTTTGTTGCCGGTGGCCTATTTGCAAGGAGATCTCATGGCTTGCGGCAAAATTTCAATTCGTAGGAGCCAAGATCTGAGCTTGGTTGGTGGACAAACTCAAATAAGTGATATGCTATGAGATTTGTGAGTAGAAAATCACCTTTTAACCTTAATTTATTACATATAATTTCAAAATGATGATGTTAAACTATCAAATCTTACAATAAATGGAGAGATCACCAATTTGTACGTGAATAATATAAAATCTAATGTCTTCCTGTCGAGGTCTTGTGATAGTAGAAGAGGGAGGCTGAAAGAATCTATTGGCATATCAGTGGGCACATTCCCTACCAAGTACTTGGGGATCCATTTATCGGGAGGAAGATGAAAAGGAGTGGGTTTTGTTGAATGTGTAGATGATCTAAGGAATGTTGTGGACAAGTGGACTGGCCTAACCATCTCTGTGGTGGGTAGAACGATCCTAATCAAGTATGTTATAAAGGTGAAAATGAGGTACTAGTGTGGACAAACATAGTTGCTGGCTTTTATCCTCGACAAATTTAGAGCTGTTGTTGCATGCTTCCTTTGGGGTGGGGGTGCGCATGCCGTGAGCTGGCGCACGGTAGCACAACCACTTTGAGCAGGTGGTCTGGGGCTAACTTGCCCATATGACATCGCTTGGGGAGCTGCTGCTAGGAGAGTCGATTGATTTCTTAAGAGCCCAGATTCTCCTTGGACAGGTTGGATGAACGAACTCTATGGCGGTCTGTGCAGGGAGCTGAAGAAAGGGGACCATAGTGTGTGGAACAAAATGAATAAGATGTATATGGATCTGAGCACTTTTTATCAACTAAACAACCAACAGGAGGATACAGATACGAAGATGAAGCCTTGGAACATTAGCAAGCAGCTACCACAAGTTATGTGATATGATATCATCTAGATTAAACCAAGATGTCCAAAATGGAGTGTCAAATCCTATAGAGCAATCATAAGCTGACTCCTTACAAGAGATAGGATCATTAATTGGGGCAGGAATTGTGATCCTACTTGCCTTCTTTGTAATAGAACTGCGGAAACACATGGGCATATTTTCTTTGAATGTGATTTCTCAGCCTACCTATGGAGATGAGGATGCCTGAAGTGCATATGAGGGAGACTCACTCCTTTGGACCTTGATGAGGCTTTGGAGTGGATGTTAGAGAGAAAAAGAGAAAATTAAAGAATAGACTCTTGGGGGGAATTTTTGTAATGTCCCTCATCTTTCATATATGGGGTGAACACAATAGTAGGCTTCATGGGAAAAGACTGAGGGATAACACTACTATTTTTGATGTAATTAGTAACAGTCTTGTTTGGTTTTTTAAAAGTAACCCAGAGAGCATGGTTGGGATGGATGCCATGGCTCTGATAATGTGGGGTTTCATGTAAAGTTTGTATAATATATGGGTTTTTTTATGTATCCCCTATACTTTGATTGAGATAGTAATATTTTACCTTATCCAAAAAAAATAGATGATGAGTTGTGGTCGCATGGAGTAGAAGGTAAGAGGAGAAATATAGCGGTGACATGGAGGAACTTTGTGGATGAGTATCACCTTAATAACTTTCCTCCTACCTTCCTAAGTGATAAGATAAAATGGATGGAAAATATCAGGCAAGGTAGTATGACAATTGGGGAGTAAGAGGCACACTTTACAAGGTTGGCAAATTTCTACCCACAACTTGTGCCTGATGACGTAGAAAAGTGTAGATGATTTCAAAAAGGTTTAAGATAAAAAATTAGGCACACTGTATCAACCATTAGTCAGAGAGACTGAGAAAACATTGGATAATTTGTAGAAGTAACAAGATGCGTAGAAGAGTCAGTTACTATTGATAAGAAATCTTAAAGCAAGAAATATTTGTAGACTTCAGTTGAGGTGGAAAAAGTAGTGGATGATACAGAAGAGTTGGTGGTGGCTTCTTTTCCAGGATTGGGCATGGACTGGGTTGCTTTGAAAGACAAGGATCTAGCTCCACAAATAGTGGAGGGAGGTCCAATTCATTGATGGAATACATCACCCAAGTGGGCACCTCCATCTAGGTCGTTAAGATCATCAATGTCAGTGATAGGTCTGTAGATACATGATTCACCCATGTGTGAAAACTATGGTAGGATACATTCCAAGAACTGTTGGGAATCTAGTGCTCCAACATGCTATCATTGTGGACAAATGGGACACATAAAAAGGGTCTACCTAAAGCTTTAGTTCGTACCTGAATAGAGTTCATGATAACAATTTTAGACTCCTAAAAGACAAGTTCTAGTTAGAGGGGAAGTTCTTCAATGGCTTCAGGTTCTAGAGGGAGAGCACCTGGTACTAGTAGTGGAAAGTGAGGAAAATGTGGTAGAGGGAGAGATACATAACACTTCTACTCAATGACACCATTTGAAGGTGTAGTTTTGCCCATAGTTGTGATTGGTGAGATGCTTCTCTTGAACGGCGTTTATGTTACAATATTAATAGATCATGGTGTGATACTGGTGCGTTTCTGCTAGAGGTGCAACACACTAGCCGATTTGACCCGACTAGATGCACCCCACGAGGTCATAACACACGGGATGGGATCTTGCTTTCAAAATTTATAAACCTAAACTAGCTACCTACGTCTACTAAAACACTACACCTGCAAGTGCATGGGGTCGTGTCGTAGTATAGGAAGGTGGCAAGTAAAGGGTAGATCCACAGGGAAAAGAGGGGGCACTAGAGCTAGGTTAGTTTAGCTAGGTTCCTACTATGGAGACTAGGGTTAAGGGTTTAAAGGTTGATTTGATTGTTAACTAAGGATGAACAAACAAGCAATTAAAGGCAAGAATGAAACCTATGTTAACCCTAGGTTAGATTAAGACTAAGCAAGCAAGGAAAGACTAAGCTAGGTATGAAAAGGCAAGTTACACTAAGGCAAGAAAGAGAGAAGTAAAAGAGCAATTAAAGAGCTACACTAGAATGAACAAGACAAGATCAAAGCAAGAAGCTAACTAAGCAAAGAAAGAACTAATTAAGCTAAGAAAACACAAAACTAGGGTTTTAAGCAATAAAGAGATGTGTGGGATGTTTAGGAGTATGAACTTATCACTTAAGTTGGGGGGTGAAATATGAACATTATGATTCCATTTAGATTATCCAAACCAAATAATAAGTTAGAGTCTAATGAATTAACCTAAGCTATTAACTGGCCATGGATATGCTAGGTTGTGCATAGGGAAACTAGTCCCTAGCACCCCCTACTACCCTTATGGGGCTCAATTGGGTTAGGGATTAGGTACAATTCAATTAGAGTCTAATCAAGTCTTGGTTTCTAGATTAGGCATTCCTAGGGCAATTAGGGGCCGAGGGTAGTAATGGGGAGGTGAAATTAGGGCTTTGGACCCCATTTCCCCCACATTCTAGCCTTGAGAAGGCTCCATGCTAATTGCACTAGAATTATCTAATCTAGCTACTTAGATCTCTCATTTATGTTTAGGGAGATTGATTAGGATGTAGGAAGATGGGAGGCAACCTAGGGATCTAAGAATTGGACCTAGGGGAAATCCCAAAATTCACACATATAAGCAATTTGCCTAAATTCCTAGGTGATTTCACACACAAACCAACAAGCAATTCATGGAGAATGAGATGGAAATAGAATATAATCATTAAAAAATGGAATTACAATGTTTACATGTCATTTCCCCCCCAACATGGTGTCAAAGTAACATAATTTCCCCCAAACAGCCCACCCATAGGGGCCTAGATACTCATAGAAATGGAAAATACAAAAAGAGAGAAGAAAGAGGTAGAGGAAGCCATAGAGCTCGGTGTAGATGAAGAAGTCCTCCTATCCAGCAGCTGTAGGATGACCTCCTCCCTCCTCCAAGGTACAAGGGTGTGAAATGAAGGGGATTATGGGTAGGAACTAGTCTAAACTAGTGTTTTGGTGGTGGAAATGGTGAAATGGAGTGGATTTGAGGTGGATATGGAGTGGAATGTCATAGATGGCGATGTGGGGAGCTAGGGGGTGGTGGAAGGTAGATAACCTCGTGCCCCAGCCGCCACCTAGGTATATATAGGTGTGGGGGGAGCACTAGGTTAAGTAGGGGCAAAATGGGGAAAGCAGTGGAAAAATGGGTAGATTTTGTGGGTGGCACGACTGTGGTGTGTCACCACAGTCGTGGTGGGTAGGGTAGACCATGGCCATGGTGGATGGGCACGGTCATGGGAATTAAAATGTGGAGATCACAGGGATATGTACATGGATGGCCACGACCGTGGGGGCTCACCACGGTCGTGGTGGGGACCTATGGCCACATGCATGTTGATCACCACAGTCATTTTGGCCATTTTCATCAATTTCTAGGAGTTTTCTTAATTTATTGTGCTTAGTGCATGTCCACCATGACCGTTGTGAGATACCACAGTTGTGGTGGTGTCTCTCCCATGCATTTGAGCTTTGAAATTGATCATCCATGGAGGGTATTTCTTCAAAACATACTTTGACCACTTGGGGTAGGTTGGAAGTGGTTTTGGCCTCATTTTGGGCTCCTCCAAGCCTGAGTAAACCCTATATTGGGACATCTTCTTTTCATGCCATCAAGTAGTGGACAAAGTACCTATAAAACATGCAAAAAGCCTCCATAAGTGCATTTGATAAAAACAAGCATATTGGGGGAAATAACATGTAATCTAACAAGTATAGATGTGGCTGAAATGCAAAATGACACAAGATAAAGCCCTAAAATAGGGCTGAATCACCACCCCAAACTTGAAACATACTTGTCGTCAAGTATTCTCCAACTCAATCTCTCTACAAATGCGTCACAGTCAAGACATGACAAATGCAATGTAAAAGATGATTATCGCTGAATGGGATCAAAGATGACTAAGTGCATGCATTTCACCTCTCTCCTCTCCTGCTTTCACAAACCAATCATGAAAAGAGAACAAAGCATATGAAATTCAAATATAGCGCATAGAATACACAAGTTATCTATTCCATAAAGTTTCAGGTAAACCATTTCATGGTGGCGTTAATCAAGAATGACTAGGAGTGTTGTTTCACATTCACACATTCAATCTTATATTTCAAATCACACCAAATGACTCACGTGGCTGTGTAAAAGGGCAAAATGAGCTAGGTTTGATGTTTCCTAGATCAATAGGTATGAAAGTGGAAGAAAGGGTTGCAGTAAGATTTTTGGAGTGTTTTTACACACTCATCTTTTCTTTATTTGAATGCTCTTAAATAGGAGCATCCTTTTATTTTGTTTTTGTTTTGCTTTTTTTCTTTTTCTTTTTTTTCTTGCCCTTGGTGTAGATAGGGCATATGGTGAATAGAGTGATGCGGAGAGATGGAGATGTGGCCACCCCAAACTTTTAGAGGTGGTCACAGCTGATATGTGCACCTTGGAATCCTTTCATGGGGCAGAGGGGTAAGAAGATGGTGAGTGAAAAGTCGGGTCAAAGAGGGGTCATAGATATGATTCTCCACATAAGATATCCTGCATGAAAATTAATCCAATACTTCATCCTAGATATCACAACACATGAATGAACAAGATGAACACTACTACATAAATGGCTTATAACGTCACTTTTAAAGGTGTCGGTTGTAATAATACACCGACACCTAAATAATACAGCGTCGGTTTAAAAATTAAACTGACATCAATATGTGAAGGGTGACCAGACACGAGTATCACTTTTATTCAGTGTCGGTTACTTAATAACAAACCAATGCCGAAAATTAACCGCCAAATCCAAAATTTCCAGCGAAAAAAATTACCTCCAAAAATTTAACAAATGGCGTCAGTCATTAACTAAAAAACCAATGACGAAAGGTTATTCGCGAAACAGAAATTGGGCACATTTTGATCGTCGGTTTTACAACAATGACCGACACTTATGGGTTTTCCCGTGCTCTTCGCAGGAAAATTTTCACACCCTTTGAGCGTCAGATTTTCAAAAAACCCGACGACGATGGTCATTAATCGAGAACCAATTTTTTAATCGGCATATGTAGACAGACGTCGGTTTTTTTCTAGTTAAAATCGATGATTATCATGGGGAATAGGTATCAGTTTGTGTTGTTAACCGATAATATTAGTTTTATGTGTCGGTTTTGTTGAATAACCGACACCAAATGTTAACTTAATATCGCGTCAGTGAGCTCGACTCTTCCCCTTTCTCTCTGTGTTGTAATCGGCTTAGGATCTGGCGATTCCAGCGGTGAGCAAGCAGACTCCCTCCGCGCCGCCGCCAACCGCCGCCGTTCTCCTTGCTCGCCGCCACCGTTCTACTGCTACTGCCATCGCCGCCGTTCGTGGAGCTCACCGTCGCCGTGGAGCTTGCCGTTTGTGGAGCTCGCCGCCATTCGTGGAGCTCGCCGCCTCCGTGGAGCTCGCCGTTCATGGAGCCGCCACCTTCGTTGGTCCTCTCCTCTAGCCGATCCTCCTCTCGCCGGTCCTCTCCTCTAGCCACTAGAAGCCAGTGCTAGCAGTCCTACTACCAGTAGCCAGCACCAACAGCAGCAGCCGGAACCAGAGCTTGCCATTATCGTCACCATTGCCATCGCCTGTTGTTGCTTATGGTCTCCTACTACTGCTCATCACCAAGGCAGTCCGTCAGAGCCAGCCACATCTAGGGCTGGCAGTACACCCACGACACTACCATTGTTGTCATTGCCACTGCTAGAGGTAACCCTCCAATTGACTAGGTTTGCATACTCAATTCATCCTTAACATATGTTAACAAATAATCCCTATAAACATGTAATGTTTATTTAATAGAATTGATGATTGGCTTGGTTATTAATAATATATGACAAAAATAAAATGCTTAATTTTAACATATATCCTGGATAAACCTTGTATATATGTGTCTTCCCTGGAAACCTTATATTGGATCCCACAACAATATTTAGTACATGAGCTAGTTTGAAATTTTGAAATAAATGATGAATAATAGTATACTTACATTTACATGTAATGATTATCTTGATGATGAACATACACGTACATTGGAGATGTTGAAATCAATTGTTATAGAATACAATACCTAGACTAGGGTATGATTAAGACTACAAGATGTTGCTATTGTAAATCAACCTAGGATATGAACAAATGAACATAGGATCGTAGGTATATAAATGACAACATTTTATTATGGCCTAGAAACCCGTCCAAGATTTACTCATTAGGAGTAAATCTTGGATAGTCCCCATTTTGGGAATGTTCTTGAAAACCTAATCTCACTTAATTAGGATGTAAGTGTATAATGTGTATTGGGATTTCAAGAAAATTTTGGCAGCATTTCCCCGTTTGTTCTCTAAGTACATATGTACTTGGAGAACAATGGGGAAATGTTGCCGAAATTTTCTTTAAAACCCAATACACATTATACACTTACTAGTGAGATTAGGTGTTCAAGAATGGGATAGGTGGTACACATTTAAGAATGACATCACATGTATAAACTCTTAAGTTTTAACCATAAACTCTAATCTGTTTACCCTAGACCCTAATCTTGTTATAATATATACTTATTTTCTCTTTGATCATAGAATGGATAGATGATGGATGTCCATTCGCAATTGCTGCACCCCAGAGTGTATTTCTGGTCTTGATCAGTTTTGTTAGATTTGCCGAGAAACATAGAAAACAAACTGGAGATAGGTTCTACTATCCATGTAGGCATTGTGATAACAACTTGAAAGTCAGTACTGGTGACAAAATCAAAAGTCATGTCATGTGCAACGGGATTGTACAAGGCTATACAGAATGGCACTGGCATGGAGAGATTTCAAACCAGAAACCAGTGGATGTCGATAGCAGTGCTTGTGTGGAAGAAGAAATTGCGTCCGATGATGTAGATGTGAATGAACCAGTTCCAGTAGACATCGTTGATGTGATGTTGGATAGTTGTGGGGTAGAGCACACCGATCCACCTCCCATGTTTAGAAACATTGTGCATGATGTTGAGATACCATTATACACGGGTTGTAAGTTTACGAAGCTTAGCACTGTGTTGAGATTGTATAAACTGAAAGCTAACAATCGATGGAGCGACAAAAGCTTCACGTCATTGTTGTCTTTGTTGAAAGAAATTCTTCCTGAAGGAAACAAGCTGCCGATCTCAACATACCGGTTAAAGAAATTGTTGTGCCCAATGGGAATGGAGGCCAAGAAGATACACACATGCAAGAATGATTGTGTATTATTTCAAAAGGACTATGTGGATTTTAAAGATTGTCCGAAATGTGGTGCGTCAAGGTATAAATTGACGACTTTGGGGGAGTCCAAAACTGATTCTCCCACCAAGGTGATGTGGTATCTACTTATAATACCACAGTTTCAATGCTTGTTTGCCAATCCTATAGATGTAAAGAATTTGAGGTGGCATGCAGATGTTAAGAAAAATAATGATGAGATCCTACGACATGCGTCTGATTCCCAACAGTGGAAGAAGATTGATCTATTGTACCCTGAATTCGGTGAAGAGGACATGAATCTAAGACTTGGGCTTTGTACAGATGGGATGAATCTGTATGGGACATTGAGCAACCAACATAGCACTTCGCCAGTCATGCTTGTTATATACAATCTTCCTCCCTGGTTGTGTATGAAAAATAAGTACGTTGTGCTATCGTTGTTGATATCATGCCCTAAACAACCTGGAAATGATATTGATGTTTATCTTGACCCTCTGATTGATGACTTAAAGAAACTCTGGGGTGAAGGTGTGATGACCTATGATGCTTCACGAAGAGAGACATTTTGTTTGCATGCTATGTTGTTTTGCACTATGAATGACTTTCCAACATATGGGAATTTGTCTGGATATAGTGTCAAAGGATCTAAAGCGTGTCCTATATGTGAAGAGAACACTAATTCAATACGACTAAAACATGGCGGCAAGACTGTATATATTGGTCATCGAAGGTTTCTTCCCAAATTTCATCCGTATCGTAGGTTTCGCAAAGCATTCAATGGACAGAATGAGGAACGTAGTGCACCTAAACCTATATCAGGGGAGGATGTTTATGAAAGAGTGAAAGACATTGTCAATGAATTTGGTAAGAAATCACAATGTAGTATGGCCACACGGAGTGACAATTCTTCATTCAAGAAGAAGTCAATATTTTGGGATCTTCCTTATTGGAGTTCTTTGACAGTCAGGCATTGTATCGATGTAATGCACGTTGAGAAAAATGTCTGTGATAGCGTCATTGGTACTCTGTTAAATATACCAGGTAAGACTAAAGATGGGATAAAATCCAGACTAGGGTAATAAAAGAACATACTTACCTCCCGCTTGTTACACGTTGTCTAGAAAGGAGAACAAAGCATTTTGTGAATGCTTGGTAAATGTTAAGGTGCCACAGGGTTACTCATCCAACATCCGTACATTGATATCAATGAAAGATCTACAGTTGATAGGTCTTAAATCTCATGATTGTCACATTCTAATGCAACAAATATTACCTGTGGCAATTAGATCTATATTGCCGAAGCATGTAAGGTTTGCAATCACCAGACTTTGTTTCTTTTTCAACAGTATGTGCAGCAAAGTTATTGACCCTGATACTCTCGATAATTTGCAAAGAGAAGTGGTTGTTACCCTATGTCAGCTTGAGATGTATTTTCCTCCGTCGTTCTTTGATATCATGGTACATCTTGTTGTCCACTTGACTAGGGAAGTGAAAATGTTGGGACCAGTTTTCTTGCATTAGATGTATCCCTTTGAACGATACATGAGCGTTTTTAAAGGTGATGTTCAAAACCATTATCAGCCTGAAGGGAGTATTATTGATGGTTATGTGGAGAGAGAGGTTATGGATTTTTGTAATGACTTTTTGAGTGGTAATGATGCTCCCGTGAATGACAAGAATATTGAGGTGCATTTTGGCAAAGGAGTTTTGGGATCACGGGTGAAAGTAATCAGCCGTGAGAAGTTGGAGCAAGGTCACTTGTATATTTTACACAACATCGACGAAGTGAGTGTTTATATCGAGGAACATACCAATTTCATCAAGAGACAATATCCTCGATCCAATTCAATGTGGCTTGCTAGAGAGCATAACAAGACATTTATTAAGTGGTTTGAAGATAAAGTCTTACATCAACTATCTCAAACACCAGATAATGTTACTGAAACCATCAAATGCCTCACCTTTAAACCAAAATTGAATGTTATGTCTTATGAAGGGTTTGACATAAATGGTTTCTCATATTACACAAAGCGTCAAGATGATAAGAGTGTCATCCAAAACAGTGGGGTCACACTTCAAGTGTCTTCATTTTTTTTTGCAAGTGCAAAGGATAAAAGTCCACGTGAAGCTAAAATGTCATATTACGGTGACATTGAAGACATATGGGTGTTTGACTATGTAGATTTCAGAATTCCGCTCTTTAAATGTAATTGGGTTGACAACAACAAAGGAGTTATAGTGGATGAATTGGGTTTCACGTTAGTGAACTTTGAAAAGATTGGCGAGAAGGGTGAACCATTCGTATTGGCATCATAGGCAAAACAAGTATTTTATATCGATGATCCTGCAAATGATAAATGGTCGATTGTTCTTCATGATAAAAGACATTTCATTGAAGATCCTATAGATGAAGAAGAGTACTATGATAAGTATCATGACTCCAATCCATTCTCATTTGGGTTGCCAACACCACCAAACATTGAAGCTGGGGATCACAATGACTTGTATGTTTGCGGGGATCATAATGAAGGATTGTTAATTGATAAAAGATCACAATATTAGAGGCATGGATGTTTATATTTTTATTATGTTCCCATGATGACCGTGCTGATGATCACTGAGAGGGTGAGGACGTGCTTGCACCACCTGACAATGTAAGTTTTAAGAATATATCCCTGAGGTTTCTATCTATATGTTCATTTATAATTATATTATGTAAGTGTGTTTTTTATCAAAATTTTAGGATACTAGTTAATAGAAATTCTATTTAATTTGCAGGCGTTCGCCAAAGACTATAGGCTATGCAGGACGGCCATGACATAGCTATGCAGGGCGCCATCGACATTGCTTTGTAAATCCAAAGCGCAATAGTCGGAGAGAAAGCAAGCATCCCACACTAAGGTTATATAGATATATAGTGGGACTAAGGTGACGATCCCACCTGCTAAAATAGGTTACCGACAACTACATGTTACGACTGGGAGGTTGTGATTCAGCAACCATATGCATTAGTAGGAGGACAAATAGATTTCACCACGAGTTAACATTGAAGAAGGTCTACTAACCTACACTGAGCTAAACAAGTTTATCAATATAACTGATAAACTTGTTTAGCTCAGTGTAGGTTAGTAGACCTTCTTCAATGTTAACTCGTGGTGAAATCTATTTGTCCTCCTGCTAATGCATACGGTTGCTGAATCATGACCTCCCAGTCGTAACATGTAGTTGTCGGTAACCTATTTTAGCAGGTGGGATCGTCACCTTAGTCCCACTATATATGTACTAAGCTATAGTGTTGTATGTAAATTCGGTACTGTTGTTGTTATGCACTATATATGTGTTAGTCTGTCATGTTTTTATATGAATCTGAAACACTTGTGCGTGTTGTACTTTATGTATTGTATTTGTATCATGCTTCCCTTCATTGTGGCTTCTTTTGCTGTTTCATGGCTCTTTCAATATGATTTTGTTGACAATGATGACAATGATGACAATGATGAATAAAGAATAACTTTGTTCTCATAATTAATATTGTGTGAATGTGTATGAATTTTTATGAATTGTGTGTGAAAATCATCAATACATGAATGTTTCTACATGTGTCTGAATGTGAAAAGAGATGAAATAAATGGAACTGTAGGTTGCTACTGGTTTCTACATGTGTGTGATGAAAAAAAATATTATGAATTAAATGTTCTTATACATGAGTGTGAATCACATATATATAATATTGTCCATCATGTTAATTTTGCAGGTTTGTGGCATGTTGTTGGCTGATATCAATGGATGTCGTAAAACCTACAGTTCATAACTGAACTGCAGGTTTCTCATCCTGCGACTAGCCACAGCAGGTCTGCAGACTGACAGAAAATAAAAAATAAAAAATTAGGCGTCAGTTATTTGAAAAAAACCGACGACATGCTTACAATGTCGATTTTCATACTAGTAACCAACGTCGATTTCCCTAATGAGGCCAGACACCACGTCCATGCTGGCCAGCACAGTCGTGGTAGCGGACCAGACATAAAATAGGCGTCGAATATTTGTATAAAACCAACGCGATATGGTAATAGTGTCAGTTGCCCTACTAGTAACTGACGTCGATTTCCTAGAGGCCAGACACCACGGCCGTGCTGGTTAGCACGACCGTGGCAGTGGGTGAGATGGCATCTGTTATCACTAATAAACCGACGCCGATAGTGCCCCAGATGACGCCCTTTCTGTGGCGTGAAGGTATATGGCGTCAGTTTCAAAGCTAATTACTGACGCCTATACCCCCTGCTGGCGCGTTTTTGGTGGCGCGCGAAGGGTTTTGGCGTCGGTTAGAGAACCGACACATAACTATTGGGCTTTTAGCGGCGCCCACATAGGTTTCGCTTTGAAACTGACACTAAAGGCCTTAAAAAATCGACACTAAAGGCCGGTTATGTACTAGTGGAAATTGATAAATCAATCAAGTGATTCTACAAACACTAAGCGTTCAAAGCTTGCTCAACTTCACAATTCAGCCAAATCAATCACCATCATAAGATAGGTGATGCACATGTAAAAAGTCAAACACTGATACCACTTAGCAATAAAGCATGACATTTCACTTGCATTTGTCAAAGGTCATCATTTTTACTCAAAACAATAGAGATTGGGTCAAAACACACTTTCTAGGTAAGAAATCTCAAATTTGGGCAAAATTGCCCAAAACAGTGCCAAGTTGCCTTCAATCACATCTAAACCCTATATTATTGAACTTAAAGTTGTAAACAAACAACTACTAGCTATAACATGCAATAATTACCAAAAAATTGCATGATATGCAATGCATGACAAGAAGAGCAATTTTTTTAGAAAATTATGCAAAAATTGCAAGAAAGTAAACTACATGACATGCAAGTATGCCAAGTAGTAAATATGACTAAGATTGATAGAAAAAACAAGAAAACAAAAGTGGATGTGGCAGGTAAATGTAAAGTGAAACTAGGGCATACCTGCCCTACCACCCCAAACTTTTGAATCATGATGTCCTCAACATGATCCTAGAGTTTGGGATGATAGGGTAGTCGATCATGGCTCTCTCGAGGATCTGGTGGTGTTCCTCCCTATGGTGGAGGATATGCGTAGTAGCTGCCACACTAATCTACCTTCAATGGCTGAAATTGGTCTGCAGCACGGCCGTGCTGCCTGGCACGGCTGTGGTGTAGTCCTTTGGCAGCTTTTCTCAATTTCACTTCTGAATCCATGGACTTGGTGTGTTTTTCATGCAAATGAACATGGTCGTATTGATGTGCCACGGCCGTGGTGGTCCCTGTAGCTGCTACTCTCAAAATGAGGAACATCAAACACTCAAAAACTTGACCCAAAGTGATTTTTCTTTGAATCCTTCTCTCAATTGTACTCAAATTTCCTTCATTTCACCCTGTTACCACCCGCACATCTTAAAACTAGACAAAAACTATTAAACACAATGTGTGTGTGTTTTCTTGGAAAGTATAAAAACAAAGCAATTTTATAAAAAAGTGAAGGTTGGGTCAAAATTTCCCAAACCTATGTGGGTTGCCTCCCACAAGCGCTAAGTTTCATGCCTTCAGCCAGGCTTCTTGTTCTTTCACCATCAACCGTGGTCCAAAAACAAAATGTTTGCACCCCCATCATAAGAAATCCTCTCAAATTCTTTCCTTGATTGATCTTCCTCCCAAGGGTCATGCGAGCTTCGTAAGTCTTTTTTAGCAATTATCTCTCCTTGGGGATCATCATCATAGATTTTAATAAGCCTTAAGACCCTCAGAAATCTCATGCCATAGGTTTTCTCTCTCTTGAGGAACGGATCTTCATAGGCACCAAAGATAGGGGTCTCAATCATATCCATTTTCTCATGGGAAGTAGGGGGAGCATGTGATAGTTGTGGTGGTGGCATCGGTGTTGATGGCCCTTGGACTTTAGGTGGAGGATGGCATTGAGGTTGGAAGGTGAATTGGTGGGAGGGTTGTGGTGATGGAGGTGGTGGAATGAATTGAGGTTGGAAGGTGAATTGGTCAGAGGGTTGTGGCAATGGAGGTGGTGGTGGTGTGTAAGTCTTAGGATAGCCTTAGAGGTAGGGTAGTGGAGGAGGGAATTGAGGTTGGAAGATGAATTGGTGGGAGGGTTGTGGTGATGGAGGTGGTGGAGGTAATGGATGGGTTTGTACATTTTGGCCTTCCATCTTGTCTTCTCTGAGTGGCTTGTCACATGCACAAGGCACAACCAAACAAAAGAAAGCAAGTTAGCAAACCAATATACACAAAGAATGCAAAGAGTAATGAATAAAGAATAGCAATGATGAGGGCAGCAGGAAAAGTCAAAGAAAAACTAACTAGCTAGGCCGAGCGCCTCTATTGGTGCGTTTCCACTAGAGGTGCAACACACTAGCCGATTTGACCTGACTAGATGTGTCCCATGAGGTCGGAACACACGAGATGGGACCTTGCTTTCGAAATTTATAAACCTAAACTAGCTACCTACGTCTACTAAAACACTACTCCCGCAAGCGCACGAGGTCGTGTCGTAGTATAGGAAGGCGGAAAGTAAAGGATCAATCCATAGGGAAAAGAGGGGGCACTAGAGCTAGGTTAGTTTAGCTAGGTTCCTACTGCGGAGACTAGGTTTAAGGGTTTAAAGGTTGATTTGATTGTTAACTAAGGATGAACAAACAAGCAATTAAAGGCAAGAATGAAACCTATGTTAACCCTAGGTTAGATTAAGACTAAGCAAGCAAGGAAAGACTAAGCTAGGTATGAAAAGGCAAGTTACACTAAGGCAAGCAAGAGAGAAGTAAAAGAGCAATTAAAGAGCTACACTAGCATGAACAAGACAAGAGCAAAGCAAGAGGCTAACTAAGCAAGGAAAGAACTAATTAAGCTAAACAAGAACAAAACTAGGGTTTTAAGCAATAAAGAGATGTGTGGGCTGTTAAGGGGTATGAACTTATCACTTAAGTTGGGGGTGACATATGAACATTATGATTCCATTTAGATTATCCAAACCAAACAACAAGTTAGAGTCTAATGAATTAACATAAGCTACTAACTGGCCATGGATATGCTAGGTTGTGCATAGGGGAACTAGTCCCTAGCACCCCCTACTACCCTTACGAGGCTCAATTGGGTTAGGGATTAGGTACAATTCAATTAGAGTCTAATCAAGTCTAGGTTTCTATATTAGGCATTCCTCGGGCAATTAGGGGCCGAGGGTAGTAATGGGGAGGTGAAATTAGGGCTTTGGACCCCATTTCCCCCACATTCTAGCCTTGAGAAGGTTCCATGCTAATTGCACTAGAATTATCTAATCTAGCTACTTAGAGCTCTCACTTAGGTTTAAGGAGATTGATTAGGATGTAGGAAGATGGGAGGCAACCTAGGGATCCAAGAATTGGACCTAGGGGAAAATCCCAAAATTCACAAATATAAGAAATTTGCCTAAATTCCTAGGTGATTTCACACACAAACCAACAAGAAATTCATGGAGAATGAGATGCAAATAGAATATAATCATTAACAAATGGAATTACAACATTTACATGTCATTTCCCCCCAACATGGTATCACAGTTACATAATTTCCCCCAAATAGCCCACCCACAGGGGCCTAGCTGCTCATAGAAATGGAAAATACAAAAAGAGAGAAGAAAGAGGTAGAGGAAGCCATGGATCTTAGTGTAGATGAAGAAGTCCTCCTCTCCAACAGCTGCAAGACGTCCTCCTCCCTCCTCCAAGGTACAAGGGTGTGAAATGAAGGGGATTATGGGTAGGAACTAGTCTAAACTAGTGTTTTGGTGGTGGAAATGGTGAAATGGAGTGGATTTGAGGGGGATATGGAGTGGAATGTAGTGGATGGCGATTTGGGGAGCTAGGAGGTGGTGGAAGGTAGCTAACCTCGTGCCCCAGCCGCCACCTAGGTATATATAGGTGTGGGGGAAGCACTAGGTTAAGTAGGGGCAAAATGGGGAAAGAAGTGGAAATATGGGTAGATTTTGAGGGTGGCACGGCCGTGGTGTGTCACCACGGTCGTGGTGGGTAGGTTAGACCACGGCCGTGGGAATTAAAATGTGGAGATCACAGGGATATGTACATGGATGGCCACAGGCATGTTGATCACCACGGTCGTTTTGGCCATTTTCATCAATTTTTGGGAGTTTTATTGATTTTTGTGCTTAGGGCATGTCCACCACGACTGTGGTGGGGTACCATGGTCGTGGCGGTGTCTCTCCCATGCATTTGAGCTTTGAAATTGATCATCCATGGAGGGTATTGCTTCAAAACATACTTTGACCACTTGGGGTAGGTTGGAAGTGGTTTTGGCCTCATTTTGGGCTCCTCCAAGCCAGAGTAAACCCTAGATTGGGCCATCTTCTTTCCATGCCATCAAGTAGTGGACAAAGTACCTATAAAACATGCAAAAGCCTCCATAAGTGCATTTGATAAAAATAAGCATATTGGGGGAAATAACATGTAATCTAACAAGTATAGATGTGGTTGAAATGCAAAATGACACAAGATAAAGCCCTAAAATAGGGTTGAATCAAATACATTATTTCATTCAAAGATAAATGCTTAGTGGATTAAATCTTTTAACCCAAGATTTATCTAACAAATTGTTGTTAAGAGTACCTTTAGGTGATTCATTAGTTTTGATAGTAGTATGTCCTAGATGTCTACTGAATTTTAGTGGGTATACAATAGCAATTAATCTCAACCTTTATATATTAACTCTTTTCAAAATAGTTTGGGCATGGACTTCCTTGGTACATATTATGTCCAGTTATATTGTTGGAAGAAAGAAGCTATCTTTCAACAAGGTGTATTTTCATGTGAATATACTGGAGATAGGAAAGTCTTACTGACATGTTTAGTATCAGTTGTTGTAGTTGACAATATGATGAGAAAGGGGTGTGAGGCCTTTTTCACATGTGGTCGATGCTGGGGAAGAGAAAAGAACATTCAGTATAACATATGTTCCTTTAGTATGTGAGTTTCTAGATGTCATTCCTGAGGAGTTACTAGGTTTAACCCCTGAAAGAGATATCCCCTTTGGGATGCAAATTTACCAGGTAGTCACCAAAGAGCATTATCCACCTATAAAATGTCACTTAAAGAGTTAAAGTAATTAAAAACTTAGTTATATGAGTTGTAGGATAAGGGATTTATTCAACCTAATACATCACTTTGGGGAGATCCAATTTTGTTTGTGAAGATTAAGGATGGGACCATGTGGTTATGCATAGACTACATGCAATTGAATAAGAGCACCATCAAGAATAAATATCCTCTTCATATAATTGATGACATGTTTGATCAATTACATGAAGCAACGATCTTTTTAGAGATAGACCTCAGATCAAGTTATCGTCACTTAAGGATAATGGTATTTGATGTACCTAAGTCAACATTCCAAACAATATATGTGCATTATCAATTTGTAGTCATGCCTTTTGGACTAATAAAAGCCCGTACAACCTTTATGGAAATTATGAATAGAATCTTCAAACCTTACTAAGATCAATTTCTAGTATTGTTCATAGATGATATCCTTAAATATTCTAGGGATGCAGAACAACATGAGCAACATCTGAGGATTTCCCTACAATTGTGAAGGCAACATCAAATTTATGCAAAGTTCAACAAATTTGAATTATGGTTGGATGAAGTATCCTTTCTTGGACAAGTCATATTAGGAAAAGGAGGCAACATTGACCCTAAGAAGGTGTAATATGTTCTTTAGTGGGAACAACCTACAACCCCTAATGAGATCAAAAGTTTTCTTAGGTTAGATGGATATTATAGGAGCTTCATAAGGAATTGCAGTGCATTAGCAAAACCTCTTACATGTTTGAAAGGAAATGATGTGACTTTTATTTGGTTAGAAACTTGTGAGAAAAGTTTTAAAATGTTAAAGAAGAAATTAACTTTAACACCAGTTTTAATTTTACTAGAGGCAGGTATAGAATATGTAGTGTTTTGTGATGCATCTAGAAGAGGAGTAGGATGTGTTCTTATACAAGAAGAAAAGGTGGTAGATTACACTTTTGGACAACTTAAGAAGAATGAAGAGAACTATCCCACACATGATCCTGGGTTGGTTGCAATACTACATGCCTTAATGACATGACATCATTATCTTTCTGGTGAATCATGTCAGGTCTTTACTGATCATAAGAGTCTAGAAGTACATTTTCTCACAAAGCATCTCAACCTGAGACAATGCAGGTGGTTGGAGCTTATAGTGGATTATGATGTTACCATCCATTACCACCCTGGGAAGGCCAATGTAGTAGTAGATTCCTTGAGTAGAAAGTCAACATCATCTGCAGAAATGTTTTCTATGGCATGTTTAGAAAAAGACTCTTAGTTAAAATGAGAGATGAATTTGGAATTGAACGTGTCTGATCAAGGAAGACTAATTACACGTATGCAAGTCATACCTACATTCTATTATCAGATCAAAGAGCTTCAATAGAGTGACATGGAATTACAACAGATCATGTATGATCTGATAGAAAGAAAGAGGACAAAGTTCGCATATTCAGATGATGCATTGTTGTATCAACATGATAGATTGTGTGTGCCATATGGCATTGAGTAAACCAAGCATATTGTTGAGGAAGCTCACTCTTCCATGTATACAATGCATCCAGGCAACACAAAAATGTATAAAAACCTTAAAAACTGTATTGGTGTTCATGTTTGAAGAAGGGTGTGGATGAGTATGTAGCCAAGTGGGGTGTATGTCAACAAGTTAAGTCTAAAAATGAGAAGATGGAAGGTTATTTGCATTCACTTCCTATCCTTGAATGGAAGTGGGAGCATATTACTATGGATTTTTTGGTTGGACTACTTAGGACACCATTTGGTTTTGACTCTGTAAGAGTAACAATAGACATGCTAACTAAGTCTTCTCATTTTCTACTAGTTAAAAAAACACAGGATACACCAAAGTTATCGAAACTCTATATCAATGAGATAGTTAGATTGTATGGGATATGAGTTTCCATAATATCTAATAGAGATCCCAAGTTCACATCTAGGTTTTGGACTCAGTTGCAACGTTCCTTGGGAACAAAACTAAGATTTAGTACAACATTTCATCCTCAAATAGATGGATTGTTTAGAGAGGACAATTCAAACCCTAGAGGATATGTTGAGAGCATGTGTTTTATAGTTTAGTGGCAATTGGGATGATCATCTCAGTCTTATGGAGTTTTCCTATAACAACAATTATCATTCGAGTTTAGGCATGACCCCTTATGAAGCTTTGTATGGAGAAGTGTAGATCTCTTATTCGTTGGAATGAAGTTGGAGAAAGGAAGATTCGAGGTCCAGAGTTGGTGGAAGAAACAACTAGAAAAGATATTTGTGACCAGACAACAAATGAAAGCTGCTTAGGATAGAGAGGAAAAACTATGCTGAGAAATGGCATAGACCACTTAGTTTGAGGTTGGAGATGTGGTTTTAATTGAAAGTCTCACCATGGAAAGGTGTGCTAAGGTTTGGGAAGTGAGGCCGACTAACTCCTAGATATATGAGTCCTTATCCAGCTATTTAGAGAATTGGACTTGTAGCATACAAGATTGAGTTACCTCCACAGTTAGCTAATCTACATGATGTATTTCATGTATCTATGTTAAAGAAGTGTCACCCAGGTAGAAAGAAGATGCTAGATTCAGATCATATACATTTGAGAGAGGATATTTCCTATGTTGAAGGACCAATCCATATTCTATATTGTAGAATTCAGAAGCTTAAAAAGAGAGAGAGATGCCTTTAGTAAAATTTCTTTGGTGAAAACTATGGTATAGAAGAAGACACATGGGAGTTAGAGGTCGAGATGCTAACAAGTATCCTCATCTAGAAATTTTGAGGAAAATTTTTTATTAGAAGGGGAGATTGTTACAACCCATACCAAGATTGATATGTAATCAAAGAGTTAAGTACAACCTTAGTGATAAAGATGGTTGTTAATGTTTAATTATTTTTAGAATTAATTAGTTGATATTAATTATGTATGATGATAGTGTAAAGATAATTTAAATGTAAAACCATAGAAACAAGAATGAAGTCAATCAGAGATGAAATGCACAAGTTAGAGCTTTTTGTAAGTCTCTTGCATACTTACCATCATTTGATTTGACCAAAGGCTTTGAATGTTGATAGGTGTAGACCAAGTGTGTTAGTTAACTAATGAATGGGTTTGGCATAAAATTATGGTTTATATAGGGTATGAATTGATAATTTTACTTATCTTGAGAAGTGCTAGTTTCACTCAATGCATGAACCAATGATTTTACCTTTTGCTTGAACCAATGGATTTGCATAACCTATGAACTAACGATTTCTCTAAGTCTAGGAAATGATGGCCCTTTTAAAAACATGAATCGATGTTTTGATAGAGTATATGAACTGATGGGCTTGCTTAATATGGAAACCGATGGTTTTGCTAAAGTCCATGAACTGATGGATTTACTTGATAAATATTATGGTGCGTCATATAACCCTTAATCTGATGGTTTCTCTACTCACTTATCATCCATTGAGTATGTTTTTGGCTAAGTACCACAAAGATTTGATGGATTTCTTTTGGATAATCCACCAATAATTCAAAAGTTATTCTTGAGCTAAGTGTTTTAATAATATGAAGGTTTTACTTGGTAAGATGAGAATCGATGGTTTTTCTTGGTTGACTGATGTTTTTTTAGATTTGACTCACATATGTAGAAGAAAAATATAGTTATTAATAAATAAATAAATTATCAAATGATAATTTTATCAAACATTTTTTGTAGAATTGTAGAAATTTCAATTATAATCCAACGCAAAAAGAATGACCCAAAATGGATCTAAGATGAATATGTCACTTTTAAGTTCTCACCCACTCTGACTATTGGATTGAAAGAACCGATGGTGAACCATCAGATTGCAAGAATCAAAGGTGAACCGTTTGTTGAACCACAATGCTATTGAATAGCCAATCACAAAAATGAGCATAGTTTTTGCTATACTTATTGAAATTTGACAAAACAAGTTACATTGGATTCGTTTTTTAACCCTCTACAAAACCAAAGCCTTAAACCTTAGAAAGGACTATCTAGAACATGACACCAGGGCTATTTTTGTGGAGGAGCATGAAGAATGATAGAAATAGAAGGTTTCATATAGATTCAACTTGGTAAGTGGTTTTTAATCATCAATCCCTCCTTCTCACCATGTTTTCTTGCTGGAAACTCCATGATCCATTAATTGAAGGTTTCAGTTAACCCTTATTCTTCTTATTCTTCTACTTCCAACCAACATTTTTGACCTTGTTTTTTCACTGATGGCCTGTTTGTGAGGAGATCTCGTGGCTTGAGATAAGATTCCAGTTCATGTGACCTAAGATCCAAGATTGGTTGGTGGATAGACCCAAATCAGTAATCTGGTTGAGATTTGTGTGTAGAAAATCACCTTCTAACCTTGTTTTATTACATAAAAATATTAAATGGTGACATTAAACTATCAAATCTTACTCTTGATATTAATAATATGCTTGTTAAATTCGTACAACAAACTACAATGATATAAAAGGCATAATTTTTGCTATGACATGTAATTGGTATTATAGTGGTGAATAAATCTGAGAACTGTCATGTATGATAAGTGAGGGATGGTGATATTAAAGACACCAGAGAAGACCAGATTGCCCAGATTTTGATCCAAGGAATCAAGATGTGATTAGTGTGAATCACATTAGTTTACACATGCACGCGTGCACGCACACACACACACACACACACACACATATATATATATATATATATATATATATATATATATATATATATATATATATATATATATATATATATATATATATATATATATATATATATATATATATATATATGGGTGTTCATTCATTGCCCACGCGGGTAGCCTGGATTTTCGCTACCCGACAGCCAAAAAGGTAACTCTCCTGGCTAAGAAAGTAACTCTGCTATAAAAAAAGTAACTATGGTGTCAAAAAAGTAACTCTGATGGCCAAAAAAGTAACTATGTACAAAATATACAACATATATATAAGGATGAGTTTTTTTTTATTTTGGAGGGGCAAATGATATTATTTTTGGCTAAATTTTTTTGGAGAGCTAGACAAAATAGTCCTCTACAATTGTGAATTTTTATTTTGAAAAAAAGTGGTCGGAAGGGTGGGTAGGTATCTACCCACGCGGGCAATAAAGATGGGCCCTATATATATATATATATATATATATATATATATATATATATATATATATATATATATATATATATATATATATATATATATATATACTCTCTCTCTCTCTCTGATGATTCCTTTGAAAGTTGTAAAATGTTAAAATGATGAAGTTAGGTTAATGACTAGTAATGATGATGAATCATGTTAAATCAATTAAATAACATTAGACAATAGATGCCCTGGACACTAAAGGATCCTTATACAACGAGGCTTGCGTTGTGAGGGGGAAATGTGTTTCCTGATTAAAGGTAGTCTAGATTGAGGTAAGTCAAAGTGTACTAATTGGGTGCGGGGGTCTAAGATGGTACTGACATACTCCTTAAATGTTTGGTATCCAACTCCTACCGAGGATGTTAGCGGTACATGTGTTACGAGTAGTGGCAATTAATGGACTTCATTGGTAGGTTCACTGGTGCACAACAAGCTTGAGGGCTTTGAATCCCAGCCTGAGTACACATGTTGAGAGCAGGAGTTGAGATGTCCAACCGCTCCCATTAACCATCACGAGCCAGACATGGCGATGCCAACTGTAGTTGTGGTGTTGAAATTATAGACTTCGGATCCCAGTGCATGCTTGTAAGTCTTATACAGTGAGATTATTTGCATGATGTCATGTTTTTACATGTTATGGTACACCTCATGTGGGTCCACTGGAATAATAAAATGGATTAAAGAATTTGAGAACGAACTAGTTTATGTATCATAGATTCTATCAAGGATAAATGTTTTGTTGGTTGTCTAACTATGTGAAACTGCTAAGCTTATACTAATTTACTGCCATGTTGGATGGTTACAATTTTACTCTTCCAAGTTGTTTACTTTTTTGTGTAATTCAAATGAAAAAATATATAATATATTTGAATCATCATGGTAATGTGTTGATCTTCTACTGATTGATGCAATAGCTCATCCATCTACTGAAACATTTTTTAGGAAATGGGTTAGCTCGACCAGAAGAGTCAGAAGCCAGCTATTATCAAGAATCAAGAAAAGGTATCGAGAAGAGTAGTTAGTTAGTTACATAGTCTCGTATCCTTCCTATAGATCCTCAGAATGAGAGAGTGAGAAAAGAGAGAAGTTTGTAATGAAGTGTACATGATGTATATTAAGTGCAAAAATCTTTATTCTATGTATTAGTCAAACTTTGTTGTATCCATAATGTTATGTTTAGATAAGACATTATTGATTAGTAAGTGATGCTACTATTTATTCGAGAAAACAAAAAGTTAAGGCTGGTCTTCATCAAATGATTTAAAGTTGATAGATGAGCTAATCTCCTTGGTAGTCCCTAACACTAGATTAATGGGTTCAGGTCGCGTCAACCATTGTCTGAGAGGTAGACGACAACTTTAGTTGGTGACCAAAATGACTTGTTGTATTTCTTAGGATATGACAAATGTATATTGAAAGTTATATAAATAATCAAAAGCTAATATGAGAAAAAATGCATGCAACCCACAATAGCTAAGAAGCCCCCTAGGGTTCTGAAGCCTCTGTGCAAACAATTATTCCATAGGAGTTGTTGGAGTCCTTAGGCCATAGCTACAAGATGTTGATAAGATGGTTACAAAATATAGAGCAATCAGATACCATAGTGACCAACCTTCTGGAGAAGATGGTATGTATAAATCATGACACTATTATAGTGTTGACAAATGCTTCTGCGCTATTTCAATATCAATGGATGAACACATCAGTGATAGAACTTTGGATAAGGTGAGTTTAAATACCCCTTCATATGTGAAGAATACACATTTTTATATTGTTTCATATATATTAATCGGCTATTGCATATAATATTGTTTAGTCATTTGTATCACACGGTTGCTGAGTTCAGCAAATGTGGCATTTCTAATGCCATCATTGATTAGCGATGTACTTAGAGATCTGAGTGACATAAAAGATTAAGAGAGTACCACAATCAAGTTTTTGGTGCTTCCAAGAATGTGATCGTAGCTCCCTTCAACATTGTGTAAGTTTTGGGCTTATTGTTTATATGTCTAACTTATGAATAGAATTTATGACGTAATTTAATTTTTATTTTATTTTCTTTGTATTCACTCAAAACTAAGCATTGATAGTTGTTGGTGATTGTTCTCGAGACTTAGAATGTGTATTTCTTTGATCCTTTGGGTATAAAACTGATACCAAATGAGGGACACCCAATGAAATTGGTGATTTACGTGTAAGTATAGTTTTTTTGGTGTTCAACATATTTGTTAATGTTTGCATCATATGATAGTTTTATAATGCAACATATCTATTAATTCAACTCATAAGAGTGTGAAAGCGTTCCGTAATGACATAGGAAAAGTATATAAGAAAAATAAATTAGTAAATTAAAAAGAGTGTTGATGTAAATATTTTCATTGCAATTGCATATATATATATTTCCAATTCTACTTAATTATATTTATTAGCATAATTGTAAATCTACATGCCCCTATACAAGACAATGATTGGACATGTGCATATTATGTGATGTTTTACATGCAATTGATTGTCTTGCATGCAAAGTAGGTCAAGTGTATAGAGAAGGTAATTTTATTCGTCTAGCATCATATTAATGAAGTAGTCCCATATGATAATACAAACAATCAAATCTAATTATAAGTCTCATTTTCTTTGCATTTTTTGATAGTACACAACCCTATACATTGTAGCAACTGAATGAACTACACGAATAGTGGGAATATTGCTTCATAAAACATGTGGACTTGAATGATGAATGGAAAGGTTGATATTTTTGTGGTTCACACTTTGATGTCGGATTATTTTGTTATATTATTATACACTGTGGACATAAAATTTGAGATGGCAACTGATGTTGATATATATATATTTGTGTGTGAATTGAATATTAAGTGCATATGTGTGTGTGAATTGAATGTTCAATGCATGGGGAAGAGAATGATGTGTATTTCTGCATATATGTATGAAATTAAAGTGGTCGAGAAATGAATCAATTGAGTTGAGGGTTCATGGACATTTGTGTGCATTTAAAGTGAATAGTGATAGTAATGTTGAGGTTTTCTGGAATGTTTGTACCTATTGTATCAAATTGCATTGTGATATGTAAATATATCTTTGTTCTTATAGGTTAGTTGGCCTGTTGTTAAGAAGTTATGCTTGAAAAGGCCTACATTTCTTTAGAAGTTTTAGTACTAAAGAACTATAGACAGTAGACATGCTACTGGTCAGACAACAAGTTTTTAGACCTTCTATATAAATAAACATATACATTTCTCATCAGTTATTTATAAATAAATGACTACATATATATGCCACATCGGTTATTTATAACAAACCAATGAGTTTACTTGAAAATTTCACTATTCAATCCTTGATAAAACCGATATCAAGTTATTTGGCATTGGTTATTTGTCATTACCCAACCGACAAAAAACTATCACAAGTTAGCTTAAATGTGTTAGTTGTATTTCATATAACTAATGAGGAAAGGACAAGGGATACCACAAATTCATTGCCTGTTGCTTGTTACATTATCATTTTTTTTGTAAGGTGGAGCCAACGACTAAAGGTTTTTGTTGGTTTCCCGAATTGACAAAGAATGGCTTGAGTTTTAGTGTCGCCCACTTGGTCACCGGTTAAGAATTGACACTATATGCCTAAAATAACCAATGCCATATCTCGGTTTTATAGTAGTGTTATGTGATAATACAAAAGATATACCTTGAATAAAAGTTTCAAGACTAAGTTGAGAGTGGAATTTTGACTTAGTAGTCAAATTTGTGGATTTGGTATAGTGCAACTTTATTTGAAGAAGTGAATCCTAATAAATGAAATGCCTAGTAATCTTGAATTGAGGCATAGTATTAGTATATTGGACTAGTATGATGCATGTTTCATATTAGGAGAGAAAATTATAATGCAAGTTTGGTTTTGTACCAGGCTTGATGCAAGGGTCAATAATGTATAGTAGTGGTTTTAATAATTTCAAAAAATATTTCTAGTAACATGGGTGGTTTTTAATGGTTGCTTTTGACCTATGAGCTAGGTTCCTAATAGACTTAAGGTCACTTTACATGATTGATAGAGCCATCTAATGAAACAAATGGTCAAATATGGACATGATTGAGTCTTTAGTACACATGAATAAAAATTAGGTTGGTATTAGTTTTAAAAGATAGTGTAGCCAAAATTAGTTATCTGTCTTTCTGAGTTTATCACTAGAGTTTACCCTCTAAATAATAAAGCACAAAAAAACTTGTATGATGGGTTTTATATAATATATACCTATGTATTTTCAATTCCTAAAGTTTTGATGAAGAAAATTTTATAAGGGGGAAGATTGTAACATCCTCATTTTCTTTAGGTATGTAATTTATTTTGTTAAATAAGTTCACATTTTATTGGATCAGAATGCCTAATGTGTTGTTTATACCTTTGGAGGGTATAATATGTGATAAAATGAATTTTAAGTTAACGCGCATGTTGAAATAAGCATCATAACCAATTTTGGAAAGATTATGGTATTTATATAATTTATAAGGAATTATGAAAGTTTAAAGCTAAATAAATTCCTTAGCTAGTTGAGAAATTGGGGAATCTAAGCCCATAATAATATTCCACATGGTAAGGGAATTTATGGTTACAATTTGAAATATTTTTTACCTTGTTTGACCCCTATAACGTGTTTTTAGAAGTTCCTATAAAGTGAGGACCTAAATAACCCTAATTTTGGTTTAATCATATCGATTTCTTATAGTTGGGCTTTAATGAATGCACATGGATATTTACATCCAGATTTACATTTTTTACCAAATGTCTTGATCATTTAGATTGTCACACACATCCTTATCTTTTTCATTGTGCATGGATCTCTGTCCACTTTTGGATGGCAATCAAAGGGTAGACCCTTCGTCATCTAGCTCCCGACTAGGAGTGGACTCTATGCAGTTTGGGTACCTCCAAACACTCATGATTGTCCTTGTTTCTATTGTAAACCAAAGAGGGATTTCAATCCCAATCAACTCAGGACGTCGATTAGGACCTATTTATACATAGAGCCTAGCCCTAATTCTCCATGCGAAGAAAAACACCTAGTTTCCGTTTTTCCTTCTATGCCAGTGTGAGTTGAAGGGATAGCTTCCTATCTTTTCATCACTTCCATGAGTATGAAAAGATGATCTGGACCCCTGTAAATCCTTCTCCTCAAGTAGGTTCATCGGTTCAGTCTTAAGTTCAAGCCACAAAGTCGATCTATTCCTTAGGCATCCCCAAGCTCATGAAAATAAATTATGCAACCATTGCCAAATCAGTTGGTGGGTAATCTTCTTAGACCCTCTCACTTCCTTACTAATGTTTTCTTTTGCACCACCTATCTGGGACGAGTACCACACCTTAGAGCCCCGACATCACTGCAAAAGATGGCCTATGTGTCTAGACCTGTGATGGTTTTTCCAACTAGATTTCTTCTCGATCATGTATGATAGGTTATGACAAGGTGGATACCACATGTTACTATGGATTTCTTCTATTGAGTTGCCACCATCATCTATCAAGCTCTCAAGCTCTATTCCTAGCGGAGTGGCCGAGTTTAGTGAGGCATGGGAGGTATTATGTTCTCTCTAGTGCCCCATGACCGCAAGAGCCCACACAATGGCTGAGGGTGATTTGACTCGGGCATGTTACTCGAGAGGGAAGGGAAGCTTGGATGCTGGTCTGGGTGCATGAGCCATGGATGTCTACAAAGGCAGAATAAGTCATGGGGTTAGGGTGAAAGAAGGAGTTTGGGTGTTATTGTATCTTTATTTGATGTGTCATGATGAACCTTAATCCAACTTAGGTTTCTAAGGTATTTTTAATTTTATTTGAAGTATGATTTTTTTATGTAGATGACTTAACATGGTTTCCCCCTGACATGATTGTAAGAGGAATATAAAGAGACAGACATTTCCTTATTTTGACTTTTTATATCCATTCAAGAAAAGGATAAAAAGGGACTTATCTAGATTCTGATTGTCCAATAGTTGGATCTTCATATTTTTTTCCTTTCTAATAAGGTCAAGTTATATATGCATTTTGATCTTATCTTTCAAGATCTAGCTATTGATCTAGGTTAGGAGTCATGATCCTAATTTTGGTATCATGGATTTTAAGACTTAACCTAATTAGGATATATGAGAAATATTTCAATTTTAGGTTATAATTATAGGAAGACTATAGTTTTGAAACCATGACTCTAGGAGAGGGTGTTCCTACTGGACTAGGTAAGTGGTTCATGCCTTGGGTTTTCATCTGCTGCATTCATTCAGTTTTGCTTCCTTAATCATGTTTAACGTTTATATTACATATAATATCATGGGAGAACCTTAATGTTGTAAGAGGTATTTATATATGCATATCTTAATATGATTTATTGCATAAATATTCATGTTAAGATCAAATCAGTTAATAGAATGTACATCTTCATGTTTAAGATTAGTAATGAAATTATGGGTGAAAGCCCTAAGTATGATAAGATAAGATCATATCAGAATAAGTTAATGAATTTATGGGTGAAACCCTAAGTATGATAAGAGAAGATCAAATTACAAAAAAGTAACTAGGCCCTATTTGGGAACATTTAATGGAAGGTTGGTACCTCATGACCCCCCTTCATTTTATGGGTTCAATCCTAATCATGTTCAATTTTAGTTTGTTTAGTCATGTTTACATTTATTGGTTTCTAGCCCTATTCTATTCAGTTTTAGTGTGTGTAGAAGCCTTCACACCTCGTGTGTGTTGTGAGATCAGATGAGGTTCATTGAGGAGATGCCCTAATAACAATGATTAATCAAGTTAAGAATGCATTTTGAAGTCATGAATAATGTTTATGTGTTTCATATCAGTTTTTAAGCATCATATTAAGTTCTCTTCACTTTAATGTAGAAATCTAATGAAAAACACAAGTGAACTGTAACACCCCCCTCCTTTAGACATACATCAAATTGAGAAGAAGCTTTCATCTTGAAGGGGGATGTCACATTAATATGATCATAGCAAATAAATACATAAATCACCATTGAGATTCATACATTGTTCTTGACATAGGAAACTATAGTTGAGTTATATGACATGTCTAAACATTTCTAAACATGAAAAAATAAACATGAAAGTAAACATCTCTATGTAATTGGATCTACTAATATGGATGCCACCCCACTAGTTAGCTCTTGGAGATCTTCTAATCCTTGCTTGCTTCTCTTGAGTCCTTACTTGCTCTGAATCCTGGGGACATCACATCACCAACCATGCAAAGGGGGAAACCAAAACATCAGTAAATGATACATGCACTCTATAATATGAGAAAAGTAAATATACTTGACATGTAAGAAAAAGTTGACATGAATTAACTATAATCATTCTTGAATCATTATCAACATGAAGAATTGAAAAGTAAATGTATGCATCCCTCTATGACGCCTTTTTTGGGAACACATAACTTCTAGGAAATCCCTTGATGCTAGGAAAGCCCTTAACGACCCCATAAGGTCCATAATTTTGGAGCATATAAATACTATTTAAATTCCAATCAACTTGATCATTAACATGACGTTAACATTAACATTAACATGATCATGATTCTTAAACTTAACATGAAGGGATTTCTCCCCATTAGCATGATCTCTTAAACATGGTCAAATTTATACCTCTTGATCATTAATCATAAGCCATAATCATAGTAAACATTATAGATATAGGACATAGCATATCGAAATCATCAAGAAGTGATATAGTGAACATGATTAACACATTAAACTTGAAACGATAATGTCTACTTTATACTTAACTTGCAAACAACCATAAATACTAGTGATAAACATCATGAAGTGTTTACCTTGGAGCAATGTAGATCCTAAGATATTATTCCTGATCCTTGATTCAAATGTAGGTCAAATCTCCCCTTGACTTGAGCATCCTATGATTTATTGTGAATATTATAAAATCGACCAATCATAGGGTAGGAAACATTAGGTGTGGCATCATTTAAAATGGTGATTAATTGGATGTAAATAAGACACACAATGACCAAAGGGTCATAGGCGCATATTACATGTAATCAAATAGGTAGGGGTAAACTGGTCTTTTTGGATTAACTGTAAACTTGCGAAAAAGAAACAAATAGGAATCGAAATACCCTTATTACTCATGTGATATTAATCAGTTGATCAAAATTGTGTGGGTCCCATGGTCATTGACTGACCAGGTATCTTCCCCTGTGAGCCATGTCTTGAACTTCACTTGAGGAGAAAGAAGCCAAAATGCAGCTTTGGTCATCTTTCATTTTCACCAAGTTCTAAGACCATCGAATGGTTCCTTACCTTGTCCCAAAGTCAACGAGCCATGAAATGGGCCACTCTTTGGTCTAGAGATCTAGATCCTTCTCCTGCCATGGAAGAGATAGGGAACATGTCTTTGATGCCCGAGCCTTCGAATATCAACGAGAAAGCATTCACAAAGGTCAGAAAAAAATAATCGTTAGAGCAAGGCAAAGGAAAAAACATGATTTTTGCGGTTGAGGGCTACTAGGAGGCCATGGCAGTGACCACCAATGAGAAGTCCAACCTTCGTTATAGGTTGCAACGAGCCAAGGCAAACCAGGACATAACAACTCACAGAAAATATCGGTGCATATGTATAGATTCTGACCCAAATGGTGATTTTACATAAGGAGACACACTTTGAGTATGTTTGGGCTCCTAAGGATACTGGAGGAAGAATTGAATGAGGAGTAGAGGTGCTTGAGATCTGGTGATACCCTTGGGTCCTTTAAATAAGAAAGGATGATGTTGTGGTTGTGTTTGCTACCACCAACAGAGAGAGTCGGCGAGCCCTATTTGGGCATTTCACCAAGAGATCATGAGGGAAAGTGAGTAAATACTCATTCATATCAGGAAATCATGATGAATCTGGTGGTGAAGTAATTTCACGAGATGGGTGAGAGGCAAGGGAGAACCATTTGGAGAAGGTAAACGTCAGTCTGTGTTTTGACTTGCAAAGAAAGTGATAGGTAGGGGATATTATATTTGTCGTTAAATCGTGAGTACATTAAACAATGGCCGTCCAATAACACACAAAAATAGGAAATCAAATAATGAAGTGCGTCTCAGAGTGGATAAAATCAAACTTTAGAGAAATTTGATGCATTTAATGCATATTCATTTAAATTCTATACAAAACTTATATGGAAACTTGTATAATCAATTTGAAGGGTCCAAAATGGTCAAAACTTGACCAAATTTGGACCACATGCCCAAAAAGGTGTCTAGATCCTTATCATGAAATTAGATTTCCATTTTTCACTTGTATTGTCTACTTTTTCTATAAATTTTATTTCATTTAATTTTTAATGCATTAATAGATGAAATAATTGAATAAGACCTTTCCTTTGTGTTTCTTGGAGTCAAATTCGAGGCCATTATTATTATTACTCACCCATGCTTATGCCACCTATATTCTTTGCCTTCTTCCTTATAGGAGAGAGAAAAATGATTTTGTTTTTTTTATTAAAACTATGAAAGGAAAGAGGGTTACTTCTTTCTTAACCTATACAAAGTATATTTTCCAATTTTGCATCTTTTATTTCCCTCTTCCACTTCCCCTTAACATCATTTTTGGAAATAGAAAAGGGTGAGGGGCTAACATCTATTTTCTTGTGTATAAAAATGATGGTTAAAAAGGTGGATTGATCCTAATATTGTTTTCTAAATTCATCATTCTTTTAGAAAAAAATCCACTTCAGGGTCTTTTTCTAACAAGCCCCTCAGCTATTGTTTATTTAAGAAAACCACATTTTAAGACTTAAATTAATGTTGAAATTTTGGGATGTTACAATTCTACCCACCCTAGAACAAATTTTGTCTTTGAAATTTTGTTGGATACTACCCACCTTAGGGTTTTACATGTTCTGTGTACACTATTTTCTAATATCATCTTATGGCCTCGTCCTCATGGTAAAATTCTATCAATCATGTGGGTATACTACTAATGGTTCTATTTCACCTCATTATTGACATCACGAAGGTCCTTTCTTACCTCTTCTCTAGGGGTTCTAATTCTACCATGGATCTATGTCAAATATCTACTATTTGTATGTCTGCATGGTCTTATTACGTGCCTGGTTAGGTTTAGGTGACTATAGGTCTCAAACTCTTAATGCAACTCTTATTGCCTTTGGATACATGCCGACCACTCATATATGCAAAGGTGACATATTTATCATACTTATTGTAGCACTTCTGTCATGCACATGTCCCATACCACATGCACTTGAAAGGACAAGACAAGCATTATTATGCATATAACATTCTCTCTACAAAACCCCATGAGCATGTGTCCCATACTGCAGATACACATGAGAGAGAGACATCATGCTATATACAATTCTAGAGTAACATAAAAGTTCAAAACTTCTAGGCACATAACCCTAATCCTTGTCTAAACCTTTGTCTCGTATATAGAAACCTACTTTGTTTTCTAATATCTTTCCCTACTTCTATACCTAAGGTTAGAACATATGAATCTAGTCTTTTCTTGGTGGCCATCCATTTATTGGCTCTGATACCATTAATATAACACCCCTCCTTTATACATATAGTATAATTGAGCAGAAGCTTTCATCTTGAAGGGGGAATGTCACATTAATATGATCATAGCAAACAAATACATAAATCACCATTGAGATTCATACATTGTTCTTTACATAAGAAACTATAGTTGAGTTCTATGACACGTCTAAACATTTCTAAACATGAAAAACTAAACATGAAAGTAAACATCTCTATGTAATTGGATCTATTAATATGGATGGCACCCACCAGTTAACTCTCGAAGGTCTTCTAGTCCTTGCTTGCTTCTCTTGAGTTCTTACTTGCTCCAAATCTTGGGGACATCATGTCTCCAACCATGCAAAGGGGAAAACCAACACATTAGTAAATGGTACTGACACTTTATAATATGAGCAAATTAAATATACTTGACATGTAAGAAAAAGTTGACATGAATTAATTATAAGAATTCTTGAATCATTATTAACATGAAGAATTTAAACGTAAATGTAGGCATCCCTTTATGATGTCCCCAGGATTGCTAGGAAAGCCCTTGATGCTAGTAAAGCCCTTCATGACCCCTTAAGGTCCATGATTCAGGATCATATAAAGACTATTTCAATTCCAATTTACTTGATCATTAACATGACATTAACATTAACATGATCATGATTCTTAAACTTAACGAAGGGATTTCTCCCCATTAGCATGATTTCTTAAACATGATGGGATTTCTCCCTCTTGATCATTAATCATAAGCCAAAATCATAGTGAACATTATAGACATAGGACGTAGCATATAGCAATAATCAAGCAGTGATATGGTGAACATGATTACCACATTAAACTTGGAATGATAATGTATACTTTATACTCAACATGCAAACAACCATAAATACTTGTGCTCAGCAACATGACCTATTTACCTTGTAGCAATGTAGATTATAAGATAGTCCTCTTGATCCTTGAGTAAAATCTAGGTCAAATCTCCATTTGACTTGATTAGGCCATAAGTACATGTACATGTTTATTGAACATCATAATTCAATACATTATATTGATCCTAGATAGAACTAGGGTGAATTAGGGTTTGAATGCATTAGGGTTAGACTCATTGATCAACATCATTAACTTAGGGAAACTAGACTGACTTAGATAATGATAGTTACATAATTAGGGTTTCATAATTCCAATTAGGGTTTCTAATAAAACATCAGAATGGAAAGTCAAATCATCACTTGAAAACCATAAAATCAATTTTTTCTTGAAAACCCTTTGCAACAACTATTTATTTGTATTTTTCTGATCATCCTATGATTAATTGTGAATATTATAAAATTGACCAATCATGGGACATGAAACCTTAGGTGTGACATCATTTAAATCAGTGATTAATTTGATGTAAATAAGTTGCAAAATGACCAAAGGGTTTTAGATGCATGTTACATGTAATCTAATAGGTGGGGGTAAATTGGTCTTTTCTGATTAACTGTAAACTCACGAAAAAAACAAATTGTTACCAAAATACCCTTATATACCCTACGATATTAATTAGTTTATCAAAATAGTGTGGGTCCCATGGTCATTGACTGGCCAGGGATCTTCCCCTATGAGCCATGGCTTGAGCTTCACTTCAGGGGCAAGAAGCCAAAATGTAACTTTGATCATCTTGCATTTTCATGAAGTTCTGAGACCATCGACTGGTTCCTTACTTTGTCCTGATGTCAACAAGCCATGAAATGGGCCATTCTTTGGCTTGGAAATGAAGATCCTTCTCCTGCCATGGTAGAGATAGGGGATATTCCTGTGACTCCCAAGCCTTCAAATATTAGTGAGAAAGCATTCATAAAGGTCAGAAAAACAACCTTTGGATCAAGGCAAAGGTGAAAACATGATTTCACAGTTCCATGACTACTAGGCGGTCATGGCAGTGACCGCCAATGAGAAGTCCAACCTTGGTTATAGGTTGCTACGACCCAAGGAAAACCAGGACATAAAAACTCAAAGGAAATATCTATGCATATGCATAGATGCTTACCCAAATGACAATTTTATAGAAATGTGCCCCAGTGACTAAGGAGAAGCCAGGGTCACAGAAGACACACTTTGAGTAGGTTTGGGCTCCTGAGGATATTGGAGGAAGAATTGAATGAGGAGGAGAGGTTCTTGAGGTTTGGTGATGCCCTCAGGTCCTTTAAATAAGAAAGGATGATGCTGTGGTGGTGTCTGCTACCACCACCAGAGAGAGGCGACGAGCCCTATTTGGGCATTTTGCCGAGAGATCACTAGGGAAAGTGAGTAAATGCTCATTCAAATCAGGAAATCATGATGAAATCAATGGCTAAGTAATTTAATGAAATGGGTGAGAGGAGAGGGAGAACCATTCATAGAGGGTAAACGTCAGTCTATATTTTGACTTGCAGAGAAAGCGGGAGGTAGGGGATGATGTATTTACCGTTAGATAGTGAGTACATTAAACAACGCCCGTACAATCACATGGAAAAAAGGAAATCAAATAATGTAGCATGTGACAACATGGATAAAACCGAACTCTAGAGAAATTCGATACATTTAATGCATATCTTATTAAATTCTATACAAAACTTATACGAAAACTTGTATAATCAATTTGAAGGGTCAAGACCGGCCATATCTGGTCTCGTCGTGGGGCTTGCAGTGCTCTAGCATTCTGCTAGGTTTCCTTGGTGGCGGTATTTTCTTAGGGGGGAGGGAGACGGTCGGCTGGCGGCCGGGTGCGACCTTCTCCCCCTGGACGATCTTCATCTCTCCCTGCTCATTTCATCATGGTGTCTGCCTGCTCGGGGCCTCTCCTGTGCGGTAGCTCTCGGTGGCTGAGCTTCCTCCTTTTCTTTCCTCTTTTCTCACCTGCAGGTGTGCTCATTACCTGGTGGTCGGATGACGAGTTGGGCATCCCCTAGAACATTGATAGGGACTGGAGATCAAGTGGGGGAACTGTGATGCTGGAGGTGCCTTCGCCCCTCTATTTTTCCTTCCACTCAGGCAGTGCTTGAGTGTGTAGGGACTGCAGAGCTGGTTGGAAGTGGTGGTGGGGTTCCCTGTGCCCTCTAACCCCACCTCACACTTTCCAGGGCCCTCTTGTTCCCAGTGGTGGTTCTGTTGGGGTTTTGGCTCCCTTCCCAGAAGTTACCTAGGTGGTGAAAACTACCTGTTCGACGATTTTTCCTTCTTGTTTCTTTGCTTCACGTCTTGTTGCGGCGTTGTGTGTAGGCATGTGTGTTGTTGTAGTTCGCCTTTGTGTTTTTTTGCTTGATTGTGTTATATGGAAGCAAGTGCGAAGGTGATCCCTTCTTTGGTCATTGGTTTGGAGCATATATTTTATATTAGATATAATCTCAGGTTGAAGGAATCTCTCATAAAAAGCTATTTTAGTCAGTGATATACAAGAGAGATCAATACATCATTGTACTTATCACGTTCTGATATGAGTTTCTAGTTATTGTATCTTCTCTTTACCTTTTATGTTTAGTTGGTGTATCTTCCTTTACATGTAGATGTCGTATGGCTTTAATGTAATGCATGTGGTGTCTTTAAAAAAAATAAATTTGAAGGGTCAAACATGGTCAGATCTTGACCAAATTTGGATCACATGCCCAAAAAGGTGTCTAGATCCTTATCATGAAATTAGATTTCCATTTTTAACTTGTATTGTTTACTATTTCTATAAATATTATTCCATTAAATTTTTAATGCATTAATAGATGAAATAATTGAGTAAGGCCTTTCCTTTGTGTTTCTTGGAGTCAAATTCGAGGCCATTATTATTATTACTCACCCATGCTTATGCCACCTATATTCTATGCCTTCTTCCTTGTGGGAGAGAGAAAAAAGGATTTTCTTTTTATTAAAACTATGAAAGGAAAGAGGGTTACTTCTTTCTTAACCTATACAAAGTATATTTTCCAATTTTGCATCTTTTATTTCCCTCTTCCACTTCCCCTAAACATCATTTTTGGAAAGAGAAAAGGGTGAGGGGCTGACATCTATTTTCTTGAGTGCATAAAACATATTTATAATGGTGAAAAAGGTGTATTGATCCTAATATCGTTTCCTAAGTTCGTCATTCTTTTAGAAAAAATGCACTTCAGGGTCTTTTTCCAACAAGCCCCTCAGCTATTATTTATTTAAGAAAACCACATTTTAAGAGTTAAATTAATGTTGAAATTTTGGGATGTTACATGAACATATCGAGTAAGTAGGCCTTGTGGGGCCCAAATCGAACACAAGGAAATGGAATCCAGAGACTATAACTAACTATGATCTTATTAGCTAGGCCGGTAAAAATAGTTGAAGTTCGTTTTGATGGAATAGAAGAGAACATATAAATGAAACAAGATTAAAGAATAAGTAACTTAGATTTAAATGAATTCCTCAAGACAGTGGTTTCACCGTGGATAATACTGTAATTAACTCTACAGACTAACATCTATTACCCCTATCCCTGGATAAAGATCCTATAGCAAGAACTACTATCTCTCGTAGTGTAGTTTACTATCTATTCTAATGCCAAACCCATTTTAATAGTAATTGGTTAAATAGTAAGGTGCTTTATGAATAACCACTGGGTTTCTCCTCCTGTTTACGCTCCACCTTTCCCAAAGGGCACAATAAACTGGTAAATCTTTGCTTTTCCAACCCTTAACCTTTGTCCCAAAATGATTACAGATCTAATGACCTATCTATGGTGATCAGGAATAAATAGAACAAGACAATCTCATAGATTTATATACAGAAAATAGAGATAAAACTGAAATTAATGTATACAAGTCAGGTACAATGCATATCTGGGCTACTCCCAAATCCTAAGGAATCAAAGGGATTAGCACCACATGATTTCCATGGATGAATACATAGTAAAGAAGGAGAAAAACATGGGAAACATTGGAGAATATAAAATAACCCCTGGCGAATAGCCAATCCATATGATTCCCTTCGACGTACGTGTAATCTTCTATCTTTTGGCTATAGAACCACCCACCAGAGGTGCTCAGATCATTCTAGATGTCACCTTCAGTGTCGTGCTCTCCTCTCCCTTCTCTCCGGTGTTGTCCAAAGGAAAATGGATGAGTAATTAGGTCTGGATGTACTCCCCTCATAACTTGTCATTCTTAATTCTTGGGTTTAGGAATTTCTTTATAACTTAAGTGACATATTACTCAAAAGAATCGACATAATACGCCCATTTGATTAGAATTGAAAAGTCATAAGATCCACTTAGGGTGTGAAATAACGCCAGCCATTAGATTAAAGTGCTGCCTTTGGATTGCCTGATCGGGAAAACTCAGTAGTATCAACTGAGAAGTTGATAGTACTAAGTATTTAGGTTGAACGCGTATTCCTGCAATTCTGGTACTACTGAACTATCTCGATAGTACAAAGTCTTTGTGTTGATCTAACTATGTCTCCCTGATTCTATCTCAGTAGTACCAAGTCTAGTGTGCTCGGTAGTACCGAGTCTTTACCAATCATTTCTTGCACCTCGATGACCTGATTTTGGTACTACTAACTTTTGGTGTCGGTAGTATTGAGTTTGGGCGAGTTCCTGATCTGCTACTGACATGAATTCGATACCACTGAATATTAATGCCAGTAGTACTGAGTCTGTGGAACTCTGTTGTACCTAATATAGCACAAGAACATACATAAGCACTCAGGATGAACTTTAAACTATTTCAAATAGTAAAAATCACATAATTGGATGCATTTAGATAGAACAGGCTATTGATAGAAATTCATGCATAATTAATCAAATAAATGACAAATCAATATATAAAACTAAGGAAAATATGCATGTGAGAATGACTAAAAACCCATGCATCAAACAACCCTAAGCTTAAATGTTTATCATCCTCAAGCAACACTCTCTTGAATCTATTTGATATAAGTCAAAAAAAGGACATAACACATGAATTCTTGTCTTAATCATGTCCACCAAACAATCCCCAAACCGGCCTTCATTGACCACTGAACCAATAACTGCTATAAAGAGACCAACAATTTCCATAAAAGTTGTCCACCTTTTGATTTATGAACACTATCAAGAAAGTAGTTAATATCATAATAATTTAGGCATTCTCTTGGTGGATTATGTGATTCCCTATTTTAAATTTCTCTTTCCTAACTACCAACTAATAGGAAGTAGATATCCTTATAAAAATGGATAAGGAGACAAATAATTTGAGTGGCTTACCAATAAGAGCAATTGATGGTATGAAATGGGTGGCAATCGAAGAATCACAAGTACATCCAACTTATTTATGCAAAAGTATCATGAACCTACATGAGTGAAAATAATGTCATGCATGAATCCTAATGCCTAATGTATTTTTTTTCTTTTTTTCTATCAAATGAGACATGTATCAAGCAATCTCATCAATAAATGAGACTGTCAAAAGAAACAAAAGAATGTGCCATGTGGATTACTTCGTCTCTTCAAGAAGGGTTTAAGGCATACTTTCTCCCTCAGAATCTTTGAACATTAACAGACTTCACATTTTTTTTTCTTATAGCCCATGATTCTTTTATCTTCCAACATGACTAAGTTTATGTTCAGGCTTTCATTACATACTACTCTCTTTATCTTTTTTTTCTTCTTAATATGTGGAGGTATGTCCCTACACTTCAATCTTCATAAATTGAGACTAAAACCCACATGAGTAGGATAATTGAATGCTATGGAATGTATGTAATCTACATAAAATTGTGATGCAACTAAGATGGTATACACTAAAATTTTTCATGCATACAAATGCAACTTTTTTTTATTACAAACAAGGCAAGCTAACTTATCATGTCATATATTATGCCATGCATTGCAATCAAAGAAAATAAATTAGAGTACACATTCATCTTTAGGTGGTGAGTAAAAAATGGATGGAATCACATAAGTAAAAGTCAATGCCTTTCATGATATTATGATATGTCCTTCTCTAATGACCTGCACATAGGGTAATCTTATGTTTTTTCTTAGATTTCCATTTAAGATATCGTTAAAGGTTTGATCAAATTAGCCTAAACAACATCTTCATTCACATTCCAAGGTTGATTAGATGTTCATTCATATCCTATGTCCTAAAGCTGACTAATCCAAACACTTCCTCAAGTGGTGTTGCAGAAGGATTTTGCAATTAAACTATAAACATGTGACCATTTCCTTAAAAAGACAACTATGAGTACAATCTATTTGATATAAGAAACCATGCATTTACTACTCCACATTTACACTAGATATATGTGGATCCTATAATCGCATAAACCTAAAATAAAATAAAACAACTAAAAGAAAATGAAATGAAAAACTAAGATAGATGGATGTTCCAACACCCCCCCCCAATTGAATATGACTATGTCCACATAGTCAACATTCTAACTTAAGAGGTGGAATAGAGGTACCATGATCAGAATGGAAGAAGTGGTGGACGTGGCATGTTGGGGTCATGGGGAGGGAACATCCCCTATAAAGACATATCTGACAACAACATTGGTGGTGTCTACGGGTATCCTCCAAAGTACCCCTAGTTCCAGTAATGGTCAAATAGCGGTTATTGATATTGCCCCATCTACTGCAGGTGCATATGGACATTCTCTTGGTTGTCCAAGAGAAGACATTCATTTTCATATATTGCCTGCTGATTTTGGTATAGACATCCTTGTATCTCCTATACTCCAGCTAGCATCTCTTGATGTTGTTGTTGTCCTATCTAAATGCCATACAACATCCCATCACATTTCATATGGGTTGTGCTCCTCCTGAGAAGGTGGTAGGGCAGATGAACTTGAGGTAGCGTAAGTGCACACACATTTACGCGGGACCGGTCTCTGGGTAATGGGGACGGTGGGCTCCACCTCCACAATGTCATCATCATCATCATCATGTGGTTGCTCGGGGTCGCCATGGGCTGCTTCCTTGACTTCATTGTTGTCCTCATCATCATCGAATGGCCACCTAAGATGTTCGACTCCTCATAGATTGAAAATAGGGTCGAGAAGTCTACACTTTCGTTACCTTCCTCGCACTATGCAACACGCATACACCGGGTCATAGTGCAACAGAGGATACCCGCCTTCTGAAAATGCTGGAGAGCCAACATCTTTGAAGATACCACATGTGTGAAAGTGGACAGGTCGAGATGGAGGTGTAATGCAATAGGGGTAATCGGCACCCCAAAAACAATTAGCACTTTCCTCTGCACCATGAGTCGAAGCGTAACCATATAGAGGAGAAGGGAGGACCCAAAGTTAACGGATTCTCCCTCCAACATTATGTAAAGGAAGAATAGATCTGTATTTTAGACCTTCCCTTAGGCTTGGGCAGAGTGGGTGAAGATGGTGTTGGTGCAGAGGCGATGTAGAATCTGAGCAAAAGGATGCTCGATGTCAGTGACGGAGTTGACATGCCAACTAATGTGGAAACCTTATAGCACCTCGATCATCTGCTCCCAAGAAAGGTTGTAGTCAAAGTAAGAGGGAGTAGAGAAATCTGAGACATGAGGCTAGTTGAAGATGTAGTTGAATACTCACATGGTGATGGAGTGGTTGGTGTTGAAGAGGTAGAAACTGATTTTTCCTTCTCTCCATTCACCTCCCAGTTATTTCTCATGGGTGACAAGGACTCAAACAATGCCAGGAACTCAAAAATGAGTTCTGGATAGGTCAACTAGTCACTGAAGAATGGGCCATCCACATCTAGTAACTGATGATAACATACCCAATGTAGGTTGTCAATGAAGCCCACTCAGCCTATCAGGGCGTGATCTCCATAACGTGTTGGAAGCATCTTCCTCTACATAAGCCCCTCATAGATCTTCTTGATCTCTAGAGTGGGATGCTGGATGTGGGTTGGTCGAGGGACAAACTCTCTCCACCCCACCAATGAAGATGCACCCCTCCTTGGTTCCATGGCGATGATGCAAGATGGAAGATGGAGAAAAAGAGGCTCGATGAAGAGTGGAAACGCCAAGTGTAGCTTTTCTATGAGTTGCAGGAGGAGTGGAGGATGAAGGTGTGAAGAAACTAAACTCCTCACCCCTCCTTTTATTGCTAGTGGCTGCCCAATAGTGGAAGAATCAATACTACTGACTTGCAATCTGTAGTACCAAGATTTATGCATGAATCAGTGGCTCATATGTATCGACAACAGACGTTTGCTGATGACTTGAGCTTGAATCGCTTAGTGTCGGTAGTGCTGAGTTTGAGTCGGTAGTACTGACATTAGATGCATATCGATACTACCGACCACTCGATGAAGATTGCATCAGCCATTAAATCGAATGCAAGTAGATTGCTGATGTCATGGGTTGGTACTACCGACACATCAGTCGGTAGTACCGAGCTGGCCATTTTGCTCAGTATTTTTGAGAATTATCTCGGTATCTCAAAACAGGCAGCGCCCAAAAAGTTGGTAGTACCGACCATGATAGTCGATACTATCGAACACTTATCATTTAGGCACGTAGAATATTCAGTGACTCAGTGGTACAGACTTTCCTAGTCGGTAATACCAAGTTTTCCTTTGTTATTCGGATGTCCCTCTGATGTAATTTTGGTATTACCGACTTGTGAACTCGGTAGTACTGACTCTATAAGCTTCTGCACACTCAAACAAACAAGCCAAGGTACCTATTTTACATTAAAAAAATAGTAAAACAAAAATGAAGCAATGACTAGGAAACTAAAAATTAAACATAAGGAAAAAGAAAGAAAGGTTGGGTTGCCTCCTAACAAGCGTCATTGTTTAATGTCCTAGATTAGACGTGGTTAAGAGCAAGAATCTACTAGAGTGTAATGTTCTTTTATCTACTTCTCCACCAAAATAATGCCTCAATATCGAGCCATTAACAAGGAATGACCTAGTCCCATCTATTATCTACTTCATTTGGACCTTAGCTTGCCCGGTTGTAACTTAAGTATAGAATTGAATAGAAGGACCTTCTATCCTGGGAGAAACACCCTATTCAAGATGTGCCTATCATGAATCTTCTTAGTTCTCTCCTTACAAATTCTAGAACTCTCATATGAATCCATCCTTAGTTTATCTAGCTCATTCATCTTTAATAACTTGTTCCTACCTGCTTCATCCTGTCCAAAATTCAGCTTTCTCAAAGTCCATTTTTCCTTATGCTCAAGCTCCATTGGTAGATGGAAAGCACGCCCATAAACCAACCTAAACTCTATAGTTCCTATAGGTGATCTATAGAATGTCCTATATGCCCAAAGAGCATCATTCAAAACAAAACTCTAGTTTGTCCTATTAGTTGATACTGTCCTTCCCAAGAACTTCTTCACCTCTCTATTGGACACCCTAACTTGTCCTGCGTCTGTGGGTGGTAAGGAGTACCCACTCGATGTTTCACCCCATACTTACTCAACAAGGCTCCAAATTTCCTGTTGGTGAATGTGATCCACCATCACTAAAAATCAACCGGGGGACACCAAATATGTAGAAAATATGATCTTTAATAAAACGACACACATCTTGTGCATCATTGGCGCAGGTTGGAGTTGCTTCCACCCACTTGGAAACATAGTCAATAGAAAGAAATATTTATAGATTAGAATTCAATGACACAAAAGGGCCCATAAAATCATAGCCCAACAGATCAAACACTTCAATTTCCTAAAAAACATTCAGTGGTATTTTGTGTCATTTAGATATATTTCATGCACGTTGACATGCATAACAATGAAGAACGAAATTATATACATCCTTAATTAGCGTTGGCCAATAAAAACTACTCTCTAAGACTTTGGTCATCATCCTAGAGGTAGTGTGATGCCTCCCTATAGGTAGAGAGTGACAATGCAACCAAATACTCTCAAACTCACATTCTGGTACACACTTACTCATAATTTCGTCCCTGCACTATTTAAGCAAAATGGGATCATCCCCGATGTAAAGCCTCAATGAATGAAAAAAATTCTTCCTCTCTTGGTATCCCCAATTTGTAGGCATCTCCTTGCATGCTAAATAGTTGACAATATCTACAAACCAGGGATCCTTAGTATGAAGAGAAACATGTTTTTAATCAGGAAATTCCTCAACAATAGGGATATCTAAATCTTTTTCATTCACCCTTTCCAACCTATATAGGTGATCTGCTACAATATTTTCCAACCTTAACTTATCCTTAACTTCTATGTGAAATTCCTATAACAGTAAAATCCACCTAATCAATCTAGGTTTTGCATTTTTCTTTTGTAATAGGTATTTGATGGCAGTGTTATCTGTCCACACAATCACCTTGGCGCCAACTAGATATTGGTGAAAATTTTCAAATGCAAAAATAACCGCCAAAAGTCCCTTTTCTATGGTTGTATAATTAAGTTACACATCATTCAATGTTTTAGATGCATAATATATGACTGTAGGAGCTTTGTATCAGTGTTGACCAAACACAACTCTCACCACATAGTTCGATGCATCACACATCACTTAAAATGGTAGGATCTAATCTGGAGCCTGCACAATGGGTGCAGAGATCAATTTTTCCTTTAACATATCAAAAGCTTTCAAGCATATTTCATTGAAATAGAACTCGACATCCTTTTCTAGCAATTCTGAAAGAGATTTTATGATTTTTGAAATGTCTTTTATAAACTGACGATAAAACCTGGTGTGTTCTAAAAAATCTCCTCACTCCCTTCACTGATGTCGGTGGAGGTAACTTGGAGATGACCTCTATATTAACCGGATCGACTTCCATGCCCTTAGGAGACACCTTGTATCCAAACACTATGCCCTCACTCACCATCATATGAAATTTATCCCAGTTCAAGACCAAGTGAGTGTCCTCAAACCTTTGCAAAACCCTATATAGATTATACAAAAATCATCGAATGACTCTCCATATTCTGAGAAATCATCCATGAACACTTCCAAGCATTGCTCCACCATATGAGAAAAAATGGCAAGCATACAACACTGGAAAGTGGCAAGTGTGTTACAAAGGCCAAACAACATCCGTCTATATGCAATGTTGAAAGTAGACTTCTCCTGATCCTTTGGCTCGATCAAAATTTGATTATAACTGGAATGCCCATCGAGGAAATAGAAATGTGCGGCTGTCTAGTCGGTATAAAATCTGATCAATGAAAGGAAGGGGAAAATGATCCTTTAAAGTGACAACATTCACGCGTTAGTAATCAATGCATACACACCACCCCATCACTAACGTAGTCGAGATTAACTCACTAGCACAATTTGTTGTGACAATGATCCCCCTTTCTTAGGGACTACTTGAGTTGGGCTTACCCAAATTGAATCTAAAATAACATAAGATAGTAGCTTGACTACCTCTTTCTTCACTACCTCAATCATTATGGGTTGAGTCACCTCTGAGGTTGAACTATCTACTTGTATCCATCTTCTAGTTGGATTTTGTGCTGGAACAAACTATGTGATATTCCCTTTATGTCTGTTATCGACCACCCAAATGCGGCTCAGTGGTTCTTCAGAACTACAAGCAACTACTTCTCCTCCTCACTACTCAAGGATGATGACATAATAACTAGGAGCTTCTCTTTTGTGGGTAGGTAGGCATACTTTAAATGTGGTAGCAACAGATTCAACTCTAAATTAGGTGGGCTCAAAAACGATGGGATCAATAGTAGAGGCAGTGGTCCAAGATCTTAAAAATGTTTTATGTAGTAACAAGGTGCCACCTTCAACATTAGTACACACTCTTATAGAGAGCAGATGAATATATTTTCATCCTCTATATTCATTAAGCACGCCATCAAAGGCAACTGTCGATATGGCTACACAATGGAATCTACAACAACCTCTTCTATGGTAGCCGGGTAATAATCTTCTTCTTCATCCTTTGGGTAACACATTGCTTTTGCTAATGAGATCACCTTGGTGTTGTCCATGATATCTACTACTAATGTGCCCTTGTCTATCTTAGTGATTACATGGGCCATATCAAGGAATGGATTCCCTAGAAGCAAAGAAATCTTTCCCTCCACTTGCTGAAGCATGTTGCACTGTGCTTTGTCCCCCATAACTTTTGAGTGCTCAGACATCTTGATCTCAAACCGTCATTCTGGATGCCCATGGTCAAAAGCCCTCTACCCATCTCCAAAATCATATCAACCATATCTTGAAATGGTCTTCCTAGTAAGAGTTCATTTCCATTATCATCCTGCATTTCCATTACCACAAAGTTAGCAAGGAAGACAAATATGTCCACCTTCACTAGAACATCTTCACAAATACCATATGGCTTGACCACAAAGTTGTCTACCAATTGGGTAGTCATAGGAATTTTCCTAAATTCCTTAAGTCCTAGTTTCTTAAAAGTTGACAAAGGCATGAGGTTGATGCTTGTCCCTGAATCATAATGAGCTTCTCCAAACTTGGTCTTCCCTATGAAGCAAGTAATGTTGAAGCAACCTAGATCTTGTCTTTTTGGAGGTAGTCTTCCCAGAATGAAAGTTCTCACCTATTCCTTTAACAATGCCACATCAACTTCAGGTATCCTCCTCTTCTTGGTGATTATATCCTTCAAGAACTTGTCGTGCGACAATATCTTCTCAATTGCAACAATAAGTAGAATGTTGATAGATAATTTCCTTAAAATCATCTAGGAACTTCTTGAACTGTTGGTCTACTTTGTTTGCCTTCAAACTATTTGGAAAAGGCACTGGGGTCACTGGTATCCTCTGGTGAGGTGGGATTTATGTCCTCTTAACATCATCATCTGGCTTCTCGACTGTCTTCCCCTTTGCTAAAACTTCTGGTTCATCTTCATCTAATGTTATTGTCTGATTTCTTGCTCCTATAGTGTCACCTGCATTTGAATTTGATGGTGCACCATTCAGAAGTTTCCTACCTATGTGGAGTAGAACTGCCTTCACATGTTGATTTCCAGAAGGCACATTCATGTCTGCTGGGAATCCCTACTAGTTTGGTTGCTTCAATGTGACTACCTCCACTGCGATTTGAGAGATCTGAGTTTCAATGTTACAAATATGTGCCCTTGGTTATGGATTTCTATTTGAGTTTGACTAATAAGCACCTCATTTTGACTAACTAGCTTTCCAAGCATTTCTTCAATACGGTCAATCTTCTTTTATTCTTGTTGATATTGTGCTTGGCCACCAAACTATTGTGGCTTGGGTAGTTGCGCCTGAGATGGGTCTTATTGGAAATTACTGGGATCCTTCCATGAGAACTTAGGATCCTTCCTCCATGAGTAGTCATTGGTCCTATACTGTTGTTGTTGGCGCACAAACATGCATTACTATTCTTCTTCATCTGAAGATGGTCCATCCTTAGCACACAACTTTTTGGCAATTAGGTCCAGCTTCTCATTTAACATAGAGATGACCTTGAACTCCCCGAAACTTTTAATGGTTGTCAGGATCTCTCTATCATCATCACATGTCTGGTTCTTGGACAAGTTCTATAAAATCTCATGACAATGGGAGGGTTTGTTGTTGAGAAAGAAAGATACTCCTACACTATCAAGTGTGGTTCTCTCTCCTTTGTACAGACTGTAGTAGAAAATCTCTACCTACCCTAACAAATCAATACAATGATGAGGGACCTTCCACATCATATTTTGGAATCTCTCCCGTGCTCTAGAATATGATTCATCAGCCTATTGTCTAAAATTATGGATCTTATTTACCATGCCATTTGTTTTTTGTGGAGGAAAGTAACGCACAAAGAAGACATCAATCATTTGATCCCATGTCTCGATGCACTCATCATCAAGGTTGTGAAACTAAGATTTGGCACTGTCTGCCAAAGACAATGAGAACAACTTCAAGTAAATGATAGTTGCCGGTATTCTGTCTATCTTGATCATATCACAACATTTGACGAAGTTATTAATATGTATCATAGGGTCTTCAGAACTGTGCCATGGAAGGCCTGTGATTTGACTAATAAGACCAATCCTAGATCAATCTTATACCTACCGACATTGATTGCTTGTCATTTGATTGGCCATTTTTGAGTAGCTGAAGAAGAAGCCTTTATCCTTTCCCAGACCATCTATTCTTCTGCCTCTGCCTGATCGCCCATTTATGCTGATTCAGGTTCCTCAGGTGGATTAGGTGCTTCAGGCGGAGGTGTTGGTGGTGGGGTTCGATTGAATCTATCTACATATCTTTTGAATTCCCATTCTCTGTAAAGGAGTTTTGCTTGATCAAAACCTGATGAATACGGCTCTGCGTAATCATAAGCTCAGGTGTGCACCATGCACTTGTACCTAAAAGTATTAAAATAATGGTAAGAGGACAATAATGATAGTGGAAACAATAGGGATATTATAATTCAACTTTTGAATGAAATGAAGTAAAAATTAAAAAGGGTTGGCCTAGAATGGCCGACCACATCACTCATAGTGCTGGACGTTGCCTTTTCCCCAGAAATGATGGCAAAAATTTGATACGTGTATAACGTGTGTTGAACGCAAGTGAGCGTATCGAGTAATATAGGCCTTGTGAGGCCCGAGTCAAACACAAGGTAACAAAATCTAGAGACTACTACTAACTATGATCTAATTAGCTAGGCCGATAAAATAGTTAAAGTTGGTTTGATAGAATAGAAGCGAATGTAGAAACAAAACAAGATTAAAGAATACGTAAGTTAGATTTAAATGAATTCCTCAGGACAATTGTTTCACTGCAGATAATAGTATAATTAACTCTACACACTAACATCTATTACCCATATCCCTATATAAAGAGACTATAGCAATAACTAACTACTCCCGCAATGTAGTTCACTACCTATTCTAATGAAAATCCCATTTCCATAGTAATTGGTTAATTAGTTAGGTTCTTTATGAATAACCTCTAGGTTTTACCTTCCTTTTACGCTCCACCTTTCTCAAAGAGCACAATAAACTGGTAAATTTATGCTTGTACAACCCTTAACCTTTCTCCCAAAATGATTAAAGATTTAATAATCTATCTATGGTGATCAAACATAAATAGAATAAGACAATCTCACAGATTAATATCTAGAAAATAGGGATAAAAGTGATATTAATGCATAAAAGTCATGTACAATGCATATCCAGGCTACTCCCAGATCCTAAGGAATCAAGGGGATTAGACCAACATGGTTTACATGGACGTATACATAATAAAGAAGGAGAAAAATGTGGGAAACATTAGAGAATCTAAAGTAACCCTTGGAGAAAAGACGATCTGGATGATCCCCTTTGATTTATGTGCAATTTTCTATCTTTTGGCTATAGAACCACCCATCAGAGGTGCTCGGATTGTCCCATATGTAACCTTCAATGTTGTGCACTCCTCTCCTCTCCTCTCTCTCTCCTTGGTATCGTGCAATAGAAAACATCTGAGTAATTAGTTCTGGACGTACTCCCCTCAAGTCATAAGACCACTTAGGGTGCGAAAGAAAGTCATCCATTGGATTAAAGCACTGCCTTTGGATTGCCTGATAAGGCAAACTCGGTAGTACCGATTGAGAACTCGATAGTATTGAGTTTTTAGTTTGAAAGTATACTCCCGCAAAGTCGGTACTATCGAACTGTATTGATAGTACTGAGTCTTTGGGTCGATCTAACTCTGTTTCCCTAATACCATCTCGATAGTATCGAGTCTGGTGTTCTCGGTCGTATCGAGTCTTTACGAATCACTTCTTGTGCCTCTCTGAACTAATTTTAGTACTACCAACTTGTAGTGTCGGTAGTATCGAGTATGGGTGAGTTCTTAGTCTACTACTGACATGAATTCATTACCACCAACTTTTGATGTCGATAGTACGGAGTCTGTGAAACTCTGTTATACCTAAAATAGCACCAGAACGTACATAAGCACTCGAGATTAACTTTAAACTATTTCAAGCAGTAAAAATCACATAATTTGATGCATTTACATAGAACAAGCTATTGATAGCATGTCATCCATAATTAATCGAATAAATGACAAATCAACACATAAAACTAAGGAAAATATGCCTGTGAGAATGACTAAAAACCCATGCATCAGCTAACCACTTACAATTGGTTTGTCGAATCCATGGCTGGGGCTGCGATACCCACTAATCAGGAACAAGTTTAGAAGTTAAAACCATGTACATGCAAGGACTAGATCAACGATCTACGCACGAATTCAAGACCATGGTGGGGTGTCAACTATATGATCAAAGGAGAATTGAATTAGTTTATTTTAGTCTTGTTATATATTAAGTTGTCTTGTAGTATGTACATAAAATAATATGTATGAGAATTTATGTATGTTATCATGTGTAAAGTGTCTTTTTTTTATTGAAATAAATGATATATGCTATTTGTGCCGAACCCAAGTCAGGTTTCTTTGTCCATGCTTCCATGATGTGTCTTTATGGATTACATATGGGGGATGTTTCAATATGCCTACCTATATAGCATTAAATAACTAATGATGTATCAAATCAAATCAAACCGTTCCAAAAAAGCTAAAAGTGAAAACCAAAAAGTTTCAATTACGTCCAAGCATATAACACATAGGTAGATTAAACTCTTTGATTTTAATCCTAACTCATTCTAAAATAGATTTTGCACTCTAAGTGTACCTTGCCAAACATGTTCTAATAAGGATCGACTTGGTAATGGATCAAGTTGATTCTCCCAAATGCACCCCCCTATGAATAATATCTTCTTTTTGGATTTTCATGGACAACTAGGGGATTGTGGAGCTATATTGCATTCCTCACGTGTGACTGTGGGACGTTAACGCCCATAATCTACACTCCACATCATGTAATTTTCTTCTGACTAGTGGAAGAAGATCCAAGACATGTGTTGCTACATGGACATAGTTTGTGAATGTCTTGGAGGACAACATTCTATTCACTGATTTAGTTTCTCGATTATTGTTCCTCATTGTATGGAGAAACACATTAGGAGGGTAAATTCAAACCCTGCTTTCAATGAATGAGACCTTATTGTATTGGAATCAGTTATTGTATATTGAAATAAACATCCAAGTATGACTAATATTATATTTTCCATTCAATTTTTCTCAAGAGATTTTCCTAATTAATATAGTCTGTGGGGATGTATATTATTGTAGGAAAATATGGCGACTGAGTAGGCAATAGAAACAAAAATTTAACTAACATATTCCCTTATAACCAATGGATTGCATCAATAAGTATGTAATAGGAAGGATGGTTTTAAGGATATACCTAGTCCTGGAGCAAGTCCAGTGACAATCACCTTGTCACAGTATGCGCCCTTTATCCAAGTCACACTCAAACAACGTTTGCAACATCTCCTGGTTGATCACCTCAAAAGTATCTTGACATTGTCCTCTTAGCGGGAAAATCTCCTCATCTCTAGAGTAGTACACACAAACCACTAGGAACGTTCTAGATGAATGGACAAGAAGGAGTTATCCCTTCTTGTTGGTGTACTAGCACCAAATTTCTCTCCTACTATTGTTCTCCCTTGTTATCCTTCCCTTTATCAGGTTGGACTTGCTAGGGTTCTCTCAGTTACCACTACCAGAGAAGAAAAAAATTGTTAGGGCAATTGATGTCGTGTCTAGGAAGCTCCCAGTACCCATGTATATATAGGAAGATAGGGTTAGGGTTCCTAGTCTATGCAGGAGTAGAAGGGGTTGAAAGTTCACAAGTTTTAACACCCTACGAGTGGCAAAACGATTAGTTCATAGGTGAACTGATCGGTTGGCATGTGAGCCGATCAGTTCACCCAGTGAATAGGTCATTTAATAAATTTTCCCAATCGTTATTGTATTGAAAATTAATATTTGATTAATACATAACAAGATGTCATCACAAATCCTTGATGCAATCAAATTGATCTCTGAACTGGGTGGTTCATCACATGATCTGGTTGTGTCGTCAACCTTGAGCCAATCGGTTCATCCAGTGAACTGGTTGTTTCATGCCATGGTTCAGGCGATATTCATCCAATGCAATCTCCAATCAACCCAACACTCTAACCGGTCAATTCAACACTTGAACTAGTCAATTTAGAGTCCAGTCAGTCAATTATTGTTTAATTTGATTACCTAAAAACTTTTTGTAATCAAGTTAAACATCATTGATAAATAAAATCCTATTCCAAGTGTACCATATGTGTGTGACCCTATAGGTTCAAAGTTATGTTGGCAGTGAATGTCCATAACTAATTTATGACATTGCAAGCAAAGTGGGGTATCTAGAAACACATCATTGCTAACTAAGTAATTGGAAAGTTGGAGAACAACTTCAACCTAAAATATGTATTTGGTGTTACAATGTTTGTATAGTTCCTTTTTCACTGATATCCAAATTGAACTCGAGACATAGAATCATCACCCTCTTTAATGCTCAATCCATGATCCATGAACTAGAACAGTCTATTTAGATATATCTTATCTCAATATCACATATTGACTCACACAAGCATGGTCATGCATTTATCAGTCTCTCTTATCAAGTGTCCAAGATATCATACTCATGTAGGAGGGAAAATCCCATCTTTATCACTCAAAGTCATCCCCATGTGTCATAGTGCATCTGATCATCACCTTTATGGCAACTCTTATTTAGGTTCATGGTGGATGATGTCCAAATACACCAAACAACATGTGATGAGTTTAGTGACTTTAGGTCTAAGAACCACAATCACCACCAACACCATAAGAGATGATTTGTACTACCAATTATGGTTTCCATGCATCACTCTTATGGTGGGTCTATTCGATACACTATTATCTAACAAGTATCTATGTGTTTGATTTGATATCACATATCATGGCTGATGAAATGTTGTCATTAACCAAAATACACTCTACTCATATGTGTCATTGTTGTCTATCAAACTTCCACAATATCATCCGACTAGGGACATAACAAGAATGTACATATACTCTTAACATATCTATGATCTCGTTCTTCAAGTCATCAACTCGAAAACATATGTCATTTAGTAATATCATTCTTTAGACATTTTTTGTGTTACATCATTATCTAATAGCTGAATAAACCAAAATAAATTGGAAGATTGCCTTTATTATTAATAAAATCATTTACAAGATATGCCATTATAATCATAATATGATTGGGTCTTTGGGTGTACATAAAAAAAGACTACCACTTGCATTTAGAGCCAATCACCCATGAATCTTATTCCAAGTGATGTAACATGACCATAATTCTTAAGTTGTGATAATGCTTTTATCAAGGGGTCAGGAATATTGTTTTCTGATGGTACTTTGCAAATCTTCACATCTCCTCATTGTACAATCTCTCATATGAGATGGAATTGCCGTTGTATATGCTTGGAACACTGATAGGTTCTGGGTTCCTTCACTTGTGCAACAAATCCCTTTTTCTCACAATATATCTCAATTGCATTGTTGATGCATGGAACTACCCCAAGTTCTAAAATGAACTTCATGATCCAAACAACCCGTTTCATATATTTGATAATTGTTTCTTGCTTGGAACTCTTTCAACTCACAACTCTGTTGTTGAGGCAAAACCCGAATCTAGATTATAATATGTAATCATCTTTGTTAGTTTGGAAGCTTGTATCACTGTAAACCTTTACCACCAACTCTTCCTCTCCTCTGTAGACTAGGAACTAGTCCTTAGTTCTTTTCAAGTACTCAAGGATGTTCTTCACAACTATCCAATGATCATCACCTAGATTCGACAGATATTTTCTCATCATGCTCAAGGCCTGAGATGTCAGGATATGTACACAACATTGTGTACATGATGGATCCAATTGCATATGCATATGGGGTCCTACTCATGTGTTCCCTTTCTTCACAACAACTGGGGCACTGAGCTCTAGAGGTGGCAACCCCATGAGACATGGGTAGATTTCATATCTTTGAGTCCTCCATGTTGAACCCTTAAACACTTTGTCAATGTATGTGATCTGACTTAGTCCAAGAAGACTTATGTATCTATCTCTATATATCTTGATTCTTAAGATGTAGGATGCTTCACCTAAGTCCTTCTTAGAGAATGTATTTCCAAGATAGGTCTTTACCATATGTTAAGCAGGGATGCCATTCCCCATCAATAGTATGTCATCTACATATAATATGAGGAATACAATCATAATTTCATGATCCTTCTTGTACACACAAAGTTCATCTTCATTTTGAGTGAAGATAAACTCTTTGTCTATGTTGTCAAAATGAAGATTCTAGCTCTGTGATTCTTATTTCAATCCAAAGATTGACCTTTGTGGTTTACATACTTTATCTGCTTCCTTTAAATTTATAAAATCCTCAAGTTGTGCCATGTACAAATTGTTACAACACCAACTTTTAGGCTCATATGGTTGGAAATTTAATTTCCCCAATAAATGTATGATTGTGGGAATTGTATGAATTATATGTATTGAATGGATTCCCTTTGCAATATTTTCTTTGTGCATATGATTTTGTTGATCATAATATGTTAATGAGTCCAGTATTATTAAAAGAAGAAGAAGAAATCAAATAATGTACTATTAAGAAGGAAATTTTACATAATGAGGAAAATATGAGAAATATGAGGAAAGCATCATGGAGGCCAAACAAATCTCCCTCTGCTCTTAATTTGGTTGCACACCTTGTTGTTTTTTTATCCTCTCCAGTTCCATGTATGCTGCCTCATGGCGAGGCTTCTGCTATGAACCTTTCCCCTCCAGTGGTTTTGAGACCACCAATGTGTCTGCCCTGGCACGGCAGAGGCGAAGGCCCTTCTCCTTGGAGCAGTGGCGCCCCACACCATAAGGTCAACTCAGTAGTTGACCACCCCCCACTGCCTGTTTGCGAGACCCACCGGGCGAGGGGTTGAAGACAATCAAAAGGTAAAAGATTAAGATACCCTTATGTGTCTACATGACACCTGAGGGCACCTGAGTCTTTTCTCATGAATTAAAAAGGGCACCCAGAGTATAGAAGAGTTGCTAACGTGTCAAGCCCTAATTGGCTCAAGTAATCTAATCTTGCAAAAATCATAGAAATCACTAGGCTGCTCAGAATAAGACATGTCATGTATGAAAATTGATAAGGAGAATGTGAGGATTCCGATAAAAATATAATTAGGATCTGAATAAGCTTCTAGTTTGAAAAGTGTATAAAGTTATCATCTTTAATGGTTTAATTTATGAAAAATCCTAAGAATTGATGATAATGGGATCTAATGATGTTCTTTGAATGTTTTGAGCAAATATTAACCTATTGTTGATAAAAGGAAGAATTATATCTAAAAAGATGATCTTTATGCATAGTTGGATTAATTTAGGGTTCCATGTACATGAATATGCATTAATGGGCTTAGAAACCCTAATTTAGGTGCTTATGACTTTTAATGGTTTTAATGGTACAAATCCATGAATAAAATAGAGATATGATGATCCTAAGTCAATTTGAGTATAAAATATCCTTAATGTGGACAGTTTGAACAATTAAGGTTTTTATGAGTAGAAAAGCTATTTTAGGGTATGTTGACATAAAAAGGATGAAGTTTGAAAAATTGATCTAAGAATCCCTAATGAATCGTAATGAGACTTAGAAACCTTGGAAAGGTGTCCCAAGTCAATAAGGAGTTGTTTGGGATATGTTTATGACAATTGGACATTATACATGTTTTTAGGATCAATGTTTTCTTGATTGATTGATTGGCTTACTTGATTGGACATCTAGTTGGATTTGGATATATTGATTCATTAAGATCTCCAAAATAGGTATGTGGTTACACTTATGACTAATCTCTCTAGTTTCACGATGATTTCTAAAGTTATACCGGTTGCTTAGAAATAATTGCTTATTTGACTTTTATTTCATGCAACTATAAAGTGACTATGACTATCACCATAAGTATATGTACATGACTAGCTCAGATCCTAGTCCTCCTCTGTAGCTTTGATGATGATGAGATAGATGACCTAGTACATGGTCTACCCTTGGGGTAGGATCATCAGGTTATCATTAGTCAATGTGTTGGTATACCCTTGGGTAGGACCATACGACTACACATCCCTATGTAGTGATCTACCTATAAGGTAGGATCATGGGGGTATTTGAGATCTCCCATATGAGAGAGTTAGTATCCATGTCCACTGTAGGGACAACACAGAGGCAAGAATATGTAGGGATTGAGTAGTTATGTTTAATATGTAAAGTTTGATCTGTTAAGCAATAATTTTGTTGCATTATGTTGTTACAAATAGATGCAAGATTTTTCGGTTCCCCCACATACCAGTATAATTCATTATACTAACCGACGTTTTGTTTTTAAGCATTTTAGGAATATTTGAAAGTGGAAAAACAGTAAAATGGCATTTGTGAAGAATAAAGTTAATATATTAAAGGAGGATTTAGTTAGATAGAACTCTACAGTGGGTAGAAGTTCCAGAATCCTATATTTTTTAAGGTATGTGGAAAGAAATGTAATCCTATTTCAAGCTTAGTTGTGGTAGAATTTGTTAATTATTTTTTATTATTTTCAAAACCATTGATCCTATTTTGGGATAATGGCTCTAGCGTCTTGGTCTCCATTGATTAGGGTTACCGAGGGGTGGGGTCATTACATTTGGTATCAGTACGATGGTTTTCCATTTAATCTCTAATAATTTTTAAATTTACAAACTCTTTAGAACCCAAGGGAGTTATTAGAGGATTATACAATGATGGAGGTGTCTAGAAAAGGATCACAATCTGGGGGCTGGCAAGATTTTCCTCCACCCCGCTAGTCGGTCTACATGGACTCTCGGATGTTGTGTGACTGCCTGGCCAAAATCAGAGGATTTGACTTGAAATATGATACCTCTAGGTCTTCTCACATCTGTCTTTGTTCCTTCTCTACCCCATTCATTGAATAACTTTATGATATTAGGACTTTCTCTCTCTCCACCACCCTCTTGAGTTTGGGGTAAGTATAAATAAGGATTAAGGAATCCTCCACCAAATATTAAAAAGCATGTAAGAAAGGTGTCATGGACATACATTTTGATAATTAGATACTCAAACTGAGTTTAGTTACATGCTTAGGTTGCATGGTTAGTGTTGTCATGCCCTCAGGAGAATGCTGAGGTTAGACCATCCCATAGGTTGAGGAGGAGAGTGATAGTCTTAGAGGAAGAAGCCTCTAGGAAGAGGAACAGACTTGACACATCCTCTGAGGACGATGCTCAAACCAAAACCTTAAACAATGGATAGAGGAAGAGAATACACGATGAGTTGGATATCATAGTTGTCTGTGCATATGAGTACATGGGTTAGATGCATGATTTACAAAAAGGTTTTGAGTACACATGAGAAGCATGAACTATGTGTGGATGCTTGACCTTAGTGCCTTTTGGTGAACTGACCTTGGGTGGGTCGTGCTTGTTAAGTGTGAGGGATAGGTCCCTCATGGAGAAGGTTAGTGGTGACAATATAGGGACCCTAATGGGCATACATGAACAGGAAGAGGCATGTACCTGCATAGAAGAGGGTGGCAACAAGGCTGGCAATAGGTTTTAGACCTAAGACAAAAGGGTTATGCCTGATAGTTTATGAGATGAGCATGCAAAGCTTTGGATGATCTTGGCCGAACATAGGTTTTGGATCATACATTTCACCCATGTAGGTGTAGAGATATAACCTTAAGAGATTGACCCATCTTTTCGGAGAGAACCTCCAGTTGTAGTACCATTTGTAGGGTTAGCTCTAGAGAGAGAGAGCGAGACCCGATGAAGAAGTTTGAAGACCTTGACTCCGAGAGACCTTGACTCTAAGACATTTGGAATCATGAGAAGTTGGGTATAATATGGCATGGAATAGATGACCCTAATTAGATATATGTGGTTGCCTCATGCATGATCCTTAGAGGCTTGTTGTACCTTGGTTGCCTTTAGAGGAACCAAACCCTAGAATGAGAAAGAGGCTTCGTGAACAAACATAAAAATAATATAAGTGCCTACCTTTTAGGTGTAGGAAAAAGAGTCCCATAGACCCTGAAAAGGTATGGTAACAAGTTGGGAGGATTCGCACCCAGTTGGTTTTCCTGGTGTAGGACTTTAAAGATTGTTCATGTGGAAGAGTGTTAGGATGTGTATGCTTTACGTGGTATAGGTTTGGTTCATGGTTGAACAGCTGAGCATGTAGTTAGACAGCTGATACATATGAGGTGAAATTGGGGTTCCTAGACCTAGGAGGGGAAGTAGTAGTACCTGGTGCACCTGATGCTCACGAGGCTGTTTGAGTTCCTAATGATTCAAGTATGGAACACACATCATGTATAGAGCTAAAGGAAACCCCACTTGAACTAAGGTATAGGTTTGATGAACCCCTCACGCATGTTGTTGATATATGCATGTACAAGTTTGGTCAACCTTGAAGAATGATGAACAAGTATGATGTACCAAGGAACTTAACATGGTTTAGTAGGTTATCTTCTTTCTAGATGCATGCATAAGTAGCATGATAGGGATAAGCATATACATGATGATGTAAACCTTGGAGATAAGAACATTTTGTGACCTTTGTTATTATCAAGAGATAGTTTTCTCCCATCTTGGGAAGGAACCCTTCACATAGGGTGAGTACCAACTTTTTTTTAGATTCGAGGTAACCTAAAGAGGTCACTGATAAGACCCTGATGTGCTAAGTGTAAGAGCACGTAGTATGATCATGCATCTATAGACCTATGCATGACCATCTCTAAGGGGCATGATGATATGTTGCCATGGAGGTAACTTGTATGTGGCCAGACTAAGATAGGTAGGTCTCCATGATTCTTATGAAGAGATGTAAGAATGGCCAGAGTGAGGATGGCTATTTAGGTGGGGATTGAAGGATGAGATTTGTTGGAGTATCAACACAGAAACTACGAGCTACAGTAGAATCCTAAGTCAACACTAAGTTCAAGTAGGGATAAGATTGATGGGAGTAGGAGTTGTCTGTTTCCTGAATGCACAAGACCAAAGGGTTGGGAGGTAATAACTACCTTTACTCGATGCCCATGGATTATGAGGTTGGACATCTTCATGAGTTCATGGGGCTAAGGGGTAACAGTGAGAGGCACTCCTTCGATGCATAAGGGTCAGATCACCCCAAAAGTACTGGCACCCTAGGGTCCTTGAGGTAATGACTAAGGATTATACATAAGAGAAATGTTAAGATCCATAGGTGATGGGAAAAGTCTTCCCATGGGTGTAGACCATAATGGATATGTTCATGGTGAGGATTCATGTGAAGTATGTTTCAACTTAGATTGGAAAGTATATAGGAGATGTGTGATGCACCATCTCTACTCTTGGAATGGGATGAACTATGTATTTGGACTGTAGCCAAATGTTTATTTCCCCTCGTTATGGGTGTGAGAGACATGGTAAAATGCATGCCATATACTAAGGATGAAAGGGATATGAGTTGAAACATCTCTATGATGTTCTGGGATAGAAGAAGTACCACGCCTTTTGAGAGTATGTTGGATGGATGGTTTGAAAACACGAAGAGAACAAAGGTGGTATGAGGAACATACCTCCTTGGGATTAGTTTGGAATCCATGAGTGATAAGTTTGGGTTTGAAAACCGAGATGATGAGCTCGAGTTTCTTGAATCGGTCAGACCCAAACCCGAGATGATGATGATGACTCAAGTATATGAGGGTTTATTTCTTCACCATCACCTAGTATGTAAGGATGCTTATGTGGTAACAAGATGTTATCGACAGAATACATCTCAGGTATACAACTGTCTTGTATAGCTAGTAGAGAGACTAAAAGAGGTTGGACCCTGCAACCATTAGATGACTTGACCTATATGGCTAACATCCAGATACAACCAGACTTGTGGGTCAAGTTGGTGGTTGCTCAGTTAGCCAGCCCAGAGCTTGATGAGATAAAAGGGTTGGTATAAGAACATCAGATGCACCTCCTAGGAAGAGAAGGTGATGAAACCCACTTCTAGAGTGTTTTAGGGTTTCTGAGGAGTCACCTGGAGGAATCATGTCATGCAAGAAGCTCATGAATTAAGTACACAATACATTGTGGCACTACCAAGATGGTTAAGGTTTGTGGTGGTACCTGGAAGAAGGATATAGAGCTGCATGTGGCTAGTTGTCATACATGCCATAGGGTGAAGACTGAGAAGCAGTAACCCAAAAAGTTTCTACAGATGATGAAGAGTCCCCAAGAGGGAATGGGAGCAGAGAACCATGGACATTGTGGTGGGTCTCCCCTAGACCAAGAGAGGTCATAATGCAATATGGGTTATGGTAGATCGCCTGACCAAGTCGGCACATTCCAGTATGACAAGATCTGGATGAACCATATTTTTGAGAAAGAGATGGTTTGACTATACAATGACTTGAGTTCAAATGGTCTTGAGTATGGCCTTAAGTTCGCTTCCATGTTGTGGAAGTAGGCGTAAGAAGAAATTGATGCTAGATTGAAGTTTAGTACAACATATCACCCTGACTGATGGACAGTCAAGAGAGTATGATCCAGACTTTAGAGGGTCTGATGAGAGCATGTGTGCTCATTCAGGGTGATTCATGGGAGAAATTACTACCCCTAGTAGAGTTTGCTTGTTATGATAGCCACCATATCCAGTATAGGGATGTATGAAGCTCTTTAAAGAAATTTATGTCAGTCACCGCTTCACTACGATGATGTTGGTGATAGGACCTTGTGAAGGTCAAAGAAACCACAGTGTATGCATATGAAGTCTCTTCAATCAAGCAATGGCTGAGAAAGCCCAGGATCGACAAGAGTTGCATGCTAATGCTAAGCAGACTGACATGTAGTTCACTGTGAGTGAATATGTGTTATGAAAACTCGACCCCTCTGAGCTATAGCTAAGAAAGCTGAGTCCCCGATGCATGGGTCCATTTGAGATGGATTGGTGGAGTTGCTTATGTTTAGCCTTACCCCTCAGGATAACATGATATATGATGTGTTCCTTGTGTCCGATCTAGAGAACTATGTGAGGTACCCGATCCATCTCTTGAACATTGAACCTATTGAACTCCAAGGGAGGCTAACTTACCTTGAGTCACCTATGAGGGTACGAGATACTGAGGTGAGAGAGAGATCAAGAGTAAAGAATATAAGATGATAAAGGTTCTTTGGAAGCACCATGGAAAGGATGAAGCCATATGGGGGCTGATGATGGACATGGAAAAGTCTTATCCTGATTGTTTGTATGTTTAGTGGAATTTTGAGGAAAAAATTCTTGTAAGAGGGGAAGGATGTGTTTGTATGTTTAGTGGAATTTTGAGGGCAAAATTCCTGTAAGAGGGGAAGGATGTTACAACCCCAATTTTTGGGTTCATATGGTTGGAAATGCAATTTCCCCAATAAATGTATGATTATGGGAATAATATGAATTATATGTATTGAATGGATTCCCTTTTCAATATTTTATTTGTGCATGTGATTTTGTGGATCATAATATGTTAATGAGTCCAATATTATTAAAAGAAAAGGAAGAAATCAAATAATGCATTATTAAGAAGGAAATTTGAGATAATGAGGAAAATATGAAAAATATGTGGAAAGATATGTGATTAACTCATCATGGATGAGATTTTGAATCCACAAGGTTTCTAATGGTAAAAGGAATCCAAATAAAGAGAATAAAAGATTAAGAGAGAGAAAATATGAATAAAATATGCCTTATTAAGAGATAACTTGCATATGAAGAAAAGTCTCTCATACTTTTGAATTTGAGTCCCAAACTTGGCTCACAAGTATTTTAAGCCATTAGGAAGTTTACCTTAAAATTTGAAAAAAAAGGAATTAAGGTGAGAGAGTTATGGATTTTACAATAATACATAAAGTGTATACGTTGATAAGATGTTACATTAAATGTAACGATTTCCCTCTCATACAGGGAATATTGTTTCAGGCTTTATATGTGTTGTGCCACATGAGAGCCAATGGATCCTTGATCCTACGATGATGAAGTCATCACCTAGCTCTTCCCCACAAGGAAAGTCAAGAACAGTAGATCCCAAATTCACACAAGAATAATGCTCTCCCTCAGCCATCTTTGCTCTTATTTTCTTTTCCTTTGTTTTTAGGAGAGAAAATCGGACCCAATGATCCCTTGAGGGACCTGTTCTGAGGAGGAACGAAGGTTTTCCCAATTTTCTTAAGAGACAAATCTCGAGTGAGAGTGCCTTGCACAAACAAGGCTATATAAGGAGGCATTGCCTTCTTCGAGAATGGAGGAAAGCATCATGGAGGCCAAACGAAACTCTCTCTGGTCTTAATTTGGTCGCACACCTTGCCATTTTTGATCCTCTCTAGTTCCCTATATGGTGCCTCATGGCGGGGTTTCTTCTCCTACAAACCTTGACCCTCCGGTGGTTTCAAGACCACCAATGTGCCCACCCGGGCGCGGCTGAGGCGAAGACCCTTCCCCCAAGAGTAGTGGCGTCCCACACCACAAGGTCAACTCAGCGGTTGACCGCCCCCCTGCCTGTTCATGAGACTCGTCGGGCGAGGGGTTGAAGATGGTCAAAAGGTAAAATACTAAGATACCCCTCCATGTGTGCATGACACTTGGGGGTCCAGAGTCTTTTCTAGTGAATTAAAAAGGGCATCCAGAGTATAGAAGAGTCACTGACATGCCAAGCCCTAATTGGCTCAGGTAATCTAATCTTGCAAAAATCATAGAAATTGTTAGGCTTCTCAGAATAAGAATGTCATATACGAAAATTGACCAAGAGAATGTGAGGATTCCAATAAAATATAATCAATATCTAAATAGGCTTCTAATTCAAAAAGTGTTTAAAGTTATCATCTTTAATGGTTTAATTTATGAAAAATCCTAAGAATTGATGACAGTGGGATGTAATGATGTTCTTTGAATGTTTTTAGCAAATATTAACTTGTTGTTGATAAAAGGAAGAATTATATCTAAAAAGATGATCTTTATGCATAGTTGGCTTAATTTAGGGTTCCATGTACATGAATATGCATTAATGGGCTTAGAAACCCTAATTTAGGTGATTATGACTTTTAATGGTTTTAATATTGCAAATCCATGAATAAAATAGAGATATGATGATCCTAAGTCAATTTGAGTACAAAAGATCCTTAATGTGGACAGTTTGAACAATTAGGGTTTTACGAGCAGAAAAGGCATTTTAGGGTTTGTTGACCTAAAAAGGATAAAATTTAAAAAATTGGTCTCAGAAGCCCTAATGAATCCTAATGAGACTTAGAAACCTTGGAAAGGTGTCCCAAGTCAATAAGGAGTTCTTTGGGATATGTTTGTGACAATTAGACATTATAAATGTTTTTAGGATCACAGTTTGCTTGCTTGCTTGATTGATTGGCTTGCTTGATTATACATCTAGTTGGATTTGGATATATTGATTCTTTGAGATCTCCAAAATTGGTATGTAGTTATGCTTATGACTATTCACTCTAGTTTCACGGTGATTTTTGAAGTTTTGCTGGTTTCTTAGAAATAACTACTTGGTTGACTTTTATTTCATGCAATTATAAAGTGACTATGACTATCACCATAAATATATGTACATGACTAGCTGAGATCCTAGTCCTCCTCTGTAGATTTTATGATGATGAGATGGATGACCTAGTACATGGTCTACCCTTGGGGTAGGATCACCAAGTTATCATTAGTCGATGTGTTGGTCTACCCTTGGGTAGGACCATATGACTACACATCCCAATGTAGTGATCTACCTATAAGGTAGGATCATGGGTGTTATTTGAGATCTACCATATGAGAAAGGCAGTATCCATGTCCACTAATGGGATAGAACATAAGTAAGGATATGTAGGGATTGAGTAGTTATTTTAATACATAAAGTTTGATATGTTAAGCAATAATTTTTTGCATTATGTTGTTACAAATAGATGCAAGATTTTTGGTTACCGCACATATCCATATAATTCATTATACTGACCGATGTTTTGTTTGTCAGCATTTTAGGAATATCTGAAAGTGGACAAACAGTAAAGTGGAATTTGTGAAGAATAATGTTAATCTATTAAAGGAGGATTTAGTTAGATCTCCACAGTGGGTAGAAGTTCCAGAATCCTATATTTTTCAAGGTATGTTTAAAGAAATTTTATCATGTTTCAAGCTTAGTTGTGGTAGAATTTATTAATTATTTTTTATTATTTGCAAAACCATAGATCTTTTTTTGGATAACGACTCTAGAATCTTTGTGTACCTTAATTGGGGTTACTGAGGGGTGGGGTCGTTACACACATCCTCAAGAAGATTCCCATTAAGGAATGCAATTTTAACATCCATATACAAAATCTCATAGTCATGATATAAGATGCAATTAAACACATGATCCTGATGCACGTAACCATGGAAACTGGAGAAAAGGTTTCATCATAGTCAACACCTTGAACTTATATGAAAGCCTTAGAAACCAATCTGACCTTATAGGTTTCTACATTACCATCCATGTTGGTTTTCTTCTTGAAGACCCATTTGCACCCTATGGGTTTTACCCCTTCAAGTGGATCCACTGAGGTCCATACCTTATTGGCATACATAGATTCCATATCAGATCTCATGGATTCAAGAAATTCTTTGAACTCTGGTCCCATAATAGCTTCTGGATAGGTTGTTCGATCATCATCTATGACCAACTCACCACCTTCTTGTGTTATAAGATAGCCAAATCTTTCAGGCTCAAGGTGGGTCCTACTACATCTATGAAGTTCCTATGTTACTTGAGGAATTTTAGATTCCACAATGACTTGTGATTCTCTTGTTCCTCTTGTACATATTTTGGTTCAATGTTTTCTTTTCGGTCCTAAACCTCTTGGAGTTCTATTTTCCTCCCACTGGTTCCTATGGATATAAAATCCCATTCTAGGAATGCAACATCTCTAACAACTGGTGTGTTTCTCTACCTAGGGCCACACACTAATCAAATGAGTTGTAACTAGATGCAACCCTAGGAAGAGGTGTTCAAACACACTTCAGATCTTTTGAATTTATAAAGACCTAATAGTATTTCTCACATACACTATCATACTTACCTGCAAGCGCATAAGGGCGTGTCATAATATAGGAGGGCAACAAGTTAGGGGTCGAACATAAGAGAGAAAAGGGGGAACTAGAGATGAGTTATATTTGGCTAGGTTCCTACTATGGAGTCTAGGGTTGAAGGGTTTGATGGTTGATTTGATGATTGCACTAATGGTGGAAAAGCAAGTAAAGTAGAACAAACAAGAATCAAAACCTTGATTACCCTAGACAGTTAATTATAATGAGCAATGAAAGACAAGCTAAGGGAGAAAAGGTAAGAAAAGAGTAAACTACACTAAGTCAAGCAAGAAGAGGTCTACAATACACCAGTCTAGAAAACCAAGCACAAGAGCAATTGAAGACCTAAACTAGAAAGAACTAGGTAAGAACAGGATAAGAAGCTAACTAGGCAAGTAAAAATCTAACTAAGCTAAAACTAGCTAATCAAGAAGGTAACTAGGGTTTTAATGTAATAAAGTGTAGTGTGGGCTATTTGGCGATGAACTTATCAATTAGGTTGGGGGTGATGACATGTGAACATTATACTTCCATTTAGATTACCAAACCAAACAACAAGCTAGAGTCTAATGTATTCTCCCAAACTACTAACTGGCCATAGATAGGATGGGTTGCGTATAGGGGAACTAGTCCCTAACACCTCCTACCTACCATTACAAGACTCAATAGGGTTAGGGTTTAGGTGGAATTCAATTAGGGTCTAGTCGAGTCTATGTTTCTAGGATAGGAACTCCTAGGTTAGTTAGGGGCCAAGGGAGTAATGTAAGGTGGAAGTGAGGTTTTCAACCTCATATAACCGACATTCTAGCCTTGAAAAGGCTCCAAGCTAATTACAGTAAATGCTCATATACTAGCTACTTAGATATCTCACCTAGGTGCACGAGAATTGATTAACATGTAGGAAGGTGAATACCTAACTAGGGATCCATTAATTGGGCTTAAAAGCAATTCAAAAAAGAGCCACATATAATATAACTTATTTTCATAGAACTAGGTGATTTCAAGCACAAAGCACAAAGAAATTCATGAGGAATGAGATAGAAATAGAACATAAATGAAATCATAATGTTTACATATCATTTCCCCCAACATGGTTTCAAAGTAACATTTTTTGCCCCAAATAACTATAGATTCTTATCTTTTAGTAATTTATATATTTTCATTGATAGAGTTGCTCAATTAACCAATTTTGGGACTTGCAAGCACCAAACCTAAAAAGACATCCATTCTCTAAGATTTCTCGCCAACACATGGTTTTTGCAGCAACTAGGCTTCCATTCGTCGTGACTGTGACACCTAATGCGACTGAGATGCCCAGCACGACTGTGTCGAGGATTAGGGTCAACTGCACCTATCTCACCCATGACACCCACCTCGACTGTCGCACCTGTCGTGACCGTGACACATGTCTCGACAACTACACCTGTCGCGACTGCGACACCTATCTCGACAGTTGCACCTATCTTGACTGCAAAAACCATCTTATCCACGACATCCATCTCGATCGCTACAAACTCTGTGCCCACTACATCCATCTCGACCGTGACATAACTTGACTGCTACCCTCAATACGACCGTCCTGAGACAAGTGTAGCAACCGAGATAGGTGTCGTGACCACTAATCACATACACTCCCTTTCACCTATAAATACCCATCCCTCTCTATCTGGAGAGGGGTTCTACACATTGGGATGTTCCACATTCTGGGGTTTCGACCCGTTTTGGTTCCTACAGCCACGTGGGAGAGTTTTGAGGTCCAAAATGGTTGAAGTTCTCATTTTACACCCCTCTATTCAGTTTTCTTCCATACACCATCATTTTGCACCACCATTCACCCATTTCCCACCAGTCCCAACCATCTTCCACCTCCATACATCCACCAAGCAACTGTTTGGAGTAGAATAAAAGAGAAAGGAGGCAAAGGATTCCAAAAGACCTAGGAGAACGACCCAAAGACAAGATCTGGCCTATAAGAAGGGTAAGGAGCAAGATCCACCTCTCCTCTATGGGCTAAATAGCTTCTTCTTCTCCTTTCTTCTACTTTTCACTTTAGTCTCTATACAAATGATGTTCTTTCGTCTTTGGGTCAGCACCAACTATGCTTGTCCATGGCTAGTTGAGCTCCTTATTGTCTATGTAGCCCATTTTGGGCATGTTTATGTACTTTTACCTTAAGCAAGTAGTTTTATTTCGAATCTAGTACATTTTCTATTCTATCTTTTCTTTCTGGTTGTAATTGCTGGTTTGGTTGATCTCTTTCTTGTTTAAACTTCTATTTCTTCCTATCTCAAGAGATCCATTACAAAAATAGATAAGAGAAGCGAGTTTGCATCGAAATCACAAAGGAGGACGGTTCAAGGTGATACATGCAGAACTGTAGACCTCGGCACAGCCAGGCCCACTACCAGGTTCTGCCAAAATCACATTTATTCCTAACATCTCAAAATATTCTAGACCTGAGAGGGTATCTAGAATATTCTAGGGTGTGGATTTGTCATCCTAGAAAGAGGTTTTATATCATTGAAGGGTTTTAGTCACATTGGGCGAAAGAAAGAGGGATGACCCCACAGGAATAGATAGCACAGTATGTACTATGTTTGGATGTAGGATGCTTGCTGAGGTGTTCGAGGGTTTTATACATCTGAGAAAAGGTGCATAGGCTTCCCAAATTGTGTTTACATTGCTAGTAACTCCTCTTGATTAGTATAATCCCACAGACCCTATTTTGTTTTTTTTTACTTTGTTTTGTTTTATTTCATATCATTTTGCTAGATTAGTTCGAGTTCCTTACTTTTATCAGCTATCAAATTGGCTTAACTAACTTAAGAGTGAGATCTTAAGCATCCTAAACATCCCCATGTCCCTGTGTTCGACCCTGCATATCTACTTTGACCCCGTAATAAAGTTTCGGGGTCCTTGAAGGTTTCGAGCTATAAATTGAAAGTTTGATCCTTCTGAGTTTGCTTCTTTTTGAGATGGGTGATTTTAGCCGTATCAAGTTTTGGCGTCATTGTCGGGGACAAGAATAGGGGTAACATCCCAGATAATGGTGATATTGTTGCTCACCACTACTAAATTTATCACTATACTACAACCATAAGTCTGTATCAACTTTTACTTGTTGGGAATATGTACCACTACAGTAAACAAAAGTTGATACAACCAAAATCGCATGTATCGAAAAGAGGAGGACTCAGAATGATCAAACTTCAAATTTATAAACTGAAACCTTCAAGGACCCCCACAACTTTATTATGGGGTCTAAGTAGTTATATGGGGTTTAAGATAGGGATGTGGGATGTTTAGGATGCTTAAGATCTCTCTCTTAAGCCAGTTAAGCAAATTCAATAGCTGATAAAAGTAAGGAACCAGAACTAGTCTAGCAAAATGTTACAAAATAAAACAAAATAAAGTAAAGAAAACAAAACAGAGTTTGTAGGATTCTACTAATCAAGAGAAGGAGTTCCTGGCTTTGTAACCACAAGTTAGGCATCTATACACCTGTTCTTGGGAATAGAAAACCCTTAAACACCTCAACAAGAAACCTACATCAAACATAGAATATAACCCATCAATGATATGAGGCCTCTCTCGAGGTGTTTGATGTAGGTTTCTTGTTTAGGTGCTCGAGAATGACAGATCAGCACCCTAGAGTATTCTAGATACATTTTCAGGTCTAGAATATTCTGAGATGCTAGGAACATGTTTGATCTAGGCAGATGCTGGCAGTGGGCTCAACCATGTCAGGATGGGCACAATCATGCCCATGTCTATGATTCTACACACAACATCTTGAACCATCCCTTTTTTAGATTTTGATCCAAACTACCTTCTTTTATCTATTTTTATATGAATATCTTGATCTAGGAAGAAATAGAAGTTCAAGAAAGAAAGAGATCAACCAAATTAGAAATCATAACCAGAAAGAGAAGATAGAATAGAAAACATACTAGATCAGAAATAAAACTACTTGCTTAAGGTAAAAGTACAAAAAAATGCCCAAAGTGGGATACATATCCAAGAACGATCTCAACTAGCCATCAACAAGCATAGTTGGCACCGAACAAAGATGGAAGAACATCATTTGTATAGAAGCTAAAGAGAACAATAGAAGAAAGGAGGGTAAAAAGAGATTTATCCCATATAGGAGAGTGACTCTCACTCCTTGGCCTCTATATTGGTTAGTTCTTGTCTTTGGGTCATCCTCCTTGGTCTTCTGGACTCCTTGGCCTCCATTCTCTTTGATTCTACCCCAAACAATAGCTTGGTGGACGTATGGAGGTGGAAGATGGCCGAGAATGATCTAAGTGGGTGAATGGTGGTGGAAAATAATGGTGGATGGAAGAAAACTAAAGAGACAGGCATAGGATGAGCCCTTCGGCCTTTTCAGACCTCCAAACACTCCAATAAGGCTCTAGTAACAAAAAAGTATTAGAACCATAACATGGAATCAAAATGGGTCACAACCAAAATGTGGAACCTCCAAATGTTCAGAACCCCTCTCCATGTAGAGAGGGATGGGTTTTTATAGGTGAAGGGGAGTGTATGTGATAAGTGGTCACGACACCTATCTCAGTCACTACACTTGTCTCAAATGGCCATGTTGGGGGGGTAGCGGTTGAGATATGTCACAGTCGAGATGAATGTAGCTGGCACAGAGTTTGTAGCAGTCGAGATAGATGTCACAGATGAGACGGTTGTCGCAGTCGAGACAGGTGTCGTGGTCTCGACAGGTGCTGCGGTCGAGGTAGGTCTCAAGGGCAAGATAGGTGCAACCAACCCTTGTCCTCGGCACGGCTGTACCATGGGTCTCGGTCACGTCAGGTGTCACAGTCGCAATGGATGGAAGCCTAATTGTTGCAAAAACCATGTGGTGGGGAGAAATCTTGGAGAATAGATTTCTTTTCAGGTTCGGTGCCTACAAGTCCAAAAATTAGCTAGTATAGCAACTCTATCTATTAAAAGATATAAATTACTAAAGGATAAGAATCTAGGGTTATTTTGGGCATATTAAGGCTATAATGACAAAAACCATAAATAAATGCTTAAAATAAATCCTAAATTAGGGTGTTATCAACCAACCCAAGCTTAAACCCTTTCTTGTCCTCAACTAAGAATGAGATGAAAGAACAAAAAGATAACATCCAATTTAAGCTTGGCGATAAATGCTAATTATAAGAAAATAGTTTAAAACATCAATTCTCCTGATGCACGTTGTTTCAGAACAAACCCCCACCAATCAAGAACAATCCGACTAAAGTATGATCAAAGAGCATCCATGCAATATTAAGAAAATTCACTACAACTTATCAGTACCCGTAAGGGTTTGAATCATGATTATACACCATTAATGCATTCTCACATAGGTGATCGTACGGGTGATGAGTAATGAGCCATTATCATGTATTCATATAGACCAATGAGGAACAATGTGCATCACACTTATTTGGGTCATAAGAAGCAACAAAAGCAAAAAGACTCTAATGACTTATGAGGATCTCAATCTGTGTCAGGTTGGTCCATGTAACAAGCAACAATCCCTACAGTCCAAGCCAGTTGGCCTAGAGAAGTGAGATGAAGTCCTTGTACTATGCGGGAACCAAACCTTCTACTGGGATGATCTCATAGATATCCCAGGGGTTTCTAGTAACTCTCTAATGAGCCTTTGGGGTGGTACTACTAGGAATGACATACCCACATTCATGAGCATAGTCATACATCAGCTGGGAACCATCCTCAACTCTCCTAAAAGAGAAAACAATGATTATTTATTCACACTCAGGGTTTTATTCTCTGCATTCTAATTTATAGATGTGGGTGAAAACTATTTTGATATTTTTGGGATTTTGTGGGTGTCCAAGCCACTTTTGAACATTTTTTTATCTTTTTGATTCAATCTAGGATGAGAGGGCATGTAGACCATCAATGATAAACAATCCTACTTGATTATAGCTCAAAACGCATCATCATTCACTTAATACATGTGTGAAAAGTAATAATTATGATTCAAGGTTCCTTAGAGTAGATGTAAGTTTGTGAATAACACAACTTAGAGTCTTGATCAAACTCTAGCTCTTTCCATCGGTCCCTTATCTTAGGTTTGTCATTCACAACATAGGTCAAGGGAATAATGTTTTAAGCTATGAAAAAGGCACATAACCTTCAACTGATTGCCAAACTTAAGGAAAGAGTCAAAGAACTAGTTAAGTAGTTTAAGATGAAAATTAGGCACTTAGGCACAAGGAAAAGCATTTAACTATAGGATTCACATCACATAGCCTCAATTGCCAAGGTTACAAATTATGAAACAAAGTCCTACAAAAAAAAGCTAGGCTAAAACATATAAAAATTTCAAAATTTACACCTAAATGTAGGAAGTAAATATGCATGCTTGAAAAATGAATAGACAGAAGGGAAAATAGCCTACCAACCTAAGATTAAAACTTTGCTCATCCTCGAGCAAGACTTGAACATGAGATGGTAGGGAAAGAATGCATGGATGTACTGAAAAGAAATTTATTAAAGTCTTAGTATGGTGCATGTATGCAATGATATGTAAAAGTAGTTAGAGGAAAGAAACTATCTAAGCGAGAACAAGAAAAACAAAACTTATTTTACAAAAAGAGAAAAGAAAGGGGTAAGATAAATGTGACGTGTCGTTCGAACAAAACATCATTCACTAGGCAGAAGCGTTCATTAGCAGTGGATTACTGAAAATCACTAAAAATTAAAACTTTTTATAAAGAGATCCAACAAAGGGAAAACTCTTTCAAAAAGAACCAAAGTAATTCAATTACATTCTGGTTCACAAGTACATATCTTGTACCATTCCTTCTCGAGGATTACAAGCATCAACTGCCCTATTTAAAAACTATACACAGGAAGCATAAAAACATTGAGGCATCAAGACAAAAATCTCAGATCGATTCATTGAACTAACTATAGACTCCGAGGGCCTAAGAGTATAGAGAAGACACATAGGAATCTATATACGAGTCATGACAACCAGTGTCTGCACCTGAGAATTCACTACTATCCCTACTGCTGCTGCTCTTCCCCTGCTGTAGGGTTTCTACCTCTTCCTCTGCGTCTACCTAAAAAGTTGGATCCCATAGAGGTGAGACAATTGAAATTGCCCCATCGAGAGATATAACTCTCTGCCAAAAACATTATTATTGCAGTTTAATAGAATAAAACTGAGCAGGGGAATCATTTATATTCAACAATAGTTCAATCAATGTCTAAACAGATTAGAGCAATACTCTTATTCAAAGCATTTCAACTATAACTTGTTAAAGTAGCATGTCACTTATCCAATAAGGAATATGAAGAACATGTATAAATTTTATCCGATAAACTAAGTAAGATAACATCAACCAGTGATTCTCATATTTGAACCTTAAGCAAATATGCTACACGGCTGATTACATTTTACAATCATACTTAATGCCCTGAAGAGATGAAGTATACCGTTCATGCTCCAACCGACCATGATTACGTAAGGCATTGGTACCACACAAGGTGAATGGAAGAGCCCGACTCCAAGACCTCAACCTTATCAGTTAGTATGAGATTACATGGCAGAGACATCACATGTCAAACTGCAATTTAGCTTGCCAGGGTATAGTGGCATCTTTGCTATAGAGTTATAGCCCGCAACATATACTCTCTTCAGGGTTATGGCCTGCAGCCAATGCCTGGTATCATATCATGGAGTCATGGCCCGTAGCCATACTCATACTGGGGTATGGTCCGTAACCAATCCTGTGCATATGATACAACCTGCAACCATTCCTATGGGGCATAAGGATATAATTGCCCAATTACCCCCACATATTCAAAATATGTGCTCCGAGTTAAAATCGTTTCACCATTCAAAAAATTCTGACGTTGATGGCTCTGTGGTCAGGGAAACTACATTATATGATATACTTGATTAATTAAGTGTATTACCATATTCTTTTAGCATCAAACAAGTTCTCAAACATCAATTATTTTAACAATTGCTACAAAGAATGTGTAATACTTTCATCAAGTATTGTTCAAATCTTTAATAAAGCATTGGGATCTCAATCCCTCATCTCATCAAGAGAATCCTCATTCTTTCACAAACTCATCATCATGATTATAGAAAACGGGTATTCAAACCCTCAGTACATCAAGGAATACTTGTTACCACTTATTAGGTAATTAATACCTTCATGTCATCTGACCAAGGTAAACATGATACTTGCTACACAAGCATCTCACATGGCTCACAAATCCCATTTCATCTCTGGTTACCTCTCACTAGGCAACAAATCATATTATGGCTCACAAAGCCCACTAACAATAATAAATGAAACATCATAGCTCATACCTGGCTATGCTCATCATCTCATGATACCTGCATGGTTAGTAATCATGACAACAACTATATCAATTACTTATCTGCACTATGCAATACAAGGGTAACACCACTAATCCTTTATTAGGGTTAGGGTTTCCCAATTCATGTCAATTAGAGATACTCATTCCATTATCCATCATTAGGGCTATGATTAATCATCTCATTGCCCAAAATTAGGGTTTCATGTACTATAACCCAAAATTAGGGTTTCTCATACCTTTACCTTGTATTAGGGTTAGGGCTTCAAACTAGAGTTTCATATAGTAACACATAGCATCACCCTGGATTAGGGTTTTATATCACATTTCATCACCATGTATTAGGGTTTTATATCACATTTCATCACCATGTATTAGGGTTTTACACATCATTACCCTGAATTAGGGTTTCTTACAACATTTCCCCAAATTAGGATTTCATGAAGCTTTACTCGAATTTAGGGTTTCATGAAACACCCTCTTTTAAATTAGGGTTTAACAATAAAATACCATGAATTAGGGTTTATCATATGATTACCCTAAATTAGGGTTACACCATCACCCTGGATTATGGTTTCACTTAGTATTGCCCTAATTTAGGGTTAGGGTTCATTAACCTTATCGATTAGGGTTTTATGATCTCATCATCCTGGATCATACCCTAATTACATATTTCATTTTGAAAGTGTTGAAGATTAATCACTACATGATTATCACTCATGTATGAGTTCCTCTCTCTCATCCTTTCTAGTATGTTAATTACTTCAAACTTGATTAGGTTGAATCAATTTGAATGAAGGGTTAGCATAATATATTAAGTCATTGCTTCCATAAGCATCAAAGGTTAACCACTCTAAAGGTACTAATCATATAAGTACTTTATAGGTACAACCAGTGGATTTAACTTGGATATATGCTATTAACAATCAAGGGATTAATTGGTCTTTCATAACTTTGAAACTATTAAATTTCCAAACGCTTTTTCTACTTTTGAACCTTCAAACGGTCTTGAGGTACTTGACCTCCATTTGATCTTGAGGTTCTTGACCTCCATTCAGTCTTGAGGTGCTTGACCTCCATTCGGTCTTGAAGTGCTTGACCTCCATTCCGTCAACTCTCCCAAATGGTCAACATGACCAAACGGTTTTGAAGATCAAATTACCCATTCAATCTTGATCAACTTTACCCATTCGATCTTGATTGATTTTACCCATTCGGTCTTGATCACTTTTACCCATTCGGTCTTGATTGATTTTACCTATTTGGTCTTAATCAATTTTACCCATTCGGTCTTGATAGGTTTTACCCATTCGGTCTTGATCAATTCCATCAATTAAGGCTTCAATCAATTCAATCGATTGGGGTTTTGAAATTAATGGATCATCCATACATGGAACCTTTAAAATCAAATCTATTGGTATCATTGGATCATCATCCATCCACATCAGCATTGATCTTCCAAATGGTTTGAGACTGTTTGATCTCAAATGGTCTTGAGACCGTTTACTCCCAAACAGTCTTGAGACTGTTTGGTTTCAATCGATCTTGAAATTGATTGGTTACAATGTTGAAACCATTTGCTCATGTACTTTGTTGAGGTGTGTGCTTATGATTATGTCATGATCATCAAGCTTCGATCCTACAAAATCTACTGCCATTCTTACGGAAACTTCATCAATTATTCAAAGGAATTTTTAAGAAGAACAAAATGATCAACAAGTGATGAGGAATTTAATGTAATAATAACATTTAAGGGTTCAAGTTATATAACCCGCCTTCAAAATTGAATCCAAGCTTCAAGATCCACATCTCTAATGGTGAATGAAGCTTTCTCAACCTCCCAAGGTCCATCCTCAAGTCTTTGAGTGAAAAGAAATGGCTAGGATTGAAGATTGAATGGAGAAAAGAAGAAATCAAGCATTGATTTTCGATTTCCACCATGAAATCAAGGTTGAAGATGATTAAGGAGCTTATCTACAGGTTGTAGTTAGTCGGCCAAATCAAGGAGAGAAAGAAAATCCAAAAAAGAGTCTTCAAGTGGGTGGAAAATGAAGTGTTTATAAGGGAATTTCAATGAGAGAGAAAGTGATATAAAAATCCTTTAACTCCCAAAATTAGTGCCACATCTCCCCCTCAAATCCTTTCATGCAAAGCCATCTTCCCTACCTTCGAATTTCTCTTCATTATACATGAATTAAAGGAAAATAAATTAAGCACCTTAATGTTGGCTAAATTGGACATTATGATAATCCCTTTATTTTGATGATGACAAACATTTCATTCTTGTGGTTTTAACGTGTTATTTGAGTATTTCAGGAACAAGCATATAAGGTGGTGGATAACAAAGACTTGGAAGAACAATTTGATAAAATTGCTTTATTTTCATGATCGTAATCAAATGTAAATGCTTGTACAAGTATATAATGTACAAGTAATTAGATATCATGTAAATCAAGCGTTTAGATCTTCCCTATCCACTTACAACACTTAGATAGGTCATTCATCAAGATAGTATCACAATTGCACATTGATACACACACTTAGTAAATGAATACAATGAGTCAGTAATATTCTCGGTCGACAAATCGTCGATCGAGAAAATATCGGTCGACAAAAACTTCGACCGAGAAACTCTCGGTCGACAAAATCTTCGATCGAGAATAGACCCTACTAGCCGTTAGACCCAGCAGACAAGGTGGTTGGGAGTTGGAAATGAATGTTGTAAACACTTGCTCCAGGAAGTCCCTCGGTCGACAAAACTTCGAGCGAGAAGGACTCTCGGTCGACAAATCTTCGACCGAGAAGAGTTATGTCTGCACTTTTCAGGGTCAATTAACTAGCCATTACAAATGCAATTAGTGGACACATAACGGCTAGTTGACCACTAAGAACCCCCTAGAAAGTGTCTAGAACGTCCTTAAGCACTTGTAGGTCATTTCTATAAATAGGACATGCCTTAGGACACCTAAACTCACTAATCTTCACTTGTGATACACTTGAGCTTACACTTGCAATTGTGAATCTGTTTTGAGAAATTGAGCAACACTTGCATTGGCTATTCTTCTCCTTACTCTAATTTTGTGTCCTATAGGCTAGTATCTCCTATCCACAACAATCACACTTCCATATACATTGGTTAGGAGATCTACACGCTTGATATAAGCAAATCAAGCCTTGTGCTTCAAAGGTTAAGTGTAATTTCCTTTTTCCTTCTTGTTCCTTTTATCCTTTGTATTCTCCTTGCTACTCCTAGGGTTGGAGGCTGCGGATTGGAGAAGGTTCTTCTCAGAGGAGAAGGTGGACTTCGAACTACTTCAAGAAGGCTATTGCAACGGGAAGCTACTTCAAGAGGAAGGCTACTTCAAGGGGGAGCTTGAAGTTACTTCAAGAAGTCTGCTTTAAGGTTGGTGCAATTACTTCTAGGTGAAGGCTGTTAGAAGGGTTTGGTGAAAGAATTGTAATTTTATGTAAAGTCCCTGCGAGGTAATAAAATTTAATTCTTTCAAAATCCCGGTTGGGTAAGCAACCGGGTAGTGGACTAACTTCCTTAGTATTTGCTAAGGTTGGAACCACTCTAAATCCTTGTCCCCTTGTCCAATATTTTTGTGGTTGGTTTTTTGAGTTAAATAATTGTTAAATTAACTTTAAAACCCTATTCACCCCCCTATAGTGGTTTTTCACTTAATTCATATAATACTAATATCCCATTTTTAGTGGATATTACTTTTTAGTTAACTAATGTGAGTGGGCTCTCCACATACATAGGATATTTTAGTGGCCTTTGCAAGGCACAAGTACGTTCAAACTTATTCAAATTCAACCTTCACATATTTGGTTTAAGGGCACTCCCATTAATATATTTATTTTTGCATTAAATTGAATTATGTTTCCAATTATGCTTAAATCTTGATTATTTTAATATCAAGATTCTCTCTCCTCCAAAGTGATTCAAATGAGATGCCCCTCTCATTTTATTTTCTCTACATGACGCCAAGAAACATTAGGGACTCTCTAGGAGTGACATTTTGAATATTGAACCCTAGGTTTTGGGTAAATTGCACCTTACACCAAAACTCGGTTTTAATGCACAAACATTGCTCAATAAGATCTTTCTTGGTGCTCAGGCTACCACAAGACATACCACTACATCATTCTCATTCATATGATGCTTCAATACTTGAGGAACATTTTATCATGTAACATTTGCAAGTTAACCCCTCAACTTGGGTAATTTTCACTTTAGTCCAAAACAAGCAAAACAATATTTCAACATTATTCAAAAAGGACTAAAATGAAACATAACTTCATCTTGAGCCTTAATTACTTTTCAAGAGATAAGAGAAAGCATATATTTAACTTTATTAACAAAACATCTAGGGTTAAGGCATAACCCAGGCCAGGGATGTTACAAATTATCCACCCCTAATAGGGATTTCGTCCCCAAAATCATCAAGAGAAAAGAGAAGGGTACTTCCTCCTCATCTCTTCCTCTAGTTCCCACGTAGCTTCTTCAATGCCACGGTGATCCCATAGAACTTTCACAAGACATATGTCTTTCTTTTTCAGCTTTTTAATTCTTTTATCAAGGATCATCATAGGTCCTTCAACATATGATATATCATCATTTAATTCTACCTCCACAGGTTGCAGAACTAATTCTGTGTCAGGATGACACTTCCTCAACATGGAGATATGGACCACTGGATGCAACTTATGCAACTCAGGTGGCAACTCTAGCTTATAGGCTACCTTTCCAATCCGTTCAATGGTTGGATAAGGCCCCATAAATCTAGGAGATAACTTTCCCTTCTTTCTAAATCTAAGAACACCTTTCCAAGGTGAGATTTTGAGGTATAGTATGTGTCCAACTTGGAATTCAAAAGGTCTTCACCGTTTGTCGGTGTACGACTTTTGTCTATCCTATGCAGTCTTTAACTGTTGTTGTATTATTTTAATCTTCTGAGTTGTCTACTGTACTAGCTCAGGACCTAAAAGTTGATATTCTCCTATTTCATACCAACATAACAGAGATCTACAACATCTACCATATAATGCTTCATATGGTTCCATGTCAATACTGTGTTGATAGCTATTATTGTAAGCAAATTCTATCAAGCTCAAGTGTAAATCCCAACTTCCTACAAACTGAAGGATACATGCCCTAAGCAAGTCCTCCAAGGTTTGTATAGTACTTTCAGATTGTCCATCTATCTGTGGGTGAAAAGTAGTACTAAACCTTAACTGTGTACCCATAGCTTTATGGATTCATTCCCAAAAACAACTCATAAATAGGGGACCTCTATCAGAAACAATAGTAGCTGGAACCCCATGCAACCACACTATCTCATCTATATATATCTGTGCAAGCTTCTCAGCAGTGTAGGTTGTTTTGACATGAAGGAAATGTGCTATCTTAGTCAACCTATCAACTATCACCCATATGGAATCATGACCTTTGGTTGTTCTAGGCAAACCAACCACAAAATCCATGGTCACATGATCCCATTTCCACTATGGTATAGGCAAAGGTTGCATTGTTCCTACGGTCTTTTGATCTTTAACTTGCTGACACACCAGAAACCGCATAACAAACTCAGCTATATCTTTCTTCAATATGGTCCACCAATACATATCTTTCAAGTTATGATACATTTTGGTGCTTCCTAGATGCATTCCATATATTGAAGAATGAGCTTCCTCCAAGAATAACTTCCTTAAATTATTGGCATCATGTACTACCATCCTACCATGGTAACAGACTACCTGATCCTTTGACTCATGAAAGTCATCCCGTTTCTCACTACCATACTCTGACCGGAGCTGTTGAATCACAGTATCAGCCTACTGTGCTTCTTTAATCTGTTGTCTCATAGTACGTTTCACTTGCATCTCAGCTAACAACCCGGCTAACAACGATACTTTAAGTTGTATATTGTTTTTCCTCAAGGAGATAAGCATATCTCTTTTAAAGCACACTAAGGATTTCAACTGTTCTTTATCTAAGGCTGGTGATGATGATTTCCTACTTAGTGCATCAACCACTACATTAGCCTTCCCTAGATGATAATTACTTGTGCAATCATAGTCCTTGATTAACTCCATCCAACGACATTGTCTCATGTTCAACTCATGTTGTGAGAAGATATATTTTAGATTCTTATGGCCTATGAAAATCTGGAATGTTTCCCCATAGAGATAATGTCTCCAGATCTTCAAAGCATGGACCATAATAGCTAGCTCTATATCATGTGTTAGATAATTCTCCTTGTGTTTCTTAAGTTGTCGAGAGGAAAAAGAAATCACTTGATTATCCTGCATCAACACACATCCTAGTCCATTCTTAGATGCATCACAAAAAACTATGTACCCCTTCCCTTGCTCAGGTAACACCAGTACAAGTGCACTTGTTAATCTTTCTTTTAGCAGCTATAAAGAATGTTGACACTTTTCATTCCAAACAAAAGGAACCTCCTTCCTAGTCAACTTGGTTAGGGGTAAAGCTATAGAATTGAAGTTCTTAATGAACCTCCTATAATATCCCACCTGTCCTAGGAAAATGCGTATCTCTGTCGGTGTCTTTGGTTGTTCCCATTGTAGGACATATTCTACCTTCTTAGGATCAACATGGATACCTGAGGCATATATTACGTGTCCTAGAAAAGAAACTTCTGGTAACCAGAACCCACATTTGCTAAACTTAGCATACATCTTATGCTCTCTTAGCAAAGTTATGGCCTGCCGAAGGTGCTGCTCATGTTGTTGAGCATCTCTACTATAGATCAAGATGTCATCTATGAAGACTGCTATGAACTGATCAAGAAAAGGTCGAAAGATTCTATTCATGATTTCCATGAATGCAGTTGGTGCATTAGTTAGTCCAAATGACATAACTATGAACTCATAGTGACCATACCTTGTCCTAAAAGCAGACTTAGGTATGGCACTCTCCTTGATACACAATTGATGATATCCCGACCTCAGATCTATCTTAGAAAAGATAGTTGCACCACACAACTGATCAAACAGGTCATCGATCCTTGGCAAAGGATACTTGTTATTTATGGTTACTTTATTCAACTGTCTATAATCAATGCATAATCTCATCGATCCGTCCTTCTTCTTAACAAAGAGAATCAGAGCACCCCATGGTGAAGTACTCGGTCGGATAAAACCTTGCTCAAGCAACTCTTGCAGCTATTTCTTGAGCTCTGCCATCTCAGAAGGTGCCATTCTATACGGTGTTTGTGCTATTGGTTGCATGCCCGAAATTAGATTAATCTCAAAATCAATCTCTCGGGGTGGAGGTACACCTAGAAGTTCCTCAGGAAGCACATCTTCGAACTCCCTAACTATCAAAACTTTAGAAAGATCAGAGCTCTCCATTGTGGTATCTACCACATGTGCCAAGAATGCAAAGCATCCTTGTCTCATCAGCTTCTCAACTACCATAGCTGACACAAGACAGGTTGGAAGAATCTTTTTATCTCCCTGAAAGATCCATGTGTCACCATCATCTGTGAACACAGCTTGCTTGGAATCACAATCCAAGACAACCTTATACTTTTCTAGGGTGTCCATCCCAAGGATTATATCGAACCCACACATCTCAAGTGGTATAAGATCCACCTGAATGTGATGTTAAAAAAGGAAAGAATACAGGGAGAACACACCTCCCACAACACTACAGATCCCAACAAAGGGGTTTCTAACAACAAACTATCTGCTCTATGACTGGCAATCATGTTGCAGTCAAGAATCACCTATTTAGTGATAAAGGAATGTGTAGCACCCAGAACAATTAAAATAGATACAAAGAAGGATGAAGACATATCAGAATAAAACAATTCCATCTGACCTATTACAACATGTGGGTTAACTACTGCTTCAGGTTGATTCATCGTGTAGAATCTAGCCATTGCTTGTTGTTGACCCAATGGTCGGTTGTTGGGTGTCGATGAACCAACTTGGGATGCTTGCCCATGTCCTCGAGTGCCACTCAAAAACTGCCTCCTCTGAGAGCCTTACTGACTCTGCCTCTGGGGTTGAGTCACCATTGTATTCCCAACTGGACAATCCCTTGCCAGATGTCCCTCTTGTCTGCACTGATGACAGATCCTGGTCTCAGGATAGGGTCTATGAGGTCCAGTCACCGATGTTGATGCTATGCTGGGGGTTCTATTTGGAACAAAAATACGGCCCCTACCCCTACTTGATGTCCATTGCATCTGGGTATTGAATCTTGATGATGCTTCCGGTGTAGACCTTTGTCCTTGAAACTGAGCGTACACCTTCTTACCACTGGTCTATTGCTTCTCAATCATAGACCTATCTATCTGTCTCATAGATTCTATGAAAGTAGCAAACTTCTTCATGTTATCTAAAGCAGACACATGAGTGGTTAATTCAGCGTTCAACCCCTTCTCGAAACGTCGAATTCTCTCTTCATCAGTAGCTGCCATGTGCGGATAGAACCACAAAATCTCTATGAAATTAGCCTCATACTCACTAATGTTCATCTGTCCTTATCTTATCTTCTCAAAATGAGATATCTTTTCATCTAGGTAAGTCTTAGGGAAGTACCTAGTGACGAATTCTCATCGGAATTCTTCCCATCTGACTTCGACACCTGGCCGTTTGCCTTCTTCAATAGTCCACCAGTGGCCAACACTCCCTTTCAATAGGTACACCGCATGCCTCACCTTTTCGGCTTCCATAATATTGAGGATTCTGAAAGCCTTCTCCAGCTCATTCAACCATAAGTCTGCATCTACTGGGTCATCTATACCAGCATACTCTGTGGCTCCTACTCGGTAAAGCCTCTCAAAAGACTTGCTAGATCCCTGTTCTTCATTATGGGTTGGTGCCCTAGGTGCAGGTGGTGGCATCATGTCTGCCATATGCGTCATAGTTGCCATGAACTACCCAAACAAAGCATGGAAAGCTGGGTTCTCTATCATGGCTGGGTCAAACTGGGGTTGTTCAGGTACAAGTTCCTCCCTAGTCTGGTCCCTTACATCTCTTCCTGGTGCAGCAACACTACTCTCAGCAGTGTGTTCTTCGTGTGATCCAGACATCTTCAAGTTCGTCTTCTCCTCCTATATGAGAAGAAGTCACTATCAGATATACTGGAATACACTAGAACAGACTCAACGACTTAATCATATGTCTCTGTAGACTTAACGAACCTAGAGCTCTAATACCACTAAACTTGTGACGTGCCATTGGAACACAACATCATTCACTAGGCGGAAGCGTTCATTAGCAGCAGATTACTAAAAATTAAATTTTTTTATAAAGAGATCCAACAAAGGGAAAAATCTTTCAAAAAGAACCAAAGTAATTCAATTACATTCTGGTTGACATGTACATATCTTGTACCATTCCTTCTCGAGGATTACAAGCATCAACTGTCCTGTTTAAAAACTATACACAGGCAGCACAAAAACATTAAGGCATCAAGCCAAAAATCTCATATCGATTCATTAAACTAACTACAAACTCTGAGGACCTGAGAGTATAGAGATGATGCATAGGACTCTATATACAAGACGTGACAACCAGTGTCTCCACCTGAGAATTCACCACCGTCCCTACTACGGCTGCTTCTCTTCCCCTACTATAGGGTTTCTACCTCTTCCTCCGCGTCTACCTAAAAAGTTGGATCCCACGGAGGTGAGACAATTGAAATTGCCCCAGTGAGAGATATAACTCTCCACAAAAAACATTATTATTGCAATTTAATAGAATAAAACTGAGCAGAGGAATCATTTATCTTTAACAACAGTTCAATCAATGTCTAAACAGATTAGAGAAATATTCTTATTCAAAGCATTTCATTTATAACTTGTTAAAGCAACATGTCACTTATCCAATAATGAATATGAAGAACATGTATAACTTTTATCCAATAAACTAAGCAAGATAACATCAACTAGTGAGTCTCGTATTTCAACCTTAAGCAAATATGCTACATGACTGATTACATTTGACAATCATACTTAATGCCCTGAAGAGATGAAGTATACCGTTCATGCTCCAACCGACCATGATTACGTAAGGCATCAGTACCACACAAGGTCAATGGAAGAGCCGGACTCCAAGACCTCAACCTTCTCAGTTAGTACGAGATTACATGGCAGAGACATCACGTGTCAAATTGCAATTTAGCTTGCCAGGGTATAGTGGCATCTTTGCTATAGAGTTATAGCCCGCATCATATGCTCTCTTCAGGGTTATGGCCCACAACCAATGCCTGGTATCATATCATGGAGTCATGGACCGTAGCCATACTCATACTGGGGTATGGTCCGTAACCAATCCCGTGTATAGGATACAACCCACAACCATTCCTATGGGGCATAAGGATATAATTGCCCAATTACCCCCACATATTCAAAATATGTGCTCTGAGTTAAACTCGTTTCACCATTCAACAAATTTTGACGTTGATGGCTCTGTGGTCAGGGCTACCACATTATATGATATCACTTGATTAATTAAGTGTATTACCATATTCTTTTAGCATCAAACAAGTTCTCAAACATCAATTATTTTAATAATTGCTATAAAGAATGTGTAATACTTTCATCAAGTACTGTTCAAATCTTTAATAAAGCATTGGGATCTCAATCCCTCATCTCATCAGGAGCATCCTCATTCTTTCACAAACTCATCATCATGATTATAGAAAATGGGTATTCAAACCCTCAGTACATCAAGGAACACTTGTTACCACTTATTAGGTAACTAATACCTTCAGGTCATATGACCAAGGTAAACATGATACTTGCTACACAAGCATCTCACATGGCTAACAAAGCCCATTTCATCTCTTGTTACCTCTCACTAGGCAACAAAGCATATTATGGCTCACAAAGCCCATTAACAATAATAAATGAAACATCATAGCTCATACCTGGATATGCTCATCATCTCATGATACTTGCATAGTTAGTAATCATGACAACAACTATATCAATTACTTATCTGCAATATGCATTACAAGGGTAACACCACTAATCCTTTATTAGGGTTAGGGTTTCCCAATTCATGTCAATTAGAGATACTCATTCCATTATCCATCATTAGGGCAATGGTTAATCATCTCATTGCCCAAAATTAGGGTTTCATGTACTATAACCCAAAATTAGGGTTTCTCATACCTTTACCCTGTATTATGGTTAGGGCTTCAAACTAGAGTTTCATATAGTAACACATAGCATCACCCTGGATTAGGGTTTTATATCACATTTCATCACCCTGTATTAGGGTTTTATGTCACATTTCATCACCCTGTATTAGGGTTTTACACATCATTACCCCGAATTAGGGTTTCTTACAACATTTCCCCAAATTAGGATTTCATGAAGCTTTACCTGAATTTAGGGTTTCATAAAACATCCTCTTTTAAATTAGGGTTTACTAATAAAATACCCTGAATTAGGGTTTATCATATGATTACCCTAAATTAGGGTTACACAATCACCCTAGATTAGGGTTTCACTTAGTATTGTCCTAATTTAGGGTTAGGGTTTAACCTTCTCGATTAGGGTTTTATGATCTCATCATCCTGGATCATACCCTAATTACATATTTCATTTTGAAAGTGTTGAAGATTAATCACTACATGATTATCACTCATGTATGAGTTCCTCTCTCTCATCCTTTCTAGGATGTTAATTACTTCAATCTTGATTAGGTTGAATCAATTTGAATGAAGGGTTAGCATAGTGTATTAAGTCATTGCTTCCATAAGCATCAAAGGTTAACCACTCTAAAGGTACTAATCATCTAAGTACTTTAGAGGTACAACCACTAGATTTAACTTGGATATATGCTATAAAAAATCAAGGGATTAATTGGTCTTTTATAACTTTGAAACTATTGAATTTCTAAACGGTTTTGCTACTTTTGAACCTTCAAACGGTCTTGAGGTACTTGACCTCCATTCGGTCTTGAGGTTCTTGACCTCCATTCGGTCTTGAGGTTCTTGACCTCCATTTGGTCTTGAGGTGCTTGACCTCCATTCGGTCAACTCTCCCAAACGATCAACATGACCAAACGGTTTTGAAGATCAAATTACCCATTCAATCATGATCAACTTTACCCATTCGATCTTCATTGATTTTACTTATTCAGTCTTGATAACTTTTACCCATTTAGTCTTGATTTATTTTACCCATTCGATCTTAATCAATTTTACCCATTCGGTCTTGATAGGTTTTACCCATTCGATCTTGATCAATTCCATCGATTGGTTCCAATGTTGAAACTATTTTGTCATGTACTTTGTTGAGGTGTGTGCTTATGATGATGTCATCATCATCAAGCTTCGATCCTTCAAAATCTATTGCCATTCTTATAGAAATTTCATCAATTATTCAAAGGAATTTTTAAGAAGAACAAAATGATCAACAAGTGATGAAGAATTTAATGAAATAATAACATTTAAGGGTTCAAGTTATATAACCCGCCTTCAAAATTGAATCCAAGCCTCAAGCTATACGTCACTAATGGTGAATGAAGCTTTCTCAACCTCCCAAGGTCTGTCCTCAAGTCTTTGAGTGAAAAGAAATGGCTAGGATTGAAGATTGAATGGAGAACAGAAGAAATCAAGCATTGGTTTTCGATTTCCACCATGAAATCAAGGTTGAAGATGATTAAGGAGCTTACCTACAGGTTGGAGTTTGTCCTCCTGTTGCTCCTAAGCTCCCTTGTCTTCGGCCAAAGCAAGGAGAGAAATAAAATCCGAAAAGGAGTCTTCAAGTGGGTGGAAAATGAAGTGTTTTATAAGGGAATTTCAATGAGAGAGAAATTGATATAAAAATCCTTTAACTCCCAAAATTAGTGCCACATCTCCTCCTCAAATCCTTGCATGCAAAGACATATTCCCCACCTTCGAATTTCTCTTCATTATCCATGAATTAAAGGAAAAGCAATTGAGCACCTTAATTCATATATAACTAATATCCCATTTTTAGTGGATATTACTTTTTAGTTAACTAATGTGAGTGGGCTCTCCACTCACTTAGGATATTTTCATGGCCTTTGCAAGGAACAAGGACGTTCACACTTATGCAAATTCAAACTTCACATATTTGTTTGAAGGGCACTCCCATTAATATATTTATTTTTGCATTAAATTGAATTATGTTTCCAATTATGCCTTAATCTTGATTATTTTAATATCAAGATTCTCTCTCCTCCAAAGTGATTCAAATGAGACGCCCCTCTAATTTTGTTTTCTATACATGATTCCAAGAAACATTAGGGACTCTCTAGGAGTGACATTTTGAATATTGAACCCTAGGTTTTGGGTAAATTGCACATTACCCCGAAACTAGGTTTTAATGCACAAACATTGCTCAATAAGCTCTTTCTTGGTGCTCAGGCTACCACAAGCCATACCTCTGCATCATTCTCATTCATATGATTCTTCAATACTTGAGGAACATTTTATCATGTAACATTTGCAAGTTAACCCCTCAACTTGGGTAATTTGCACTTTAGTCCAAAACAAGCAAAACAATATTTCAACATTATTCAAAAAGGACTAAAATGAAACATAAGTTCCTCCTTAGCCTTAATTACTTTTCAAGAGATAAGAGTAAGCATATAAGGTATAACCCAGGTCAGGGATGTTACAAGAAAGGGGGTGCCTTCCCCACGATACCAACACTAGGATCCCAAATCCTATGTTTTGGGACCAGTTTCACGCGTGTCTTGATGATAGGGTCCCCAATGTAGGAATAGAATAGGTGGAGATATGAGACCTTCCTAGTCTGAAGTAGAGTAATAGAATCTGGTGATTCGGTAAGAATCTCTGTGCTAGAATTGATTTGAACTACACTGAAATGAATTCTTCAGTAGAGCATCCTCAAGGTACCCATCAATGTACGAATCTGAATAGGAATGCCCTAGGATGTTGACAGAGGATGAGATGGAGGGTAGAGGCTAAAAGTTTTCTAGAGGAATCCTCTATTATCTCTTCATCTCTGAACTTGAGTTTGGATGATCAAATAAATTTTCACGTATAGTCCCAGTTATATAATCATCTTTTGAACAAGAAGGTACCCCATGTGAATATGTTTGTGGTTCTACCACCCTAAGCTTGTCACATTATATGGGGTCTGGGGTATCTTCATGCTCAGAAACCATGTTATAGTGGATTGTCCATCCTTCTCCTCCGATTTCCAGCAAGCCATGTAAGGGGATGGTGGTGAATGTCAACTCATGTTGCTCCAACTCATCATCATTAGTATATTCACTCCACTAAGAGGAATACTCATCCTCACCCGCATTGAACGAATTGTTCCAAACCATGATTGGCGTACTACTCAAAGCAAAGTGACAAGTCTCAATATGAGAGATATCACCTTGGTTTGGATTAATGTCTAATTCAGGTTCCTCAAACTGACCTCCATGTTGTGAGGTTGTTTGGTTTCCCTAGTGAGGATAGAAGTCACCATCATCATCATATAACTATTCATGTGTATGTATTGTCCATTGGTTGATCAGATGAATCATCTAGATAGAATGAAGGAATTCCCCAGGTGGGTTGGTCTTCATAGAAAAAGCCTAGTGAATCTAGTTGATGGTATGAATAGGATAGTGAGGCATACTCTGCATCAGGTCCAAAGGAATGGTATTGATGACTGTAATCTTCAACAAGGTGTGGTGGCGTTTGCAATCATGTGATAACCAAATTGATGAGATGTTGAAGCCTCCTTCCCTGTTCAACATCCTTATCATGAATTTGTTGGACTTGAGTAGGAATGCTTTTAAGATTCATCAATTCCACCATGCACTTCAGTTGGAAATCTACTATATTATATTGATGCACTGGGATGAATCCTTGTTCAATAGCTTGAAGTATACTTCTACTGCGGTCTGCAATCTTAGTGGCTACTTGGAGCTGATGATCCTGCTTTTCTAGTAGCTGTTGGAACCGATCAACTTTTTATTGGAGATGAGGAGCTAAGGAGGAGGCAAGCGCATTGACACTTTCTCTGGATAGCTCCATTGCTCTAATCACTTCTTGATCCCATGATAGCATGGAAGTTGAGGGTTGATTGGTAATATCCTTTTCAAAGACATCTACATACGATGATGGTGGAGCCCAATATAGCTCGACTAGCTATAGAGAATGAATTTCAATTATTTTCCAGCAGTCAGAGCTGTGGAAACATTCAGAAGGACAGGTGGACAAGATAACCTGCCTTGCTGAAGCAAGGTCTATGGATGAAAAAGATGTATAAGAAAAAGGAAAGCTATTCAGTATATATGAACAAATACATGTAAGAGAAAAGAAGAACTATGCATATATATACATGCTTATGGATAACAGAACAAAAGTTTTTAGGTGTGTAAATGTGGAAAACCATGTCCCTGATGACAACGCCAAAAGTTGATGCAGCCAAATAGGGGCGGACCCACGGGGGAGGGGGGAACGCCCCTTCCAAAAAAAAAATGTAATCTATATATATGTATATATACATATGTTTGTAATGGTATATTGAAAATATATATTATGTTTACGATAGATTCATAATAGAAATAAACTTGGTGTAGTGGTTCAAAATTACACTCATCTCTAAGAGGTCTTAGGTTCAATCCTTTATGCATGCATTATTTATTTTTCACAATACATATAGAATGCAGATGTTATATGTATCTTGTTTGACACAAAAAAACACATATCTAGACTTGGTGTAGTGATAAACATGTTTATTGTTGTATTTGAGGTCATGAGTTCAAATTCTATATTAAGTACTTCAAATTTTTTTGGGCCCTCACCGCTAACTCTTGGTTCTGCCACTGCGGCCAAAATCGCACGTCTCAAAAAGAGGCAGACTCAGAAGGATCAAACTTTAATTTTATAACCCAAAACCTTCAAGGACCCCCACACCTCTATAACAGGGTCAAAGTAGATATACATGGTCGAACACAGGGACATGGGGACATTTGGGACAATTAAGATATCACTCTTAAATTAGTTAAGCCAATTGGGTAGCTGATAAAAGTATGGAACTAGAAGTACTCTAGCAAAATATCACAAAATAAAACGAAACAAAGTAAAAAAACAAAATAGAGTCTGTAGGATTCTACTAATCAAGAGAAGGACTTCCAGTCTATGTAACCACAAGTTAGGTAGTTTGTGCACCCGTTCTTGGGGGTAGAAAACCTTTGAATACCTCTACAAGCAACCTACATCAAACTTAGTACATACCATGGTATATGTTCCTATGGGGAGTCATCCATCTTGCTTTTACACAACGCAACTATAACCCATCATTGATATGAGACCTCTCTCTAGTATGACAAATCAACACCCTAGAATATTGTAGATACCTTTTTAGGTCTAGAAAATTTTGAGATGCTAGGAGCATGAGTGATTTGGGAAGAACTTGGTAGTGGGTTCGACTGTGCTGGGGTGGGCACGACTGTACCCAGGTCTGCAGTTCTGCACATAGAACCTTGAACCATCCTCTTTTCATTTCCGATCCAAACTACCTTCTGTTATCTATTTTTACAATGAATCTCTTGATCTAGATAGAAATAGAAGTTCAAGCAAGAAAGAGATCAACCAAACTAGCAATCATAACCAGAAAGAGAAGATAGAACAGAAAACATACTAGATATGATATAAAACTGCTTGCTTAAGGAAAAGTACATAAACATGGCCAAAACAGGCTACATAGCCAAGAAGGAGCTCAACTACCCACCGACAAGCATAGTTGGCACCGAACAAAGAGGGAAGAACACCATTTGTATAGAAGCTAAATATAACATTAGAAGAAAGGAGGGGAAGAAGAGATTTAGCCTATAGAGTAGAGGTGCTCTCGCTCCTTAGCCTCTGCATAGGCCGGATCTCATCTTTAGGTCATCCTCCTTGGTCTTTTGGACTCCTTGGCCTCCTTTCTCTTTGATTATTCCCCAAACAACAGCTTGGTGAATGTATGGAGGTGGAAGATGGTTGGGAATGGTGGGAAGTGGGTGAATGGTGGTGGAAAATGATGGTGGATGGAAGAAAATTGAAGAGACAGGTGTAGGATGAGCACTGTAGCCTTTTTAGGCCTCTGAACTCTCCCACATGGCTCTAGGAACCAAAAAGTATTGAAACCACAATGTGAAATCAAAATGGGTAAGAACCAAAATGTGGAACCTCTAAATGTTCAAAACCCCTCTCCAGATAGTGAGGGGTGGGTATTTATAGGTGAAGGGGAGTGTATGTGATAAGTGGCTGTGACACCTATCTCGGTCACTACACTTGTCTTGGAACGACCGTGCCAGGGGTAGCAGTTGAGATATGTCACAGTCCAGATGGATGTCACGGGTGTAGAGTTTGTAGCGGTGGAGACAAATGTCGCGTTTGAGACAGATGTCGTGACTGAGATGGTTTTCATGGTCGAGACAGGTGTCGTGGTCAAGATAGGTGTCGTGGTCGAGTTAGGTGTCACTGGAGAGACAAGTGCAACTAACCCTTATCCTTTACATGGTCGCACAGGGTATCTTGGTCGCGTCAGGTATTGCAGTCATGACGTATGGAAGCATAGTTGCTGCAAAAACCATGTGTTGGGGAGAAATCTTGGAGAATAGATGTCTATCCATGTTCAGTGCCGCGAGTCCCAAAATTGGCTAGTTGAGAAACTTAATCTATGAAAAGATATGTATTACTAAAGATTGAGAATCTAGGGTTATTTTGGGCATATTAAGGCTATAATGACACAAAACCATAAATAAATGCTTAACGTAAATGCCTAAATTTGTGTGTCATCAACCTCCATCCAAGGTGAGTGGATGGCATGGATGTATGGTGGAAAGTGATAAAAACCCCTAAAGTAGGTGTTCTTGAGGTAGAAGATGATGAAATGGAGGTGGAATGGAGTAGGAATGAGTGGGTGTGAAATGGGGGAGTTGAGAGTGGTCTAATAGTGGCTAACCTTGAGCTAGAGCCTCCACCAAAGTATATATAGGTGGTGGAGAAGCACTAGGTTAAGTGAGGGTAAATGGGGATATTAGTGTAAAAGATGTGCTAGGTTTGTATGTAGCACGACCGTGTTGGGAAACACGAACATGGTGGGGTGTGAGTGGAATGTTCGTGGTAGATGGGATCGCGGTGAAAAAGTGGCAAAAGTTATAGTGAGTTTGGGAATTTGAATTGCTGGTGGCATGGCTGTACGGTGGTCACTACAGCTGCGGTGAGGCATGGGTAGCATGAGCATGAAATACTGCATGACCATGTTGGTGAGTTGAATTCTTTAAGCTTTGACTCTATGACTTCGAGTGAATCAACATGGCTATTATGTGGTTACCACGTCCATGATGGTCTCTGTATCAACAGTTGGTTCTTATACTTGGTTCATCCTTGGGCATATTTGCTTCAATTGATCTTTGTCCACTAGGGGTACATAGAGGGAGCCTTGGAATTCAATTTTGGCCTCTCTAAGGGTAGAGAAACCCTAGGATCATTCTTTCTATCTTTCTTCCATCCATGTGTGGTCCAAATACCTGAAAAACATGCAAATAACATCTATAAGTGCATTTTACACAAATATGCATATTGAGGGGAATAACATGTAATCTAACATGTATATATATATAATTAAAGTGCAATAAGACTCAAGATGAAGCCCTAAAATAGTACTGCATCACCACCCCAAACTTAAAATGTACTGTCCTCAAGTATGCTCCAACTCAATCTCTCTAAGATTTTTCCACAATCACAAAATGACAAATGTAATGCAACATATGAATATTGATTAAATGGGCTTAAGGATGATTAGGTACATGCATCCCACCTCTCTCCTCACTACTTTCACAAACCAATCATGAAAACATCACTGAGCATACAAACTTCAAATATAGGGCATAAAACACATAATCAATACATATGGCTTTTATGTAGCTCCAGGAAGACCGTTTCATGGTGGCGTTAATCAAATATGACCAGGAGTGTTGTTTCACTTTCATGCATTCAATCTTATGCTTCAAACCACACTAAGTGACCCATGTGTCTGTATAGAAAGGGTGAAGTGAGCTAGGTTTGAAGTTTCCTAGATCAATGGGCTTGAAAATAGAAGAAAGGATTGAGGTAAGAGGTTGGAGTGTTATTACATAGAACACTTGTCTTTGCTTTATTTAGGTGCTCTTACATAGGAGCATAATTTAATTTCTTTTTGCTTTTTTTTCTTTGCCCTATGTATAAGGAGGGAATATGGTGGTGAGAATGAAGCGAGGAGATATAGATATGGCCACCCCAAACTTTTGAAGGTAGTCACTGCTGAATGTGTGCACTTTGGCACCTTCCATTAGATGGAGAGTAAGAAGATGACAAAAGAAAGTCGGGTCAAAGAGGGTCACTAATGTGGTTCTCCACATAAGATTCCATACAAGAAATTTTTTCCAACACTTCATCAAATAATATCACCCCACATGAGTGAACAACATGAAATTCATAAATCTAACAAATGATTCCATAGGCCCTAAGAGTTCATTGCTTGCTCAAATCACAATTCAACCAAAACATTCAAAAATCTAAGAGAGGTGATGCACATGGAAAAAGTCAAGCATTGGTACCATTTAGCAATAAACCATGATAATTCACTCGAATTTATCGAAGGTCATCATTTCAATTTAGTAAGTAGAGATCGAGTCAAAACACACCTTTTAGGCAAGAAGTTCTAAACTTGGGCAAAATTGGCCAAAATGGTGCCAAACTTCCTTTTATTACAACTAAGCCTACATGATGGAACATAAAGAAGGAAAAAAGCAAATCCTATATAATACATGCAAAAATTACAAAAATCTACATGATACGCAATGAATGGAAAAAGAGAAAAAAATTTGAAAATTACGCAATAATTGCAAGTAAACTACATGTCATGCAAGTATACAAAGTAGGTAAAATATAACCCAGATAGAAGGATCAATAAAACAAAAGTAAATGGTAAGTGAAATGCAAAAAGAGTGAAATGAGGGGTGTACTGCCCTATCACCCAAAATTTTTAAATCATATTGTCCTCAACATCACTAAAATTCGAGGAGTGATATGGTATATGATTATGGTTGTTGTGGTGGCTCCAGTTGTGCTCCTCCTTGTGGTGGAGGGTACTAGTAGTAATTGTCCCAGTTGTCCTCCTGTGGAGGTGGGTAGACATCTTGATATGCGAATAATGCACCTCGCCAATCTCCCCCCCCCACTCTGGTTCCTCTGTGCTTGGGCATGCTGGAAATGATGCATGTGGTTGATCTGATGGTGAATCTAGTAATGATCCAACCATAATGCATCCTGTATATGTTGAAATCCCTCTTGTACCCTTAGAATTCCCTCATGATTCCTCTCAATGCCCTCCAGATGTGCCTATATAGTAGACATGTCGTAGGCATTCACTATGGACTACTATGGTTGTTGTGTTGCCTCTACCTCCCGCCTTCTCACCCTACAAGCCTCTCTCTTATCCACTATCCTCCTCTGCTCAGTCAATGCCTCTGACTCCCCTAGTCCCTTAGGAACAAATGTGGCTCTGGCTATCCTTCACCTCTAGGATGCTCCTCTTTACACTTCCTTAGTGTCTCCAAGAACTTTGAAATTGGACCACATGCACCTAGAAGAGGTTCAATATGGTAGGGTAGCTCCAATGAGATGCCTACATATGGGGGGTTGACCTGGTATATGATTTTCTGATTAGTAATTAAAATTATATAAGAATGGACAAGATAGTGTAGGTCCACCGACTTTCTCCCCGTGCCTTGGTTTATCCAAAAAATCATGTCATAAGGCAATGGCAATGGATGTCATAATTTCCCCCATAATGAATGGATTCTTAATCATGGAGGGGATCATCCTAAAATGATCAATCATTAGTGGAACTAGATTCACATGCTTTCCCTTTTCCATTCAACCCAAGACAAAAAGATCCTTCTTTGTGCAACTACCTTGATTCTCATATCTACCAAAAATGGTGTTTGCGAGCACTATCTGAATATATCATAGGAATGGATTGTGGAGAAAATTCATATTCAACTTCCCCCTCTAAAATTTTGTGGCCAGTAGATGCCTTCCACATGGAAGTGTAATTGACACTGATCTCTTTATCTGTACTCTCTTATCTAGGACGGCTGTCATTTCACCATTTGGAGCAAAAAATTGTTCAACATGGATGTGTTGATGCCCCAACGTCTATCTCCAATCATAACTCTAATGGTGTTTTCACCATCATCAAAGACCTTCTCTAAAGTGGCAAAAAAGTGGTGTGTCAACTTGATGTAGGTCTCTTGCACATTTGTCAAGACCTCAAATAATCCTTTTGCTTTCATCACACCCTGATAATGCTTGAATAAGCCCTGAGCCTCCATTATCACCTGGCACACTTAGCGAATGACTGTCGCCCTACGCCTGAAGAACTCCCGGTGCTTTGCTTTATTCGCCTTACTACTCCTCACCTTGAGTATTTCCCCATGATGCTCATTGGGTGCATCCTCATGTTGAGCTTCTTTCATCACATCATCCACATCATTGAAAAGTAGTCATCTTCATGCTTGCGTCTGAGGCTATGGCTGTGGTACTGTGGAGGTTGAAGGTCGGGCCGAGGTCGATGGCCAAGCTACTGAAGTAGAGGGCTGAGGCAATAAAGGTGATGGTTCTTCCCTAGTAGAAACTGACTATCAGGCTATTGTCCCACCTCTTCTAGGTAATCTGATGGATTCCTCCATCATAAGATCCACCGATGCTTCCTTGAGGTGATTCTTCATGTGAACTGGAGGTTGCTAGTGGTGGTGAAGGATCTTGAGATGATGCCAAGGTTGAACATGATCCATTCTTTGGTTGGCGTTGGTAGGAGGGAACCTCCTTGGTCTTGGATACCACTTTTTTGGTGATTCTCTTCATTGTGGGCTGAGTTGTGTGGAGAAATGTGGAAGATTTAGGTTTTCTAGAAGAACAGGGTTGTCAGGCTGAATGAGGAGAACAATGGTGATTTGTTGGGTGAAAATGGGTGGAAATGGTAGGATAGGGTAGAGAAAATGGTGTACAGATGATTGGGGATGAATTGGGGGTGATTTAATGGAGAATCAGAGGTGGAATAGGGGCTGGTGGCTGCTTCATGAGGACTGGTGTTGATGCACAGTCATGCTATTCGTGCAAACTCAAATGAGATGAATCAGAATTTGCTGGAACGGGTTGACTTATGTATTGGGATCGGACCGCATCACGACCATGCTTGGTAGCACACCCATGTTGTGTTGCTGGAACCACATCCATGTAGGCCCAAGTGGTCGTTTGGATTTGATTATAACACGACCATGCTACCTTGCATGACAATGCAGGTCCTCATAGTAATACAGTCATGCTGTACGACTGTTTTGAGTATGCATCTCATTTATTTATTTTCTTCATTTCTCCTTTTGATTTAAGTGTAACACAACGACCTTTCCATGGTACCATGGATATGGTGAGTAATATAGCATGTCATTTCAATTTGAACTTCATCAAAACACCTAATCTTTGCTCAAAAGTGATTTTACATGAATACCTTGTCTAGATTTCATCTAATTTTCTTCATTTCACCCTGTTTTCACCTGCACATCTTAAAAATAAAAAAAACTATTAAAAACAAATGTGTGTGTGTGTGTTTTCTTATAAAAGTGTAAAAATAACCAAAAAGTATCAAAATTGAGAGGTTGGGTGAAAATTCCCCAAACCTAGGTGGGTTGCGTCCCACAAGCACTAATTTTCATGCCTTCAGCTGGGCTTCTTGGATATTCTTTATTCATTTATCCATTTGGAATTTTTGGGTGTCCACTCATGCAATAAATTCATCTCTCATTCATATTCAACCTATGTTCCTCATCCCTTTGATAAAAAAAACCATCATCAAGTCTTTCATCTAGATCCCCTTCTTTCAAATTGACTAGTCCGACTCTTGAAGTGACCTTGTCCAATATCCTCATCTCAGGTTCTCTAGGTTGAGGTGTTATACATATTGATCTTTATCTTCATGTCCATGGAAGATATTGTAATTTTGATACTGTGCACATGTATGCTGACATCTGTTGTAGATAGGAGTGGCCTTCCCAAAATGATGGGAATCTTACTATCCTCTGGCTCCATGTCAAGAACAATGAAATCTATTGGGAACACCACTCCCCTTTCTTTGTCTATGATCACCAAAGCATCATCCACTCTTCCTCTAGGAACTTTGATAGAGAAATCCACCAATTGGAGAGTACAATGAGCTAGTTTCATCTTGCCTAACCCCAACTCCACATAGACACTATATGGAATAAAATTTACATTAGATCCCAAATCAATTAGGGATTCGTGTATGCAATGTCCCCCTATGTATCTAGGTATGAGTGGGGATCCTAGGCCTTTCCTATTTAGTGGAACTGAATTTTGGATGATAGAGATCACTTGTTCAGTCAACTTGACTCTCTTTGGTATTCTCCATGTTGACCTTCTCTTCATAGTACACAAGTTCTTGAGAATTAAACTTGGCATAGGATGGAATCTTCATGATAACATCTGTAACATCCCTAACCTGGGCTATGCTTTAACCCTAGGTGTTTTGCTTAATAAAGTTGATTAGATGCTTGCTCTTATATTTTTAAAAGTAATTAAGGGTCAAGAGGAACTTATATTTCAATTTTAGTCCTTTTTGAATAATGTTGAAATGATATTTTACTTGTTTTGGACTAAAGTGCAAATTACTCAATTAGAGGGGTTAAATTGCAAATTGTAAATGATAATATGTTCCTCATGTTTTGAAGAATCATGAGAATGAAGATGGTGTAGATGTATGGCTAGTAAAAGCCTGGGTACCAAGAAAGAGCTGATTAAACAATGGTTGTGCATTAAAACCAAGGGTTCAATATGCAAAATAGCACTTCAAAATGGTCCCCCATGTTTCTTGACATCATGTATAGCAAAGAAAATGAGGGGGGCGCCTCATTTGAATTATGTTGGAGGAGAGAGAATCTTGATATTAAATAATCAAGATTTAAGCATAAAGGGAACTTTAATCTTATTTAATACAAAAATAAATAAAATAATTACAGGGCCTTAAACCAAAATTAAAATGGTTGGATTCATATGTGTGTGGACGTCCTTGAGCTTTGCAAGGACCAAGAAATATCCTAAGGAGGTGAAAACTCCACTCACCATATTATAAGAAAAAGAATTTCCACTCAAATATGGATATTACTATTATAAGGGTTAAGGTGCTTAAATTTCTTTTTCCTTAATTCTTGGATAATGATGAAGTTTTGCAAACAAAGTAATATAGCTTCGTGTACAAGGAGCTGAGGGGGAAAGTGTGGCAATAATTTCGGAAATTAAAGGAATTAATTCTATTTTCTCTTTCCTTGGATTTCCTTATACATATCCCATTCTCCACCCATACATAGACTTTTATTTCAGATTTCTTTTCTCCTCTTGCTTTGTCCGACCTCAAGAGAGCTTAGGAGCAGGAGAAGAAAGACCACCCAACCTTTTGGTAAGTTCTTGACCTCCTTTCACCTTGATTTCATGGTGAAAACCGAAAATCAATGCTTGATTTGTTGTTTTCTCCACTCGATTTCCAACTCTAGCCAACTCTTTCATCCGAAAGCTTGCAAATAGACCTTGGGCAGTTGTCAAAGATTCATCCACCATTAGAGGCGTGGAGTTTGAAGCTTGGAATCAGATTTAAAGGCGGGTTATATAACTTGAGCCCTTCTACATTGTTATTCAATTATCAATCTTGCAATTTCGTTGATCCCTTCATTTTCTTGATTAATTACTGGTTGAAATTGGTAATTCCATGAAATCAGAAGTACTAAGAGCTACAGGGACGAAGGTAGATGATGAAGACATCATCTTGGACACATTTCCCAATAATCTTGGACACATTTCCCAAAGAAATTGCCTTCCATTCGGTTTCAACAAAGTTGCTTATTCGGTTTCAACAAAACCGTTTGAAAGCAAACAATTTCATCAAACCGTTTGAAACTAAATGGTTTCAAACCATTTGGGAGAGTTGACCAGGGTTGACCGTTTGGAAAAGTTGATTTTAATGATGATGGTTAATGACTAACCAAATTTTATTGATTAATTCCAAATGGCTCATCAGTTGACGGTTAATCAATTAGCAAACCCTAATTGGGATAAGTGCTGAAATTCAATTTGGTTAACTTAGAATTTTGGGTGATTGAGCCCAAACGGTCTCAAAACCGTTTGGGAATCACCCAAACAGTCTCAATACCATTTGGGGGTCACACAAGACCATTTGGAGATCTAGGGTTAAGTATGGTTGAGTAATTGAAGGTCTAAAGATACCAAATTCAAATGCAATTGAGTGTTGATTTGATGATCAATCCAATGATCTAAACTCTAATGGAATTTCACAAAATCCAAGGATAGGATGGGGAAAACGGTCTCAAGACCGTTTGGATGTCATCCAAACGAACTCAAGACCATTTGGGGTCAGTTCATATAAAAAATTTGATGATAATTCATTAGTTTCAATTGAATCAGTTCCACAATGTTGATCATTGATGGCTACTCGATTTCAAAGCCCTAATTGAAGGTTCTTGAGTAGAAATCCTAGATCAATTGGGTTGAAAACCCTATTTGATGGTCTAATGGATGGTTGATTCAATAGTTCAAGTGATAGAGAAATCATGGATTCAATTGATAATGGTTCATCCATTGGAATCATGAATCATGTAAGTGTTGAAAGGACTTATTGGTCCATTCGGTTTTGAGATGGTTTGGACCAAACGGTCTTAAGACCGTTTGAGCCCAAACGGTCTCAAGACCGTTTGGAGACCAAAAGTACAAACGGTTTCAACACATGTTTTGTCTAATCGGTTTCAAGAACAATTTGTTCAAATGGTTTTCTACCAATTGAATTATGAGAACCAAGATTGTTTAGGGCCTATGAAATCAGATCTTTTGAAGATCAACATGGTTGATCCATTTGGATATCTCATTTAATTGAAGGTCCAATAGGGTCAAACCAATTAGATGTCTAATGCAATGGAAGATTCAATTGGTTAATACAATTGATCATCTAATGGAATTGAAGGTTCAGTTGGTCAATCCATTTGAATACCTCATATAATTGAAGGTTCAATTGATTAAACCATATGGAGACATGATGACCTTAGATGATTGATACCCTTAGTGAGATTAATCATTGATGCATAATGATATAATAATTCAATACAACATGTTAACCCTAAATGTATGTATTTGAATGAAAAGTAGGCTCAATCTAATCAAGAATTGAGTAATGGACATCCTGAGTAGGATGAGAGAGAAAGATTCATACATGAATGATAATCATGTATCAATTAAGTTTAAAATATTCCAAATGATGTGATATACAATTAGGGTATGATCCTTGAATAAGAGATCATAACACCCTAACTGAGTTGATTAATGAACTCAAACCCTAATTTAGAGCAAGTTTGAGTGAAACCCTAAACTAGGAGGTAGAGTGATACGAATTTAGGGTGATGACAAGAGTAACACTAATTCAAGGTATCCTGATGATAAACCCTAATTAGGATGAATAGTAAACCCTAATTATGGATAATGGAATATGAAACCCTAATCAGGATGAATAGTAAACCCTAATTGTGGGTTATTGAATTTAAACCCTAATCCAGGGTGATGTGATGTGAACAGTAAAACCTAATTCTAAAATAGGGTGAAGGTATGTGAAACCCTAATTCTGGGTTATACCATATAACATGAAACTCTAACCTTGGACAATGAAATGATGAGTCATTGGTCTTGATTGAACATAGGGAATGAGTAACCCTGATTGGCAAGAAATGGGAAACTCTAACCCTGATAAGGGAATAGTGGTGTTACCCTTGAATAATGATGTTATATATTGTTTTGCATGGTGCTGATATGAAATTGATGTATCTGTTATCATTTGTACTAACCATGCAGGTATCATGAGATGATTAACATAGCCAGGTATGAGCTATGACATTTTATGTATTGAAATTGTTTATTGGGCCCTATGTGCCATGCTATACCTTGTTGCCTAGTAAGAGGTAATACGAGAAGCAATGGACCTTAAGTGCCATGAGAGATGCTTATGTAACAAGCATCATATTTACCTTGGTCAGATGACCTGAAGGTGATAGTTACCTAAAAAAGTGGTAATAATGCTCAATGATGAGCTAAGGGTTTGAATACCCAGAACCATATGATTATGGCATTGAGTTTGCGAAGGAATGATAATTCCCAGTATTGAAATGAGGGACTAAGATCCCAATGTCTTTTAAAGGCTGAGGAGTAATTGATGAAAATAGTACATGTTTCTTTGTAGCACTTGTTCTAATAAGTTACGTTTGAAAACTTGACTGATGCTAAAAGAATATGATAATGTACTTAATCAATCAAGTGATATTATATAATGTAGTTGCCCTGACCACAGATCCATCGGCGTCAAAATTAGCTGAATGGTGAAACAAGTTTTACTCGGAACGCATATTTTTTAGTATGTGGGGGTAATTGGGCAAATATATCCTTATGCCCCATAGGAATAGCTACGGGCTATGTACTATGTCTGGGATTGGTTTCGAACCATACCCCAATAAGAGTATGGCTACGGGCCATGACTCCTCAATATAATACCAGACATTGGCTATGGGCCATAACCCTGAAGAGAGTATATGGTACGGGTTGTAACTCTATAGGGAAGATGCCAATATACCCTGGCAAGATAATTGCAGTCTGACACATGATGTCTCTACTAAAGTAGTCTCGTACTGACCAAGATAGATGAGGTCATGGAAAATGGCTCTCCCATTGACCTTGTGTGGTACCGATGCTTTACGTAATCGTGGTCGGTTGGAATATGAGCGGTATATCTCATTTCCTCAGGGCATAAGCTTAAGAATGTTTGTAAAATGTAATCAGCCATGTAGCGTATTTGCATATATAAGATTGAAATATGAGAATCACTGGCTGATGTTATTCTTCTTAGCATGTTCTAGATACATAAATGTTTTATATGTTCTTCAATTCTTTATTGAATAAGAGACATGCTGCTTTAATAAGTCTTAGCTTAAATGCTTGAATAGAAATTTTGCTCTAATCTGCAAAGATATTGAACTATCTGCTGTTGAATATTTGATTCCACTGTTCAGTTTATTTGTATCAAATTAGAATAACAATGTTTTCAGCGAAGAGTTATATCTCTCGCTGGGGAAATTTTATTATTATCTCACCCCCGTGGAATCCAATATTTTTAGGTGGACGCAGATGAGGTAGTGACAGAAACCTCATAATAAGGGAAGGACAGCATCAGTAGCAACAAGGACAGTAGTAGATCCTAAGGTGGAGATACTGGTCAAGGCTTGTATATATATAAATAGAGTTCTATGTGTCGTCTCTATACTCTCAGGTCCTAGGAATCAGTAATAGTGTTTTTTTATAATCGATCTGAGATTTTTGGCATGATGCCTCGAGGATTTTATTACTTGAGCTTTTGGTAAAGCAAATGATGTATATATTCCTTGAGAAGTAATGGTACAGAGAATGTACTATGAGAACCAGGATGTGAATGTAATATGATGGCTCTTGTTGAAAGAGTTTTCCTGAGAATGGATCTCTTTGCAAAAATTTTTAATTTTTAGTGATTTTTAGTAATCCGATGTTAGTGATCGCTTCCGCATTAGTTAATCTTGTTTTTGTGAATCGTTCGCCACAATTAAGTGGTATCAAAGCTCTAGGTTTGCTGAGTCTATAGAGACATATGATTAAGGTTGTTGATTTTATTCTAATGTTTTCCAGTTTATTTGATAGTGTCTTATGCTCGTATAGGAGAAGAAGAACTTGAAGATGTCTGGATCACATGATGAACATGGTGCCAAGAGCAGCGTTGCTGCACCAGGAGGAGGTGTAAGAGACCATATGATAGGGAGGAGCCTGTACCGGAACAACCCCAGTTCAATCAAGCTAATATGGGGAACCTAGCCTTCCAAGCCATGTTTGGACAGTTTATAGCAGCCATGACTCACATGAAAGATAGGATGCCATTACCTGCACCCAGGGCACCAGTCCATGATGAAGGACAGGGAGCCGGCAAGACATTTGAACGACTTTGTCGGGTGGGAGCCATAGATTATGCCGGTACAGCTGATCGAGCTAATGCATATTTATGGCTGACTGAGCTGGAGAAAGCCTTTAGGATCCTTAATATCCCTGAGGGTGAGAAGGTGAGGCATGTTGTATACCTCCTTAAAGGGAGTGTTGGTCACTGGTGAACCATTGAGGAAGGCAAGAGGCCAGGTGCTGAGATTGGATGGGAAGAGTTTTAACGAGAATTCATCAGTAGATACTTTCCCAAGACTTTTCTGGATGAGAAAATTACTCACTTTGAATGGATTAGGTAGGGACAAATGAACATTAGCGAGTATGAGGCTAAGTTCATGAAACTTTTGTGGTTTTTTCTGCATATGGCATCTACTGATGAGGAGAGAATTCGGCATTTCGAGAAGGGGTTGAACGCTGAATTGACCACTCTGGTGTCTGCTTTAGAGAACCGGGAGAGGTTTTCCACCTTCGTAGAGTCTGTAAGATGGATAGAGAGGTATGTGATTGAAAAGAGATAGACCAGTAACAATAAAATGTATCCTCAGTTTCATGGACAAAGGTATGAAGGTTTTAAGAAACCAAGGTTTTCCGCACCGGCAGCACCACAGATGTTCAATACCCAGACACAGTGGATATCAAGTAAGGGTAGAGGGCATAGTTTTCCTCCGAGTAGAGCCCCTAGCACAACATCAACATCAGTAACTGGACCCCCTAGACCACATCAATAGAATAGAACTTGTCATTGATGTGGACTAGTAGGACATCTGGCAAGGGATTGCCCAATGGGGAATGCAATGGTGAATCAACCCCCGAGACAGAGTCAGCAGGGCTCTTAGAGAAAGCCATTTTCTAGTGGTACCTGAGGATGTGGACATGCATCCTAGGCAGGATCTTCAACATCCATTAATAGAACACAGGGCCAACAATAGGCAACAATGAGATTCTATGCAATGAATCGGCCCGAAGCAGTGGTTAATCCACGAGTTGTGACAGGTCAGATGGAACTATTTCATTCTGATATGTCTTCATCCTGTTTTATATCTGTGTTAATTGATCTGGGTGCTACGCATTCCTTTATCACTTGAGATGTGATTCATGACTGCAATATGATTGTCAGTCATAGAAAGGATAGTTTGTTGCTAGAAACACCTTTGTTGGGGTCCGTAGTGTTGCGGGAGGTGTGTTCTTCCTGCATTCTTTCTTTTTCTAATCATCGCATTCAAGTGGATCTTATACCACTTGAAATGCATGGGTTTGATATAATTCTTGGAATGGACATCCTAGAAAAGTACAAGGTTGTCTTGGATTGCAGTTCCAAGCGGGTTGTTTTCACAGATGATAGTGACACATGGATCTTTTAGGGAGACAGAAAGATTCATCCAACATGTCTAGTGTCAGCTATGGTAGCTGAGAAGTTGATGAGACAGGGATGCTTTGCATTCTTGACTCATGTGGTAGACACCACAATGGAGAGTTCTAATCCTTCTGAAGTTCCAGTTGTTAGGGAATTTGAAGATGTATTCCCTGAGGAACTTCCAGGTGTCCCACCACCCCGAGAGATTAATCTAATCCCGGGCATGCAACCAATAGCACAAACACCGTATAGAATGGCACCTGCTGAAATGGCAGAACTCAAGAAACAATTGCAGGAGTTTCTTGAGAAGGGTTTTATCCAACTGAGTACTTCACCATGGGGTGCTCTGGTCCTCTTTGTTAAGAAGAAGGATGGATCAATGCGGTTATGCATTGATTATAGACAGTTGAATAAAGTAACCATAAAGAACAAGTATCCTCTGCCAAGGATAGATGACATGTTTGATCAGTTGTGTGGTGCAACTGTCTTTTTTAAAATAGATCTGAGGTTGGGATACCATCAATTGCGCATTAAGGAGAGTGACATACCTAAGTCTTCCTTTAGGACAAGGTATGGTCACTATGAGTTCATAGTTATGTCGTTTGGACTAAGTAATGCACCATCTGCATTCATGAAACTCATGAATAGAATCTTTCGACCTTTTCTTTATCAGTGTGTAGTCGTCTTTATAGATGACATATTGATCTACAGTAGAGATGCTCAATAGCACGAGCAACACCTACGTCAAGCTTTGACTTTGCTAAGAGAGCATAAGTTGTATGCTAAGTTTAGCAAATGTGAGTTCTGGCTACCAGAAGTTTCTTTTCTTGGACACGTAATATCTGTCTCAGGTATTCGCATTGATCCTAAGAAGGTAGAATCTGTCCTACAATGGGAACAACCAAAGACACCGACAGAGATTCACAGTTTCCTAGGACTGGAAGGCTATTACAGGAGGTTCATTAAGAACTTCATCTCTATAGATTTACCCCTAACCAAGTTGACCAGGAAAGCGGTTCCTTTTATTTGGAATGACAAGTGTCAACAATCATTCCAGTTATTGAAAGAAAGGTTGACAAGTGCGCCTGTGTTGGTGTTACCTGAGTAGGGAAAGGGCTACATAGTTTTCTGTGATGCATCTAAGAACGTACTAGGGTGTGTGTTGATGCAGGATAAGCAAGTGATTTCTTTTGCTTCTTGACAGCTCAAGAAACACGAGGAGAATTATCCAACACACGATCTAGAACTAGTTGTTGTAGTCCATGCTTTGAAGATCTGGAGACATTATCTCTATGGAGAGACATTCCATATTTTCACAGACCATAAGAATTTAAAATATATCTTTTCATAACATGAGATGAACATGAGGCAACGCCACTGGATGGAGTTAATCAAGGACTACGATTGTACAATTGATTATCATCCAGGGAAAGCCAATGTGGTTGTTGATGCTTTAAGCAGAAAATCAGCAACACCAGCCTTAGATAAAGCACAGTTAAACTCATTAGTGTGCTCTAAGAGAGATATGTTTATCTCCTTAAGGCAAGATAATGTACAACTTAAGGTATCATTGTTATCTAGGTTGTTAGCTGAGATGCAAGTGAAACCTACTCTGCGACAGCAGATTAAAGAAGCACAACATGATGATGCTGTGATTCAGCAGATCAGGTCAGAGTATGGTAGTGAGAAACGAGATGATTTCCATGATTCAGATGATCAGGTAGCCTGTTATCATGGTAGGATGATAATACCCGATGTTGATAACTTAAGAAATTTAGTCCTGGAAGAAGCTCATTCTTTGATGTATGCTATGCATCCAGGAAGCACCAAGATGTATCATAACTTGAAAGATATGTATTGGTGGCCTGGTTTGAAGAAGGATGTTGTTGAGTTTGTTATGCAGTGTCCGGTGTGTCAGCAGGTTAAAGCTGAACATCAGAAGCCCGCATGAACAATGCAACCTCTACCTATAACATAGTGGAAATGGGATCATGTAACCATGGACTTTGTGGTTGGTTTACCAAGAACATCCAAAAGTTATGATTCCATTTGGGTATAGTTGATAGGTTGACTAAGACAACACATTTCATTCCTGTCAAAACAACCTACACTGCTGAGAAGCTTGCACAGATATACATAGATGACATCGTGTGTTTGCATGGGGTTCCAACCACTATTGTATCTGATAGAGGTTCTCAATTCACGAGTCATTTTTGGGAACGACTCCATAAGGATTTGGGTACGCAATTAAGGTTTAGTACAACCTTTCACCCTTAGATAGATGGATAGTCTGGACCATACATACTTTGGAGGACTTGCTTAGGGCATGTGTCCTTCCATTTGTAGGAAGTTGGGATCTACACCTGAGCTTGATAGAATTTGCTTATAATAATAGCTATCAGCACAATATTGAGATGGCACCATATGAAGCTTTTTATGGTAGACGTTGTAGATCTCCCCTATGTTGGTATGAAACTAGTGAATTCCAACTTTTGGGTCCTGAGCTGGTTCAACAAACAACTGAGAAGATTAAAGTAATACAACAACAGTTGAAAGCTGCTCAGGATAGACAAAAATCTTACGCTGATAAGCACCGTAGACCTTTAGAATTCCAAGTTGGAGACATAGTATACCTCAAGGTCTCACCTTGGAAAGGTATCCTTAGATTTGGAAAGAAGGGGAAGTTAGCTCCTAGATTTATGGGGCCTTACCCAATCATTGAAAGGATGGGAAAGGTAACCCATAAGATGGAGTTACCACCTGAGCTACATAGAATTCACCCAGTGTTCCATATCTCTATGTTGAGGAAGTTTCATCCTGACACAAAGTTAGTTCTGCAACCTATGGAGGTAGAACTAAATGATGATATATCATATGTTGAAGGACCCGTGTTAATTCTTGATAGAAGAATCAAGAAGTTGAAAAAGAAAGACATATGTCTTGTGAAAGTTCTCTGGAATCATCGTGGTGTTGAATAAGCAACGTGGGAGCTAGAAGAAGAGATGAGGATGAAGTACCCTTCTCTTTTCTCCTGATGTTTTTGTTGATGATTTCAGGGACGAAATCCTTGTAAGGGGTGGATAACTTGTAACATCCCTGACCTGGGTTATGCTTTAACCCTAGGTGTTTTGCTTAATAAAGTTGATTAGATGATTGCTCTTATCTTTTGAAAAGTAATTAAGGCTCAAGAGGAACTTATATTTCAATTTTAGTCCTTTTTGAATAATGTTGAAATTATATTTTACTTGTTTTGGACTAAAGTGCAAATTACCCAAGTTGAGGGGTTAAATTGCAAATTGTACATGATAATATGTTCCTCATGTGTTTAAGCATCATGATAATGAAGATGGTGCAGAGGTATGTCTATTAAAAGCCTGGGTACCAAGAAAGAGCTGATTAAACAATGTTTGTGCATTAAAACCTAGTTTTGCGGTAATGTGCAATTTACCCAAAACCTAGGGTTCAATATGCAAAATAGAACTTCAAAATGATCCCCCATGTTTCTTGACATCATTTAGAGCAAAGAAAATGAGGGGGGCGCCTCATTTGTATTATGTTGGAGGAGAGAGAATCTTGATATTAAAATAATCAAGATTTAAGCATAAATGGAACTTTAATCTTATTTAATACAAAAATAAATAAAATAATTAAAGGGCCTTCAAAAAAAATTAAAATGGTTGGATTCGGATGTTTGTGGATGTCCTTGAGCTTTGCAAGGACCACGAAATATCCCAAGGAGGTGAAAACTCCACTCACCTTATTATAAGAAAAAGAATTTCCACTTAAATATGGATATTACTATTATAAGGGTTAAGGTGCTTAATTTCTTTTTCCTTAATTCTTGGATAATGATGAAGTTTTTCAAGCAAAGGAAGATAGCTTCGTGGCCAAGGAGTTGAGGGGGAAAGTGTGGCAATAATTTTGGAAATTAAAGGAATTAATTCTATTTTCTCTTTCCTTGGATTTCCTTATACATATCCCATTCTCCACCCATACATGGACTTTTTTTTCGGATTTATTTTCTCCTATTGCTTTGGAAGACCTCAAGAGAGCTTAGGAGAAGGATAAGAATGACCCCAGAACCTGTTGGTAAGTTCTTGACCTCCTTTCACCTTGATTTCATGGTGAAAACCGAAAATCAATGCTTGATTTCTTGTTTTCTCCACTCGATTTCCAACTCTAGCCAACTCTTTCATCCAAAATCTTGCAAAAGGACCTTGGGAAGTTTTCAAATATTCATCCACCATTAGAGGCGTGGATTTTTAATCTTGGAATCAGATTTAAAGGCGGGTTATATAACTTGAACCCTTCTACATTGTTATTCAATTATCAATCTTGCAATTTCATTGATCCCTTCATTTTCTTGATTAATTGCTGGTTGAAATTGTTAATTCCATGAAATAAGAAGCACTAATAGCTACATGGAAGAAGGTAGATTATGATGACATAATCTTGGACACATTTCCCAAAGAAATTGCATTACATTCGGTTTCAACAAAGTTGCTCATTCGGTTTCAACAAAACCGTTTGAAAGTAAACAGTTTCATCAAACCGTTTGAAACTAAATGGTTTCAAATCGTTTGGGAGAGTTGAACAGGATTGAACGTTTGGGAAATTTGATGCTAATGATGATGTTTAATGACTCACCAAATTTGATTGATTAATTCCAAAGGGCTCATCAGTTGCAGGTTAATCAATTAGCAAACCCTAATTGGGATAAGTGCTGAAATTCAATTTGGTTAACTTAGAATTTTGGGTGATTGAGCCCAAACGGTCTCACGACTGTTTGGGAATCACCCAAACGGTCTCAAGACCGTTTGGGGGTCACCCAAGACCGTTTGGAGGTCTAGGGTTAAGTATGGTTGAGTAATTGAAGGTCTAAAGATACCAAATTGAAATGCAATTGAGTGTTGATTTGATGACCAATCCAATGATCTAAACTCTAATGGAATTTCACAAAATCCAAGGATAGGATGGGGAAAACGGTCTCAAGACCATTTGGAGGTCATCCAAACGACCTCAAGACCGTTTGGGGCCAGTTCATATAAAAAATTTGATTATAATTCATTAGTTTCAATTGAATCAGTTCCACAATGTTGATCATTGATGGCTACTCGATTTCAAAGCCCTAATTGAAGGTTATTGAGTAGAAATCCTAGATCAATTGGGTTCAAAACCCTATTTGATGGTCTAATTGAAGGTTGATTCAATAGTTCAACTGATAGAGAAATCAGGGATTCAATTGATAATGGTTCATCCATTGGAATCATGAATCGTGTAAGTGTTGAAAGGACTTATTGGTCCATTTGGTTTTGAGATGGTTTGGACCAAACAGTCTCAAACCGTTTGGAGACCCAAAGTGCAAACGGTTTCAACACATGTTTTGTCTAATCGGTTTCAAGAACAATGTGTTCAAATGGTTTTCTACCAATTGAATTATGAGAACCAAGATTGTTTAGGGCCTATGAAATCAAATCTTTTGAAGATCAACATGGTTGATCCATTTGGATATCTCATTTAATTGAAGGTCCAATAGGTTCAATCCAATTAGATGTCTAATGCAATTGAAGATTCAATTGGTTAATCCAATTGATCATCTAATGGAATTGAAGGTTCAGTTGGTCAATCCATTTGAATACCTCATATAATTGAAGGTTCAATTGATTAAACCATATGGAGACATGATGACCTTAGATGATTGATACCCTTAGTGGGATTAATCATTGATGCATAATGATATAATAATTCAATACAGCATGTTAACCCTAAATGTATGTATTTGAATGAAAAGTAGGCTCAATCTAATCAAGAATTGAGTAATGGACATCCTGAGTAGGATGAGAGAGAAAGATTCATACATGAATGATAATCATGTATCAATTAAGTTTAAAATATTCCAAATGATGTGATATAAAATTAGGGTATGATCCTTGAATAAGAGATCATAACACCCTAACTGAGTTGATTAATGAACTCAAACCCTAATTTAGAGCAATTTTGAGTGAAACCCTAAACTAGGAGGTAGAGTGATACGAATTTAGGGTGATGACAAGAGTAAAACTAATTCAAGGTATCCTGATGATAAACCCTAATTAGGATGAATAGTAAACCCTAATTATGGATAATGGAATATGAAACCCTAATCAGGACGAATAGTAAACCCTAATTGTGGGTTATTGAATTTAAATCCTAATCCAGGGTGATGTGATGTGAACAGTAAAACCTAATTCTAAAATAGGGTGAAGGTATGTGAAACCCTAATTTTGGGTTATACCATATAACATGAAACTCTAACCTTGGATAATGAAATGATAAGTCATTGGTCCTGATTAAACATAGGGAATGAGTAACCCTGATTGGCAAGAAATGGGAAACCCTAACCCTGGTAAGGGAATAGTGGTGTTACCCTTGAATAATGATGTTATATATTGTTTTGCATGGTGCTGATATGAAATTGATGTATCTGTTATCATCTGTATTTACCATGCAGTTATCATGAGATGATGAACATAGACAGGTATGAGCTATGACATTTTATGTATTGAAATTGTTTATTGGGCCTTATGGTCCATGTTATACCTTATTGCCTAGTAAGAGGTAATAAGAGAAGCAATGGACCTTAAGTGCCATGAGAGATGATTATGTAACAAGAATCATATTTACCTTGGTCAGATGACCTGAAGGTGATAGTTACCTGAAAAAGTGGTAATAATGCTCAATGATGAGATAAGGGTTTGAATACTTAGAACCATATGATTATGGCATTGAGTTTGCAAAGGATTGATAATTCCCAGTATTGAAATGAGGGACTGAGATCCTAATTTCTTTTAAAGGCTGAGGAGTAATTGATGAAAACAGTACATGTTTCTTTGTAGCACTTGTTCTAATAAGTTATGTTTGAAAACTTGACTGATGCTAAAAGAATATGATAATGTAATTAATCAATCAAGTGATATTATATAATGTAGTTGTCCTGACCACATATCCATCCGTGTCAGAATTAGCTGAATGGTGAAATGAGTTTTACTCGGAACGCATATTTTTGAATATGTGGGGGTAATTGGGAAAATATATCCTTATGCCCCATAGGAATAGCTACGGGCTATGTCCTTTGTACGAGATTGGTTTCGGACCATACCCCAATAAGAGTATGGCTACAGGACATGACTCCTCAATATAATACCAGGCATTGGCTATGGCAATAACCCTGAAGAGAGTATATGCTACGGGCTATAACTCTATAGCGAAGATGCCAATATACCCTGGAAAGCTAATTGCAGTCTGACACATGATGTCTCTTCTAAAGTAGTCTCGTACTGACCGAGATAGATGAGGTCATGGAATACGGCTCTCCCATTGACCTTGTGTGGTACCGATGCTTTACGTAATCGTGGTCGGTTGGAATATGAGCGGTATATCTCATTTCCTCAGGGCATAAGCTTAAGAATGTTTGTAAAATGTAATTAGCCATGTAGCATATTTGCATAAGATTGAAATACGAGAATCACTGGTTGATGTTATTCTTCTTAGCATGTTCTAGATACATAAATGTTTTATATTCTTCAATTCTTTATTGAATAAGAGACATGCTTCTTTAATAAGTCTTAGCTTAAATGCTTGAATAGAAATGTTGCTCTAATATGCATATATATTGAACTATCTACTGTTGAATATTTGATTCCACTATTCAGTTTATTTCTATCAAATTAGAATAACAATGTTTTCGGCGAAGAGTTATATCTCTCTCTGGGGCAATTTTATAATTGTCTCACCCCCGTGGAATCCAATATTTTTAGGTGGACGCGGATGAGGTAGAGACAAAAACCTCATAATAAGGGAAGGACAGCAGCAGCGGCAACAAGGACAGTAGTAGATCTTAAGGTGGAGATACTGGTCAAGGCTTGTATATATGTAAATAGAGTCCTATGTGTCATCTCTGTACTCTCAGGTCCTAGGAATCGGTAATAGTGTTTTTTTATAATCGATCTAAGATTTTTGGCATGATGCCTCGAGGATTTTGTTACTTGAGCTTTTGGTAAAGAAAATGATGTATATATTCCTTGAGAAGTAATGGTACAGAGAATGTACTATGAGGACCAGGATGTGAATGTAATATGATGGCTCTTGTTGAAAGAGTTTTCCTGAGAATGGATCTCTTTGCAAAAAGTTTTAATTTTTAGTGATTTTTCAGTAATCCGATGTTAGTGATCTCTTCCGCATTAGTTAATCTTGTTTTTGTGAATCGATCGCCACATCATCCAATAATGGAATGCTCACCTTCACTTGCTGAAACACATCTAGAATGTCAACATTATGCTTTTGCCTCCTTTTTACTTTCGAGGCTCATAAAATAAATGAAGGAATGTTGGTTCACTTGCTTTTGCAACACTTGAATTAACATGATTTCCTCATGGCATACTAGGACGTGGAACATTAGGGATTATATAATCTACAAAAGGAGTGTGAGGTAGAGCACATGCTATCACATTCTCAATAAGAGGTGTCATAGAATCATCTTTGCCAATCTCAATCATAGTATCACCACTTGGCTGTATTTACTTTTCTCTGTCAACCTTTCTTTGATTCATGGACTACTGAAGAGATTTCCCACTCCTTATAACTGTGACAACACTACCTTACTCATGGTGGAGAGAGGAGTATGTTGTGGTTGTGGAGGAGGTGGAGGTGGCACTTGGTATTGAAATTAGGGTGGAGAGGAGAATTGAGGTTGGAAGGTGAATTGGTGGGAAAGTTGTGGTGATGGAGGAGGATGTACGCAAGGCTTTGGATGACCTTGGAAGTGGTATATGGGTTGCACTTGTGTTGGAGGTGGACTACAAAAAAACTTGAGTGGAATCCATGGGTCCACTTGCTTCATTAAAACTCAATATGGTATTTGAAGACAATTTCCCCTCTTGGATAGAATGTATGGACGATAGCTTCTTCATTCTTTCCTCAATCCTTGTAACACTCTTTTGGATAGCATTGAAGCTTTTAAATCTAGATAGCCTCTTCATCAAACCTTGAGATATATTTTGGACTTGGTCATTCCAGGTAGCTATAGGAGTGAGATGTCTTCATTTCTTCACCAAAGCACTCAACAAGATTGACCAAGTTACAAGGAACACTTCCCACTTGGTTCTTCATAAAGCTCATCATGTCAAGAATCTTCATCACTTGTGGACTTGAATCACTGGAAGCTGAAGGCGACACACCAAAAGGTCTATCACCATCATTAGTCATGCTAGACACTTAGATCCTTGAGTTTTTCGCAATTTCTCAAACAAGGGCCATGTTTCCTCAGGAGGCTTAGCCATAAAAGCTCCTCCACAAGAAGAATCCAATATATCTTGACTCATGGGAGAGAGACCAGAGTAGAAGGATTGAACTAACTGCCAAAAATGAATTTCATGGCGTGGATACACTCTCAACATCTTTTGAAATCTCTCCCAAGAATCATGGGATTGCTCACTGCCCATTTGACTGAAACTCACTATGGAACACCACATTTGTGCCAACCTTGCAATGGAATATAATTTCCTTAAGAAGGCATTCTTCATCTCTTCCCAACTCATGATGTTGCTTCTCGAATCATTCTAATCTTTGTCTTTGTCTTTGAGGGAGAATGTATACAAGGTCAACTTGAATTGTGTCATCACTAGTCATCGACATCCTAAAGGTTTAACATACTTCAAGAAATGAGTCAAAGCTTGTAGAGGTTCCCACTCTCTAAGCCATAGAAGGTGGGAAACAGACCAAGAAGACATGGAGAGATAGAGAATTGCTTCCCTGGAATTTGATCAACTTTTATTTCAATTGGCGAACTTTAGTTAATTGGCATGAAGTACTCATGAAGTGGCTCATGAGGTGCATTTTGGCCTTCCATCTTGTCTTCCAATAGTGGCTTGTAAAATGCACAAGGCACAACCAAACAAAATAAAGCAAGTTAGAAAACCAATATGCACAAAGAATGCAAAGAATAAAAAATAAAGAATAAAAATGATGAGGGAAGTAGGAAAAGACCAAAGAAAAACTAAGTAGCTAGGTCGAGCACCTTTCTTCCCGGAAACGATGCCAAAAAGTTTGGTGCATTTTTTTACCTAGGGCCATATACTAATCAACTGAGTGATGACTAGATGCAACCTTAGGATGAGGTTTTCAAACACACTTGGGATCTTTTGAATTTATAAACCCCTAATAGGCTCACTCACATACACTAACATGCTTACCCATAAGAGCATGTGGTCATGTCATTGTATAGGAGGGCAGCAAGTTTGGGGTCAAACCCAAGAAAGAAAATGGGGCACTCGAGATGAGTTAGTTTTGGCTAGGTTCCTACTATGGAGTTTAGGGTTGAAGGGTTTAATGGTTGATTTGATGATTGAACTAATGGTGAACAAGCAAGAAAAAGGAGAATAAACAAGAATCAAAACCTAAATTACCCTAGACAATAATTTTTAATGAGCAAGGAAAGACAAGATAAGCGATAAAAGGCAAGAAAAGAGAAAACTACACTAAGGAAATAAAGAAGAGGCCTACACTACACTAAGCGATAAAACTAAGCAAAAGAGAAACTAAAGACCTAAACTATCAAGAACTAGGTAAGAACAAGGCAAGAATATAACTAGGAAAATAAAAAGTTAACTAAGCTAACACTATCTAAGGAAGAAGAAAATTAGGGTTTGAATGTAATAAAGGGTAGTGTGGGATGTTTGGGGGATGCACTTATCAATTAGGTTGGGGGTGTTGACATGTGAATAGTATATTTCATTTAGATTACCAAATCAAACAACAAGATAGAGGCTAATGAATGGCCCTAAACTACTAATTGGCCATGGATAGGATAGGTTGTGTATAGGGGAACTAGTCCCTAACACCTCCTACATACCCTTACAAGGATCAATTGGGTTAGTGTTTAGTTGGAATTCAATTAAGGTCTAGTCAAGTCTAGGTTTATAGGATAAGAACTCCTATGGTAATTAGGGGCCAAGGGTAGTAATTTAAGGTGAAAGTAAGGTTTTAGACCTCACATCACCCACATTCTAGCCTTGAGGAGGCTCCAATCTAATTAAACTAAATACTCCTATACTAGCTACTTATTTCTCTCACCTATTCCTAGAGAAATTGATTAACATGTAGGAAGATGAATAGCTTACTAGGGATCCATTAATTGGACTTAGGTGCAATTAACAATAACAAGAACATATAAGCAATTTTCCTAGAATCTAGGTGATTTCAAGCACAAACCATAAAGAAATTCATGATGAATGAGATGAAAATTTAATATAATCATTAGCAAATGAAATTTTAATGTTTACACATCACTTTCTTCCAACATGGTATCAAAGTAACATTTTTGGCCCCAAACATCCCACATGTGGGGCCTAGCTACTCATAGAACATGAAAATACAAAAAGAAAGGAAGAAGAATGAGTACAGGAGTGAAAAGACATGATGTGCTTAATGAATACTCCTCCTCCACCTCCTAGCAACTGCAGCTCAAGAGACTCCCTCTAAGGTGAGTGGATGGCATGGATGTTTGCTGAAATGTGGTCAAAACCCCTAAAATAGGTATTCTTGAGGTGGAAGATGGTGAAATGGAGGTGGAATGGAATAGGAATGAGTGGGGGAAAATGGGGGACATGAGAGTGGTTTACTAGAGGCTAACCTCAAGCTAGAGTCACCACCCAAGTATATATAGGTGGTGGGGAAGCACTAGGTTAAGTGGGGGTAAAATGGGGAGGTTAGTGCAAAAGTTGTGCTAGGTTTTTATGAAGCACGATCGTGTTGAGAAGCACAACTATAGTGGGGTGTGAGTGGAATGGCCGTGGTGAAGGGAATTACCGAGGTGAAAAATGGAAAAAATTACAGTGAGTTTGGGAATTTTGAACTGCTGGTGGCACGACCCTAATGGTCACCACAACCGTGGTGAGGCATTGGTAGCACGAGCTTGCAACACTACATGACCATGATGTTGAGTTAAATTCTTCAAACTTTGACTCTATGGCTTTGAGTGAACCTACACGGCCATTCTATGGTACCATGGCCGTGATGGTCTCTATATCAATACTTGGCTCTTGTACTTGGGTCATCCTAGGGCATATTTTCTTCAATTGATCTATGGCCACTAGGGATAGGTTGAGGGATCCTTAGACTTCACTTTGGGCCTCTCTAAGGATAGAGAAACCCTAGGATCATTCTTTTTCTCTCTCTTCCATCCAATAGTGGTCCAATACCAAAGAAACATGCACATAATGCCCATAAGTGCATTTTACACAAATATTGATATTCAGGGGAATAACATCTAATTTAGCAGGTATAAATGTGATTAAAGTGCAATAAGACACAAGATGAAGTCCTAAAATAGGGCTGCATCAACAAAAAAACACTTTGTTGTCAAATAGGGAATAAAAGTAATATCCTTTAGTTTCCTTAGGATATCCAACAACATAACATTTATCTGATTTTGGTCCAAGCTTTTTGGGAAACTAAATTCTCAAATAAGCTTCACAACCTGAAATTGTCATAAAAGACACATTGGGATGCTTCCCATACCATATATCATATGATGTCTTTTGAACTGATTTAGAAACTCAATTTAGTGTAAACACGACTGTTTGTATAACATATCCACAAAAGGTAGTCGGAAGTTCAATTAAACTCATCATTGATTGCACCATATCTAGCAAAATGTGATTCCTTCTTTTTGGTACACAATTATACTATGGTTTTCCAGAGCTCATAGAAGGCCCTCAAACTGTTGGCCTAAGTATTTTCCACCAGAATAAAGTGTCTTAATACTTTTGACAAGTTGGGTTTGTACTTCATTCATGAATTCCTTGAACTTTTCAAGTGTGTCTGATTTAAGTTTCATCAGGTAAACATAATCATACCTACTGAAGTCATCAATAAAGGTAATGAAGTACTAATAACCACCTCTAGCATTTGTTCTGAAAGGGACACATACATCAATATGTATGAGTCTTGATAGATCACCATCACTCTCATTGTTTCCAGTGAAGGGATTCTTAGTCATCTTGCCCAACAAACTAGACTTACATGTCTCTGTTGATTTGACATCTAAAGAGTCCAAATAACCATCTTTATGGAGTCTACATCTGCAGTTCTCATTTATGTGCACTAGACGACAATGAAAAAGATATCTTTTGTTTGAGTTATCGAGTTTTAGTCTTTTAGTATTTACATTATAAGCATCTATTTAGATCCAGCAAATAAAGACCACAAGACATTGGGGAACTGCCAAAAAAAATCAAATCTTTTAAAATAGAACATCGACCGTTCTTTATATGAAATTCATATCCATCCTTTTCATGATGTTTATATTTATGGCAGGTACATAATACCAGTCCATTAACTCTATTACAAGCCTTGTGGGCAGAGATTGTTTATAGGCTCCAAATGTAGTGGAAGCAACTCTTGCTCCATTTGTGATTCATAACTCAAGCTCGCCCTTTCTCAAAGGCCTACTTATTTTTAGATCCTGCAATTTGAGCATATGTGATACACACATCTAATATCTAGTACCCAACATGAAGTAGTACATAAGTTTATATCAATAACACATGTACATGAAGTGGAGATCACTATCCCCATCTTGTTTTTCCTAAATGCCTTCAAGTACAAAGGATAGACTCCTCTTGTACTTTTCTTTCTCCTTGTCTTGAGTGCTAAAGATATGGATTTACACTCAGTCTTAGAACTCTTCATGGCCATCCTTTCATCCTTGGACTTGTCTCCACTGATCACCATCATGGATTTGTCCTTCTTCATTCTTGCTTCAACATTAATTAGCATGCCAAGAAAATTTGATAATGGTCTGGCCATGTCATTCAAGTGATAACAATCAATAAAATGTCTATATGGTTTAGGTAATGATTTTTAGGATCATATCCCTGGACACTCTTAGCTCAAAGAAAATCCAAGTTCTTCTAGATGTTCCACATGTCTAATCATATTGATCACATGGGTTTCTACTAGATTTCTCTAGGTCATCTTACACTCAAAGAGCGCTTTTGAGACATGGTACCTTTATTGATTAATATGATTGTGATTCAAGATCTTAGAATGTGTTACTATCTCAAGTATCCCCATTTTTTCATACTTCTCATGCAACTCATAGTTCACACATCTTAGCGTAAGGTGCTTTATGTCTAAATCATCATTGGAATGCTTCCAGTAAGCATCCACTTTATCTCTAAGTGCATCAGGAGCAAGTATTTCTAGCATTGGTTTATCAAGGACATAGAGCTTATGCTCATCATTGAGAACCCTTATCAAAGTCCAAAACCAGTTGTGGAGATTTATCTTGTTAAAATTTTCCTTCCTAAGGACCAATCACAACAATGAATTGATTGCCATTAGATACTACAAGAGAAATTTTGCATTTGTCAAAACACTTTTGCTTTGATTTTATGATATTTAATTAGTCCTTTAATTAATTATCACTCCCAATATTTTATTCAAGTTGATAGCCCTCTCATATCAATTTGGAAGATTGTAGCGCACAACATTGTAGTGAGCAAAGATCCAAAACAATTGAATTATTACCCAGCCAATGCCAACATTCATAACCGATCATTAAGGTAGGCAACATTTGCCAATTGCATCTTTATGCGATTCTTGGATAGATGATATGCACAACTCTTTTCCATAAACATCTACATGCTTCTAGGTGTTTAATCTCATTAAGGACACCTAGTTAAGCCTGACCCAAAAGTCAACCATGATAGTAATGCACCCCACCTGGTAGGTAGACATTACCACCATCACACTTCCACAATATGGACATCGCACCATGCTTGGCATGCCCACACTTAATCGATGAAGCTTTTCATGTGTGTTGGTAATGAAAAACATCTTAGACTTAATATGTTATTGAGGGAGTTGTATTTATAAATACACATCTATATACACTCACCACACATATATATAGTATGCATCATCTACATGCTATATCCCACAAACGTAAACATGCAAAAAACATAAGTGATGGTTATGGCCATTATATTGTAATTCCTCAGCACCACAAGGAATTACCACCACCTAAGGTGTATATCACACACAAAAACCTATTGTTGATGAAGATGTATGGTTGAAATAATCTAGGTTGATCAGTTCAACCCTTGAATCGATCGACTCGCCTCTTGGCCTATCGGTTGGTCGTCTGTAGGTGGTCAGGTCTCTGGTCCACCATCTTTGGGGTCCTCAAATTGATTAGTTAAGGCCTCCAGCCAATCGGCTCAACTCCACCTATTGTTTGTCTTCCTCATCCCTCCAGTTGGTCGGCTCGTCTTGTGAAACGGGCGGCTCATCTGACACTTAACATCTTCTTCTTCATCATAACAAGAAAATAAACTATGCTTATGTTATTACATATTACATGATAAAATAGAAACCTCGAGTTACATTCGAGGGAGCATAGGTAGGAGAGAATAATACTTTTATAATTGGAATAGAAGATGAGACTTGATATCCAAACTAAGATATAAATAGGAATAACCAACCAGAAAAACATGCAAAGGAAAAAGAAATTTAGTGTGATTGGCCATAACCATGATTCACATCCACCATCAAAACTAGCTTTTAGGGTGATACATGTAAATTTCATATATATCACATAATATATATATATACACACATATATACTCTCTCTATATATATAAATATATTAGTTTGGGATTGTATTTGGTATTCAATTGGATATGCACATTAATCAATTTAGGTACTCACATTGTTATGCAATCATTGAAAGATAAACACCAAAATCTGATCAAATTGATTTAATCTCAAAATAAAGTAAATTGATGTGGCTATGAAACCACTACAGGGAAATATGGCGACAGAGTAGGAAGCAATTTTTTTTTTACTTCCATATTCTCCTATAAACAATGGCTCACATCAATAACTACGTAATGGGAAGGATGGTTTTGAGGATATACCTGGTCTTATAGCAAGTCCAATGACAATCTCCTCATTATAGTATGTGCCCATTTTCAAAGTCACACTCGAACAACGTGTTTAACAACTACTGGTTGATGACCATGACAACAACTTGACGTTGTCCTCCTAGTGTGAAAAGCTCCTTGCCTCTAGAGTAGTCTACATAGACCACATGGAACTCTTGTCATTCTAGATGAACAGATAGGAAGGATTTGTCCCTTCTTGTTGGTGTACTAGCACCAGCTTACTCTCGCATAATTGTTCTTCCTTTCTATCCCTTTCTTTATCGAGTAGGAATTTCTTGATTTCTCTCAGTTACCACAATCATAGAAGACAACAATTTTCAGAGCAATTGATGTTGTCTCTAGGAAGTCCTCAGTACCCCTCTGTTTATTAGAGGGTCAATATTCCCAATCTGTGTGGAAGTGGAAGGGGCCAAAATTTCATGAATTTTCACACCATGTGACTAGTGAAATGATCAGTTCACAGGTGAACTGAACAGTTAGCATGTGAGATGATCGGTTCACCTAGTGAACCAGTCGTTTCGTCATGTTTTCCAATCACAATTGTATTATAAGTTAATATCTAATTTATGCATAGCATGGCATTAGCACAAATCCTTGATGCAATCAAATTTATTTGTGAATCGAGTGGCTCATTACATGAACCAGTCAGTTGGCCAAACTTGATTCGAATGATTCACCCAGTGAACTAGTTGGTTCATGCCATAGTTCAGTTGATGTTCAACCAATGCAATCTCTAATAAACCTGACAATCCAACCGGTTGGTTCAACACTTGAATTGGTCGGTTCAGAATCCAATCAATCTATTGTTGTTTAAATTGAGTACCTAAATATTTTTAATGTTTAAGTTAAACATCATTCATGAATAAAATCCTATTCCAAATGTATCCTATGTGTTTGACCCTATAGGTTTCAAGTTACGCTGGCAGTGAATGTCCATAACCAATTTATGACATCACAAGCAAAGAGCGGTATCTAGCAACACATCATTGCTACCCAAGTAATTGAAAAGTTGGAGAAAAAATTAAACCTACAATTTGTGTTTGAGGTTACAATGTTTGTATAGTTCCTTTGTCATTGATATCCAGATTGAACTCGAGGCATGGAATCATCGTCCTCTTCAATGTCTATCCACGTTCCTTGAACTAGAGCAGACTATCTGAGATATATTTAAGTTCAATATCACATATTGACTCACACGAGCATGAACATGCATTTATCAACCTCACTTATCAAGTGGTCAAGATATCATACTCCTATAGGAGGGACAAATCCCATCTACATCATTCACAGTCATCCCCATGTTTCGTAGTGCATTTGATCACCACCTTTATGGAAACCCTTATTCAAGATCATGGTGTACATTGTCAAAGTACACCGAAGGACATGTGATGAGTGTAGTGATTTTAGGTCTAAGAATCACAATAACCACCAACACTATAAGAGATGATTTTGACTACCAATTATGGTTTCCATGCATCATTTTTATGGCGAGTCTCTATAATACACTATTCTTAACAAGTACCAATGTGTTTGGTTTGATATTACATATCACAACGGATGAGATTATGTCATCAACCAACACACTCTAGTCTTATGTGTCATTATTGTCTATTAGCCTTATACAATAACATCCGACTAAGGACATAACAAGAATGTATATATACTCTCATTATTGGCTGGACGTGTATGTCTGGCAAAATCTACGCTCACTGCTATTCCTAGTTATGTGATGCAAACGGCTGTTATTCCTCTTAAAGTCTGTGATCGCATTGATAGTTCGATCCGTAATTTTATTTGGGGTGGAAATCATAAGAGCCATCCGCTTGCGATGGTTGCCTGGAACAAGCTCACCTGCAGCAAAGAGCATGGAGGTATTGGGATCCGAAGTATGCGAGAGCTGAACGCCGCCTACATTGCCAATCATGCTTGGGACATAGCTACTAAAAGGAACGCTAGCTGGAGCTCTAGTATGGCACGTAAGTACAGCAACTATACTGAAGGGAAAGGGCTTAATCTATCCAGGCTTGGACGCGCTTCCCTGCAATGTAAGGATTTCATCTCAAACAACTCGACTTGGATACCGGTTACTGGTCAGAATATAAATGTCTGGTATGACAAATGGACTGCCCTCGATAACAGGCTGTTTCATTATAGTCGGCAACCCATTCCGGAGGAACTGAAGGATTTGAAAGTAGAAAGCTTGATTAATCTAAACAACGAATGGGACACTGACTTTCTGTCTGCTTGGTTACCAAAGGATATTGTTGCCCAGGTCACGAAAACCAGTGTTCCTCGACAGAGGGAGGAGGAGGATGTTCTAGCTTGGGATCATTCTGACACTGGACAATTCACGATTAAGAGTGCCTACCAGCTCCTTCGACAGAACAAGGATGTTAGGGTCCATGGAAGGTGGAGGATCATCTGGGACGCTAAGGTGGCGAGCAAAATCAAATTTTTCTTCTGGTTAGTTGGTCACAAGGCTATCCTCACTAACAAGAAGAGGATGGATCGGGGGTGGACAACCAGCGCTTCATGTCCGATCTGTGGCAACCAAGAGGAATCCATCCTACATGCGCTGAGGGACTGCCCCAAAGCTCAAACTACTTGGAAGACCATTCTGGGTAATAGGATTTGGAACAACTTCTTCTCGATAACGGACGTCTGGGATTGGTTGGAGCAGTGCATCAACACTGATGACAGCAGAAGTACGACCTTCATGGTGGGTTGCTGGCAAATTTGGAAGGGCAGGAATACACAAGTTTTTGAAGGGACAACTCTATCTAGCAACTACATTGTCCATCTTATAAGAAAAGACTGTAATCTTACGGAACAAGCTTTCACTTGTAAGGGAGGCGATAAAGATAGGCCTACACCGGAGGGGGGAGGATGGACACCCCCGAGGCTCAACTGCTGGAAGATTAATACTGATGCTACCTTCAAAAGCAAGGAGAAGCTCTCGACTATTGCTTTTGTTTGCAGGGATTGGACAGGAGGATGGATAGGGGGTTGGAGTAGGAAGATCTCTGCTAATAATGCCTTAGAAGCCGAGGTTAGGGCTGTTCACTGGGCAATGGAGGTTAGCAGGTCGTTTACTAGCACCCAAATCTGTTTTGAGACTGATTCACAGAAGACCATTAATGCTGTTGAAGGAGATATGCTTCTGTGCCCGAAGCTAATGCCATGGATAGCAGATATCAGGAGGGGTTGGAATAATAATTGGAAGCTCAGTCATACTCCACGAGAAAACAACAAGGTTGCTGATGGCCTTGCTAAACATCACCTAAAATCCAAGGAGGTCTCCTTAGTTTATAGGGTACCTCCTAATAGTCTTCTTCAATTACTTGAGTCCGAGTCATGTAATGGTAGTAGTACTACCAAGTTTATTGCTACTGATAGAAATGTAAATTCTTTTGAACCCAAAGATTTTGCTTGCAAGAGAGGGGCGAGATGAATAAAAACCCTCTGACTTCCCTAAAAAAAAAAAAAAGAATGTATATATACTCTTAACATCCATATGATCCATTATTCAGTTCATCAACCCAAACACATATGTCATTTAGTAATATCATTCTTTAGACATTTATTATGTTAAATCATTATATTATAATTAATAAAACAAAATAAATAGGAAGATTGCCTTTATTATTAATCTCATCATTTACAAGATATGCCATTACAATCACCAAATGGTTGACTCTCTGGGAATACATACCAACAATTATGCCCTATCAATTGTCTTTTTCTTTCTTTCTTATGTAACATGGTTTATGGGTTTTCAAACCTAATATTAGCAACATAAAATACTTTTTTTGTATGAAGTAATGTTTACATGATGGTGAGGCTCACTTATTATAGTGAAAATGTCATGTAACAGCGAAACCTAATATTGGCAACATAAAATAATTTATTTGGATGGAGCAATGTTTACATGATTGTGAGGTTCACTACTTAAAGTGAAAATGAGCATGTAACAATCTATCCTCATGAGTGATGTCAATCCACCCATAACCATGAGGTTAGCATTAGAACTTCTCAACAAACTCCAAAATAATAGTCCTCGTTTCATTTGTTATACTTGAACAAAAGATGCAAATCACTCTCACAATGCCTAAATCCTTACCATTTTCTGTAGGTTCGTCAAACTAGTTATTTCTCTACCTCCCTTGTGAAAAAGTACATCGATGATGGCAACAATTTCATAACCTAATTGTAACATCCTTGACCTGGGTTATGCTTTAACCCTAGGTGTTTTGTTTAAGAAAGATAATTATATGCTTTATATTATCTTTTGAAAAGTAATTAAGGCTCAAGAGGAACTTATATTTCAATTCTAGTCCATTTTGAATAATGTTGAAAATAATGTTTTGCTTGTGTTGGACTAAAGTGCAAATTACCCAAGTTGAGGGGTTGAATTGCAAATGTTACATGATAAGATGTTCCTCATGTGTTGAAGCATCATTAGAATGAAGATTATGTAGAGGAATGGCTTGTGAAGGCCTGGGTACCAAGAAAGAGTTGATTAAACAATGGTTGTGCATTAAAACCTAGTTTTGGTGTAATGTACAATTTACCCAAAAGCTAGGGTTCAATATGCAAATTTCCACTTCAATAAGGTCCCTAATAATTCTTGGAATATTGTAGAGGCAAGAAAATGATAGGGGAATCTCATTTGTACCTCTTTGAAGGAGAGAGAATCTTGATATTAAAATAATCAAGATTTAAGCATAATTCAAACCTTAATTCAATTTAATGCAAAAATAAATAAAATAATTGAAGGGCCTTCAACCAAAACCGAGATGGTTGGATTTGATCAAGTGTGAACGTCCTTGTTCCTTGCAAAGGCAAAGGAAATATCTACGTGAGTGGAGAACCCACTCACATCAAGAAAAGAAAAAGAAATATCCACTAACTTATGGATATTACTATTATATGATTAAGGTGCTTAATTTCTTTTCCCTTAATTCATGGATAATGAAGAGGATTTCGGAGATGAGAAAGATATCTTTGCATGAAAGGAATTGAGAGGGAGTAGTAATTTTGGAATTAAAGGATTTTTAAGGCATTTTCTCTCTCATTGATTTTCTTATAAAAACACCTTTTTCAACTCAAACCAAAGGCTTTTTCGAATCCACTTCTTCTCTTTGCTTGCAAAACGACCAAGGGAGCTTTGGAGGATCAGGAGGACTACCCCCAACCTGTTGGTAAGCTTCTTGACCTTCATTTACCTTGATTTCATGGTGGAAATCACAAATCAATACATGATTTCTTCTTATCTCGATCCCATCTTCAATTCTAATCATTCCTTTTCACTCAAAAGCTTGAGGAACGAACCTTGTGGTTTGAGAAATCTTCTTCCACCATTTTTGACGTGAAGCTCCAAGCCTTGAAGCTCAATTGGAGGCGGGTTATATAACTTGAACCCCTATTCATTGTTATTGAATTCAATTTCTCAATCAATTATGTTCAATTTCTCTTCTTACAATTCCTTTGATTTGTTGATGCAACTACCATGATAATGGCAGTAGTTTTCGATGGAATAAGGCTTGATGATGATGACATCATCTTAGGCACACATTCCAACAAGTTTCTATTGCAAACGGTTTCACCAAACCATTTGGAGACCAAACAGTTTGCAAACCGTTTGGAGTTTTGAATCCCAAACCATTTGGATGGGTTGACCATTTGAGGTCAGGACTCTAGTACATGTTGGATGATGATATAATGTATCCAATTGATTGATTCAATATATCGACAATCCTCCAATTAGAAACCCTAATCGGGTTAAGTGCTGAAATTTTAATTAGTTGATTTAAAACTTTGGGTTGATTAACCCAAACGGTCTCAAGATCGTTTGGAGATCACCCAAATGGTCTCAAGACCGTTTGTAGGTCAACCAAGACCGTTTGGAGGTTATCCAAATGATCTCAAGACCATTTGGAGGTCATCCTATCGACATCAAGACCGTTTGAGGTCATGTCATATTATAATTTGATGATGATTCATTGATTTCAATTGAATTAGTTCCACAATGTTAACCATTGAAGGTTACTCGATTTCAAAACCCTGATTGATGGTTCCTTGAGTATAAATCCTAATTCAATTGGGTTCAAAACCCTAATTGATGGTCCAAGTGAAGGATGATTCAATAGTTCAACTGATGAATGAATCAAGGATTCAATTGATAGACGGTTCATTAATGGAAACATTGAATTGATTAAGTGTTGAAAGACCTTTTTGGTCCATTCAGTTTTGAGAAGGTTTGGACCAAACGGTCTTAAGATCATATGGGTCCAAATGGTCTCAACACCGTTTGGTCCAAACCTTCTCAAAACCGAATGGCTCTTTCAACACTTAATCAATTCAAGGTTTCCATCAATGAACCACCTATCAATTGAATCCTTGATTCATTCAATAAACGGTCTCAAGACAATTTCGGTCCAAATGGTCTCAAACCGTTTGGAGACCAAGCCTATTCGGTTTCAACACATTTCTTGCTTAAACAGTTTCAAGGGAAATTTGCCCAAACAGTTCAAACCGTTTGAATTATGAGAGACCAAGACCGTTTAGGGTCTATGTAATCAAAAACATTTGAGGTTCAACATGGCTAATCCATTTGGATATCTAAGGTAATTGAAGACTCAATTGGTTAATCCACTTGGACACCCAATGTAATTGAAGATTCAATTGGTCAATTCATTTGGATACCTCATATCAAATCTTTTGGACACCCAATGTATTTAGATGGTTGATACCCTTAGTGGGATTAATCAATGATGCATAATGATGCAATAATTCAATACATCATATTAACCATAAATGCATGTATTTGAATAAAGAGTAGGCTCAATCTAGTAAAGAATTGAGTAGAGGACATCCTAATTAGGATGAGAGAGAGATTCATACATGTAAGATAATCATGTGGCAATCAAGTCTAACACCTTCAAAATAAGTATAGTATACAATTAGGGTATGATCCTTGACAAAGAGATCATAAAACTCTAATTGAGTTTATTGATGAACTTAAATCCTAATCTAGGGTAATAGTGAAACCCTTATTCAGAGTGATGACATGAGTAATTCTAAATAAGGGTTATGAAAAGTAAAACCCTAATTGCGATGAATAGTAAACCCTAATTGTGGATATTGAATGTAAACCCTAATCTAGGATGATTTTATGGGGAACCTTAATTTAGGGTGATATCATGTAAAACCCTGATATATTAATGTGGTGTGGAACTCAAACCAGTGTGATGCTTTGAAATGCTATATGAAACCCTAATCTTGGGGAAATATGGTGATAAACCATAACCCTGATCTGGGTAATGGGATGAGTATTCCCAATTGAACTAAAATGGGAAAAACTAACCCTGGTAAGGGAATAGTAGTGTTACCCTTGAGTGGCATGAAACTGAAATATGATTGATGTATCTGTTATCATGTGTGCTAATCATGCATGTATCATAAGATAATGAACATAGCTAGGTATGAGCTATGATGTTTTATTCATTGAATTTGTTTATTGGGCCTTGTGTGCCATAATATGCCTTGTTGCTTAGTAAGAGGTAACAATAGAGTTAATGAGCCTCAAGTTCCATAAGAGATGCTTGTGTAACAAGTTTCATGTTTATCTTGGTCAAATGACCTGAAGGTGATAGTTACCTGAAAAAGGGGTAACAATGCTTAGTGATGAGCTGAGGGTTTGAATACCCAAATCCTTATGATTATGATAATGAGATTGTAGAGGAATGAGAATTTCCCAGTATTGAAATGAGGGACTGAGATCCCAATGTTTTATAAAGACTGAGAAGTAACTGATCAAAATAGTACATGTTTCTTTGTAGCATTTTATCCTAATAAGTTATGTTTGAAAACTTGACTGGTGCTAAAAGAATATGATAATGTACTTATTTAACCAAGAGAAATCTTTCATGAAGTGCTCTGACCATAGATCCATAATCATCAGTAGATGGTGATGGTGAAATAGGTTTTCCTATGGGATCTCCTGGAGTTCGCATATTTTTGAATATGTGGGGGTCAATGGGTGAAAATATCCGTACGTCCTAATGGGGGAATTAAAGGAAGGTAAACATTAAACCTCTCAATCCTTCATTATATGGGTCGGGATGGATGTATCACTAATATCCCGATGATGTTAATGTCGAATCGATGGAGGTAAACATGAAATCTCTCAAATGTGAAGAGAGTACAGTCGCCACTGTAACTCTATAGCGAAGATGCCACTATACCATTGTAAGTTATGTAGTAGAGACACAAGATGTCCTACATGTGATCTCGCACTGACCGAGATGTGGGAAGTCATGGAAGCCGACCTACAGTTATAGCTATTTTGAATAAGAGACATGCTGCCCTATCAAGTTATAACTGAAATACATGAATAGGAATGTTTCTCTAATCTGCATAGATATTAATTTATCTATTGTTGAGTTTATGATTCCACTGTTCAGTTTATTTCTATTAAACTACAATAATAATGTTTTCGGCGGACATGCATACCAACAACACAATATCATAGTAGGGTCAAGAGATTAAGCGTACCTTATGAGTAGAGTAGTATTTATGATCCATGACTAGATTCTAGAGTAGGTCCAATCCATTGGGGATCTTGATGTATATCGACGATGGCTCCGAATCATCCATCTTTGATTCGACGGTCGAGCCTCACGCAAGTGGGCTCCAGGCACTCAATCGCCTCCACCAAACGCTCGTGCTCTCTCATTGACATCAGGCACTACTGGCGACAACTAGCTTGCAGCCTATGATGATGCCCTATTGTGGAAGGACGCTACCCACCACTATCCACTAGCCCAATCCACCATGATGCAACTGGGCAATGGTGGCTCACATGGAATCAATCTGAACCGTTGTGGCGTGTTGTACCCTGGATCATAGCTCATTGGTTGGTTGTGCCCACGATGCTGCTGGAGAGAAATGAGTTTGGGTCTTGCCACAACCGACCAATGGAGGCTCGTGCGAGCATCGATCTTGAGCTATCTATGCACCATGCAAAGGATCCATTTGATCCCGCTAAGATGTTGTGGATGCAACACCGCCCCTAGATAGGGTTGTAGGAGGTAGGGTCAGGAGATGGAGGTCAAGCTCAAAGCTGACATCCATGGTGGTTGGAAGAAAAAGGAGAAAATGTACCTGATCCAGAAGGGGTGAACAAGAAGAAGAACATAGGAGAATTGATGTGGGACAAGAAATGAAGGAATATAGGATATCAATTGGTCATAAAAGGGGCTAGAGGAGCTCAGATTGGCCAAGAAAAAGGGGGTTATCTCTCACTGGGGAAATTAACAAATTGTCTCACCCCCGTGGGATCCAACGTTTTTAGGTAGACGCAAACAAAGAGGCAGAAACTCTGTAGCAGGGGAAGAGAAGAAGCAGCCACAACAGGGACAACAGTGATATCCCAAGTGGGGATATTGGCTGTCAATATTTGTTTATAAAGTCCTATGTGTCATCTCTGTACTCTCAGGTCCTAGGAGTCAGTAGTTAGTGTTTTATAATCGATCTGAGATTTTGGTTTGAATGCCTCGAGGATTTTGTTGCTTATGCTTTTTAGCTGAGCAATGATGTATATATATTCCTTGAGAAGAGATGGTACACGGGATGTACAATGTGGACCAGTATGTATTTATAATACTGTGGTTCTTGTTTAAAGAGTTTTCCTGAGAATGGATCTCTTTGCAAATGGTTTTAATTTTTAGTGATTTTCAGTAATCCACTGCTAATGATAGCTTTTGCTTAGTTAAATACATTTTATTCGAACGACACATCACAATTTATTGGTATCAGAGCTCTAGGTTCGTTGAGTCTATAGAGACATAGGATTAAGGTTGTTGAGTCTGTTCTAGTGTCTTCTAGTTTATCTGATAGTGTCTTCTACTCATATAGGAGAAGAAGAACTTGAAGATGTCTAGATCACATGATGAACATTCTACTGAGAGCAGTGTTGCTACACCAGGAGGAGGTGTAAGGGATCAAGATAGGGAGGATCTGGTACCTGAGATTCCTCATCTTGATCAAGCTGCATTAGAGAACCCATCTTTCCATACCCTATTCGGCCAGTTTATGGTGGCCATGACACATATGGAAGACAGAATTCCACCACCTACACTGAGGGAACCAACCCATAATGAAGGACATGGAGCTGGAAAGACCTTTGAACGGCTTCGCCGGGTGGGAGCCACAAACTATGCTGGTATAGCTGACCCAGTTGATGCAGATTTGTCGTTGACGGAGCTGAAGAAAGCTTTTAGAATCCTTAACATCCCTGAAGTAGAGAAAGTGAGGCATGTTGTATACCTTCTGAAGGGGAGTGCTGGTCATTGGTGGACCATAGAGGAAGGTAAAAGACTAGGTGTTGAAGTCGTATGGGATGAATTCTGACGTGAATTTGTTTCTAGATACTTTCCCAAGACGTATCTAGATGAGAAGATCTCTCACTTTGAGAGGTTGAGGCAAGGACAAATGAACATTAGTGAGTATGAAGCTAGGTTCATGGAGCTTTTACAGTTCTGTCCACACATGGTAGCTACTGATGAAGAGAGGATTCAACATTTTGAGAAGGGGTTGAACGCTGAATTGACCACTCCTGTGTCTGCTCTGGATAACAGGGAGAGATTTGCCACTTTTGTGGAATCTGTTAGGAGGATAGAGAGGTCTGTGATAAAAAAGTGACAGACCAGTAATAAGAAAGTGTATCCTCAGTTTCAAGGACAAAGGTCCGAGAGTTTCAAGAAGCTGAGGTTCTATGCACCACCACCACCACCAAGGTTTGATACCCCGATGTAGTGGACATCAATTAGGGGTAGGGGCCATAGTTTTCCTCCAACTAGAGCCCCCAGTACAACATCAACATCAATGACAGGACCACCCAGGCAGAGTTTCGGAAGTTACAACTACTTCCAATGTGGGAGGTCAGGACACTTGAAGAGAGATTGTCCTAAGAAAGTCAGAACTGTAACTCAACCCAGAGGCAGAATCAACAAGGCTCACAGAGGAGACAGTTTTCTAGTGGCGCTAGAGGATGTGAACAAGCATCCCAAGATGGATCGTCGGCACCCAACAACCGTGTACAGGTTCAACCGTAGGAAACGACGAGGTTCTATGCTATGAACCAACCTGAAGCAGTTGTCAACCCTCAGGTTGTGACAGGTCAGATGGAACTATTTTATTTTGATATGTATTTGTCCTGCTTCGTATCTGTGTTAATTGATCTGGGTGCTACACACTTGTTTATCACTCGAGAAGTGATTCATGACTGCAACATGATTGTCAGTCATAGAGCAGATAGTTTGTTGTTAGAAACACCTTTGTTGGGATCTGTAGTGTTGCGGGAGGTGTATTCTCCCTGCACTCTTTCTTTTTCTGAACATCTCATTCAAGTGGATCTTATACCACTTGAGATGCAGGGTTTTGATATAATCCTTAGGATGGACACCTTAGAGAAGTATAAGGTTGTCTTGGATTGTGGTTCCAAGCAGGCTATGTTCACTGATAATGGTGACACATGGATCTTTCAGGGAGATAGAAAGATTCTTCCAACCTGTCTTATGTCATCTTTGGTATCTAAGAAGTTGATGAGAAAGAGATGCTTTGCATTCCTGGCTCATGTGGTAGATACCACAATGGATAGACCTCATCCTTTTGAAGTTCCGGTTGTTAGGGAGTTTGAAGATGTATTCCCTGAAGAACTTCCAGGTGTCCCTCCACCCTAAGAGATTGATTTTGAGATTAATCTAATCCCGGGAACGCAACTGATAGCACAAACACCATATAGAATGGCACCTGCTGAAATGGTAGAGCTCAAGAAACAACTACAGGAGTTGCTTGAGAAAAGTTTTATCTAACTGAGTACTTCACCATGGGGTGCTCCGGTCCTATTTTTTAAAAAGAAAGATGGGTCGATGCGGTTATGCATTTACTACCGATAGTTAAATAAAGTAAAATAAAGAACAAGTATCCTCTGACAAGGATTGATGACTTGTTTGATCAGTTGTGTGGTGCAACTATCTTTTCTAAAATAGATCTGAGGTCGAGATATCATCAGTTGCGTATCAAGGAGAGTGACATACCTAGGTCTGACTTTAGGACAAGGTATGGTCACTATGAGTTCATAGTTATGTCATTTGGACTAACTAATGCACCAGCTGCATTCATGGAACTCATGAATAGAATCTTTCGACCTTTTCTTGATCAGTGCATAGTCGTATTCATCGACGACATCTTGATCTACAGTAGAGATGCTCAACAGCATGAGCAGCACCTTTGTCAGGCTTTGAATTTGCTAAGGGAGCTTAAGTTGTATGCTAAGTTTAGCAAATGCGAGTTCTGGTTACCAGAAGTTTCTTTTCTAGGACACATAATATCTACCTCAGGTATTTGTGTTGATCCTAAGAAGGTAGAATCTATCCTGCAATGAAACAACTGAAGACACCGACAGAGATTCGCAGTTTCTTAGGGTTGGCAGGTTATTACAGGAGGTTCATTAAGAACTTTAGTTCTATAGCTTTACCCCTGACCAAGTTGACCGGAAAGGAGGTTCCTTTTATTTGGAATGACAAGTTCCAACAATCTTTCCAGTTGCTGAAGGAAAGGTTAACAAGTGCACATGTGTCAGTGTTACCTGAGTAGGGAAAGGGGTATATAGTCTTCTGTGATGCATCTAAGAATGGCTTAGGATGTGTGTTGATGCAGGATAAGCAAGTGATTTCTTTTGCTTCTCGACAGCATAAGAAACACGTGGAGAATTATCCGACACACGATCTAGAGCTAGCTGTTGTGGTCCATGCTTTGAAGATCTGGAGACATTATCTCTATGGAGAAACATTCCATATTTTCACAGACCATAAGAACCTAAAGTATATCTTCTCACAACATGAGATGAATATGAGACAATGCCGCTGGATGGAGTAAATCAAGGACTATGATTGTACAATTGATTATCATCCAGGGAAGGCTAATGTAGTTGTTGATGCATTAAGTAGAAAATCAGCAACACCAGCCTTAGATAAAGCACAGTTAAACTCCTTAGTGTGCTTTAAAAGAGATATGCTTATCTCCTTAAGGCAAGATAATGTACAGCTTAAAGTGTCATTGTTAGTCGGGTTGTTAGCTGAGATGCAAGTAAAACCCACTATGAGGCAGCAGATTAAAGAAGCACAACAAGTTGATATTGTGATTCAACAAATTAAGTCAGAGTATGGCAATGAGAAACGAGATGGCTTCCATGATTCAGATGATCAGGTAGTCTGTTACCGTGGTAGGATGGTAGTACCTAATGCTAATAACTTAAGAAAGTTAGTTCTGGAAGAATTTCATTCTTCAATGTATGCCATGCATATAGGAAGCACCAAGATGTATCATAACTTAAAAGATATGTATTGGTGGCCTGGATTGAAGAAAGATGTAGCTGAGTTTGTTATGCGGTGTCCGGTGTGTAAGCAAGTTAAAGTTGAACATCAAAAGCCCGCTGGAACAATGCAACCTCTGCCTATACTGTAGTGGAAATGGGATCATGTAACCATGGACTTTGTAGTTGGTTTGCCTAGAACAGCCAAAAGTCATGATTCCATTTGGGTGATAGTTGATAGGTTGACAAAGACAGCACATTTCTTACCTGTCAAAACAACCTACACTGCTGAGAATCTTGCACAGATATACATAGATGAGATAGTGAGGTTGCACGGGGTACCAGCTACAATTGTTTCTGATAGAAGTCCCCAGTTCACGAGTCATTTTTGGGAGTGACTCCATAAAGTTTTGGGTATGTAGTTAAGGTTTAGTACAACCTTTCACCCACAGATAGACGGACAATTTGAGAGGACCATACAAACCTTGGAGGACTTACTTAGGGCATGTGTCCTTCAGTTTGTAGGAAGTTGGGATCTACACCTGAGCTTGATAGAATTTTCTTACAATAATAGCTATCATCACAGTATTGATATGGCACCATATGAAGCATTATATGGTAGACGTTGTAGATCTCCTTTGTGTTGGTATGAAACAGGGGAATATCAACTTTTGGGTCCTGAGCTAGTACAACAGACAACTGAGAACATTAAAGTAATCCAACAATAGTTAAAGGCTGCACAGGATAGACAAAAATCTTATGCTGACAAACATCGTAGACCCTTAGAATTCTAGGTTGGAGACAGAGTATACCTCAAAGTCTCACCTTGGAAAGGTATCCTTAGATTTGGGAAAAAGGGCAAGTTAGCTCCTAGGTTTATGGGGCCTTATCCGATCATTGAAAGGATGGGAAAGGTAGCCTATAGGCTGGAGTTGCCACCTGAGTTGCATAGATTGCACCCAGTGTTTCACATTTCCATGCTAAGGAAGTGTCATCCTGACACAGAGTTAGTTCTGCAACCTGTGGAGGTAGAACAAAATGATGATATATCTTATGTTGAAGGACCTTTGTTGGTTCTTGATAGAAGAATCAAAAAGCTAAAAAAGAAAGACATTTATCTCGTAAAAGTTCTTTGGCATCACCGTGTTATTGAAGAGGCTACATGGGAACTAGAGGAAGAGATGAGGAGGAAGTACCCTACTCTTTTCTCTTAATGTTTTCGTTGATGATTTCGGGGACAAAATCCTTGTAAGGGGTGGATAACTTGTAACATCCCTGACTTGGGTTATGCTTTAACCCTAGATGTTTTGTTTAAGAAAGATAATTATATGCTTGATATTATCTTTTGAAAAGTAATTAAGGCTCAAGAGGAACTTATATTTCAATTCTAGTCCATTTTGAATAATGTTGAAAATAATGTTTTGCTTGTGTTGGACTAAAGTGCAAATTACCCAAGTTGAGGTGTTGAATTGCAAATGTTACATGATAATATGTTCCTCATGTGTTGAAGCATCATGAGAATGAAGATGATGCAGATGAATGGCTTGTGAAGGCCTGGGTACCAAGAAAGAGCTTATTAAACAATGGTTGTGGATTAAAACCTAGTTTTGGTGTAATGTGCAATTTACCCAAAACCTAGGGTTCAATATGCAAATTTCCACTTCAATAAGGTCCCTAATAATTCTTGGCATCTTGTAGAGGCAATAAAATGAAAGGGGCATCTCATTTGTACCTCTTTGAAGGAGAGACAATCTTGATATTAAAATAATCCAGATTTAAGCATAATTGAAACCTTAATTCAATTTAATGAAAAAATAAATAAAATAATTGAAGGGCCTTCAACCAAAAACGAGATGGTTGTATATGCTCAATTGTGAACGTCCTTGTGCCTTGCAAAGGCAAAGGAAATATCTACGTGAGTGGAGAACCCACTCACATTAAGAAAAGAAAAAGAAATATCCACTAACTTATGGATATTACTATTATATGATTAAGGTGCTTAATTTCTTTTCCCTTAATTCATGGATAATGAAGAGGATTTCGGAGGTGAGAAAGATATCTTTGCATGAAAGGAATTGAGAGGGAGGAGGTGGCACTAATTTTGGAATTAAAGGATTTTTATAAGGCATTTTCTCTCTCATTGATTTTCTTATAAAAACACCTTTTTCAACTCAAACCAAAGGCTTTTTCGAATCCACTTCTTCTCTTTGCTTGAAAAGTGACCAAGGGAGCTTTGGAGGACCAGGAGGACGACCCCCAACTTGTTGGTAAGCTTCTTGACCTTCATTCACATTGATTTCATGGTGGAAATCACAAATCAATACATGATTTCTTCTTATCTCGATCCCATCTTCAATTCTAACCATTCCTTTTCACTCAAAAGCTTGAGGAATGAACCTTGTGGTTTGAGAAAGCTTCTTCCACCATTTTTTACATGAAGCTCCAAGCCTTGAATCTCAATTGGAGGCGGGTTATATAACATGAACCCCTATTCATTGTTATTGAATTCAATTTCTCAATCAATTATTTTCAATTGCTCTTCTTACAATTCCTTTGATTAGTTGATGCAACTACCATGATAATGGAAGTAGTTTTCAATGGACTAAGGCTTGATGATGATGTCATCATATTAGGCACACATTCCAACAAGTTTCTATTTCAAATGGTTTTAAGACCTTGGTCCAAATGGTTTCACCACACCATTTGGAGACCAAACAATTTGCAAACCGTTTGGAGTTTTGAATCCCAAACCGTTTGGATGGTTTGACCATTTGGATGGGTTGACCATTTGAGGTCAGGACCCTAGTACATTTTGTATGATGATCTAATGGATCTAATTTATTGATTCAATATATGGAAAATCCTCCAATTAGAAACCCTAATCGGGTTAAGTGCTGAAATTTTAATTGGTTGATTTAAAACTTTGGGTTGATTAACCCAAACGGTCTCAAGACCGTTTGGAGATCACCCAAACGGTCTCAACACCATTTGAAGGTCAACCAAGACCATTTTTAGGTTATCCAAATGATCTCAAGACTGTTTGGAGGTCATCCAAAAGACCTCAAGACCATTTGAGGTCAGGTCATATTATAATTTGATGATGATTCATTGATTTCAATTGAATTAGTTCCACAATGTTAACCATTGAAGGTTCCTCGATTTCAAAACCCTGATTGATGGTTCCTTGAGTATAAATCCTAGTTCAATTGGGTTCAAAACCTTAATTGATGGTCCAAGTGAAGGATGATTCAATAGTTCAATTGATGAATGAATCAAGGATTCAATTGATAGGCGGTTCATTGATGGAAACTGTAACATCCCTGACCTGAGTTATGAATTAACTCTAGGTGTTTTGCTTAATTAAAATTATTATAGGAATGTTCTTATCTTTTGAAAAGTAATTAAGGCTCAAGAGGAACTTATATTACAATTTTAGCCCTTTTTGAATATTATTGAAATCAATATTTTGTCTATTTTGGACTAAAGTGCAAATTACCCAAGTTGAGGGGTTCATTTGCAATTTGTGCATGATAATATGTTCCTTATGTGTTTAATCATCATGAGAGTGAAGATGATGCAGAGGTATGGCTTGTGATAGCCTGAATACCAAGAAAGAGTTGATAAAACAATGTTTGTGCATGAAAACCTAGTTTTGGTGTAAAGTGCAATTTACCCAAAACCTAGGGTGCAATATGTAAATTACCACTTCAATAAGGTCCCTAATGTTTCTTGTCATCATGTGGAGCAATTAAAATTATAGGGGCGCCTCATTTGATTTAAGTTGAAGGAGAGAGAATCTTGATATTAAAATAATCAAGATATAAGCATAATGTAAACATTAATGCAAAAATAAATAATATAATTGAAGGGCCTTCAAAACAAATTAAAATGGGGAATTCAGATGTGTGTTTGGACGTACTTGAGCTTTGCAAGGACCGAAAATAACTTAAGAAGGTGAAATTCCACTCACCTTATTATAAGGAAAAGAATTTCCACTCAAAAACATATATTATATTATAATGGATTGAGGTGCTTAATTTCTTTTTCCTTAATCCATGGATAATGAAAGGGAGATCGGTGGGATTGAGTTGCCTTTTCATGCAAGCAAACCAAGGAGGAATGGGTGGCACCATTTTTGAAATTAATTGATTTTTAATAAAATATTTTCTCTTTCATCAATTTTCTTATAAAAGAGCCTTTTCCAACCCACCTAAGGACCTTTTCAGATTTCTTTCTTCTCCTTGCTTGAAAAACCAACCAAGAGAGCTAAGAAAAGCAGTAAGGACGCACCCAAACTGTTGGTAATCCTTTGACATTCGTTCTTCTTGATTTCATGGTGAAAATCATAAAACAATGCATGATTCCTTCATTTCTTCACTTCATCTTGAACCCTGGCCGATCCTTTCACTCCAAAAGCTTGAGAAATGACCTTGGGAGGTTGCTAGAGCTTCAACCACCATTGGATCCATGAATCTTGGAGCTTGGGATCAGATTTGAAGGCGGGTTATATAACTTATACCCTTAATTCTTGTCATTGAATTCGATTTCTTCATGCAATTGAGTTAATTGTTATTATTGCAATAGTCTTGCTTGATTAATGGAGTTGCCATGGAAAATGGCAGTAGTTCCGTGAGTCTAAAGGTTGAAGATGACAACCTGTTCATAAGCACACACCTTAATAAAAAAGCAATAGAAAATGGTCTTGGACTTTTGGTCCAAACGGTTTGCAAACTGTTTGGTGAAGTTGAACTCCAAACCGCATGGAATGGTTGACCATTTGGCTTAATTGACCGTTTGAGGTCTAAACTTAATCACAGGTTGGATGATGATCCAATGGACTCAATTTATTGATCCAATGTGTGCACGATCCTTTAAGTGGAAACCCTAATCAAGTTGATTGAAGAAATCCTTGATTGGTCCTAATGATTTCAAGACAATTTGGGTCAAACAGTCTTGAGACCGTTTGAGACCAAACGGTCTAGAAACCGTTTGGGACCAAACGGTTTCAAAACAGTTTGTTCGGTTAGTGGATAATCCTTAACCTAGGGATGATGATCAAATGGTTTAGATTGATGATCCCTTCAATTGAATAAGCAATGGTCACTTCAATGGTGCAATTGGAAATCGATCTGATGGATAATTGACCTAGTGAGCCCTTGCGGTTTTGGGACTGATTTGGCCCAAATGGTCTTGAGACCATTTGAGACCAAATGGTCTTGAAACCGTTTGGGGTCAAACGGTTTCAAAACCGTTTGGTGGCAACAGTTTCAAAACCGTTTGGTGATGAAACTTCAAAACCGCATGGAGGTTGTTAGTGGTTCAATCACTTGGATATTGAAGGTAATGATAGTTCCAATAATCCAATGATGGTTAATAATGTTAATCAATAAAGGTACAAAGGTTAAACCCTAATAGTACCTATGTGATTAATGTCAATTAAGGAAGGAACCCTAATTGCTTATAAGAGCAATGACTTGGTACACAATGTCATCCATAGTTGTATGAACTTGACTAAGGGTTGATATGACCTAATCAAGTTGAGAGGAATGATAGCATGGAGTTGTTACATGAGTATGATTCATGTGTTGATTAAGAGTTTGATCCTTAAGTAAAGAGATCATGAAACCCTAATCATGAACCTAAACCCTAATTGACAAGGTTGATGAACCTTAACCCTAATCCAGGGCAATTATAATTGAAACAATAATTCAAGGTATGGATGTAACCCTAATTAAGGATGATGATGTGTGTAACCCTAATTAAGGATGATGATGTGTGTAGACCTAATTAAGAGTAAGGTGATCCAAAACCCTAATTGGGATGAATAGTAAACCCTAATTATGGGTAATGGAACATGAAACCCTAATTATGGGTAATGGAACACAAAACCCTAATTGGGATGAATAGTAAACCCTAATTATGGGTGATGGAACATGAAACCCTAATTATGGGTAATGGAACACAAAACCCTTATTGGGATGAATAGTAAACCCTAATTTGGGTGATGGAACATGAAACCCTAATTATGGGTAATGGAACACAAAACCCTAATAGGGATGAATAGTAAACCCTAATTATGGGTGATGGAACATGAAACCCTAATTATGGGTAATGGAACACAAAACCCTAATTGGGATGAATAGTAAACCCTAATTGTGGAATAATGAATGTAAATCCTTTTATAGGGTGAATTCGATGTGAAACACTAACTAAGGACGGATTCATGAGAAACCCTGATATTTAATGTGCTATGATTATGGTGATAAAACATATCTTTAATGTGATAATGGAATGATTATCCCCATATGACATAAAATGGGAAACCCTAACCCTAGTAAGGGAATAGTGGTGTTACCCAAGAATAGTGAATTCATATTTGTTATACATGGTTCTGATATGCAATTGATATCACTGTTATCATCTGTTCTAACCATGCAGGTATGTTGAAATGATGATCATGGCCAGGTATAAGCTATGATGTGTAATTCATTATTGTGAATGGGCTTTGAGTGCCATAATATACCTTGTTGCCTGGTAAGAGGTAACAAGAGAGTTAATGGGCCTCAAGTACATGAAGTGATGCTGGTAATAGCAAGTATCATGGTTGCCTTGGTCAATTGATCTGAAGGTGATGGTTACCTGGAAAAGTGGTAACAATGCTTAATGATGAATCAAGAGTTTAATTACCCATGGACATATGATTATGGTGATGAAATTGTGAAGGGATGAGAATTCCCAGCTTTGAAATAAGGGATTGAGTTCCCTATATCTTTTAAGACTGTCAAGTAGTTGATGAAATTAGTACATGTTTCTTTATAGCATTGATATAATAAGTTATGTTTGAGAACTTGCCTGATGCTAAAAGAATATGAAAATGTACTTAATTAATCAAGTGGAATCTATTCATGTAGTGCTCTGACCATAGATCCATCATCGTCAGCAGTTGGTGATGGTGAAATAGGTTTTCTATGCAATTCCTGGAATTCACATATTTTGAATATGTGGGGGTAAATGGGTGAAAATATCCTTACGTCCGGGTGAAGAGATTGAGGGAAGGAAAACACTAAACCTCTCAATCCTTCATGTGTTGGGATAGATGCATCATAAATCTCCCAATGGTTGGGATGGACGTATCATTAATCTCCCAACGTTATTTTATGTCGGGTCGATAGAGATAAAAATTAATGCTCTCGATTGCCGATGAGAGTGCAGTTGACGCTATAACTCTATAGCGAAGTTCCAGTATACCCTGGAAAGCTATTTGAGCAGTCGACACAGTCCTGCTTGTAGTCCTGTGCTGACCAGGATGTGGGAGGTCATTGGAATCCAAATCTTCCATTGACCTATTTATGGTACCGATTTCGATTCTAGAAATGGTCGGTTGGAGTATGAGTGGTATACCTCACCTCCTCAGAGCTTAAATCTATTTGTAACATATAATCAGCCATGTAGCGTATTTTGCATAAGATTGAAATACAAGAATCATTGATTGATGTTACACTGCTTAGCATGTCCCTGGTACATGAATGTTACTTATGTCGTTTAAATTCATATTGAATATGAGACATGCTGCATTATCAGCTTATAACTGAATTACTTGCATAAGAATGTTGCTCTAATCTGCATAAGTGTTGATTCATCTGTTATTGATTAATATTATCCCACTGCTCAGTTTATTTATATTAAACTGCAATGATAATGTTTTGGCGGAGAGTTATATCTCCCGCTGGGGCAATTTTTATAATTGTTTCACCCCCGTGGGGATCCAATGTTTTTAGGTAGACGCAGACACCAAGGCAGGAACTCTTCTGCAGGGGAAGAGTAGCAGCAGTCACAGGGACAGCAGTGATCCAACAGGTGGAGACATTGGCTGTCTAGTTTTGTGTAGTTAATCCTATGAGTCATCTCTGTACTCTCAGGTCCTAGGAGTTAGTGTTTTTTTTACTTTGATCTGAGGTTTTTTGCATGTATGCCTCGAGGTGCAATGATGCATGTTATGTATATATGAACCAGGATGTAATGTTTTACTTTGGTTCTAAATGAAAGAGTTTTCTTGTGAAAGGATCTCTTGATAAATGGTTTTAATTTTTAGTGATTTTCAGTAATCCGCTGCAAATATACGCTTCTGCATAGTTAATCTTGTTTTTATGAGATGTATGCCACAGAAACCTTGAATTGATTAAGTGTTGAAAGACCTTTTTGGTCCATTCGGTTTTGAGAAGGTTTGGACCAAACAGTGATCTTAAGACCGTTTGAGTCCAAACGGTCTCAAGACTGTTTGGGTCCAAACGGTCTCAAACTATTTGGAGACCCAGGCCTATTCGGTTTCAACACATTTCTTGCTTAAACGGTTTCAAGGGCAATTTTCCCAAACAGTTTCAAACCATTTGAATTATGAGAGACCAAGATTGTTTAGGGTCTGTGTAATCAAAACCATTTGAGGTTCAACATGGCTAATCCATTTGGATATCTAAGGTAATTGAAGACTCAATTGGTTAATCCACTTGGACACCCAATGTAATTGAAGATTCAATTGGTCAATTCATTTAGATACCTCATATCAAATCTTTTGGACACCCAATGTATTTAGATGGTTGATACCCTTAGTGGGATTAATCAATGATGCATAATGATGCAATAATTCAATACATCATGTTAACCATAAATGCATGTATTTGAATAAAGAGTAGGCTCAATCTAGTCAAGAATTGAGTAGAGGACATCCTAATTAGGATGAGAGAGAGATTCATACATGTAAGATAATCATGTGACAATCAAGTCTAACACCTTCGAAATAAGTATAGTATACAATTAGTGTATGATGCTTGACAAAGAGATCATAAAACCCTAATTGAGTTGATTGATGAACTTAAACCCTAATCTAGGGTAATAGTGAAACCCTGATTGAGGGTGATGACATGAGTAATTCTAAATAAGGGTTATGAAAAGTAAAACCCTAATTGGGATGAATAGTAAACCCTAATTGTGGATATTGAATGTAAACCCTAATCTAGGATGATTTTACGGGGAACCTTAATTTAAGGTGATATCATGTAAAACCTTGATATATTAATGTGGTGTGGAACTCAAACCAGTGTGATGCTTTGAAATGCTATATGAAACTCTAATCTTGGGGAAATATTGTGATAAACCATAACCCTGTTCTGGGTAATGGGATGAGTATTCCCAATTGAACTGAAATGGGAAAACCTAACCCTGGTAAGGGAATAGTAGTGTTACCCTTGAGTAGCATGAAACTAAAATATGATTGATGTATCTATTATCATGTGTGCTAATCATGCATGTATCATAAGATGATGAACATAGCCATGTATGGGCTATGATGTTTTATTCATTGAATTTGTTTATTGGGCCTTGAGTGCCATAATATGCCTTAAGAGGTAACAAGAGAGTTAATGAGCCTCAAGTACCATAAGAGATGCTTGTGTAACAAGTGTCATGTTTATCTTGGTCAAATGACCTGAAGGTGATAGTTACCTGAAAAAGGGGTAACAGTGCTCAGTGATGAGCTAAGGGTTTGAATACCCATATCCTTATGGTTATGATAATGAGATTGTGGAGGAATGAGAATTTCCCAGTATTGAAATGAGGGACTGAGATCCCAATGTCTTATAAAGACTGAGAAGCAACTGATGAAAATAGTACATGTTTCTTTGTAGCATTTTGTCCTAATAAGTTATGTTTGAAAACTTGACTGATGCTAAAAGAATATGATAATGTACTTAGTTAACCAAGAGAAATTTTTTCATGTAGTGATCTGACCATAGAACCATCATCCTCAGTAGCTGGTGATGGTGAAACAGGTTTTCCTACGTGATCTCCTGGAGTTCACATATTTTTGAATATGTGGGGGTCAATGGGTGAAAATATCCGTACGTCCTAATGGGGGAATTGATGGAAGGTAAACATTAAACCTCTCAATCCTTCATTATATGTGTCGGGATGGATGTATCACTAATCTCTCGGTGATGTTAATGCCGAATCGATGGAGGTAAACATGAAATCTCTTGATTGCAAAGAGAGTACAGTCGCCACTGTAACTCTATAGCGAAGATGCCACTATACCCTGGCAAGCTATGTAGCAGAGACACAAGATGTCCTGCATGTGATTTCGCACTGATCGAGATGTGGGAAGTCATGGAAGCTGACTCTTCCATTGACTTTGTATGGTACCAATTTTGACTTCGCAGTGGTCGGTTGGAGTATGAGCGGTATACCTCATCTCCTCAGAGCTTAAGTATGGTTGTAAAATGTAATCAGCCGTGTAGCGTATTTGTATAAGATTGAAATATGAGAACCACGGGTTGATGTTATCTTGCTTAGCATGTCCTTGATACATAAATGTTACTTATGTTCTTTAATTCTTTTTTGAATAAGAGACATGCTGCCCTATCAAGTTATAGTTGCAATACTTGAATAGGAATGTTGCTCTAATCTGCATAGATATTAATTTATCTATTGTTGAGTTTATGATTCCACTGTTTAGTTTATTTCTATAAAACTGCAATAATAATGTTTTAAGAGGAGAGTTATATCTCTCACGGGGGCAATTAACAAATTGTCTCACCCCCGTGGGATCCAACATTTTTAGGTAGACACAAACAAAGAGGCAGAAACTCTGTAGGAGGGGAAGAGTAGCAACAGCCACAACAGGAACAACAGTGATATCCCAGGTGGGGATATTGGTTGTCAAGCTTTGTTTATAAAGTCTTATGTGTCGTCTCTATGCTCTCAGGTCCTAGGAGTCAGTAGTTAGTGTTTTATAATCGATCAGAGATTTTGGTTTGAATGCCTTGAGGATTTTGTTACTTGTGCTTTTTAGCAGAGCAATGATGTATATATATTCCTCGAGAAGAGATGGTACACGGGATGTACAATGTGGACCAGTATGTATTTATAATACCGTGGTTCTTGTTTAAATAGTTTTCCTAAGAATGGATCTCTTTGCAAATGGTTTTAATTTTTAGTGATTTTCAGTAATCTGCTGCTAACGATAGTTTCCTCTTAGTTAAATACGTTTTATTCGAACGACATGACACACTAATAGTGGCTAATTGTTGCTCTATAAAATATAGAGGAATCCATCAACCCCAAAGGTGGTAACTAACATTGCACCCTCCTACAAGCATGATATCGAATGAAAAAATGAAGATGACATCAAATTTTTTAGCGATAGTGAAGCTAGTTTCCTATGAAAAATGAATAAAAAACAACCGTGATGCAGTCGGTATATACAATAATAACACTTCTATTTCTGTTGTGCAATTTTACTATCATTTATATCACAATTATAATATAATATGTTTCATTATTTAAAATTACTTCAAAATTTTCTAAAAAATCAATCTCTAGACTATAATAGAGTATAATATTTCATAGTCATTATCATGAGAGGTATATATACAATCATCATAATTGATAGCAGTAACTTTATGTTGTTCCTATAAATTTTATTTTTATAATATGTTGGAGATTTAGTGAATCATTATTTTGTTTAAACGAATGTGCATATGTAGACACCCTTAGAGTATTTTCATACACTTCGACACTATGATTATGCTTGATGAGGTATATGAAAAGAAAAATGAAATTACTCCATGGTATTCATTCAACCATAAATCCAAGAAAGGAGGAGACTCTTTAGAGAAATAGTCATCATTCAACATACAAACTAGTCACATGTATCATCATTGTCGTATGATATCCGCAATAATATCTAACTGTGGACATAGCAAGAATGAATACTCTTGAGCATATATGTAAAATCATGTTTAATTATTCAACCTAAATCATATGTCAATGCTTATTACATTTATTCACTATATCAATACTAACACAAACATAGTATGTGTAATTGCTTATTATTCGTAATCAAATTATTAATTGTATCCCTATTACAATCATCACTTGATGGCTCTGAGGGAATAAGACCAACAATCTCCTTTATTAATTCTTACAAAATAAAAAAGGCATACTTGTAATATAGAGGGTAACTTCGTCATCTCAAGCTATCTTCAAAGTCCAAACTCACGGTTCAAGGTCCTCCTAAGTCATCGGTCTCTACAACACCTACATTTGGATGACACACCCAAAAGAGGAAACAAAAGTATGCATTAAAAACTATTTATGTGCATAATAAACTGATTGGGCATTTTAGTAAAGGTAAACACAAAAGGGGAGGTTCTCATGCAAAGGGGGATATCATCACATAGGTCAGTTCAACAAAATTTAACCAAGAAAATGAGGCATTAGAGAGTAACAAATCATCATAAAGTGTCTCTCCAGTAATCAATTCATTATATCGAAATTGAAACAATTACTTGCATATATGAAATAGATCAAGATATTTAAAATAGGGTTGTAACATGATTATATCATGTCCTTCAAAAGTTTGGGTGGAAACACACACCCTACATGAAATATGTACACTCTGTATATAAATGGTTATGCCTAAAACCACTACATTAGATAAACAGTGTAATATTAAGCATGGATAATTGAGTAGCAAGACAAATTGTTCACTCATACTTTATTTCAATATTGCAAGGCAGTGGGGTCATAGACCCCATGTGTTAGGAATCATGGAGGTGATATACACGACAAAAACAACAATGAAAAAAATCTCCATGTTTTGACAAATAGATCTTGTCAACAATAATGTATTCACGAAGAAGGTACATGAGGTATACCTTGTCGTGGAGTAAGTCCAGTGGCGTCCTCTTGCGGCAATGCACCAATGATTCTTGTAGACATCTTCCGAATACAGTCACATGATGCCTGTTTCTCTATGTACTCCATGCAGATGGACTGAAACTCATTTTCACACTACTTGAGTCGGTGGGAAGGAGCAACCTTTTGTTAGCAACGTACCAGTGTTGTGCTCTTCTTCTCTCTCTTGTGAGTAATGACGGTTGGGTTTCTCACATATAAGAGCATGTTTGGGACCCGGCTATCATGTCCCTTTGAATAGAAGAGGCAAGGAAGGAGGGTTTCTGAAAACCCTAGGAAATAAATAAGAAACGGTTTGGCCAATTCAAAACATTATGGAATCATGATATTAATTAATTAATTAATTAATTAAATATTAATCAATTAACTAAATTCCAGACACTCGACTAACATCTTTAATCGATCGCTAAGGGTTAGTCGGTTGACTCATCATATGAGTTTATAATTTTAAATCCAACCAATCGGCTACGTCCTTTTAGCCAACTATCCATGATTTCAGTCTAATATCATTCTAATTGATTACATAAATATTTTAGTAATCAATTTGAATTTAGATCATTTTTAGTCATATCCATAAATATATTCTTTTTTCTATTGCATCCTATATGTATGACCCTATAGTCTACACATTATGTTGGTAGTGAATTCCATAATCAAAATATGATTTCACAAGAAATAATTGATATCTAGAAAGACCTTATTGTCATCCAAGTAATTGAAGAAGTTGGAGAACAACTTTGACATAATATTGTGACTATTGATACAATGATTGTATAATTCATCTGCCTCTGATATCTAGATCGAATGTGAGACATGGAAGCATCATCCTCTTAATATTTAATCTTTGTTCCTAGATCTAAAGTAGACTATTTAAGATACACATGAGCTTAATATCATATATTGACTAACATGAGCATGACCATGCATTTCATAGTCTCACTTGTCAAGTGACAGAGATTGGAGTGACTAATTCTGTGATGACCTAGGCCCAGTGCCCTAAGCCCTAGTAGAGTTTCAGGAATGACGACTGGCCCCACAGATCACCACTAGCCTTAACTGCGCACTTTTTCCTCTCTCACAGGCAAGTCGGGGTCAACTTACTGACTGGTCACCCATCCTAGTACTCCTCTTAATATTTAATCTTTGTTCCTAGACATAGAGTAGACTATTTAAAATACACATGAGATCAATATCATATATTGACTAACATGAGCATGACCATGCATTTCATAGTCTCATTCATCAAGTATCAAAGATATCACTCTAATTGGAGGGAAAAATTTTGTGACGACATGGGCCCACTGCCCTAGGCCCTAGTAGAGTTTCAGGAATGACGAATGGCCCCACATATCATCATTAGCCTTAACTGCGTACTTTTTCCTCACACACAAGCCGGGGTCAACTTCCTGACTGGTCACCCATGCTAGTACTACTCCAAGCTGAGCATGCTTAACTATATAGTTCTTTAGTGGTGGGATCACAGAAAAAGAGGTACACCTTTGTCATTCCTTTTAAGATCATTTATCCGAGGCCTCAAATCCTGGGATGTTACAATCTTCCCCACTTAGAGTCTTGACATCCTCGTCAAAGCTCAACTATGTGGCCTCATAAGATTTCTCCATTTTAGTGCTAACCCAACATGACCATGTACACCCAGCTCACGACCACGGCTACCAATGCAAGGGTGGCTCCATCACCACAGATAGCCCTTTCCAACATGTCTGGACCGCACGGCTCAAAGATTGGCATGTCATTGACCCATGTGGGCCCCATCTACTAGAGGGGTTATGGCTCTGATACCATATGTAATGACCTAGGCCCACAACCCTAGGCCCTATTAGAGTTTCAGAAATGACGTCTGGCCCATAGATCACCACTAGCCTTAACTGTGCACTTTTTCCTCACTCACGCGTAAGCTGAGGTCAACTTCCTGATTGGTCACACATCCTAGTACTACTCCAAGTTGAGCACGCTTAATTATGGAGTTCTTTAGTGATGGGCTCACGAAAAAGGAGGTACACCTTGGTGATATGGGTAGTCCAATCATTCTTTTTAAGATCATTTATCTGAGGCTTCAAATTCTGGGATGTTAAAAATTCAATCTACATCACTCATAGTATTCCGCATGTGTCATAATACACCTAAGCACTATTTGTATAACAACCCTTATTCAAGGTCACAATGACTCCATGCACATGTGTTGCTACCTCACTCACAGTGTAATGTGTGATACATATCCTTTCAGAAAGAAATGAGACACATTCTCTCCTTCATACGTATGTTAGGATTTAAATGGTTTTATTTCTCAATTTATTAAGGGGTGGATCCATTCTTAATTTTCACTCTTTACAATACCCATACCAATATATCATTTAGAATCTCAAAGTTTTATGAAACAAATAAAACCTCTAGTGAGAATTTCAGATGGTGATGTTGGATTCCACATGTGATGTTCATGATCTATCACGGTTTTAAACCAATAACATAGGCTGGTACTATTTTTTTCTTCCATTTTTTACCGTTAGCAATAACTAAATATTTCAGGTACTTTAAGGCTGCAGGGAGTACTTTGACCTCTTTGAAATGGAGCTCCACGTCTCTGTCATCCCTGCAATTGGTAATAGCTTCTCCCATGATTAGGAAGACGTTGCTACCACGACCAGTGAGATCTCTAGAATATGAGGAATCTCTAGAAGAAGAAAATTTGCGGGGTTCATACCATTCATATCGTTGCTGCTATGGACCTCTTTCAAATGATAGTGCACCTACTAGCATGCAAATCCATTATCATGTGAAATATTAAAATGGTAGAACCTTCGAAGTAGAGCTTAGGCTATCATATGCCCTCAACTAAATCATGCAATAATGATATGTAAAATAGTACATGCAATAATAATATGTAAAATAGTACATAAGAGATCAAATAAGGCACGGTGAGTGAGATTTTGCTTATTATAGGGCAAGACTAATGTATGAAGAGAGAAGTCAAGAAAGGAAATACATAAAAGTGGATACGGAATGATGACACGATGAAATGGATGGATGGCGTCTCCTACTAACTTGATCTCTTACCTTGGATGTGGCCTAATTTTTGTTGATGACATGGGTTTTCAAAGACTGTTCTAAAATGATAACTAACGCCATTACAGTAGGCTCTCATAGTACACATTAGGAAAATTATTCGTAGCACACATGTTCCACCAACAATCACACTCTAATCTCGGAAATATACGTTGCAGCCATTTTTTGCACTGTGCGACACGAACCACGAGAACATGAAGTGATAATGAGCCTACTATTCATGCATCATAATTGCATATCTCTTTGACCAATTCTTTTTTATATTCTCTATAAAGTACTTTGCATGCATGCATGCACTATAATAAAGCAGTCACACTCCAATAACTTGAATAAAATATTTTGCATGCATGCAATCGCACTAATAAAGCAGCCACATTCTAATTGCTTTCAATTATTACTCATCTTACAAACAAAACAATAGATTTAAAATTCATTTTTTTCGAATTCTCATCACTTCCTAGCAGGATGTAATGACTGATTCGACTAAGTATACATTTATATATATTTTACAGCTAAGTATGAAATCAGTACTGAAATATATTCAATGCAGTGTCAAAAGTCTTCAATGAATATACTTAAATATAAAATAAACAGTGCGTACAATCAGATATTCATATTTTGCAGCAAATCTAAATACAATATTGGTCAACAATCATTGCACTACCAAGATATATCCTCAACAATACTAAATATTATTCAGGACAGTGCTTACAATCATGAAAATTTTGTGAAATATAATACAAGCCATGATAGCCACTTATTATTTTTTCAAAATTTACACATTATGATATATGATTGGACTAAAATCACATTTTTAAATTTTTTTTTCTAATAAGTTAAATGTATCTAGCACAATGCTAAATATACGAGGACGGTACACCAAAAGATGTATAGCACAGGGTGGCACAAACATCAAGGTGAGAAATATGCTATTGTGACTGCATGATTACATGCATGCAATTGTTGTAATAAAAACAATAATGTCACTCAACCACCCACCACCCAACCATTTATATTTATCTCATTCTCACATATAAAACGACTCTTTATTGATTCAATTTTTTTTTTGATATTTTTTAATTTTCCCTCCACTTCTAGGCGATATTGTCATATTTTGTTATAAATTTGTATACAATACTAATCAATGGTCAGTACGCTACCATAAAGTATCCTCAATGAGACTAAATATACTTTAAGGCAATACTTACATTCAGGAAAATTTCTTGATCAAGCCGCAATAGTCATTTATTATTTTTTCAAAACAATTACATCATTGTGCATAACTCTGGGTTATTGCATATGACGTATAAATACTCATTTGGAATGAAATCAAAACTAATTTACAAATGACATAATATCATAATTTTTTTTTAAATCTAATTTTTATACATTACAAGGCCAAAACTTAGGTGTCTGACTAACAATTATAAATGATTAAAAATGTCGGCCTGGCCATTGCGGCCGGCTGGGCGGACAGTGGTTGGACGGTGACGTCGGAATGTCAGCCCGGTCATTGTAGGCAGCTGGGCAGACGGTGGTTGTATGGTGACGTCAGTTTGGTCACGACGACGTCGTCGCGGTGGATGTGATGCACACGAGTTGGAGGGGACCGCGGCGACGTGACGAGGACGGACGGGAGCGGGAGAGTCGTGCCAAAGGGAGGGAGAGAGTGCGTGTGGTTGGCCGGCTTGGTCATGATCGAGGGGCACGACGGCGGCAGCATCTTCAACATTAGCACGATGGCGTGTTTGGGCAGGATGACGGCGGGCTGGACGCGACGTGGATGAGAGGAGGCAGCTAGTAGGTAGTGCTTGGTCGGGCGGGAGCGACAGAAAGCCTAGTTAAAAAGATGGAGAGAGTGGGGGTATGGGGGAAACACATAAAAATCAAAAGGTGAATGTGTGCAGGATGCCCGTTGTGGGTTCCCGAGCCCGGGGTGTAGATGTTGGTGTATCCACGCAGAATCGCAGTTGCGCTTTGACATAGGAAGAAGGGGGCTCCAGGTACGCGAACGGTGTGCTGACAGGGGTAGAAATATGCCTCCACATGACTTCTCTAAAATAGCGTCTAACAGCTTCCACAAAATGTTTCTCCATACCGTCTGGGTGATCTGGCGTACCTTCGAAAGCTGGGTGGGCAGATACCTTCCACAAAAAGTTTTTCCTTACGTTGAAGAAGAACGATCGGCCAACGAAATCAGTCAATAGAATGTTTCACAGGTTTGCCCCTATAGGGCAACGTCTCCCTGTATCTTTCTCCACCGGCCGTCAGAAGCAAAAAGTTGGTCGGTGACGTCCTAGTGTGGATTATTGGTATCAGCGTCGACCCACGGCCAGACTTGAAGAAAAGCGGAGATCTTAGAAGAGCTAGGAGGATTTATATAGTTGGCTCCCACAATCCCCAGCCGGCCGTCTAAATCCAACAAGCAGAACTCATTTAAACAGGTGAAGGATGAGATCTGTATCGGAGAGTCGACCTGCTCCAATTCCAAGTCGATCCTCATCACCATGACTCGGTCGTCACCACTATCAACGACGGGCCAGTACATCGTCCCGTTCACGCAAACCCGTGGGGACTCATACCCTTTGAACTTTCTCCGGTTCCAGGCGCCGGAAACCCGCTTCACCTCTCTCCGCGGTGTGTCGCTACTGCCCGGGGTAAAGACATGAAATCTAATGTCGTCCTCTTCGTTGTAAGTAGCGGCCACTACTCTCACCAGCCCACCGGTGCCGCCTATACAGCCGAGACCGAAACTGAAGATGCGTTCTTCAGGTCGTCCGGCCCGGCGGGGGTGGGTAGGCATGCCATCTCCATCGTTGCGGGGTTGACGATCACCACTTCTGAATCATAGATACCTCGGCTTACAAGCCACATCCCATTGCAGAACTGCACCTCCCCCGTCCCGATCACGAACGGGAACTGCAGCACCCTTCTCATGGCGGGACCATTGATGGCATTAGCATTTAGACGAAGGGGCCAGGGATGGTGCAAAATGCAGAAGATAGCTTCCTTGGGACCGCTCCCATCAGCGTGGAACATGTAGATTCCAATTTCACGCCGAGCCTTAGAACGTTCAAAGTGGAGGTTCTTGAAGTGCGAATCGCTCGTGATGAGACGGCACCAATCGCGACAGACGGTCGCAGCTGCAATAGGGTTTTTCCAGGCAGATGGGAGAGTATCTGGGCAACGATCTCGAGAGGCATGGACTGCTGCTGCTGGCGGCACCGGCTGTGACGACGCTTTGAAGAAGAAGTCGCTCCGGGGACGGTGCGGGGGCGACTCAGGCCGGACGTAGCCTTCATTTGGATAGTGGAGCAGGTTAGGGAATAAGGATGGGGGAAACTTGTCCATCGACACCACCATGGACTTGTATTGTCTAGGTTAACCGGTTATCGATAAAGACGAATGGCACAGATGCTGTCATAAGTTGACGGCTCAGATTTTCGAACAATTGGGTAATAAACCCTTTTTAGTTACTTTGCCCTATATTCCAGCCGCATCACGGCGGAGAGTTGATCGTTTTGCTTTCCATGAGTAGGAAGATCTCATTCTAAAAAAAAAAAAATCACAATTGCTTGCGGAAAGTAAAGTGTATCTGCATCATTCCTTTCGCGTCCCTTCTAATTCTTCCTCCTCCAAAAAGAAGAGTACTGATATATACTACACACTACTTGTACCAACATTTACACCCTGATTTCGGAAACCCACAACGGACATCATGTACACACGTAACTTTTAATTTTTGTAAGTTCCCGATGCTATGTCTGCACTGTGTCAATTTCGCAATTGAACTGTACCAAAAGTTGAACAGATAAGATGAGATTGAGGGTATAAAATCCCTCATACCCCCCACTCTCTCCCTCTTCTGGTTTATCTTTAGTCTCATTAAAGATGTGTTTTGGTATTGCAATGAACATTCATTAGTATTGTGTCTAAATTAACAATAAAATATGAAGAGACATGATCAATACATTTTCATCAATGAGAAATGCTACGTGGACACCATTTTGGAACCCAAAACAAAACCCGAAGCAATCTCCACTACATGTTACAAAGTATAACAAATAAAATAATGTATTTTATTTGTTAAAACTTGTAACATGTGGTAGAGATTGCTTCGGGTTTCGTTTCGGGTTTCAAAACGGGTATGCATAGCAAACCTCTTTATCAATGAAGTCATGTAATGCACATTAATATATATTAAACATAATAAATAAAATAATGATGTCAATATAATCAATGTCATAACATTCAAAAAAATATAATACGTTGTGTTAGTTTATTCTAATTCTAGTTGTTGATAACTTTTGGTACTGTCTTAAATAGATTTAAGTATAATTTTCTTGACTTGGCATCAAAATGTGTAAAAATGTCATTATAGGTGTGACATCCCGCCATCACAAAGATAGCGAAACACCATGTGAAAACGTGTGGAACCGTCATAAACTTCATATTATCAAAAATACGGGTTAATTGAAACCGATTGCGGAAAGCAGATAAGAAAGGAACTATTACAACCAGATCCATATACTATAAAGAAACATGTTATATAAATATACATAAACTTGATACATGTCCACAGCTCATAGGATCTAGCTGTCCCATAAGCATAAGAGTTCACCACCTGTTTATGTAGATAATAGACCTAGCCAGGTCAACAATAGGATAAGAAAGCCATAACAACTATACATTGTGAAACCTCGTTAAAACACCTCTAAGGACCTGAGAGTACATGGATGATGACTCTAGGACTCTACTACAAAACAACTACAAAAGCAGCATATCCATCTCTTGCCTTATACTGTTCTTCTTGCTGCTCAGTTGCAACACCATGATCACCACCACGTCTAGCACGATCACCTAAAAAGGTTGAAACCAGCGGGGTGAGACACACAATCCCAATGAGAAACATAACTCCCCGTCGAACTATAAAACCTCGGGAGAGCTTGAACAAATAAAGCAGGTAACTGGTATAAGCAGATCATATATGCAACATACTGAGCAGAACTATCTCTATAACATCTTACCAGGATATCTAAGAGGCATATAAACATATAATATATGGAACATGATTGACAAGACAAGTCTTATAGGATCTTATCATAATATTTAAGGAACATGCAATTAGCTGCAAGATATAACTAGGTTAACTATACAAACAAGGCCTCAACCAATGTTCCGTGTTTGTCCTAAGCAAATATACTATACGGCTGGATTATGATTTATTTTGCCCTGAGGAAGTGAGTCGTACCACTCAGATCCAAACTGGACCACTGCTTGGTCGCAATCGATTGCCATACAAGGTCAATGGGAGAGCCGAGTTCCATGACCTCTTTCCCTTGTGGTTAGTGCACAAGAACCAACAAGCATGATCGTAGTCTCATGCTTAAGTGGCCTTAGCCACACAGGGTCAGGGTACCCTCTGCCTAGCCCACCTTAGTACAAGTATCAGCGCTAGAAAAATGAGCCACGAGCCTATTCACCGTGCTCCATCATCATTGAGCCATGGGCCTGTTCACCATGCTCTATCACATATCCTGAGCCATGGGCCTGTTCACCATGCTCTAACCACACTGAGCAACGGGCCTAAAACTATGCTCTAAACATGCACTACTACATAGGGCGTAGGCGCACCTCGCATATTCAACAATATGTGTTCCAGGTTATCCCTTAGGAGAACCTATTTCACCATCACCAAAATCCTAACGATGATAGATCTATGGCCAGAGCAAACTACATGAAAGATTCATCTATAATTAATTAACATGTTTTAAGTGGATTGCAAGATTCAATCAAGTTATGTAACATGTAAATTATAACACAAGTAAACAACATATATCTCATTATCATGTGTTTCATTGTTACTCTTATTCTCAAAGCCATCAATATCATCCTGATCCGTCACAAGGATCCAACATTATATGTTACCACTTGGCCTCTTGCCAATCATCAAGATCCATCTCAAGGATCAACATCATAGGGACTCAATCACATCATCAAGGCACACATTGCCATTCCATGGGTAACACCCATCATATATCACTGGGTTCATCATAACCCTTGATGTTCCATATCATATCACTATCATACCATCACCATGGCTATTACCTGATTTCATATCCATACACATGGAACCTGCATGGTTAGCATAATCGTAGAGAAACAATGGTGCTTGTACAAGGAACATCTTTAACTCATTACTTTATTATGAGAGATGTAACTTATGCAACGTAGATGAACATGCCTATGCATAATCATTCGCTTATATCTATCAAAGCAAGCATTAGGGTTACCAAAAGAACATGGGATACAACCCTCACTAGAGATATATCGGGTAAGGGACAACCCTCACCAAAGGTTATCACAACCCTTACCAAAATAGTTGACATCACAAAACACCAACATGGATATCGGCTATCACCATGTATCGGGCTAACATCTATCTTGGGCTAACGTCCAGCTGTGTACAAACCGATAATGGGCACACTCAAGGAACATCACACAACGGGCTCACAGCTAACACTCTTCCCGAGTTGTCACCCAAAATAGGCTAACGTCCTACTGGACATGAGTCAAGATAACACACAGACCGATATCGCCTAAAGCCACACCGGTCACACAACGCCATAACGGGCTAACACTTAACAGGTCGATATTGTCCAGGGGTTTCTAGGTGCATAACACCCCATAACAGTTTAGTAGCATATCGTGCAACATAGCCAACCTAGTCGACATCATCCATGCATAACGCCATAACGTGCAACAACTCAACAGATCGATATCATGCAAGATAACATGGCCGATCAAGATAACATATAACAAAGCAACATGGTAAGGAAGTAGTATAGTTAGGGTTAGGAGTTATGTAACCCACCTTAAGCACAAACTCCAAGCTCCACCTTCAAGCTTCAGCCACCAACTTGGAGAAGAAAGCAAGAACAACAACAAGATGTATCAGCCACCACCAAGGAAGAAGAAAGCAGCAGTAGCAACAGCTATATCGGCCACCTCCTCTCCTTCCTTCTTCTCATTCTCGGCCAGCAAGGGAGAGCAAACGGCTAAGGGGCAAAGAGATCCCAAGCAAGAGAAAAGAGAGACATATATAGAAGAGGGTAAGGGGGTAGGAACAAGTAAGGTGTTGTCCTCCCTAAGAACACTTGTCCATGGAGCAAAGCCACCTACTAGCTCATCCACCTCCACTTGTCCAAAGCCTTCCTCTTACTAGCAAAGCAAACGCCACATGTCCATAACAGGGTGACACAAATGATGCTAGGTGGAGGGGTGTGTGTCGCCCAACATGGAAACCTGACACACCCACCAGCACCCCCTGGCTAATACACCTCCCTTACCCGACACACCATGGACGACACAAGGCACCAAGCACTCCCTTGCCCGACACACTCAAGCAAGGAGGAAGGGCTTCAAGCCCAACAACAAGCCCAAGCTTAAACAAGCTCAAACGAGGCCTAAAGCAACTCAAGCAAGGCACCCAACTCATCCTCTCAACTCTGGTGGATGCAAGGAGAGAGAAATACATCTCTTAAGGTGACAAACTTGCACACCAACCCTAAAACTTGGGTAATTTGCAAGTTGCACCCCAACCTCTCAACAAAGCACAAACAAGCCCTAACCACAACTCAATTGATTAGCAAACATCTAAACACATGGTTTAGGCAAAGCAAATAGGGTAAGCCCAAAACGTAGGTCAGGGTCCTTACAAGCCATAAACCCCTACAAAAGGATTTCACCCCTGAAATCCGAAGAGAAAAGCAAGGGATACTTCCTCCTCATCTCTTCCTCAAGCTCCCATGTGGCTTTCTCAATGCCATGATGATTTTAAAGAACCTTCACAAGAACCAGGTCCTTCCTCTTCAGCTTCTTCACTCTTTTGTCAAGGATCAACACTGGGCCTTCCTCATAGGTCACATCTTCATCAAGCTCAACCTCAACCGGCTGTATCACTATCTTTGTGCATGTATGACTTTTCTTCAGCATACTGACATGGAACACTGGATGCAACCTGTGCAACTCTGGCGGTAGCTCTAACTTGTAAGACACTTTGCCAACACGTGCTATTACCGAATATGGCCCCATAAACCTGGGAGCCAACTTGCCTTTCCATTCGAACCTCAACACGCCTTTCCATGGAGAGACCTTGAGATACACCTTGTCTCCCACCTAAAACTCTAGAGGTCATCAATGATTATCTGCATACAACTTCTATCTATCATGTGCTGCTTTCAACTGTTGTTGTATCACCTTGATCTTTTCTGTCATCTGTTGCACTAACTCACAACCCAAAAGGTGATACTTGCCAGACTCATACCAACATAAAGGAGATATGCACTTATTGCCGTATAAAGCCTCATAAGGTGCCATGTCGATACTCCATTGGTAACTGTTGTTGTATGAAAACTCGATCAAACTGAGGTGCACGTCCCAACTGCTTAGGAACTATAAAACACAAGCTTGGAGAAGATCCTCCAAAGTATGAATAGTCCTTTCAGACTATCCATCTATCTGCGGGTGGAAAGCGGTACTAAACCTTAACTGTGTTCCCAACGCTCTATGCAATTGTTCCCAAAAATGACTCATGAACTGAGGACCTCGGTCAGAGACTATCATTTTGGGTACACCGTGCAAACACACTATTTCATCCACATACACCTGAGCAAGCTTCTCTGATGTATATGTCATTTTCATAGGTATGAAATGGGCAGACTTTGTCAATCTTTCCACTATCACCCAAATGGAATCATGATTTCTAGCTTTCCTTGGAAGACCAACTATGAAATTCATGTTACATGATCCCATTTCCACTACAGTATTGGCATGGGTTGCAACGTACCTACCGACTTCCGATGCTCAACCTTAACCTACTGTCATACCGCACATCTAGCCACATACTTGGCCACATCTCTCTTCAAACCAGGCCACCAATATAGGTCCTTCAGATTATGATACATCTTGGTGACACCTGGATGTATAACATACATCGATGTGTATGCTTCCTCGAGCACTAACTTCCTCAGATCATCAACATCAGGGACCATCATCCTATTATGATAACAAACTAGTCCATCCTCAGACTCATGGAAACCATCACGCTTCTCACTGCCGAACTCTGATCTGATCATCTACATTGTAGCATCAGCTTGTTGTGCTTATTTGATCTGTTGTCTCAACGTAGGCTTTACTTGCATTTGTGCCAACAGTCCTGCCAACAAAGAGACTTCTAACTGCACATTCATCTGCCGCAAAGAGATGAACATATCCCACTTATGACATATCAAAGAACTCAATTGTGCCTTCTTCATGGGGAGAGAAGAAGACTTTCTGCTAAGCGCATCTGCTACTATGTTTGTCTTTCCTGGGCGGTACTTGATGGTGTAATCATAATCACTGATCAGCCCCATCCAGCGACGTTGTCACATGTTCGACTCACTTTGTGAGAAGATATACTTCATGTTCTTATGATTTGTAAATATCTAACACACTTCCCCATAAAGATAGTGTCTCTAAATATTTAACACATGGACCACTGCTTCCAGCTCCAAATCATGTGTCAGATAACTCTCCTCATGCTTCTTAAGTTATCACGAAGCAAAAGAAACCACATGATCTTCCTGCATCAGCACACAACCTAAGCCTTTCTTGGAAGCATCACAGAAAACAACATATACTTTCCTAGGCTTTGGCAACACCAACACTGGAGCACTAGTCAGCTTCTCCTTCAAGTTATGAAAAGCTCGCTGGCAATCATCATCCCAAACAAAAGGTACATCCTTCCTGGTCAACTTTGTTAATGGAAACGCGATCACACTGAAGTTCCTTATAAACATCTAGTAGTATCCTGCTAAACCCAGAAAACTACGAACTTCACTCAGCGTCTTCGGTTGTTCCCACACGGAAACTGACTCCACCTTCTTGGGATCCACTCTGACTCCTTCCACCGATATCACATGACCCAAGAAAGTCACTTCCTCCAACCATAACTCACACTTACTAAACTTGGCTTACAACTGGTGTTGCGAAGGAGAATCAACGCTTGTCGAAGATGATGTTTGTGTTGTTGACTATCTCGACTATAGATCAAGATATCATCTATGAAGACTACAACAAACTGATCTAAGAATGGACAAAACACTCAATTCATTAGATCCATGAATGTTGTTGGTGCATTGGTTAGCCCAAATGGCATAACCACAAACTCGTAGTGCCCATACCTCATCCTGAAAGATGACTTTGGTATGTCATCCTCCTTGATTCTGAGCTGATGATATCTAGACCACAGATCGATCTTCAAGAACACTGTAGCACCACACAACTGATCAAATAGATCATCTATCCTCGGTAAAGGATACTTGTTTTTTATCGTAACTTTGTTCAACTGTCGGTAATCTATGCACATACACATCAATCCATCCTTCTTCTTCATGAAGAGAATTGGAGCACCCCACGGTGATGTGCTTGGTCTGATGAAACCTTTATCCAACAACTCCTGTAATTGCTTCTTCAGCTCTGCCATCTCAAATGGAGCCATCCTATATGGTGTCTGAGCAACTGGATGTGTCCCTAGAACTAGATTGATCTCAAAGTCAATCTCTCGAGGTGGGGGAACATTGGGAAACTCATTGGGAAACACATCCTCAAACTATCTGATAACTATCACGTCCTAAAGACTCGGACCTTTTGCCTCGGTATCCAAAACATGAGCCAAGAGCGCTCTAAAACCTTACCGCAACAACTTCTTTGCCACAATAGCTAATACCAAACACGTCGAAAGAATCTTACTATCTCCATGGAAGATCCACTTCTCACCATCATTAGCGAACACCGCTTGTTTGGAACCACATTCCAGCACAACCTTATACCTCTCTAAGGTATCCATCCCAAGGATTACATCGAATCCATGCATATCAAGTGGTATGAGATCCACTTGTACGTTGTGTCTCGAAAAGGATAGTACACAAGATGGACATACCCCTCGAGGCATCGAGGAACCATCAAGAGGGGTTTCTAACAACAAGCTACCTTTATTACAACTAACAGGTAAAATACAGCTATCAAGCATACTACGAGCAATAAAAGGCTGTGTAGCACCTGGGTCAACTAGAACAGATACAAAGCAAGAAGAAGACAAATCATAATGAAATAACTCTATTTAACCTACCACCACTCGGGGGTTCACTATCACCTCCGGCTGACTCGTAGCATAGAATTAAGTCGTTGCCTGATGTCGTCCACGCCCTCTGCTTCCTTGAGCAGACGATCCAGCTTGTGATACTTGGCCACATCCTCGACCTCTGGTGCCACTAAACTGCTGTCTATTAGAACCTTGTTGACTCTGTCTCGATTGTTGTGTCACTTTGACATCTCTCCTTAGGCAATTCAACTTCATATGCCATGTTTGCCCACAAAGATAGCATGACATGTCCTCTAATTGCGGCCTAGATGGCCCTATCACTATTACTAAAGTTGTAATGTAGGCTCTGGATGGCGAATAACCACGCCCTCTTCCTTTACTTGGTGACCACTGAGATGGTGCACTAGAACCTTGCATCACAGAAGGTGCGGAAAACCTCGACTTCTTGTGGCTGTCAAACCTCTATTTCTAAAACTGAGTAGGCCTTTTCTTGGACATGGCATCTCTCTTCTCCTTGACTAACCATTCAATCCTTCGGACAGACTCCCTTGAGGTGACCTTGTTGGATATGGAGTTGATCCAAGTTTGGATTTCTTCTCTTTCTTGGAGCTCGTGGCTTTACACCTTGATCTTCATCTTAAGGCCGGTTATACAACTTTCCCCTCTTCTATTATTGCCCCATATTCTTTCTTGCATGCTAATGTTCTATATATAAAACATGATAATAAGTTGATGGATAGTTCTATCTTGATATAGGGTTTAAGATCTTGAAGTATTCTTGCATAAGTTTTCTCTTTTCCTAAACCTTAATTTCATGTACCCGATGATATGGTAATGAAGGAGAAATGGCTCCTTTATGTCTTTTTAATGTTGTTTTTATCACCATCTGTATGGTTCGATTATCCTATGTTGAATGGAGGTTTTAGTTTCTTATTTTCTTATGTTTGAAGTCTGGTTTCATCATTCATATCATGGTTTTTCATGATTGATTCTTGTGGTGCTTGATTTAGGGTTTTGATGTTCACCTTTGCATAGAGATTCACCTTGATGATGTCATACTTTCCCTGATGTTAAACTTCTAATTTTTTCATCATGATACTCATGTTCCATGTTTTAAGGGTCACTATGCTGAGTGTGCTCACTCTTTGGTCGCTACCTATATGATGGTTCCCCTTGTGGTCGATACATGTGTAAGGTTGTTACAGTTGTAAGACAAACCCTAACTCTAATGGTTGCTACACCTAGAGGTGGTAGTGGTCGCTACCCATGACTAGGTGAGTGGTCACTAGAGTTAGTTTTGTTTTGGTCGTTACCCATGTTGGATCTTGTTATGGTCAAAGTGATATGGCATTTGAGTTTGTCGCTACATGCTTCATGTGCGAGTGGTCGCTAATAGGGGTGTTGTTGTGGTCGGAAGAAGATGTTAACTACCTTGTGGTCGCTACTTATGTGCTTTGTTAGTCGCTACCTCTTGTATGTGGTTTGAGTGGTTGCTACACATGGTGTGACCTTAGTGGTCGACACACAAGTGAAATCCTAGTGGTCACTACATGTGTCATGAAGGTGGATCTCTACACCTTGTTTTCATGTATGGTCGATACATAAGTGTTGTTCGGGATGATTGATTAATCAGAATGATAATGATGCTTAACACTAATGTGCTCCAAGAATGTGGGAATGATGTACAATGGTGTACAATGCTACATGTTGTACGAGAGACCCTAACGCTAGTTCGGTGTATGAATGTAATTCTTATCTTGTTTGCAGCGAATAAGCATGGGATGATGCTTTCTATCTCCTACTTATGTAACCCTAATGATGTAGGTTGAATGTACATCATAGCGGGTGATTTCTATGGTATATCATATATGACACATGGTGATGATTAAGAGCCTTTATGAAGCATGATGAGGTAATGATGATGTGCATGAACTATGTGATTGGGTCTTATGACCTAGCAGAGGATGTATGCCTAGTTGAGGTGATATCCTCTTATAATGAGATGAGGGATGGTTATCCTAGGATGATGTGATAATGATGATGGCCTTGTATGGAAGTGGTATCATGTAATGATGTGACAAGTATATACCTCATATGTTTTATATATATAGTCATTGCAACATACCCTTATCTTTGTAGAGTTTGTTTAGGGTTTGTACGTTGTAACTTGATTGATGTTAAAAGGCACTCAACTGGCTTAACTAATCAAGGGTAATCATAAACATGTAGCTTCCATGTGCCAATTCCATAACCATAAAGAGAGTGTAGATGAGCCACGCCATGCCTCTTCAATGTTTTTGTTTCACACTTGATTTCAACCATCTAATTCTTCCTCTAGTCATGGTCACCATTTCGTTATCACCGCTACAAACTACACCCTTCTTAGATAAGCACGAATCCCTAGGGACAGAGAACTTCAGTCTATCTTTTCCTAGATAAGGGCATTTCAACCAAGAACATTCTCATCTGAGAATATAGATGCTAGTAGACACCCACACTGTCATGTTGTCTACATTACCGCTTACGTAGAGCAAGATTAGACACAAAATTGAATAGGGAAGGAATCAACGTCTGCACCCCTCCTAGAAATCGCGGAAGCCCCCAGGAGGATATTCACGAAGAATACTTGACCCCTTGTATCACAACCGTCAAGAATGTTGATGGGTCAATCCTAGGGACTATTTGCCTTAAACTAAAGAGATGCAATCGAGAGAGTGACACAATTTTCCATGTAGTTCAATGCCACATTCCTCCCACTTTTAGGACGCATGTGGATACACGATCACAGTGTCGTCCTCCCCTCATAGATGAGATCAATTCCCATTCCAAGGAGGACATAATGAAAAAAGAGAAAAACAAAATCAGAATACTTACATGGTTGAATACCAATTTCATAGACATGTTCTCATTATAGATTATAGAATAGAAGCAAACAGCAAACCCATTTGATTTTATAGTAATCGAAGAAAAACGACCAAAGACCTATGAAACAATCACTCTCGAGTGAACATCGAGGATGGAAAATAATGTGACGATCCAGGTACACACTTGGAACAGGCAGAGAAAAATAGAATCATCAAACCAAACCTAAACCACCTCACCTATAGAACTGTCACAAAGATCTAGAAACCAGGGAAATAGATAAGACGACTTCTCTTCACAAGAAGATAAGAAATGGACACGGGCTAAATGATTCCAATCTTTAGGATCAATTTCAAGCATAAACGACCTTCTGTACCCGTAATTGGACGGAAAAATCTCTCTTTTATCATCCTCCTATCCCCAAGAAAAGGGGATGTGGCGTTTTCATCCCATCCCCATAGTCCTTCTACCGACTGGTACCCCTCGAAGAGACAAGTGTTTTGCCCTTCTTCCGTAGAGTGGAGTATGGCTCCCCGTGTCTTTTTGGCATATCTATCTTTCTTTATTAGATTTTTGTGCGGAATCATTCACCAAACTTCATGTCCCTACAACCCCCAACAAAAAAATGGAGTTGCCGAAAGGAAAAATTGTCACATGCGTCGATGTTGTCCGTACCTTGCTTTTTCAAATGCATGTCCCTAATTTTTTGGCCTGATGCAGTATCCCCTTCCAATTACCTCCTCAACCGTATTCCATCGTTTGTTATTGAGAATCAGGTTCCTTTTCAACTCCTTCATCCACATGCCCTTTTCTCTACCACCGGAGGTGTTTGGTTGCCTGTGTTTTGTGCATGACATGCGTCCTGGTCTTGATAAGTTGTCTCCTCAATCTATCCTGTGCATCTTTCTTGGTCCCTCTCGCACCCAGAAGTTGTTTTGATCCAGTTGGATACAAGAGTCAGTGCGGATGTGACCATATTTGAGGATACTCCTTTTAATCTTCCTCCGGTCGCAGTCCACCACCACACTGTCGCCCTTGCCTATTCCAGTTTTTCCTTCTCCTGAGACATCTACTTCTGATATTGTTGTTCCAGACCAGCCAACCCTAAAGGTATATGAGAGGAGAAAGAAGTGGTCTACACCTGAACCCCGTCATGCAATCTGATTCTCCTGCCAGCAGCATCCTCTGATATAGACTTGCCTATTGCTGTTCGCAAGCAGCCCCGCACTTGCACGAAACATTCCATTACTCATTTTGTATCTACATATCATCTTAACTCTACTATGAACCAGTTTTTTTCTGCTTTGTCATCTATCACTATCCCATCGTGTATTGTGGAGTCTCTATCTATGCCACTCAAACCCAAACTGGTTCTCCCCGAAATGCATTGAGGCGCAACAGTTGACTGTACATGACGGGGTTTCGATGCGGGATGCGAGAGCGGTACCACAAACTCTGAATACTAGAGCCAAAACTCACAGGTCTCTTAGAACTTGTCACAGGATGTCATGTGTCAAAGGCAAGACAAAGCATAGGCGGCTGAAGCGTCGATCAAAGAGGGCCCGCATGACCTCAAACACAATAAGCCTATCGGTTACTGACGTCAAACCATGATGGCTCACACATCCTCCCAGACAACCGGGAAAATGGACCCTATAGTTGCCATCAAGCTTTTTCTCATTTTGTTGAATCAGGAGATCTATCTCGAACCACAGAAAGCACAGTCACAGGAGCTGTAGCTGTGAGCATTCCTGAATTTACATTTACTAAGCGGACCATCCGTTCAAAGTGAGCGAGAACTCATTTTTTCTTTTGCTTCTCTTATTTCTCTGCTCGTGGAACATTATTTATTATACATTAAGATGGAGATGGCACTTGCTTTTATCATTCCTAAATCCGTTTCACTGTCCACTAGCTAACTCGATGGGACGTCAACAACGGGAATGCCAAATGCAAGACTTGGACCTAGTTCACGCAGTCATGCAACAATCTTTGTTTTCAGTTAGCTCCATCTTTAGTGTCAGTATTTGTTGGATGGTGAAACAGGTTCTCCCACAGTGGAAGCTCAGAGTCATATACTATTGAGTATATGCATTTCACATCAATGGCTGCGGTCATACCCTGGCAGGTGAACAGTCAAGTTCGTATCTCAGATAATGTGGTTCAATATATATATATATATGATATATTTTGAGGTTGGCTGCGGTCATACCTCTTCTGGAGTGCGGCTACAGTCATAACTTAGTTTTCACTAGTCTTGTGCCTATATACCAAGGTGGAGTATGTTGTTTTGTAGTTGGATTCTATATGTCATTGTAGAGGACTCAGACTGACCACGGGTGTGGGAGATCATAGGAGTCTAACTCTCCTAGATCTTATATTTGGCACTGATTTTGGCTTAGCAGTGGTCAGGTGGAGTATGAATGGTATACCTCATTTGCCCAGGGCATAATAAAATATGTAATGAAATTTTGTAGTATATTTGATTAGGTCAAATATGATTCACATTGGATGACCCCTTGCCTTGTTTCTTATACTCTTTAGTTGATAACAATTATGCATGTTCTTCATATTCCTTCTAAAAGTATAAGATATTCTACTAATCAGTTGTAGATACCTAATCTATTTAATCTATATTATCACTTTCAAAATAATCATTTATTTGTATCTGTTCATCCTGATAATAATGTTATCTTTTCTCTTTAGTTTATCTACGTTAATAATAGTTGTTGGTGGAGAGTTATATCTCTCGTTGGTATGTTGGTCTCACCCCATGGGTTTCCACATTTTTTAGGTGCTTGTGCAAGACGAGGTAGAGATCATGCGGTTGAGGTTGAGCAATAAGAGAAAAATATCTATTGAAGGTTGAATATACTACTAGTTCTTTGTAGTAGAGTCCTATGTGTCTTCTCTATAGTCTCAGGTCCTTGGGGTGTTTGTAGATGTTGTACATCAATATGAGGTTTTAGAAGTATGCCATGGTTGTATATGTGAACAAGTTATCATATGTAACAGGTTTGTGGTAAGTTAGCCACTAAAAAATGATGTGAAATATCTTTTAACATGATATATGATACATGTGGCATAGTCTGTGGACTCAGATGTAATGTTTGTCAACTACTATGGCTAAATAGAATCAATTTAATTTTACCCTATTTAATGGAAATCTGGATGTTTAGTATTAGTTCCACGCTTATGTTTTGATTTATCTCATTCGTTGGCATAAGATTGTCACATGGATGACATCTTTGTGCCTTGCACATTATCTTGAGGTAAGATGACATTAATTTATTATCACACTCAAAATTTGAAGTAGATTAAATAGCCCAAATTTGTCATTCTTGAAATAACTACGCTAAGAGTTAGCCTGAAGACAAGTAAGCCTAGTGATGGGAGTTATGACTATATTCCGGAAATTGGGTCCAAAAATTTCCTATTTAGACTTTGTGCATAAAAAGGTTTCAATGAAACAAGAGTATATACACGTGTGAGAATATAGTTAAAAATTGGTCGTTCAAAAAATTTTCAAAATTTTTAAAACGTTTAGTTAAGCGAGGAAGAATTGCAATATTAAGTGCAGGTACATACCATGTTCTGCTGTTTAGACCCCCAAACCTATCATCCACCCTTACTTTAGGGTGTCAGAGAAGGATTTTGATCTAGAACATACAAATTTGGGTTTATCTTTCAATAGAGTCCATTTAGAGCATACTATCTTCATTACATATTGACCTCAAAGATGGTGGTAGTCGTCATCTTGGTAGTGCTCCACCTTCTGGACTGTTGTTGCCAGCATGTGCATTTAAAAGAGTACATAGAACTCGCAGTCATTTGACAAAGGTTTTTGCTAAGCACTTCTATCACAGAACTGTGGCATCTCAAACTTCATATCATCTAGCCTACCACGATTGTACGTTTTTATCAACTCCACCATCTTTATTGCTACTTGGGCAGCCTTTTTCTCTATGAAGTTGTTGGTAGTTTTATGATAAGTTGTTTGTTTCTAAATGAACTTAGCATACTATTGTAGAAGATGGTTGTCTCATTAACGGTATCAACTGACAGTAGAGCCTAATGCCCATTATGCAAAATAGGAGCAAATATCCATCTTGGGACACTGTATTGGAGGTGACCAATTAGGTGTTGTTGTTCACCTGAATCCTTCTTCAGGATGATGTCCCCCCACTATTTCATAAGAGACCATGTATACATCCAGGAGATTATCACCTAGAAGTAATTGGCATGCTTTCATAACATTCACGGTTATGTAACTTCCTATTTTCATTATGTCATGGAGGTCTGGTAGTAGTATTTGGATGTTTTCTCATTCAAAAATAGTGATGATGTCATCCTCTCATGGCTTTAGTCCGTTTAAAAGGAAGGTCACTTCTTCAACTGATAGCCTATAACATGTAAGTTCTTTGAAATTATCAAAAGTGGGCGTGACCACGTCTGTAGGTATTAGTCCCTCTTCCAACTGATTATCAATTTCATTTTATTTGATATGCTTTTCCTCCACTTGTCCCAAGCCTATATCCGGGGCTACAGTTTCCTCGTTGGTAATATCTATGTTGGAGGGGACAATGGGTTCTTACTCTAGAAGCTTTGTTGCCATTGTTTCAACTTCTTATATTGTTATTTGTTGTTCAAGGTCATGAGAAGATGAAGGGGCTTCAGGTGAAGATGGGCAGAAACAACTGGTGTAGGTTCAGAAAAGGGAGGTGGTGAGGGAGAGGGTGGGACTATTGGGCTGGTTGTTCTTTCTTCATGTGCTAAGGATTCTATAGTTTCATTAAGATTTATCGACTTTTCTCTCCAAGGGGTCTTTTTAGGTAAGAGAATTAGGGAATACACCCTCCTTTGTATATCAGCCATCTCTGCATCATAGAAGAAGCTCCTATCATATATTATTTCCATGACATATTTTCCTTGTAGCGCATGGAAATCTTCGTTGATAATTTGCTCCGACGGGATTCCTATGTTGATGGATTCTATTGTATGTAGTTCTATGAAAGCACTGTCCTCCCAAGTTCTTATTTTTTGGGGCATGCTACAGTCAATGGAAATCTCCTTTCAATTTGGGCAGTACCATCTAAAGAGGTGTAGAGGGGGTGGATAATTCCTTATAAAAATTAAAGCAAAAATAGAATCAAAAAGGCAAACAACCAAATGACGACTGTATTTAGAGTAGTTTCATCTAAGAAGTTAGTCCACTACCTAGTTGTTTCCAACTACTATTTTTCAACAAATAATTTGGTTAACTAATCTGTTCGGACAAAGTACAAAAGTACTTGTTGCAACTAAACCCTCTTCTTTTACCAGCCACAACATGGAAACCTCTTCTTTAATGTATGATGGAAGAACATCGATATCCTCTTCTTTAACGGAAGATGGAAGATCACTACAACACCTCCTATTCTTTGATGGAGATAAAAGAGTGCCTGTGTGAAGACTCCTTCTTCACCTATGAAATCCCAGACAACCTCCTCTTCTTGGAGTAGTTCGAGCACAGTTCACGAACAAAGACAGAAGATTGGAGAAAAGAGAACACCAATGTAGATAACAATGTCCTAGATCAATCTTGTGGACCAATACCAGTATGGATTAGGCAACAATGGGTGGTTGCATTGAAGAGATATGATTAGGACACAAATTTGGCAGCTGTAGAAGATTGCAAATGGGTTGCTATAGCTCAAGATTTCTCAAGTGATGCTTAAATATTATATCTCATGTGTACTAGTTGTATCTAGGGTGTCCTATGACCACTATTATTTATAGGAATGGATTATAAGTGGCTAGGACAACTTAGGGGAGAGTCTAGTGTGCTCTAGGATGAGAAATAGCCATTATAGTTTAGTCAATACAGGCACAACAAATAATTTCTTCCTTAATAAAATTCACTTTCTAGAACCCGTATTAGTTGACAAATACTCGATTGAAAGTGTGTTGGTTGATAAATTCTTGAGGAAAATTTGGTCTAAGTGTCAGACTTGATTCTAAGGATAATAGTGGTTCTAACTTCTTGATCAACTTGGTTAACATTCTTTCCTCGATTAAAAAAATCTTTGATCAGGATTGACTCAGTCAATAATATTTTTGACCGTTTATAAAAGTATATCCGATGCTCTGAGTCCTCAATTGGGAGGTATCTCAGTTGACAATTTCTTCGACCGAGAGAGTCTCGGTTGACAAGTTACTCGACCAAAAAATTCCTGGAAATTGGTTTTGCAAATTTTGGAAAACATATCTAATGATTTTTCTAATGTGACCTACCTACCCTAGACACTTAGTTAATACATATGTATAGGTTTGGGATAGGTGGGGTGGGTCCATATCTTGATTTTACATGAGTTCTAAAAAGTTATACATTTTTATTACAAATAAAGACACATACACAATAATTCAAGTATTTGATACTCCAATCTTGATCAATTTTTCTCAACATGTACTTTTTACCTGAAACACTTAGATATCATGTTAAATCCACAAATAATAAATGTTTGTCATCATCAAAAGATTATATGTGGTAAGGTCCAATTTAGCCAACAATCTCACCCTTTTTGAAGATGGCAAACATTTCTATAAGAAAAAACTTAAAATGAAATTTTCATACCTTGGTGTGATATTCTTTGAGTGTCACAAAAATGTGTGAACATATATACTAGAGAGTTATGGAATATATCATCCAGCTATAAAATTAAAGTGCACAAATTAATTTATGGCAATGTGTCTCTCAACTCAAAATCTCGATAAAAAAATGTTAAAACTCAAGAAATTAAGTTCCTTTAGGACTCGAGGAATTAAGCATCACTTTTAGATTATTTCTCCCCCTTTATCATTTCAAAAAGTAAAAAATACGACCCCTTAGTTGAATACTCCCCCTTAATATGATTCTTAAAAATATGTCAAATTTAGCCACAGTAATCATGAACAAGACATAAGCAAGCTCAATTCATTGATAAAAGAAATCATTACATATCTTATTGTTTAAAAGAAAATGCATAAGGATAGCCATATGATTACAATAAAATGTCACTTGAATGAATCAAGTATCACATCCACCTCAGGATCTTATCCATAGAAATGTGCAATGCCATAACGAGTTCCCCAGTCCAATGCTCCAGTCTTGGAAAAAGCATACACCTCAAGAAAGGTGGGTGCTCAGTCAAAGAGGAAATGGGATGCTATGTCTTGCAGTTGCAAGGTGGAGTATTGAGTAGGGGTAAGCTTGGTGGTTGGTGGATGTGGGAATTGAGTGTAGTTGATGTATGGGTTGAATGGATAGATACTCTTAGGGTATGAACCATAGGGATAGTTATATGGAGTATTTGGGATCAAGGATTGCATTTTCTAGTTAAGATAGGACATTACATTGTGTTTTTAGTCAAAATATCTCCGAATTTGATAAGCTTCTCATTTAAGATAAGAGACATCATTTGCAAGGCTTTCAACAAAATAACTAGGTATGGGTGAAGACAGTGGATGAATGGCTTCATGGGATGTGCCTTCTTCAGCTCTAGCCCTTTTGTTCCCATTATATTCCCAGTTTGTCAATAATGTTCTAGCTTATTATTTGGGGACGCCTATCAAGGTTATAGCCTAATTCTTCTAAGGATTTTCATATTGAGTTTTGAATGATTTGGCAAACAAAATCAACATATGGTGGAGTGCCGAAAAAATCAAGCATATTGGAGAGAATAATGCAAATACAATTGATAGGGATGCATTCAAGGATTCCATATATGAGAATCATCCTAAATTGAAATTTTTTAGTTTTGTTAGATATAGGATAGATGTTGTGACTAATGATGAGGTTCACTATCCTAGCTTCTGGGGTTAGACATGTGGCATAGTAAGTACCCCTTTGTACTTATGGAGTGGTATTTGGGAAAAAGATGACTCTTTTGATGTCTCTATGGCTTATTGTAACTTGTGGATATGTGGAGAGTTTGTTGAGAGGATTTCCACTGATGAGATCTATAAATTCGGCATATTCAGTGACATCTATGTTTAATGTTTCTAGAACATCGGTTTTACAAAATCCAAAAGATAATCCATTAATCATGGAGGTGAAGGAATAACATTCATCTTTGTCCCTGATGAGGTTGGAATAAAACTCGTGGACAGCTTGTGCATACCAAATACGAAACCAAGGGGTAAGCCATTCCTATAGTTTTTGGACTTCAAAGAGACGGGGAAGGTTGAGGAGCTCGGAGAATTTGTTTGTTTCTAGTGGGTAGAGAGGAAGAGGCATCTTAGAGGTGAGCTATAGGTAATCCTCTCCAGTAGAAGTGTTATTGAAGGTTATCCCATTGATGACCGTCAGCACCAGAGTCACTGACTTGGAGCATATCTTCTTGGATGCCATTTTCTTCTTGCCACCGCGTGCTGAAGAGGATGCCATCTTGAAGTAGTTGAGCAAGAAATTGGCAGAAGATGTAGTGAAGATAGTGGAATGAAAGTAGGTGTAGGAGTGCTCTAAGAAATTTTCAAATGATGCAGATAAGAGTACTCTATGAGTTGTGAAGAGAATGGCCAAATTGGTGGCTATTTATAACAAAATAGACTCCTAGTTGGTCTACAAACTCATCGACTGATCCCCCAATGACTCTATTCCAACGACAACAATAACAACTACTTCAGCCGACTTTTTATTTGAAAATTTTTGCATCAGTCATGATCTTGGTTGAGAATTTTGTCAACCTTGGGACGTTCGGTTCAAAAAAATTATGTCAGAGGATTGTCTAGAATGTTCTTTAACTGAGGCATGCATAGTTGACCGAGGATCCCACCGAGAGAATCTCTATTATATCCTCAATTTTTATGAAATTGAATTATATAAATATAAGCCATGAATTGAAAAGTAATTTCCCCAATGGTAAGTTTTGTGGAATATTAATGCTAACCACCATTGTGTCATGGGTGCTTGAGGCATAAGATAATTGGAAGGAATTCACACATGACTAAATAATAATGGCTTTTTGATACGATAGTGTACTAATGGGATTATTTGGGTTGCAAATATGTCCTTGGAAGCATGTAGCAAAGATATAAGAGTTTTGTGCAAAATGTTTTATGAATTCTTAAATAATGGATATATGAAATAATTGTCAAGTTTCCAAAGAAAAATAAATTATGTGGTGTTTTAAATAATTAAAAGAATACTTATATTATCAATAGTGTAAACATAATGGTTAAGGCATCGAGTATGAAAATTTTGATATAACTTTTTGTATAATTAGAAACAATAACAAAAGGCTCGCCCTCCAACGCTAGCAGTGGTGGTTGTATGACATCCTCTAACCTAGTGGCATCCTCACTAAGGTTCCAGTGTAAGTACAAGAAAGGAGAGATAGAGAGGTTGATGATGGATGTATATTGAGGGGTGATACCTAGACCAGCGGCAGAGCTGACAGGATCAACCACCAGCAAACAGCGTCAGAAATCGATGATGGCCCCACACCATGCTGAATCGCGTCATGTGGATGAAGGAAATCCAGTGGTGATGGGCTATTTTTCCCTTTCCTACACATTTAAAACTCAAGGGAAAATGGGTCATTTCCTTAAGAGTCAAGCGGACTCAAATACAAAACAAATAATAGGTAATCTTGCTAATGTGTCTTTTTATGTTCGACCCAATTGTCTTTATTTTTGCAAAAATCATAGTGATTGGTAGGGTGCTCGTATGAAGACAAGTTAAATATGAAAATTGATCAGTAGAACACGTCAAATCCAAATAAAATATGTTTAAATCCTTATTATGATTTATTTTATAAAAAATCATGAAGATACAATCTATAATGTAAAATATACATAACAACCCTAATTTTGGTGATTATGATGCTTAAATAAGTAAATCTGGTTAATTTGAGATGTTATCTCATATTGATTAACATGATGGGGATGTAAGACGATCATAATGATAATTAGGATATCTAAAATGGAAAATCACGCATATCATGAATCAGGTTTAAAAATCATAACTTGTGTTCTGTTGTTAATTAGTTTAATGTAATCAAAAAGTTCCTAATAAAAGGATATGATGAATCTAATGATTAGGGTTTAGAATTTTATCTCCTTATTCATTAGGATCTTAAAATTTCATAATTTCACATAGTTTCCCTAATGGCATAAAAGGCCTAACTTGATAATCAGGGTAACACATGGTGATTAAAGTGGAGTTATAACTTTAATAAACTATTATGTGAGAGAAACATGGTTTGTACCCCTAAATATGGCCTAGACCCTAAATAGTACTGAGTAGGATTTAGTATATTTAAAATGATGGTGACACTTTAGGATTTATATTCATGTAGATTATAATGTGGATTGCTTGATTTGCTGGTTAATTGGATAATATGATTGAAGAATATATATTGCATGATTTTCATGACTCATAATCAAGGTATGTGGATACGCCTTTGACTACTCGCACTATCGATTGTCGAGGTTTTCTGAGTGTTTCTCGAGGATTTGTGAAATAAAATGTTGAGTGTTTATTTACATTCTGCTCATGCATAATGCCCCTATGAATATGATATAAAGAAAGATTATGAGAAGATGTTGATGTTCTTATCTACAAATGATTGACTAATATATGTTGTTACAATACTTACACTTTCTGGATGCACCCCAAGTACCAGTATGGCAACATCTGGCTGCATTTTGTTTCACCCAATTTTAGGTATAAACTGATATACATGATAAAGGACAAGAAGATATCAAGATAAGATGGCATGAAAGATTTAAAAATAGGATTATCTATACACTTCTTCTCATACGATGTAGTATTCATGGTGAAAGTTCATGTAAACAATTTGTAAACCATAATCTAAATTAATGAAATTATTTTCTATTATTTATTATTTGCTAAATCTGAATCCTTAGATAAAAATTTGTAGGAAATAGCTCTCATCTTTTTGGCCTTCCTTAATTGGGGGTTTCTTAAAAGTGAGGTCATTACAATCTCGGTTGAGAATTTTGTTGATCGAATTTCTTCTTGGTCTAGTATTTTGTCCACCAAGATTTTGAGTAATATTTTGCAATAAGGATGGATTGAGCTTGGCTAAATATTTCTTGTTCATGATACTAAATCATTTTATATCAAAATTAAAATTGTTATGCTATTAGTGTATGCAATAAAATCATTGAGCAAAGAGATCAAAATATACATCTTCAAAAGGAACAATGCTTAACTTTTCTTTAATTACTCTATTTTTTTTAAACAAAGGGGTTTTGTGATAATATCAGCTAATTGATTTTCAATATCAACATGATGAAGACATATTTTATTTTTAGCAATATGATTATCAAGAAAATGATGTCTTACTTCAATATGTTTATTAAGACTATGTAAAATAGGATTATGAGCTAAATTCATTGCACTTGTGTTATCACAGAAAATGGATTTGAAGATACTAAAAATCCATAATCATTTAAGACTTGTTGCATCCATAAACCCTATGTGCAACATGATCCAACTGCCATATATTCTTCTTTTGTGGTTGATAATGCAACAATATTTTGTTTCTTATTAAACCAAGATACGAGCAATTTTCCAAACAAGAAACAACTGCCACTAGTACTTCTATGATAATGGGGACAACCAACATAATCAGCATCAGTGTAAGCTTTAAGTTCAAATGGTGGATTGTGGGTACCAAATACCATAGTCAACTGTACTAGATAAATATGGTAAAATCCTTTTGACATTGACTATATGAAAATTCATAGTATTCGAGTGAAATCTTATGCATAGAAAAACAAAAAACATAATATTTGGTCAAGATGTAGCTAAGTATACTAAACTACCAATCATACCTCTATATAAGGAGTTGTCAATGGGTTCACCTGCCTCATCTTTGTCAATTTTGGCAGAGGTGACCTTTGGAGAAGAGGCATGATTGGTTTTCCATATTAGATCATTTCAATAGTTCTTTTGCATATTTTTCTTGCTTAATAAAAATACCTTGAGGAGTTTGTTTGATTTGAAACCCCAAGAAAAATGTTAACGCACCAATAAGACTTTTTCAAATTATTTTTGCATAATATCACTAAATTGTGTGAAAAGTGAATCATTTAAAGCACCAAAATAATATCATCGATAAATATTTGAACAATGAAAAAAACGGATTTATTCTTTTTAGTCAATAATATAGGATCTAGTTTGCCCACAAGAAGTCATTTTCAAAAAGATAATTTTTTAGATGTTCATACCAGTTTCTAGGGTCTTCTTTTAATCCATATAGTGCCTTCTTTAATATGTAAACATGATCAAAATGTTGTGGATCTTCAAAACTAGGAGGTTGAGCAACATAAACTTCCTCTTGTATTATTTCATTTAAAAATGCACTTTTGACATCCATTTGAAAGAGTTTAATGTTTATATGTGCAACTAAAGTTAATAACATGTGAATTGACTCTAGTCTAGCTACTAGTGAATATGTTTCATCAAAGTCAATTCCTTCTTGTTGATTATACCCTTGAGCAACCAATCTAGCTTTGTTCTTAACAACTTCCCCGATTTCATTTAACTTGTTATGAAATACCCATTTAGTTGCGATAATGGTTTTATCTTTAGGTCTAGGAACCAAATACCATGCATGATTCTCGGTGAATTAATTTAGTTCTTCTTGCGTAGCAATGATCCAATAATAATCTTTAATAGCATCATCAACCTTTTTAGGTTCAATTATGGATACAAAAGTTGTGTTAGCTACATCTCTAAAAGACGTTCTAGTTTTTAATTTATCAAAAGGATCACCAATTATTAGATCTTGTGGATGGTCTTTTATTATTCTTGGAGTGGATTGATGTGATTCTTCATTTTGATTTTGACTTTTTTCATTTTCAACACTATTATCTTGTTTAGGTGATATCATTAAGTCTTCAATTAGTTTTGGAAGATCGTCTTCTATTTCATTGTTTGTTTTATTTTCAAGAAATGTTATATGGATTGATTATTCTACTTTCTTAGAGACAATATTAAAGATTATACAAGCCTTAGTTGAGGTTTAGTAACCTAAGAAGAACCCTTTTCATGATTTTGGATCAAATTTATCTTTATCATCTTCAGTATTTAAAATGTAGCATGTAGTTCCAAAGGTGTTAAAGTAATCCACTCTTGGTTTCTTAGAGAAGAGTATTTCACAAGGAGTCTTTTTAAGTTGTAGATGAATTAAGATTCTATTTTGAACATAGCATGCAAAATTAACAGCTCCATCCCAAAAGTTTTAGGTGTGTCATGCTGTAATAGCATTGTTCTAACCATTTCTTGTAACAAAAGATTTTCCTTTCAACTAAACCTTTTTGTTGTGGATTGCATGGGGTAGAGAAGTTGTGAGTGCACCGTTTCAATGAGAAGAAATCTTCAAAACTATGATTTTCAAATTCTCCTCCATGATCACTCCTAATGGTGCAAATTTTATTTGAAGTTGATTTTCAATCTTTGAACAAAATTGAATAAATATTCTATTAGTATCATCTTTGCCTAAAAGAAAAGGTAGCCAAATATATCTACTACAGTCATCATCAATTACAAAATAGTATCTCTTTCTGCCTATAGATTGTGTTCTCATAAGTCCAAATAAATCCATATGTATGAGTTCAAGATGTCTAGATGTACTAAGCATCTGTTTTGCTTTAAAAGAATTTTTGTTTATTTTCCTAATGTGCAAGGTTCAAAATTATCAAAGTCAGACAAACCACAAACTACATCATGTTTAGTTAACTTTTTAATAACATGAGTACTTTCATGTCCCAATATTCTGTCATAGATTTTGAGTATTATCATTTGCAATAAGGCATTTACCAACAATTGATTTCATAGAGTTAAGCCTAAGAACATAAAGATTGCATACTCTTTTTCCTTCAAATACGACATTGTTTGTGTCTTCTTGGAGTAATTCACAACAAGTTTTGTTGAAAAGCACATCATAATCTCTATCAAATAATTGACTAACACTTAGAAAATTGTGGTGCAAGCCATCTACTAATAAAAAATTCTTAATTGTGAGATTAGTTCTGATATTACCTATTCCCTTGATGGTGACCTTGCTGTTGTCTCCAAATGTGATTGATCCTCCCTTTTTGTTTTTATGTGAATGAAAAGCTTTCTTATTTCTAGTCATATGTTTGGAGCATCCACTATCAACCACCCAATCCAGAAATCTTAAAGGATTTTCAATACCCAAGTAGAGTCCATGATGGGTAATACATGAAGGTTATATTATCAATACCAGAAATATCATTTAAATACTCAAATTTAAATCATGATAGATTTTTAGTCAAATAGTACTTCAGTCAAGAAGTTACTTGGTAGACATTTGTGTCGACCGAGTTCAGTTCCAGACTTTTTATTTTAACAATTTACACAAAAAATTCAAATGACTATTTGTTTAAATAAATGATATGCACATAGAACTTTGTTTAATTAAAGATACTCAAATGGTTATTAAATTGAGTTGAGATAAGACACAAATGTGCTTATCAAGATAAGCATAAGTCAAATCTCTACAATTTCTCCTTTTTGTTTTAAGTTGGTGCTTTGGGAACCCAAACCATGTCAATTGCTCCTTCATTTTGATATTCACATAAGAAAGAATAATGATTGAAATGTTGATAGTAATGGCATGAGGTATAAGATATTTCATTCCTCCATTGAATATTTTGAGAATTTACAACTTTATTTTTAGGTACATATATTATTATAGTCTTAAGAACATTTGCCTTCCTAATTTGGTTTTTAGGTACATATACCTCTTCTTCCCACTTGTTTAGAAGAAATTTCTTGAATATTATCAAGAATTTTTTTCCTTGCATTAATTTTGAAACTTGTTTTTATAATTCAACATTTTCAGCAATCTTTTTAGTTATATCAAAATTTACTGAGTAAGATTTGAAAGTAAAGTGTCTCTTTCTTTTATGAAAACATCATAATTTGAATGCATGCATAGAATATATTGAGTTTGATAATCATTTTATTTTGCAAGCATATCATTTTTTCTTGAGAAAGAAGATTATTGTTATTTTCAAGAACAAGTTATTGTGCCTTATAATTTTCAATAGATTATTTTAATGCATTATTTGTGTGATGCCCCAACGTGCTACTAATGAGAATACTCAAAACCAAACACAGAACTAGAACTAAGCATGCATACTACTAGATACACATGAAATTAAAACTGATTTCGCATAAGCACCATAAGCATAGACCATGCTACATATGGGTCCACAACAATGACAAATGTATCATGTAACATATATCATGATGCTTACATCAGTATTCTCAAAATTCATGTCATCAACATGTTACATGAGATATCTATTTCATATATATATATATATATATATATATATATATATATATATATATATATATATATATATACATGCAATATCTTACATACATGGCTCACAAGCCCAAAAATCTCATATCGATAACGTATCCACAATGCACATAAAAAAAACCCAAAGACCTGAGTGTACATGGACGACATCTAGGACTCTATCACCAAAAGACTAGTAGCACATCCAACCTTATTAGCTACTTCTCGTGTTGCTACTCTTCCTTAGTTGCATGACCTCTATCTCTTCATGTACAACCACCTAAAAATGTGGGAACCCATGGGGTGAGACCAAACATCCCAGCGAGAGATATAACTCTCTGCCAACATCTATTTACAGCACAAACAACTAAGCAGGTAGATAAAATACTTACCAGGTTGAGTAGATTCAACTAAATGATATGTATCCAACAGATAAAACACATTAAACAAAACTAGGCAGTTACCATTGAGTAGTAGAATAATTAATATTTTAAAAATGAATATGAAGAAAATGTATAACAATTGACTTATCTTACCATCTTATAATTTAATAAATAAGTATAACGATAAGTCAAACGGTTCAACCAATGTTATTCACATTCGTCCCTAAGCAAGCACACTACACAACTGTGTTACATCTTTTATTATTGCCCTAAGTATTTGAGATATACCACCCAAATCAAACCAACTAGTGCTAAGTTGAAATCAATGGCATACAAGGTCAATGGAAGAGTCATAATCCACGAGCTCCCCAACACCTCTTGGTCAGCATAAGAGAAAACACTGGAGAGACATATCAGTCAACTACAACAATGACATATAGTCAAGTTGAAGGATTGGCTCATACATGGCCATCCATATATAACAAAACCTATCCCACCTTGGTATATGTACAATGCTAGAAGAACATGTTCACGCATGGCCATTCCAAAAGGATGTGTTACATGAAATTACACTATTGAATACCACATATCATAAGGATATCATCTCATACATAACCATCTACTCGACTTGCACCCCCACATATTCAAAAGTATGTGGTACAAGTTTTCTCGTAGGAATAACTCATTTCACCATCGAACACCAAGATAAATATTGTAATGGATCTATGACACAGAGCACCTACATTATTAGAGTTTTACTTTATTAATTATACTAAATGAGTGTTTTTTATCACCAATCAAGTTACAATGTACAAATCCAAAATAAACTCTATAGAATAAGGGCATTGTGCAACTCCAGATGATATAAAACGTATAAGGTGTATAGTAGTCATATCATCACCACATGATACTTGTAGAACTACCATTCACAAGGCCATCACCAATGTCACATCACTGGGGAATTTCCTTCCCTCAATCATATCAGTGGAGGATATCACCTCACAATGGTATCAAGCCTCCACTAGGTCATAGGACCCATCACATTAATATGATCTCATAATATCACATAAAGGCTCATAGTCATTACCATGTATCATATAATTATCACCACAACATACACAAGCCATGTCATTCATGTCCACCTGTAAGGCTAGAGATTCATAAACAAGAGAGAGAAAACATCATATTATGGTAACCACTCCAATTGAGGCAAGAAAGCACATCATATTTACCAACATTAAGGTTAGGGTTACATATAGCTAAGTAGGGCTTTATGGTTACATTCAATTACCAAAACCTAGGTACACCACCTACCACTTTATTGGAGCATATTAGGGTTAGTAAACATGATTAGGGTTAACCAAACAATCATTTGAACAACACTATACATGAATCATTACTTGCTTAGACATATACATGTATTGACTATATGTTCATGTATGTGTCACGACCTTCCATCACATAGGTGTCTCAACCACTCATGAAACAAGTGTATCGACCACCCTCAAGAAAAGTGTCTCAACCACCTTTATGAAAAGTGTCTCGACCGTGACACATCATGTGTCTCAACCACCACATAGATTATGGTTTTGACCAAGCTAAAAATACGTCTCGAACTCAGCCAAAAACATGTCTCGACCGTCTCCAAAGGTAAGCATATCGACCGAAACAATAGTAGGTGTCTTTACCTATACAAGGACATGTGTCTTGACCAAAATTAAAGCAAGGGTCACGACCAACACAAGGGCAATCATCTCGACCGAAACCACATATGTTAAAGTGTCTCGACCCAAGGGAAAATCAAGGTGTAGCGACCACCAAGGTCACGCTACCACCAAGGCCAAAGACCTTCATAAAAATAAGGAATAACCAAGATAAAAACATAAGTATTCCAAAGCCAAAATAGAAGATTACATCAAGGAAAACCATCGTCTTAAAGGATAAAACTCCATACCATAATCAGTCACCAAAAACCGTAAAAGCGTGTGTCCTAAAATCACCATGGAAGATCATCATGCAAGAGAGGAAAGCTCATGTTAAATGCCTCCAAAAAAGAACCTAAACTCTATAATACATCAAGGTACATGAACCTCATGCATGTGATCAAAATCAAGGTCAAATGATAGGGAGAAAACCACCATTTCACAACCATCTCTAAAATGGGTACCTTACATTAGCGTTTCGGATTTGAAGCAAACCAAGCATGGTAACCACCATCATTCAAGTTCTAAAGCTTGGTATTATCTACTAGCATGTTAAGGGAACGTTTGTAGAAAGAGAACAGAAACATTCATGTAAAGAAAAGTGCAATAATAGAGAGGGTAGAGTGTTATAGAACCCACCTTAAGGAAGATCAACTCCAAGTATCACAAGATCCAAGCACACGATTACCAAGGGTGACGAAGCTCCACTTTCATCCACGAGATCACCTCAAGAAGAAGAAGAAGATACCAAGGCCAAGGATAGCTCAAGAAAAGAGAGTAAGAAACCCTAGGTTGAATAAAAAAGAATAAGAAATAAAGAGAGAAGAAAAGAAACTTCCTCTCACTTGGGTACCACCTTGTCAAAACATGGCCTATGACCCTTATGATGAGGAGTTTCTATAGGAAACGACCACCATGGATAGTACACAATATAACGCCAAGAAAGGAGAAGAAGATGGGGTGGAATATCAAAGGAAAACGTCATCAAGGAAAGGTATACACTTATCAAGGTTGAAGATGGCCAACAGTCACCAGATGCAAGGTATCTCGGTCACCAAAGCTCCAAGGATCAATCCTTCTATCTCCTTAAGGCTCCAAGGATGAGAAAGCAAGGAAATATAAGGACCAAGATTGAGAGAGTCACTTGCATCGAGAGAAGAGGTTTTATATACTTGAGGAGGACAAAAGGAGGGTGGAGAAGATGTGTCAACACCTAAAGCCACCAAAGGGACACTTGTCCACCAAGAAACACACAAGCAACCACTTAAACCATGCATGCATAAGATGGTGATACAACCTAGGTGGGGTCTCAACCCCTTGGTTCACCACCACATTTTTTTCGGTCGCAACACCTCAAGGAGGTCGAAACAAGAGCATCATATACATCTTGGTCGAGACAAAAGGTCACCAAGACACTAAGGTGATACACACCACAAAGGGACAAATTGTCTCGACCCAACCACTCCAAGACCATCATGGTTGAGAAAAAAACACCTAAGGAAGGTGTATAATTCAAGACACACCACAAGGTTGAGACAAGGGTCACTACACTCAACCATGCACACATGGTTGACACCAAGCAAACCCTAGAAACTCTAATCACCTCCAGGTTCCACCACTCATCCAAGACTCAACCAAGGCACCCCAAAGAATCACACTCTCTATAATGATGACAATGAAGGTAAGGTACACACTAGGTGTGGCAAATTGCAAGATAACCCCCTTAAATGGGTAAATTACAATTTGACCAAAAATAAGCACAAAAGGCACAAACAGTATCCAAACAAGCTCAAATTGGAAACTAAAGATTTTTTATAGATCTAAAAGCATCTCAAAGGATTAGAGAAAGATTATAAGCACTAAATCAAGAAAAACAAACAGGGTTATCCCAAAACACAGGTTAGGGGTCTTACAATTTGAGTATTTTAGAGTATCATTTTCATAACAAAAGGTAATATAGATTAATGTAAAGTTAATCAATAACTTTAATAACTCTCTTCTTTTTTTATTGCATTCAAAATATTTCATGAATTTCTTCAAGGTTAGTAATTAATTCTTCTTTATATAATTAAAAAATATCTACCTCATCCGTTTCTTCATCTTCTGTTGCCATTAGACATTCTATCTCATATTCTTCGTTGCTTCCACTTTCATCACTTGATTGATCTCAAGCGGCTTTGTAGGATTTTTCTCCCTTGCCTTTCTTATTGAATGGGGACTTATTATTCTTGAGCTTGGCCACTCATTCTTTAAGTGACCCTTCTTTCCACATTAAAAACACCTGGAAGAACAAAAATGTTTGTATTTCTTACCATTTGAAATTAAAGAGTTTTCTTCATCATTGTTGCTTGTATCTCTATTTTGTTGAATGATATTTTCTCACAGTGTCTTGGAAGTGGTTTTAAGTGCAAGTTCCTTCTTTTTTCCCCTTTGTTGCTCTGCCTTGATCCTTTCCTCTCTTCTAAAGTGACTTTGTGTGTCTCTAAATTCCCTATGAGCTGCTCCATCCTTAGTGTTGTGAGATCATTTGATTCCTCGATAGCAATCACCTTTGACTTGTATCTAGGAGGCAATGATCTAAGTATCTTGGATACTTGATCTTCCTCACTAATATTTTTTCCCGAGCGTGCTTAGTCTGTTCACGATGTTAGATAATCAGGCATACTATTCTGCAATGCTTTTGTTAGGCTGCATATAAATAATTCGAATTTATGTTTTAACATACTAATTTTAGTATTTTTAACTTGAGTAGTTCCTTCATGTGTTACAGCTAATATGTGTCATATTTCATGAGTTGTTTCACATGAAAATATGTGATTGAATTACTAATAGATAAAGAAAACAGAGAATGCTTACTGCCTTTGCATTGAGTGTGGCTAGTTTTACCGTATCAAGATTCCACGTTTCTAACTCCATTACTGGAAGTATATATGGACAAGCTATCATATTACACAAATCAAAGTTGATACCTTGAAAGTATAATTGCATCCTAGTCTTCTAGTAGGTGTAGTTAGACCCATCTAACACCAGAAGCCTGCTCACGTATGACCCTTTCAAATTTAGGTTGCCAAAAATGTCATCCGCCATACTTTAAGACCAATTAAGACTCCTTGAAGACCTTTTATGATACCAAATGAAGAGAACTAGAGGGGGTGAATAGATATTTATAAAACTACAGAAAAAAAAACAGAATGAAAAAGACAATCAATCAAATGAAGACAAGACTTAGAGTTGTTCCATCTAAGAAGTCAGTCCACGACCTAGTTGTTTCCAACTAGGATTTTGTAAAAGATAATTTTATTAACTTATCTATTAGGAAAAATTAAAAAAATACTTGTTGAAACTAAACCCACTTCTTTTACCGGCCACGGAAGAGCACCATGCAAACCTCTTCTTTGATGGATGATGGAAGAGCACCGATCTCCTCTTCTTTCATAGATAATGAAAGAGCACCACAAAACCTCCTCTTCTTTAAAGGCCACAGAAGAGCACCTTTGTGAAGACACCTTATTCACCTACAAGATCTCAAACAACCTCCTCTCTTTGGAGTAGTCCCACCGTAGTTCACGGATAAAGCGAGAAGATTGGAGAAAAGAGAACACTGATGCATCTGACAATGTCCTAGATCAAGCTTATGGACCAATACCACTAGGGATTAGGTAATGATGGATGCTGGTATTGGAGTACTATGATTAGGACACAAATTTGGTGGATGTAGAATATTGCAAATGGATTGCTATAGCTCAATATTTCTCATTGATTTGTCAAATATTGTATTTCAATTGTGCAAGTTGTATATAGGGTGTCCTATGAACACTACTATTTATAGGAATGGATTATAAGTGGCTTGGACAACTTACGGGGGAGTCTTGAGTGTTCTAGGATGAGAAATAGCCGTTATAGTTGAGTCAATGTAGGTGCAATGGCTAATTTGTTTTTTAATAAAATTATCATTCCAGAACCCATCTCAGTCGACAAAATACTCAACTGGAAGTGTCTCGGTCAAGAAATTCTCCGACCAGATCTGGTCTAAATGTCAAACTTAATTCTAACAGCTAATTTTCATTCTAACTTCTTGGTCAACTACTTTAGTGGTATTTCCTCAGTCCACAAAATCTTTGATCGGGAGTGACTCAGTTGACAATATTTTAGACCGAGTATAACTCAGAACTATCAATTTATAAAAGTATCTCTAGTGCTCTAAGTCCTTGACTGGGAGGTATCTCAGTCAGAAAATTTCTTTGACTAAGAGAGTCTTTGTTGACAAGCTACTCAACCCAAAAATCCTTGAGAATTGGTTTTGCAAATTTTAGAAAACCTATCTAATGATTTTTCAAATGTGACCTACCTACCATAGATGCTTAGTTTAGAAATACGAATAGGTTTGGTATAGGTGTGATTGGTCTATAGCTTGATTTTTGTATGAGTTCTAAAAACGTATACATATGTATTACAAATAAGAACATATACACAATAATTCAAGTATTTGATACTCCAATCTTGATCAATTTTTCTCAACATGTACTTTCTACCTGAAATACTTAGATAACATGTTAAATACACAAAAAAGTAATGTTTGAAATCATTAAAAGATAATATGTGCTAATCTCTAATTTAGCCAACACCATCCACTAACTCCTTGTGTTAGCTTTTTCTGAGAAGTCGGTGCCTCTTAGATAATTTTGTGTTCTGGTTTTTCAAAAACCTTCTTTCTGCATGGAAGGTTTTTTTGTAGAAGGTGTATGTTGTGACTCTATTTGATGAAAGATAAACCATTGTTATGATCCAGTGGTTGAAAGATTTTAAAGGAAGAGTTATGAACTTTAAAGTTATAGCTCCATCCAGGGTATCCTATAGTTATTTGATGGATGTCATATTGCTTCTCTATTTGAATATCTAGGAGGTCAGGTTAGAAGTTTCATTAAAGACTAGCCCAACTTTGTTTTTGTACATGAACTCTTCTATAATGGTCCTGCATAAGACTTTAAAGAAGGCTCTGCTTATATTTTCTTATTGTTGAATAGAAAAATGCATGTCATTCCTTTTCAAGTTGTATTGGTTGTTGTTGTAGATGATGTCCTATCCTAACTTCTCGTCATCTAGAATGTCAGTTAGGAAATGAATCTTGCATACCACATGAATGTTATAGAGGTCATGTCCATGTCTGCCATGTTTCATGGCAATGGAGGTGATGTCTCTTGACTTAGACCATCCATGGGAAAAAGACTATAGGTGGGTTTAGGAACAATGGGTTCTCCTACTTTGGGGGTTCATCATCGAACATGTGGTCCAACTTTCCATTATTGACTTCTAACACCATTTGTTCTATTTCTACTTTGAAGGATATGGGAAATCCCCTACTCATAATTGGTTCATCCAGCAAGATATCATTTATGATTTTTTTGTAATCACACGAGGGAGGTAGAGCCTTATATTCAAAGAGAGGGTCCAACCCATCCATGACATATTCAGTTGTTTCTATTATTTCTCCCTTTGCTTCATATGACATTGCCTTGACATTACTCTTTCCAACTACTTCCACATTCTCGGATAGAGTTCTTGGCTCTATTCTCAGTACTCTGGGTCCTCTTTCATGGTTATTGTTGGTCGAATGCCCTGGAGAGGTTGGTAATGTAGTGAGATCATCATCCCTAGCTGGGATTCCCTTACTTCTTATAGATTCCTCTTCCTCTAGTGATAGGGTGTGCTCAGAAGTAGCTTCCTCTCTCGAGATTGGAATACGTCAAATGTTCATTGTGGCCATCAACATATCGACTCATAGGTGCACATATACATTTTCTACAGATGATGGTTCAATGGTGACTGTTCGTTGCCTTTTTGTAGATGTCCCATTGCTGGTAGGGGTGACTTCCTTCCTCTTGGCCACTTCCTCTCGTAGTTGCAGGTTCTCTTGGGTAGATCAACATGTTTTTTACGTAGAATGGTGAGCTCATTTGTCATTCCTACCAAATCTTGCATTATTTTCACTTGGTCTGTGGCCGACTATTGCATTTTTTGATGTAGTGTGAGTATTGGTTGGATATCAATCATTATATTTTGCACATGTGATGTTAATGTAGACATGTTTGTAGTTAGTTTGGATAGATTTAGAGTGTAGGTTGAGTTAATATCATAGAGGTCATTGATCTCCATACCTATCTCCATGAATTTGTTTACTGTGGGTGTCCATCATTGTTTCCTTGATTTGCTGATGGAGCTCACTTTATGTCCCACATAATCTACTTTGGCATGTGCTCCATACTCTTCTATCAGGCATTTTCCTTGTCTAGGTTGTGGTTGCCCCTTTCTTATGTTTCTTCTTGTGGTTTCTTTCTAATTGGTATATTCATGGACTCATTCACCTTGTTTCCATCTTCCTCTTCATGCTCTTTGTGTAGAGAGGCTGCACTGTTCATTGGCTATTCTTCTTTTCATGGGGTAGCCACTTTTGTTACCGTGTCATTGTAGAAGACTATTATAGACTCAGGTACCTTGATTTCTAGTGTGTTGTTTGTGGTTCTAGCATTTAGAATTTCTATTTCAGTTTCTTCCAGATATATCAGTTGGGGCATGGGTGGTTTCTTTGCTAACCTTTTAGGAATGCACACGATTACTCCCTTTCTTATTGTTTTCTTTGTTACCACCTCTTTCGGATGCTTCGTCCCTTGATCAATCGACTTGATTATGCTTTCTCCCTACTGAGATATCAACCTTATGATTTCTTCTTCTTGGAAGACCAATTTTTCACAGTCATAGTTCCTTAGTTGTGGGAGAGGTAGACAATAGAATCTGTAGGAATAATTCTATTTTGACCTTATAGAACGTTTGCGGTGGTAAGGTACATGACATCTAATAAGTCATCTCCCTCTGACCTTGGGAAGTATTTAAGATTTTTGGGGTACCCTAGTCTATGTGTAATGTAGGTGATTAGGACTCCCAAGCAGAAATCGCAGGGGCCATCAGGCCCCACTACTTCTACTAGCTTGTCAATCAGAATATTCCCTATATTTATGGATTTTCCATCCATCATACTCCATAGCACGTGGAGAACCAGCCTGGTCATGTTTCCAGTGTTTGATCTAGAAGTCAATGCGTTGGTGAGGATTTTGTGCACTACTCTCATGAAGCTTGAGTGCATCATGGTGTCCTTGAACCGACCAAAACTATATCAACAATCCCGTGAAAGTTTCTCCCATGTTTTATCTGTTAGGAAAGCCCTAGTGTCCCTATCTCTGCATGCATTGTTGGCTCATTTGGTCTTCTTGTGGACTTAGTGAAGATTACATTAAGCTATCTCTCAGTCTGGATATATTCTTCCTTGATTATATGCACATGTAGTTTATATTATCCCCCAGACTCTTCCTTTTCTTCATTGGTTACTGGCAGCTACTTTAGTGAGGTCATGAATTCTAAAGTCAGATCATCATATAAGGTCAACCTGTTGAGACATATCTTATAAATCCTCAATTGGTCCATGCTCTATTTTACCGTATCATATATTCAGAGGTTTAGTAGGGTCTCCCTGTTTCCAAACATGGTGGCCTTTCTTTTTTTGAAACATGTCACCAGATTTGTTTATGCTCTTCATCCCTAGAAAGGAATTGGTTATCAGGCTATTCCTTGTAGATTACAGGTGATATTTGCTGGGAAGTGCTTGCAATCATTATTTGTTGAGGAATGGTTGATTCTATAGTTGTGCCCTATGTAGATGCCTTGGTAGCCTTTTTAGGCCTCTTCTAATTAAGCCTAGGTGCAACCCTTTTCTTTGGATTATGTCTCCTTCAGAAAGTGTATACTGAGAGACTTTAGTCCCTATCTGTTTTTCATCAATTTTTTATTCCTCAGGGGTTGGCTTAGCTACTCCTTCTAAGTGTGCCTAAATGCTTTCATTGGTATCTTCGCCATGTATTCTTGTATTCCACTGGTTCATCTTTTAGCTTTTCCATCCTTTCCCTTTCTTCATGAGCCATTAATTCTTTCAGTGTCATGGTGTATTCAGACTCTTGAATTTCTTAGTTCATGTTCTGATTTGTTGCCATCTTTTTCCTTGTAGATACTTAAGTATCTCTAGTAAGATTAATTAGATAAGAAAGGATAGAGTCTTGTTAGAATAATAATCAACAACATGTAAATAACATTCGATGGCCTTAGAATGTTTGAGAAACATATTGAACATGGCCAAATCAATTGATGGTTACGGAAGAAAGCTAACAAAAGATGGTTGACAATTGATGGTTGTTGGTTACAGGTCACCAACCGATGGCACTGGTAGGGTGGCAGCAAATGATGGTTGCCTATGATGGGGAGAAATCAACCGATGGTTGGTGAAAAAGAGGGAACTGACAATCACAAACTTGATGGTTTCGACTCGAAAGAAAGGAGAAGAATGATTGATGGTCACCCTCTCAGGCGATAATTGGAACAGTTGATGCTCAAGAAATTGATGGTCTCAGAATAGAGAAGGGTAACAACTGATGGTCAGGACAATCGATGCCCAAATTAGGGATTCAGTATGACATCTGATGGTGGGCGGTAATTGATAACAACTTAGAAATTGTCAAAACAAGCGAGGGGGAATGCCGAGTAGAAATTGAGAAGATCATAGGAACAAAATCTAGGGTTTAGGTTTACCTCTTGTCTCTAGCATTTGGAGCTTCACCCTCAGATCGTCGATGAGTTAGTGGTAGGTCTCATCCTAGTGATTCAAACAAAGGGTGTGTGAGGGCTCCATTCTAGCATCATGAAGACCTTTTTTCTATTTCTCTCTACAGTCGATGATCGGGAGGTGGAAGACAGTGCCTTCTAATGGTGTTGCTTGGGCATTTGAGTCTCTTCGATTGTTGTGGATATGGAGCATCTTGCATCTAGGGTTTATCAAACTGATGGATAAGCTCGGTGGTTTCTTAGTCCCCTTGTTTTAGGTTTTTGTCTTTTGGGTAACCATCAGATTTTAAGAACATATGGTTCAATACTTAATCGCCAATCAATGATGGATCAGAGCATAGGTCAACCGGTGGCTCCTTTTTAGCGAACACTCAATGGTTGTACAGATCCAATGAATTAGTCAGCTTGATCATGCAATGGTTTTAATGCTCTTGGTACCCTTCTAATGTCTTCACTAGAACTGATGGTTGGTCAGTTCAATCATCTGATGGCATGTCTATCGTGGATTATGATGGGTCTGTTTCTCAACCAATCGGTGGATTATGTACAGTTGGTCAACTGATGATTATACTACAACCGATGGTTGGTCTAGTTGTCATGACTTGATGCCTTTCTACTTAACCAATCAGTCTATGGTCCATCATATCTGATGGTTTTCCCGTACTAATTAAAAGATTTATAAATTAAGAGATAGAAAAATCATTCAAAACATGAAATTAAGGCCTATAGAATTTGGAAACATTGAAGCATTCAAAGAGAGTCCTTAATTTTATTCTATATATACTAAGATTACTAACCAAGGTAGGAATTTCTAAAAACAAGATTAGTGAATTCTAATTACTCAGCTAATAGAGGAAACCAAAACTAAGGCTATAATTTATAGAATGTCCATAATCTAATAAAGGAAGTGAAAAACTTGAAAATTTAAAAAAAGTGGGAAATCCTTGGGTTGCCTTCCAAGAAGTGCTAATTTATACTCTTTAACTTGAATCTCTTACTTGGCTCTTCATGGTTCTTTTGGTGGTGTAGGTTGGGGCTCTTCTAGCTAGAGTTCTAACCCCCTCATAAAAGCGTCATCATGATAGTTAACTCTTTACTCGATGTCCATTCTCCTTGAAGGTTCATATCTTTTCACTACTTATTTCCATCATTCCAAACATGTATATATTCACGACTGTAAAGGCTCCAAACCACCTTGATCCGATTTCACATGGAAGTACTATGAGGCTCAAATTGAACAAAAAGACCTCATCTCCTTCATATACGTCTTTAATTTTTAGTTGGGCATCGCGCCATGCCTTGTCCCTATGTTTGTAAATGCAGACATTTTCATATGCATGTATCCTTAGTTCCTCTAGATTTTGTAGATGTAGAGGCCTCTTTTTACCTACTTCTTTAAGGTCCATGTTCATAAACTAAATAGCCTAAATGGCCATGTGCTCTAGATCCACATGTACATGGTATGGTTTCATGTAGATAAGCCAGCAAGGAGTAGTCCCTATCAAAGTCTTATAAGTGGTTCAGTAAGTCTATAAAGCATCATCAAGATTCATTAGACCAGTCCTTCCAAGTCTAGATAAGTATTTTATCAATAATTTGCTTAATCTATCGATCTAACACTGTACTTGTCCTGATGTTTGCGGGTGATAGGGTGTTGCCACGTTGTGCCTTACTCTGTATTTCTTTAGCAAAGCTTCAAATTGTCTCTCTTCAAAGTGGGATCCCCAATTGCTTATGATAGTGTATGGGATACCGAATATGGGAAAACAGTCTTCTCAAATAGCTTCATTACTTCTTTGGAGTCACATGTAGGGATTGCAAAAACCTTCACCCATTTTGAGACAGTCCAACAAAAAGAATGTATTGGTTTCCCTTTGAATACTGGAATGGTCCCATATAGTCTATTCCTCAAATATTAAAGATTTCCACCTCTATCCATTCATACATTGGCATTTCATTCCTTTTTGGAATGTTTCCCGTCTGTTGGCATTCATCACATGCTTTAACATATGTGTATGCATCCTTAAATAGTGTGGGCCAGTAAGATCCTGACTGTAGGACTTTTGTTGTCATTCTTTCTCCTCCCAAATGTCCTCCATATGACAATGAATGACTTTCCTATATAACCTAAGGGACTTCTTCTTCTAGAATGAACCTCTGGTATAGATTGTCAACACATCTTTTGAACAAGAGTGGGTTGTCCTAGTAATAAATCTTCACATCATAGAGTAACTTCTTCTTATAATTATAGGTGACATCAGTGGCAGTTTCTAACATGCTAAATAGTTATAGATGTCTGCAAACTTGGGTAGAGTGGGTTCAATGGACCTTGCCATCATCAAGGCCTTGTCAGCATAGTTGTCATTAACCAGTAACAGATATTTTTAGGTGACCATTACCCTTGACAAGTGATCGGCAACTGCATTTTCCGTTCCTTTTTGCCAATAATTTCATGATCGAACTCTTGCAGTAGCAGATCGCATCTCAAAAGTCTAGGCTTGGTATCCTTCTTTTTCATCAGATACTTAATGGCCCCATGATCAGTATACACCTTGACTTTTGACCCTATAAAATAGGATCTGAATTTGTCAAAGATGAGAACCATCACTAGCATTTCCTTCTCAATTGTTATGTAGTCAATGTGAGCATTGTCCAAGGTCTTGCTAGATTAGTATATCACATGATGGTGTTTCTTATATTTCCCTTGCCCCAGAATAGCTCTAATGGCATAGCCACTGGCATCACACATTATTTCAAACAGAAGTTCCCAATGGATCTTGCAATATCAGGGCTATTGTCAATGTATCCTTTAGAGGATTGAAGGATTCAATACACTTATCAGTGAAGTTGAACTCGACATCCTTTACTAGAAGGTTGGATAAGGGTTTGATGGTCTTTGAGAAATCATTAATGACTCATCTGCAGTACCCGGTATGTCCCAAGAAACTTCTCACTCCTTTCATGATTTAAGGGGAGGGAGATTAGACACTACTTCTATCTTGCTTAGGTCTACCTCAATTCCTTTTTTAGAAATTTTATGTCCCAAAACAATGCCTTCTCGTACCATAAAGTGGCCTTTATACCAATTCATAACTAATTGTTTCTCCTTGCATTTTTTCATGACTCTATATAAGTTCTTAAGATACTTGTGGAAATTGACACCATATATAGAAAATTCATTCATTAAAACTTCCATTATATCTTCCAAAAGAACTAAAAAGATACAAACTATGTGTCTCTAGAAGGTTGTAGGTGCATTGCATAAACCAAATGACATTCTCCAGAAGGCATAAGTGTTGTAGAAACATGTGAACATGGTCTTCTCCTAGTCCTTAGGGTGAATCCACACTTGGTAAAACCCTAAGTACCCATCAAGGCAATAGAAATATGAATGATGTGCTAACCTCTCTAGAATGTGATCAATAAAGGGTAATGGGAAGTGGTCTTTACTTATGACCACATTTAACTTCCTACAATCTATGAAAATTCTCCATCTAGTCATTGTTCATGTTGCGACCTCATCTCCACTTTATCCTTTAAACATAATTATTCCTCCTTTCTTTGGTACAATGTGGATTGGGCTAACCCAATTGTTGTCACTGAAAGGGTATCTAATTCTGGCATCACGTAATTTTATTACTTCCATCTTAACAACCTCTTTGAGCATCTAATTTAGCTTCCTTTACAGTTGGGCTTGGGGTTTGGTCGCATCTTATAGGTTGATCATGTGCATACAAAGTGCTGGGCTCAAACCATTCATATCTTCCATATAGTAGCCTATCACTTTTCTACATATCTTGAGTTCATTTTATAGCTTATCCTCTTTATCTTCATCCAAAATGGAGTTTATGATAATAGGGTTTCTTTCCTAATTATCAAGAAACTCATAATTTAAGCCCTTGGGGAGTTGCTTTAGTCCTGTCTTGTGTCTGGGGGACTCCTTTTCTTCCAGTGCTTTCTCCAGTGAGGCATACTTTGTAGTTTTTGTGGTTCCTTCCTCATCACTACAGTCCTCCTCTAGTTGGTTTTAGTAGTGAAGAATCTCTAATACTTCTGGGTCCTCGATGCTAGGATTGGGGTTGTTAAGAGATTGCATGAGAAAATAGGCAATAGAGTTGTCCTCTTGTACTTATTCACAATACTAGGTGTATCTATCCATGAAGTAGACCAACTCGAATAGAGAGGGTCCCCTGATATCATCTGGGACATGAAAATCAATGTTCTCATTTTTTTGGAAAATTGGGTAAATAATCAATGTTCTCATTTCAGACATGAAGAGTGATGATTCCTTCTGCTACACTGATTAGTTCTCTACCTATAGCAAGGAAAGATCTTCCAAAGATCATGGGACACATTAATTCCTCAAATGTGTCGATCACAACAATGTCGTAAGGAATAAAGAATCACCCCAACACGAATGGGGACATCTTGCACGACCCCCACAAGTTTTGTGGAAGTATGATTTTCCAGTTGAGTTCTCATTCAAGTTTTCACCATGTCAGTTAACTCAAGCTTTTAAGCTAAAGTAAGGGGCATGAGGCTAATATTTCCTCCTATATCTGTGAGTCCATTCCTTTCTACAGTGTCTCCAACATTGAAAGGGGTTCCAAATGCCCAAGGGTCTTTCTTCTTTGTTGCCATCTAGGCTTGAGCAAAGGCACTGGACATTTTAGCCAACTATAGAGTTTCAACATGGTCCCCTCTTCTTCTTTTTGTAATAAGATCCTTGAAGAATTTAGTATATGTGGGCATCTCTTTGATATCATCTAAAAATGGAACATATAAGTGTATCTTCTTGACTGGCGGTGTCTTATATGAACCACTTAGTTGGTGAGAATTTTTAGTATCCTCTTTGTTTCCATTATTGAAACTAGGGTGTTCTACTCTCTTAAAATTACCATAATAATAATTCTTGGTCTCTTCATCTTCCTCACTTTCATCATCATCCTTCGGTTGAGTGTAGACACAATTATCAACACCATGCCCTCCTTCACTACAAGTGACATATGTCATGACCTTCTCGGTCTTGGATTTTCCCTTGCCTCTGGTGTCTTTCAACTATTTAATAGGCAAGGCAATCTTTTGGATTTGGGTTGTTATAGTCTCTAGGGCTTTTAACTTGGTATTTGGAGGGTCAAAGGTTTCCCTCTTGGCTACAACCCTATAACCTCTTTCATAGTCCATTCCTTCTTGTAATGCAGCCATGATATCATTGATCTTCATAGTCTTCTTTGGCATTTTTCCAAGGAAGCTGCTTCTAGAAGAGGCATTCAGTAAAGTCCTTTGTGTATGCATCAACCCCTCATAAAACATGGTCACCAAGAAACACTTTTCATAGTTGTGATGAGGGAAATCTCTATAGTATTCTTGAAACCTTTCCCATGCTTTAATAAGATTCATCCCTGGCTTCTGCAAAAATACAGTGATCTTGTTCCTATCCCTGATGGCTTTCTCAATAGGATAAAACTTATGAAAAAAGCATCATCTAAATATGCCCATCCATTAATGGACCTATGAGGTAAGATACGATATCAAGATAGTGCCTTGTCTCTCACAAGAAGATGAATCCCTTGTAGTATATCACCTCTTAAAGAACACTCTTCATATAGATTTTTTCATAGATGTTCTTAAAAGCATCTAAATGGTGATAAGAGTTCTCAACTCTGGAATTACTGCAGAAGGTTTTGTTTTGGATCATGGCGATGAATCTAGATTTCAACTCAAAACTCACAACATCGAACCTTGGGATGATAATGGGGCATCTAGATTCCTTGACCCTTGTCGCGGCCAAATCCCTAAGGTAATGGCCTTCTACTTAATCATCATCGTCGTCATCATCGTTGTTGTTGTTTTTGTTATTGTTGTTCCTTCCATTACTCCTTAACCTCAGGTGGAGACCTTCATTACATTTTTGTTCCTCATGCTCTTCGTCATTGGGTGGTGGAGGTGGTACCTCACTAGGGGGAATGTCACCTCATGGATGTCTAAGGTTTTAATCCTCCCACTAAGATTCCTGACTCGGTTGAGGTATCTCAACCCTTGTGCTCCAGTTGCCACTGGCTTGGCGTCCACCCCTACGAGGTGGCATCTTGATAGAAAGGCAGGTTGTTTTACTTTAAATCAACTTCTTCCCAACCTACCTAAAATAGTTTGCACAGTGAAGTTAGAAGCTAGACATGAGAAATGCAGTATTGTCAGGTAGTTAGATATTAGAAAACTTAAACATTTGTGTAGTCAAGTCTATTGCTAGACTTAAGGAACTTGTGTATGGTGAGTAGACTCATGTTCTTAATATTATTTATTTCCTTGTCCCCGACAATGGCACCAAAAAGATGACCAACCTAAATTACGTGTCCAAAAAGGAGCAGATTTAAAGTAGTCAGACTCCTAAATTTACAACCTGACACTCAGCCCCCCACAATGAGTATACAGGTTCTGATGCAGTAGATCAAGGTCAAACAATAGGGACAAGTAACTATAAGTGCTAAGGATGTAGAGACTTATCTCAGTTACACAAACCAAGAAGGTAGATTAAGATGGTTTTCCTTATGGAAAGATTTTACTTCATCCAAGAAAAACAAATAAAAGAAAATAAGAAAATGCAACGAGAGAACAAAACAAAGAATGAGAACAAACAAAGGTGTTATAACAAATAAGGATTGGAACTTGGATTATGTTTCATCATATAAGGTCTCTCACCCAACATGCAATACATAGTACACCCTGAGTAAGATTACAAACAATCATCATATCTGTTTATTCCTTCCTCTCTCAAACTTAGGATAGATCTAGATTATAAGGTTTTCTCTCTCTAGAGATGAAAAATAATAATCACAAAGATAACCATATGATCATTAGCTTTAGCATTCCAACATTTTCATGCATTCATGCAAATCCAAAACACTCAGATAAGGTTAGTACAACTGTTATGAGTCACTAACAATCAAACATCACAAGATGGTAACTAATCATACAAGTGAAGCATTAAGACCAAGTGAATGGAAATAATCTTTGCTAAGAGTGTGTATATATAATCAAATATATGTAAGTATATACATATTGGGAGAGCCTTAGTGGATACTCCCAACCCAAGCTATGAATTTAGCCTCTCATGGTAATGGGTAACATTACAGATTTACACATAATGATGGACATAATGTATTGTTGAAGAGAAGGGATAAAAGAATTGGGGTGGGGGAGAATGGTTCAAGCATGGGAAGCAGGGGATACACCAACCACAACCAAGGGATGGGACATAAAGTATTTTTGAAGATATGCCATTATTTAATGATGTTGTGTAACCATCGCCTGATGTACCTACACTACCATTTATTTATAAGTATGCACATCCATCGACTGACACTGTAGATGGACCATCAATTAGCAAGGTTGGCATGACCATCGCCTGACGAATTAGTGGTGACATTCGATGGCTGTGCAGTTCTACCATCAAGTGTCAAATGATGGTAGTGTAAAATGCCCATGGGGTCATTGGCTGTGACCCGATGGTTGTGATGCTATTTTGTCCAAGGTGTCCAACGGTTGTGGAAACTGATGGAGGTCCTACTCCTTGATCATTTGCATGAGAAGTTCTTGTTATCATCAAATGGGGTTAAAGAAAGTATTTACATGTAATATGGTGAGAAGTGAGTAGAATTCACATAAAGAGAGAAAAATAAGAGGTAAGTTAAGGCATATAATATCCACAAAATTGGATGTTATCACATGGCCATACCAGTCATGTTTTAGCTGAGGACTACATCCACTCTGGTGAAACCGTAAGTAGAAAATTCAATGAAGCTTTTAACGGGGTGTGTGCCTTTTGTCATGAAATGTTTTGATGTCAACCACAACCACAAAGATTCACCATCACATATAAGAGATACCAATGTTATACTCGTACTTCAAGGTAATAGATTTCATCAACCATTGTGTTGCATGCCAAAAGTTATTTTGTAAATTGAGTTAGGTATAAGTCATATGGTTGTTTTTTTGGATGAGTTCGATAAGTTATGATATTTTAGAATGCCATTGGGGCTATTAAAAGGACACATGTTCCTATTTTATTACTCATGCACAAATATTTTCTATTTTTATGTGCATAGATTATATATTGTGCTAAAATATAAAATCGATCACAGAAAAATCATATATTATCCGATTTCAAATTTCAAGCAGATCACAACCAGATAGATCCTGATTAGTTTGCCAAAAAAATTAGACTACAGATCCCAACCAGAGCCTGACTGGTTTGCCAAATGGAATCAGACTAAATTTGGACTAGAGAAGACTGGGTTGCCAAACAGAATCAAACTAGATCTAGACCAGTCTAATCTAGATCTCCTAACTAATTGTGCTAACCCAACTCTAACTATTGAATCCCAGTCATGAACCAAGCATGGACTAAAGCGCCACTCTATGTGGCATTTTCAGACAAAAGTGTTCTACTTCGAGAATCAATTTTGGGTGAGTGCTATGTGAAACATTATTTTTACGAAAGCGTTCCAAAATAATTTCTTCCCTATAAAAATGTGAATAAAAAATACTACACTCACTCGTCTGTGCTAGTTCCATAGGAAGACAAAATGTGCTTTTTATTTGGATTCCATTTGGTAGGATGTAACAGGGGTAGTTCTTACATTACCCCTGACTACCTTTTTTGTTTTGAGGTTAATTATTTCATTCATATGAATATGGTAATACAGACTGTTGTGGAAATGGAAAATGATCAACCTAGATTTTGTTTACATCATTCAATGCCTCCATTTGGCTAGTTTGTGAGCTTCCATGTTTCCCTCCATTCCTACATGAGTGCAAGATGCCACGTTCATATTTTCCTTCAGCTCATCTATGTACTTGAATAGATGCATATTTGGCCATCCTCCTCTTACACTGTTATTGATACTTTGGACAACATTCATAGTGTCAGCCTCAATACATATATCAGTAATGTTCATCTCTATAGCAATCTTTAGCCCACTAATAATAGCATAAGCCTTAGCTGTAAGAGGTGAGCAGTTTCCCTACTTTGTAATGCTAGACATAGAAGCTATATACCCTATTCTATCTCAAAAAATTGAGTTGAAGCACACCCTTTCATTAGACAAGATTTCAACAACAATATTCATCTTGATCAAGAGACCCTACGGGGGGGACCATGAAGAAGGTGTTTTGTTGACTTTTGCTGGTTGCCTCATAGAAGCAAACTTCCTCATGCCTTCTATGTGATTTTCTACCCACTGCAACAGTCCATCAGTATCTAAATTCGGGTTTGGTTTTCCTTGGTTGAAGATAGATCCATTCTTGCATTTCCAGTTGGCAAGGCAACAAATGTAGAAAGAAGTGATCTCTTCTTCAAATGCAAAATTCCAAATATTTTCAAAAGAGGTTGCTCCTTGAACGGTCATCATTGGGATGATATGCGTCATGTTGTTTCTTGAAGCCCAGATCTGGGAAGAGTAAGTACACTCAAATAGAGAATGGGAGAGGGTTTCTATGTTCTCATTGCATAGAGGGCAAGAAGAAGCAACAACAATATGTTTGTTATATAATCTATCTTTTGTAGGGTTCCAATTCGGGAACACTCTCCAAATGCAGTGTTTGACTTTTGGTGGAGTGTTCAGCTTCCATATTTTGACCATTTGTTTTCAATTCCACTTCCTTTGAGAAGCCATCCCCTTGGTCATCCTCGATCGTGTAGGCTAATCGAACTGTAAAACAATCGTCTTTTGTAGGGTACCCGTACCTTTTGTCTGGGTTGTTTGGGCATAGAGGGATAGCTCTGACTATATCAACATCGTTCAGAGAGAAGTACTCATTCAACACCTCAGATTTTTAGGTCCACTTGTGTTTTTCAATCAATACTTCAATCTTGAGGTCATTTGAACCTACCTCTTCACTCACCTTTGTGCAACTAGATGCCTTTGCCATTAGGCAATCACATTTCATTCCATATGTTGATATCAGACCCATTACCAACTTTCCATCTGATTCCCTCCTTCAGAAGGAATTTGGCACCCTAAATGTTGTACCAGGAGAAGCAGGGAGCATGTCCTCTGTATGTTTCAAGAAAATCAGGAATTTCTGTAGTATTTGCACTTCATAACTTTCCCAACGAGGCTGTAAGAGTTTGATTGTAGGCATCATGCCTGTTTAGAAAGAACAACAACATTGAAAGTTTTGAGGTTTCTAAATCTGAGACCCCGTTCATATTTTGGTTTGCACGTTTTCTCCCATGTTTCCTAGTGTATGTTCTTCTTTTTATCTGTATTGCCCCACCAAAAGTTTGTAATGATTCTATTGAGATCATCAATAATTTTGCAGGGTATTTGGAACATACCCATCATATAGGAGGGAATGGCTTGTATCACAGAATTAATAAGGACCTCTTTTCCTGCTTGGCTAAGGTAGCATTCTTTCCATCCTTTAAGCTTTCCCCAAACTTAATCCTTCAACGCACTAAGTATGTTGATCTCCCAGTCATCGTAGGAAGGATGAGGTACTTATCATGTTTGTCGACTTTTTTCATTTTGAGGGTATTAAGAATGATCCTCATGTTCGCTGGGTTCACATTTCTACTAAAGGCAACTTTCGACTTTGCGTAGTTAATTTTCTACCCAGGAGTTCTCTCATAGTGGCTGGTAATGTCAGCTATCATAGAAGCCTCCTATAGTTTTACCCTCATGAAAAGGATAGTATCGTCTACAAAAAAGAAGTGTGAGATTTTAGGACCCCTTCGACAAGTGGTGATCCCGTGAATTTTTTCCTCCCTTGAATATCCATTCAACATCTCCTAGAAGGCATCAACACATAACAAGAATAAGTAGGGAGAAATAGGATCTCCATGATGTAGACCTCTTGATGAAATCACATGCCCCATCTTGCATCCATTTATGATAAAGAAGAAAGTAAGCACTCCCCTACCTTCTTGCGCCACATATCACCAAAGTTGATTCTACTCATCACATTGTCAATGAAATCTCATTCGATCATGTCGTAAGCTTTATTCATATCTAGCTTTATGCCCATATGTTCATTCCTACCTTTTGACTTTCTCTTCATAGTACAGAACATCTCGAAATCAATTATCGCATTATCCTGACTACCTAGTTTCTCCTGAATTCATAGAAATTGACGTCTCAAATTAACCTTGATGCAACAGAGGATTTTTGGTTGAATGTTGTAGATTAATATGATGGTAATATTATATTAACATAATTTTGTTCATTTATCAAATTCTCAAATATATACTTTCCTAAACATTATATAATTAAGTTATATTATATCAAATCATACATTACCACACAAATAAAAAATAAAAACCAACAATTTCAATTCCACCAACCAAATAACACAGTAATAGCTTGAACTCCATGTTTTCAGTTTTGATACATTATAAAATAGACTTTGCACTCTAACAACACCTTAGCTAGACATGTAAATGGATCGAATATGGAGCAGATATACTATATCCAATATCCCAATTAAAAAAATTGATCTGATATCCAACAAATATCATGTAATAATATCTAAATCTGATACGACAAATAATATCTGAATTCGGATAAATATTCGATCCAAACCAGGAATTATAAATATACCTTCATAAGTATATATATAGAAAACATTGATATTATTGTGCATATATATGATAAAATATCTATATTTTCATATTTGTACAATAATATATGTATATATTTGCCAGATTCAGATTTTTTGAGGTGGATAAAACCATATCTAATATTCTATCTGAAATTTTTCAGATATGAAATTTGATATTCTAAGTCCATTTTGGATTATGTAAATGCCAAATTCTTTTCAAAAATCCAAACTCAAACCCGGATCAAATGTGTAGATTCTGGATATTCATTTATAGGTCTAACGTTAGAGAATAGGCCTTAGGGCCCATCTAGTTGGGATGTAAATAAAGCCATAGAGTTGCATTACATAAAATTTGTGTTTCCAGTTGTTTAGTTTGACCGCAAACGTCCAGGTGTAGAACGAACCCACCTGCACCTTTGATCTATATAGAAAGATAGAAGTACAAATAACAGAGGAAGCAGCCAAGGTTCAGTTCCCAGACCCGCCTCCCTGAACCTCCTTCCCACTGTGCACTACTAAAATAATGGTCTATAGCGTCGATTTTTTTAAGCACGTAGCATCACTTTTTAACCGACGCCTAATTTTTTGGGTTTTGTGGAGAAAAATGTGCGCGGCGGAAGCAACAAAAATCCACACAACCCGACACAGGATCTCATCAACAACAGCATATTTGGAAGGAGTGTTTGTGGGATATACATTATCGCAGAGCAAGTCCGGTGATGTCCCACTATACAAAGGTGTTCAACGATGCTGGCCTACATGGACGGAACTTCTTTCCCATTTGTTGTCACAGGAAGTTCCGGTGGCGCTCCTTTCATGCGGTGATGTACGCTGCTCGTAACGCGTACGGATGGTCGTCGATGTCCTCCGAATGCAGGTGTCTCAGCATCTGCGTCTCTACTTTGTCCACACAGATGGACTGGAACTCCACGTCATGCTTCCTAAGCCGTCAGAAATGAGTCGTGTCTGTGTGGCGATGTGCTAGCGGCGCGTTGCTCTCCTTTCCCTCCTAAGGACGGTGACAGCTAGGGTTTACGTATGTGAGCGTAAACTAAAAAGCCTCTCTTAATATCTTATATAGATATCGGCTGTCAATCCTCCTTTAAATAGGAGACAAAGGGAAGTAGGGTTTCCTAAACCCATCGGTAAATAGAAACATTGTGTTAATTAAAATGCTCGTGGATTAATTAGAATATTCTAGAATTTATTAATTAACCAAATAATCACATTAATTGATTAATTAATATCTGACTCCATGCAATCGCTTGGGATGGCTCTATGGGCATATATACCAACAGACTCCCACTTGCACTTAGAGCCAGTCACACCAATATTATTCTAATCCATTACATAAACATTTTAGTAATCAATGTGATTCAGAGCAATTCCAATCAAATCCACAATTATACTCCTATTCTAACACATCCTATGTCTGTGACCCGGTAGGCTCCAAATTATCTTAGTAGTGATATCCATAATCATATTATGATTTCACAAGCAATGATTGGTATCTAGCAAGACTTCATTGCCACCCAAGTAATTGGAGAAGTTGGAGAACAACTTAACCTATCATTCATGACTGGTGTTATAGTGATTGTATAGTTCCTTTGTCACTGATATCCGGATTGAACTTGAGTCATGGAATTGTTATCATTTTCAACGTTCAATCCATGTTCCTTGAACTAGAGCAGACTGTCTGAGATATATGTAAGGTCAATATCACATATTGACTCACATCAGCATGGCCATGCATTTCTCAGTCTCACTTATCAAGTGGTTGGAATATCAAACTCCTGTAGGAAGGACAAATTCCATCTACATCACTCACAGTCATCCCCATGTGTCACAGTGCACCCAAGCACCATCTTTATGGCGATCCTTATTTAGGACCACAGTAGATGATGTCAAAGTACACTGAATGACATTTGACAAGTGTAGTGACTTTAGGTCTAAGAACCACAATCATCACCATCATTATGAGATGTGACTCTAACTACCAATCATGGTATCCATGTGTCACTCTCAAGGTGAGTCTATCTGATACACTGTTCTCTAACAAGTATCTATGTATTTGGTTTGATATCTCCATATCATGGATAATGAGATTCTTCCATCAACCAACATACATTCTAATCTTATATGTTATTGATGTCTATGGATATTTCCACAATAACAACCGATTAGGGATAAAACAAGAATACATACTCTTAGCATACATATGATCTCACTGTTCAAGTCATCAACCCGAAGACATATGTCATTGAGTATATTATTCTACAGACAACTATAAGTTTTATGGTCATCTCACAATATAAAACACAAACATATAGATTGGAAACTTGCCTTTATTGATATGATCAATGTAGTATTACAAATCGTTTACATAGTATCCCATTACAATCATTGAATGATAGTCTCTATGGGCATACATACCAACAGATTCCCACTTGCACTTATACCCAATCACTCATGACTCTTAATCCAAGTGATCAAACATGTCCGTCATGTTTCTGATGTGAAAGTGCTTTTGTGAGCGGGTCAGCCACATTGCTTTCTGTATGTACTCTATAAATATTCACATCTCCTCGTTGTATGATCTCTCGTATGAGATGGAACCGTCGTAGAATATGTTTGGAATGTTGGTGCGATCTTGGTTCTTTAGCCTGTGCAATTGCTCCATTGTTGTCACAAAACAACTCAATTGCATCACCAGTGCTTGGAACCACTCCAAGTTCAAAGATGAACTTCTTGATCCACACAGCTTCCTTTGCAGCATTAGATGCGGCAATATATTCGGCCTCTGTTGTAGAATCTACAACTGTCTTTTGCTTGGAACTCTTCCAGCTCACAGCTCTATTGGCAAAACACAAATCCAGATTGCGATCTGTAGTCATCTTTGTCAGGTTGGAAGCTAGCCTCGGTCTAACCCTTTACCACGAGTTCTTCCTCACCACCGTATACCAAGAATCGATCCTTAGTCCTTCTCAAGTACTTTAGGATGTTCTTTACGGATGTCCAGTGACATTCAACTGGATCTGACTGATACTGGCTTGTCATGCTCAAAGCATATGACACATTAGGATGAGTACATAACATCGCATACATGATAGATCCAATTGTTGATGCATATGGAATCTTACTCATGTGTGCCCATTCATCACATGAACTAGGACATTGGGTTTTAGAGATCGTAACCCCATGGGACATGGGCAAGTTACCTCTCTTAGAACCCTCCATGCTAAACCTCTTTAGAACCTTGTCAATGTATGTGCTCTGGCTTAGGCCTAGAAGCCTTCTAGATCTATCTCTATAGATATTGATCCCTAGTATATAGGATGCTTCGCCTAAATACTTCATAGAGAAAGTCTTCCCTAGCCAACCTTTTTATTGTCTGAAGAGTAGGGATGTCATTTCCCATCAATAGTATGTCATCCACATACAATATGAGAAATACGATTGTGCTCCCACTAACCCTTTTGTAAACACAAGGTTCATCTTCATTTTGACTAAAGCCAAACTTTTTTACTACTTCATCAAAACGTATATTCCAGCTTCGATATGCTTGCTTCAATCCATAGATTGACCTTTGTAGCTTACAGACTTTATTGGCTTCCTTTGGATCGATAAAACCCTTAGGTTGTGTCATGTACACATCCTCGAGTAAATTCCCATTAAGGAATGTTGTTTTAACATCCATCTACCAAATCTCATAGTCATGATGAGCTGCAATGGCAAGCATGATCATGATGGATTTAACCATGGCAACTGGTGAGAAGGTCTCGTCATAATCAACACCTTGAATTTGACGGAATTCTTTCGCAACCAATCTACCTTCATAGGTTTGAACATTTCCATCCATGTCAGTATTCTTCTTGAAGACCCACATGCACCCTATGGGTTTTACCCCTTCGGGTGGATCCACCAAGGTCCATACCTTGTTGGTGTACATGGATTCCATCTAAGATCTTATGGCTTCGAGTAGTCCCTTAGTAGCTTCTAGATAGGAAGTTGGCTCATATGCTATGCCCAATTCGTCACTGTCTTGAGTCATGAGAAATCCAAATCTCTCAGGCTCAAGTCGTGTCCTACTAGACCTATGAGGTTCCTGTGTTACATTTGGAACTTGAAATTCCACAACAATTTTTGAGTCTTCATGTTCCTTATGTACCTCCTCAGGTTCTCTGCTTTCTTGTTGCTGTCAAACTTCTTCGATCTCTACATTCCTCCCACTAATTCCTTTAGAAATAAATTCTTTTTCAAGAAATACAGCAGTCCTAGTAACAAACACTTTGTTGTCAGTTGGTGTGTAGAAGTAGTATCCCCGAGTTTCCTTGGGGTATCCAAAAAAATATCATTTTTTCAATTTGGGTCCAAGCTTTTCAGGAAATTGTTTCCTAACATAAGCTTCACATCTTCAAATATTTAACATAGACAAATTGGGATGATTCCCATTCCATATCTCATATGGTGTCTTTTGAACCGATTTGGAAGGAACACAGTTAAATGTAAACACTACAGTTTTAAGAGGATATACCCAAAATGATATTGGAAGTTCGGCTGAACTCATCATTGATCGTACCATGTCTAATAATGTATGATTCCTTCTTTTTGACACACCATTGTGTTGTGGTGTACCAGGTGGAGTCCATTGTGATACAATACCACGGTCTCTCAGAAGGTCCTCAAACTCTTAGCTTAAGTATTTGCCACCTCGATCGAAATGAAGTTCTTTAATACTCTTACCAAGTTGCTTCTCTGCTTCATTCATGAAAGTCTTGAACATTTCAAGAGTTTCTGACTTGTGTTTCATAAGATATACATAGCCATACCTACTGAGGTCATTACTGAAGGTAATGAAGTATTGATATCTTCCTCTAGCATTTCATCTAAAAGGTCCACATACATCAGTATGTATGAGCCCTAGCAGATCACTAGCTCTCTCACTGTGTCCAGTGAAAGGAGTCTTGGTCATCTTCCCTAATAAACATGCCTCACATGTCTCTAATGACTCAAAATCAAAAGAGTCTAGATAACCATCCTTATGGAGTCTAGATATGCGCTTCTCGTTTATGTGCCCAAGACGACAATGTCGTAAGAATGTTTTGTTTGACTTGTCAAGTTTTAACCTTTTAGTATTTACGTTGTATACGCTAGTCTCAAGTTCTAACAAGTAGATACCATAAGACATAGGGGCATTTCCATAAAAGATCTCATCTTTAGAAATAGAAGTAATTTCATTCTTAATGTGAAATTCAAATCCACTCTTGTCCATACAAGATAAAGAAATAATATTTCTATTAATGGCAGGTACATAATAGCAATTCTCTAATTCTATTACAAGGCCCGTAGGCAAAGATAAACTAATAACTCCAACTACGGTGGCAACAACTCTTTCTCCATTAGCGACCCGCAACTCGACTTGGCCCTTTCATAAAGGCTTACTTCTTATCAGATCATGCATATTAGAACATATGTGAGATCCACATCTGGTATCATGTACCCATGATGAAGAAGTATTTAAGTTTATATCAATAATGTATATACCTGAAGTGGAGATCTCTATCCCCTGCTTCTTCTTCCTCAGTTCCTCTAGGTAGAGAGGACAATTTCTTTTCTAATGTCCACGCTGGTGACAATGGTGACAACTGCCTTCTTTGGAGATCCCACATTCAGCTTTGAGCACGGATGACTTTGGCTTCTGCCCGGATTTATAACTTTTCATAGCCTTGCTTTTTCCTTTTGAATTTCCCTTTATCTTGCTGAGAATCATCACATACTTGGGCTTGTCTTTCTTCATCTGTGCTTCCGCTGTCCTCAACATGCCCAACAATTCTGACAACGGCTTGTCAAAATTGTTCATGTTGTAGTTCATGAAAAAATGATTATATGATTCAGGCAACGATTGTAGAATCACATCAGTGGACAACTCTTGACCTAGGGGAAAACCCAGTTTGGATAACTTTTGCCAATTGTATCATATGCAACTTTTGCCAATTGCTTAAACAAATACTAAGGTAGGCAACTTTTGCCAATTGCATCATATGCAACTCTTGGATAGATGATCATGCACAACTCCTCGCCATGATGCATCTGTGTGCCTCTAAGTACTTGATCCTATCAAGGTTCCCTAGTTAAGTCCAACCCATAAGCCAACATGATGAGTGTGCACCCTGCGGAGGCAGACCCACACACCCACCATCACACTTCCACGAGATAGACAGTGTACCACGCGGAGGCGTGCCCACACATAGTCGATCAAGCTTTTCATGTGTGTTGCTTTATGGAAGTCAACTAAAACTTAATATTATTAATTGAGGGGTTTTATTAATACATATATATATCCAAACACCACATACTTATAATATGTATCATATACTACTATATCCACAAATACAAACGATAGACATGCAATCAAAAATACAAATACATCGGTTATGGCCATACTATTGTAATCCTTTGGAGAAACAAAGGATTACGGTCCACCTATGGTCTTATGCATCTCATGCAACACCTGTGAATCAACCTGTAAGCCTGTAATGATCAACATTACAATGAACAACTTCATGGATGCTTCGTGAGGTTGGAACTTCAAGTTGCTTCTTAGAATTGGATCTTTTTATTGCTTCTCCATGGACGCTCCTTGGAGTTGGATCTTCAGGTTGCTTCTTGGAATTAGATCTTCATGGTGCTTCTCCATGGACACTCCTTGGAGTCATATCTTCAAGTGGCCTCCTTACATCAAGTTTACAAAAACTAAAACTAATCCTATCTCTATTACATCATATGAGTACAAATATAAAAGGAAAGAATTAATTATACTTTGAAATAAGAGATGAGGCTCGGCATGCAAGATGAATACTTTATACAAAGGATCCATATGTAACAATTATACATCCATAGAATTCACAAACAAACATATCTACAAGATTGACATCCATATTCAGCCACAACATTCACAAAAGGGGATACGAGGCCATAATTGTGCATGCATTCACCACATAAATTATATTTTAAAGGCGACGTGTATGTTATCATAGGTATGTCTACATATACGTATATACATATTAAAATAGAAATACTTGTAATGCCAGAAATTCCCCATTAAATAAATTTTTGACTCCCACGCAGACAATGCGGGGTACATAGAGGCAGTTCCCCTGTGCGGGGTACATAGGGGCAGCGCCCCTGTGCGGGATTTTACTTCTGTACATAGGGTCTATGGAATTTTACTTCCGTGCACTTAGGAAAATCAATATTTTCCATAGTCGACCCCGTACAAAACATCAAAAATAGAAGCCTGTGGCGTATGTGGAATTAGGTTTAGATTTGCACATTAACAATTTTAATTCGCATCGTATGCAACATAAAACACAGTATACAGAGATTCGATCATATCGAAATGAATCCAAATATGTCGTAGATTGACGTTGCTCTGATACCACTGTTGGGTTTTGTGGAGAAAAATGTGTGCGGCGGAAGCAAAAAAATCCACACAACCCGACACAGGATCTCCTCAACAACAGCATATTTGGAAGGAGTGTTTGTGGGATATACCTTATTGCGGAGCAAGTCTGGCGATGTCCCGCTGCACAAAGGTGTGTAACGACGCTGACCTACACAGACAGAACTTCTATCCCGTTCATTGTCACAGGAAGATCCGGCGGTGCTCCTTTTGTGCGGTGAGTACGCCGCTCGTAACATGCAAAGATGGTCGTCGATGTCCTCCAAACGCAGGTGTCTCAGCGTCTGCGTCTCTACTTCGTCCACGTAGATGGAGTGGAACTCCACGTCGTGCTTCCTAAGCCGGCGGGAAGGAGTCGTGTTTGTGTGGCGATGTGCTAGCGGTGTGTTGCTCTCCTTTCTCTCCTAAGGACGGTGACGGCTAGGGTTTATGTACGTGAGCATAAACTAAAAAGTCTCTCAATATCTTATATGGATATCAGTCGTCAATCCTCCTTTAAATAGGAGACAAAGGGAAGTAGGGTTTCCTAAACCCATCGGTAAACAGAAACACTACGTTAATAAAAATACTCGTGGATTAATTAGAATATTCTAGAATTCATTAATTAACCAAATAATCGTATTAATTGATTAATTAATACCCGACTCTATGCAATCGCTTGGGATGGCTCTATGGGCATATATACCAACATAAGTGGTCGTCGCTATAGAATTTGCTCTATAGGGTCAGTTTTTTTACCAATGAAAATTGACCTTATAGAGTAAAAACCGACCCAAGAGGTTGTAAAAAACCTGACCCAAGCAAGAAAGAAGAGGTTGTAAGATCGGTTATTCCTAAAAAAAGACCCTAAAAATGTCTTGCAATGTCGGTTATTTCTAGAAAACCGACCCTATAAAGCAACAGAGGTTTTCTCAGTCGAGAAGTATGTTGACCAAGAAGATTTTGGTCGAGAAAATTGTCGACCAAGAAAGTACTATCTGAGGCTTCTTAGAGATCTTCTAAGGTCAGTTATTTCTAAAAAATCGACCCAATAGAGTAAAAACAATGAGTTTTCTGATCCCATTGCCTATAAGGTCGGTTATTCCTAAAAAACCAACCCAAGAAATCTATAAGGTCAGTTTTTTTTAAAATAAAAAACCCTAGAAGTTAAAAATCGACCCTATAAAGCTACAGAGTTCCTGTAAGGTTAGTAACTTGCTCGGTCGAGAAATTTGTCGACCGAGTGGATTTCGGTCAAGAAAATTGTCGACCAAGAAAGTACTATCTTAAGCTTCCCAGAGGTCTTGTAAGCTCGGTTATTTCTAAAAAACAACCTTATAAAGAAACAGAGGTTTGCTCGGTCGAGAAATACGTCGACCAAGAGGATTTTGGTCGAGAAAATTGTCAACCAAGAATGTACTTTCTTAAGCTTCTCAGAGGTCGTGTAAGGTCGGTTATTGCTAAAAAAACGACCATATAGATATATAAAGGTTGGTTTTTTAAAATAACTGATCCTAGAGTTTACAATTTTTTTAAAAGAACAATTCTGCAGAGCAAAAATCTTCAGAACAATAACCTGCATAATAGAAATCTGCTTTACAAAGATCAAAACCTACAATAGAAAGTAGACTTGCAAATGCAATGATGCAAGACAAAAATTCATTCCAAAGCCAAATTTTCTAGCTTTATGTCCATTCGAATTATCAATTTCCAAACCATACATTCATAAAAAAAATGATTCATATATATATTCAGTTGAGACATTCATACACACAACACATCATACAATTCACAAAATGATAGATTGCAAGTCTGAGATAATATTAAAAATCAATGTTAGATACAAAAGTAAATTTAAAAGAGTTCCAAAACCACATACATAATGGAGCTGACATATGCATTCAATCCAATGCTATATTGACTTCATTTAGAAAAGCATCTAACCACTCTTCTCAGAATTCATTTAAGTCCTCAGGTGCATAAGGCTGATTTGTAAATATCTGTAATAGAAAATGCACATGCTAATGTTTTATAAAATGACTACAACTCACTTATAAATTTATGATGTTATTCTTTATTACCTGATCTATAGTCTTAATGTCATGTGATGCTTGTTTGACAATAGCTTGCATATAAATCATTACATAGTAGCCACAAGCCCAGCCATTATTTTGTATAGGACACTACAAATAATGAATTATACTTAATGTTAGTAAACTACTATACACAAAGTTGAGATAAGACTATAAGAGTTGACATATAAGAGTTGAAAATTAATACATATAAGACTAAGCAGTTGTCAACGTAGCTACCTTGACATTTTTCAAAGTCAATGTCTTTAATTTTGTGGGTATTTGTCCTCCACCTTCACAAAAATCCTTTATACCCCTATCAATTAAATGATAGTTGGTAAAATAGAAATTATAAGTAGAAATATCATGTTGAAGCATTGACGAAATTTATGCTTACTCCATAGCTGGCAATTTCAGTTTGTGACCCCTTGTTGTTTTTCCCATTGGGTCAAGATAATAAAGAGTCATCAATTTTGGGACAACTACCACTAATTCCCAATGTCTAGATCTGAGTAAGAATAAAATAAACATTAAAATAAATAAATTTATTCATTATTAAAATTATATTGAATAATAATACTTACTGGACGTTAAAAGGAATTAGGATAATTTCCTTTCCCACACTAGCAATATATTTGAATGTAATAGATAAGTACGCATTCACATCCTCAATATGTGTCTCCACTTGACTAGTGACTAAAGGAACTAAGAATCCAACATTCCTTATATCAAAGTTTATGGTCTCGGTATATAAATGGATGTAAAACATTTGTAATTATTTTCATATATAGAAATAAGCTAAAAATGTGTATTGGTATTTTCTATATTGATAGATCCTTACCTTATCCATACTTATAATATCAAAGTATTCAGCTAATCATACCGGAACAACCCTATAATATCATCAAGAAAAATATAACTGTCAAAGTCCCTCCCAGTTGCAACTTTTGTTAAATTGACTAACATTTGTAATCTAGAGCTTTGGTTGGCTAAGTATCGACACAAACATTTACATTTGCTTTCCAACTTGTCGAATGTGGATTCTGGAATAAAAGATGGCTTGGGCATAGGAGGACGACTACTAGAATTTTTACTTTTTGGTTTGAAAACCTGTTAATTAAATTACATACTTATATTACATGAGTTCATATATGCAGTTAAATATGAAAAACATGGAAGAATTCAAGTATAACTTGTCATTGATAACCAAGTGTCTAGGCCAACCCACCATAGCACCCTCTACTTCTTCAATTGTACAATATTCAAGATTAGGTATGGGTAGTAGTTTGTCCCTCATTCCGTCATACACAAGATGGATGGACACACGACAAATATCATTAGTAATTTGTTGGCAATGCAAAATAGCACCAAGGTTTTATACCTTGCCTGCTGCCACAACATTATATTTTGAAACCTCCACTGCAAGTTTACAGTTCATACCAACCTAGAATTCAAATAATATAAGTTATATACGAAGCGGTAAACCAGATACCTACTACAACTATATATATATATATATATATGTATATATATATAATCATATATATATCATACTAATAACACAACATATAGAACGAAAACTTACTATAGATTTTTGTGGTGGGTCATTAGGAGTGCTCCCATGACCTTCTACAGTTGGAGCATGGGCTTGTACCTCATCATCTGAGAGACGCACAGTTTGAATAGGTTGAGAAGGTTGAGTAGGCTGAAATGAAGACATTATTTCTTTTAATTTCTGTGCTACTAATGCTCCAACTTCCTCTTGTGTAAGACCTCATGCACGACCTCTTTTAGATTGCGAAGGGCCAAAATAAGACTTGAATCCTATGCCAGCTCCTAATCCCTTAACGCGGACAGGATGCTCCTTCGTACCAAGAGCAACTGATAGTTCATACATGCAACCAATTGGGATGAACTTTCCTTCCTTCCTTTGCTCATGGAGATCAATCTACTCATAGTTATTAAAAATATTAAATCACAATATCAATTAGATATAAATAAATCTAAGTTTTTGGGAGTTACTCTTTACTTAGTTGGGATAAACCTATCATCTTTTGTGCCACCTCCTTAGTTGCAGGGTTGACAATTTCACCTGCTCGATTCTTTCTAGCATCAATCCACTGCAAGTGTCGGGGTGGACGCTCAACTTGAGTTGTACTAGACTCTTCTCGATAAGAGAGTTGCTTCTCTTGTAGTTGGCGGCAGAAGGCATAACCACTGGGCCCCAAGCGATGGTCATGCACATTTTTTGCCTGTCTTTCCTTTAAGGCCTCGTGAATAGCCTGATCATTTAAAATGAGGTATTGCAATTTAGACTAGGAAAACATATATAAAAAGATTCACCTCCTTAATTGTATAAAATTAAAGATTCATACAATACATCACAATCTTTATTACCTGAAACTCTTCCAATTTCCCACACCTCAAGATCTATAAAAACATATATATATATATTGCTTTCTTCTTTTATTTAGGATTATCTATAAATTCCCTTTTGAGATATGTCTTAAAAGCCCTCCATCGTACACCACAACGTTGTAGCACTTTTTTCTTGTGATCTTTTTCATTTAGATGAAAAACACCCTATACATGCAAAAGAAGCAATAATGTTGTCTTAAAAAGGATGTCTTTCCAAGAAAACTAAATTAGAATAAATAAACAAAAACATATTAAAATAATATCACTTCCACTCAAAGATATATCTTTCCATAGTAGGTCTTTTAAGGCATTAGAAACATCATTCCAATTTTCTATATCTATTGTCACCTTACTACGTGCAGTCGCCCCTACGTAATGCTTGAAAGCACTAGCATGTTCCCCAATAGGTGCTCCTGTGACATCAAACTGTACTGCCAATTTCTCCCCTTTGGCCTTGAGCTCCTACAGCCTACGCATTAGTGTGGGACCTCTACTTTGCTTAGCATCACCACTACCATCCTCATGGTGCTCATGCTTAGAATGTTCATCTTCACTTGCCATTTTAGAACCTACAAGTATACATGATAAAAGAAACATAAGTGATAATAAAAGCACAAGTGGTTGAATGATATATGATGTATATTTAAAAGATTACGTGCTTGAATGATAATAAAATAAATAATTCAAAGAATACATGCCTCTAGTATTGGTTGAGTTGTTAGTCAAGTAAAATTCCTTCAACATGGTATTGACGTTTATAGTATTCATCGTTGTTATCTTCAACATTTACACTTGGCAAACCAACTAAAAATGTGCTGGAATCATCATACTTTTCGTAGTATTCTTCTTCATTTATAGGACCTACAGTAAATTGTCTTTTTCCATGAAGAACGACAGACCAATTTTTATTTGTCGAGTCATCAATATAGAATACTTGTTTTGCTTGGTCTGCCATGATGAATGGCTCATCTTTCTCACCAATCTTTTCAAAATTCACCAATTTGAAACCCAACTCATCCACTAAAACTCCTTTGTTGTTGTCAACCCAATTACACCTAAAGATAGGAACTCTAAAATTTGTATAGTCCAATTCCCATATGTCCTCAATGATGCCGTAATATGACATCTTAGCTTCACATGGTCTTTTATCTTTGGCACTAGCAAAATACAACGAACAAGCTTGAACAATGACCCCACTATTTTGGACTATACTACTTTCATCTTGACTCTTTTTGTAGTATGAAAATCCGTTTATGCCACAACCTTCATATGACATGACATCCATTTTTGGCTTAAAGGCGAGCCATTTTATGTTCTCAGCAACATTATTCAGTGATTCAGATAGTTGATTAAAGACTTTCTCTTCAAACCACCTAATAAATGTTTGATTATGCTCTCTTGCAAGCCACATTGAACTGAATCATGGATGATTTCTCTTGATAAGATCATTGTGTTATGTGATGTAGCTACTAACTTCATCGATGTTGTGTAAAATATATAAATGTGCTTGTTCCCACAACTCACGACTGATTCCTTTCACTCGTCCTCCAAGAGTTCCTTTGCCACAATAAGATTCAGTGTGATGGGACTTTTCTAGATCGCTAGAAGTTTCATTGCAATTCAAAAAATCATTACAAAAGTCCATCACCTCCCTAGCCACATAATCATCAACAATACTCCCTTCAGGACGATAATGATTCCAAACATCACCTTTAAAAACACTCATGTAGCATTCAAATGGATCCAGTGTAAGAAAATTAGACCCAACATCTTCACCTCCCTTGTAATATGTATTACAAGATGAACCATGACATCAAAAAATGAAGGAGGAAAGTACATTTCAAGCTGACACATGGTAACAATTACATCTTTCTGTAATTTATTGAGAGTATCAGGATGTATCACTTTGTTGTATATTTCATTGAAGAAGAAATAGAGTTTTGTGATTGCAAACCTTACATGCTTTGGCAATATAGATCGAATAGCTACAGGTAAAAAAATTTGCATTAAGGTGTGAGAATCGTGAGATTTAGACCTATCAACTTCATATCCTTCTTTGATACCAATATACGAATATTAGAAGAGTATCTTTGTGGAACCTTAATATTATACAAGCACTCACAGAAAGTCTTTTTCTCCTGCTTTGACAAAGTATAACAAGTTGGTGGTAAATATGTGCGGCGACCCCTGATCTCCACTGATAATTCTTTTCTTATACCCATTAATTCTAAATCTTTTCTAGATTTGATTCCGTCTTTAGTCTTTCCTGGTATGTTCAATAGTGTACCAATGATGATATCACAAACATTTTTTCAACATACATGACATCAATGTAGTCTCTAATTGCCAAAAATCTCCAATAAGGAAGATCCTGGAATATTAACCTCTTTTTGTATAGAGATTTGTCACATGCGAGAGTATGACTACTTGAACTCTTTCCAAATTCATTAACAATATGTTTCACCCTATCATATACAACATTTCCTGGTATAGGTTTAGGAGCACTTCGTTCCTCAGTTGACCCATTAAAGGTTTTGTGTTGCCTTCGATAAGGATGCACTGGTGGGAGAAATCGTTGATGACCAAGATATACAATTTTACCACCATGTTTCAGTCAGATTGAATCAGTATTTTCCTCACAAACAGGACATGCTTTGTATCCTTTTATTCTATATCCAGAAAAATTTTCATAAGTTGGAAAGTCATTAATTGTAAAAACAACATAGCACGCAAACTAAAGATCTCTTCACGTGAAGCATCATATATCATAACACCTTCTTCCCATAGTTTCATTAGGTCATCAATTAGAGGTTGAAGGTAAACATCAATTTCGTTTCCAGGTTGCTTGGGCCCTGATATCAATATTAACAACATGACATACTTATTTTTCATACACAAGGAAGATTGTATATAACAATCATAACAGACCAAGTGCTATGTTGGCTGGTTAATGTACCATAAGGATTCATTACATCTGTACTAAGTCCAAGTCTTAAGTTTCTTAGTTCTTTACCAAATTGAGGGTATAATAAATAAATTTTCTTCCATTGCGGTGAATCAAATGTGTGTCGTAGGATGCCATCATCATTGGCCTCTAACTCCCCATGCCAAGAAAAATTTCGAGCATCTTCAGTATTAGCAAATAAGCGTTGAAATCGTGGTATTATTGGTAGATACCACATCACCTTGACAGGAAAGCCATTTTTAGCCTTACCTGAATTTGTGGTCTTATACCTTGGCGCACCACATTTTAGACAATTTATCAAATTACTATAGTCCTTATAAAATAACACACAATCATTTGAACATGCATGAATCTTCTTAGCCTCCATTCCCATTGGGCACATTTTTTTCTTTGCTTGATATATTGAAATTGGAAGCTCGTTATTGCCTTCAGGAAGAATTTCGTTTAACATAGACAACAGTGAAGTGAAACTCTTATCGCTCCACCAGTTTTGAGCTTTAAGAGTATATAATCGCATCACAACACGCAACCTCGTGAACTTAGTACAACCCTTATATAATGGTTTTTCAGCATCATGGACAATGTTTGCAAATAAAGAAGGTGGAATAATGACATTGTCCCAACAACTACGTAACATTTCATCAACCATATTATCTTGAATCGGGTCATCTTGAATCGGTTCATCATTGACATTATCATTATTATCTATATCTTCTATGCCACAACTATTAGTATTGATATTTTCTGATCCATAATTAAATTTCTATCCATGCCAATACCATTCATTATAACCTTGTATGATCCCATTGCATATGACATGATTCTTAATTTCCTCAACAGTATCAACTTTCAAATTGTTACCACAATTTCTACATGGACAATAGAACCTATCTGTAGGTAGTTTCCTATGTTCCTTAACAAATCTGATAAATTCATCAAGACCTTTGGCAAACTCTGGACTGCAACGGTTCTTGATAGACATCCAACTTCGATCCATTTTCTAGATCATATTAAAATCAATTATAAAACTAAGCATTTATTATTGATATTGTAAGTTGTAAGTTTTTATTGATAGGAAGGTAATTACTTTTATACTAAACTGTACCACCTATCCCATTTTTGAATATTTAATCTCACTAGTAATTATATAATGTATGTTTAGTTTTGAAGAAAATTTTAGCAGTATTTCCCCTAAGTTCTCCAAGTACACTGATGTAAATGGAAAATAACCACTCACATATGTACCCAGAGAACAAATGAGGAAATCTTACTGAAATTTTCTTCAAAACTAAACATACATTATACAGTTACATCCTAAGTGAGGTTAAATATCCAAAAACAGTCCTAGACCATGGACTATCCAAAGTTTACTCCTAATGAGTAAATTTTGAACGGGTTTCTAAGTTAATATATAAATGTATTATTTTCATATTTATATATTAAGTTAAACATCATGCATCGATGATATCATCTATAAACCCTAAAGTGTCAATCTAGGACTACACAATTCCTATGCTCATATTTGTAGAATGTATACAATGATTACATATGTGATTGATAATAAAATGTAGATATGAAAGAATACATATTTTTATTATTGGTTGGGTTACTAGTCAAATAAAATGGAAAAACAATGTTTACCTGAACCGTCGAGATGAAAAGGAGAGAAGACCATGGCCAGTGGAAGGCGCGCAGGTGGCAAAGAGCAAGAGGATGACTGTTGAGTGTCAGAGCTTCTGCGAGCAAGATGTACGATCGCTGGTTGTTGGATTGCCTTGCTGGTCAGTTAAAGACCTACAGTTGAAGAGGCGAGGGTTCAATATATGTGGGCTGAGGAACTACAACAAATTTAGGTAAGAAGAAGGCAAATTTTGGTACTACTCTGGCAAATCGTTTCTCCTTCTCTGTCCCTGTGTTGGAACTCAGGAATGGGTGAGGCTAACTCTGTGACGGTCAAGGGTCTGCACTAGTGCCTGGGTGATCCCCGTGACCTCCTAGATAGATGGAAAGTGTCAAGGAGTAGCGAACTCCTTCTGTCATAGCTAAGAGATGAGAACACAAGGGGAAAAAAATAGCAATGGGGAAAGAAAGGAGGAAGAGGCTCGTATCCTCTACATGTCCAGAACACAAAATGAAGCTCACGATAAACTCAGAGAGACCAAAGAAGCATTACACATGTGCACATTGGGAGAGTGAGGCGGCAAAGACAATACCTTGATCAGTTGGAGATGGTTGCTCTGGCAGTCGATCTGCTCTGGGGGTGGGGGAGCTTGTGCGGGAGAAGAGTCGGCGTGAGAAGCGAGCTTGCAGTGGCTTCGATGGTGGTGGTCGGTGGCGGAGCGTCGATGACCGAGAAAGAAAGTAGAGTGGCGCCGGAGATGGTGGTTGGGGAGACGACCCTTGCAATGCCGGAGGCCGTCGTCGCCGTCCAAGAAGAAAGAATAGCGGTTGGGCGTCGTTGTCGTCCAAGCAAGAAAGCGGCGGCTGAAACCCTCACGAGCTCGTGAGGTAATAACCAAAGCAGGTAATACAAGAGCAAGGAAGAAAGGAAGAATAGCGGCTCGATCGATAACATAGCTCGCTGACCTTTAGTGGCGGTTTTCTAGAAAAACCGACCCAAGAGGGTTATGTGGTTCCCTAACCACCTATAAGGTCGGGTAAGTTAAAAAACTGTCCCTATAAAGCAACAGAGGTTTTCTCGGTCGAGAAATACGTCGACCGAGAATATTTCAGTCGAGAAAAGTGTCGACCAAGAAAGTATTGTTTTAAGCTTCTTAGAGGTCTTCTAAGGCCGGTTATTCCTAAAAAACTAACCCTATAAAGCAAGGTTTGCTCGGTCAAGAAATTTGTCGCACAGGTAGATTTCGGTCGAGAAAATTGTCGGCCAAGAAAGTATTGTCTTAACCTTCCCAGCGGTCTTGTAAGGTCGGTTATTTCTAAAAAGCTGACCCTATAAAGCAAGGTTTGCTCGGTCGAGAAATACGTCAACTGAGAGGATTTCGGTCGAGAAAATTCTCGACCAAGAAGTACTGTCTTAAGCTTCTCAAAGGTCTTGTAAGGTCGGTTGTTTAAGAAAACCGACCCAAGAGGTCTTAAATGGTACCCGCATTTTTGTAGACATATAAGGTCGGTTATTTGAAAAAATCGACCCTATAGATCGAGGCGTGAAGCCAAAATCGAGCAAATTTTCACCACGGGAAACTTAATTGGTCAGCTTTCTGATCCCATTTCCTATAAGGTCGGTTATTTTAAGAAAACTGACCCTATAGAGATACACTACAAGGTCAGTTATTTTAAGAAAACTGACCCAAGTGGTCTTAAGTGGTGCCCACATTTTTTTAGACATATAAGGTCGGTTATTTAGAAAAACGACCCTATAGAGATACACTACAAGGTCATTTATTTTAAGAAAACTGACCCAAGAGGTCTTAAGTGATGCCCGCATTTTTTGTAGACATATAAGGTCGGTTATTTAAAAAACCGACCCTATAGAGATACACTACAAGGTCGGTTATTTTAAAAAAAAACCGACCCAAGAGGTCTTAAGTGGTGCCCGCGTTTTTCGTAGATATATAAGGTCGGTTATTTAGAAAAACCGACCATATAGATCGAGGTGCGAAGTAAAAATCGAGCAAATTTTCACCGCGGGAAACTTAATTGGTCGGTTTTTATGAAAAACCCGATGTAATAGTGTATTAGGTCGGTTATTCTAGTAAAAATGACGCTATAGGCAGTGACGTAATTGGCCAAAAATGTAGTAGTGGTGCCTCATTCCATCATCACACTTGTTTTTTAATCATATTCGATGCTTGTGCCAACAACTTCATGCATAATCTACCTCAAAAAAGAAAAATAGAAGATTAGATTTGAAGATGCTTCCAACCAAAAGTATTTATGTTCAGTTTTATTTCCTACTTTCTATTTTCTTTTTTATTGTAAATTGAAATTATTAAATACCATTCCTATTTATTGTAAATACATCCAGTGCATTGCAACACACAGAACCAAAGCCCTTGTGAGAATCGACTCGGAACCGGAGCAAGTTGACTCTCCAATACTGATTCCATACTCCCCCCGCCACTCACATGTTTACATAAAATATGCTTTTTGGATTTAAACGGCCGGATGAGAATTGCGGGAGCTACATATCATTCCGAGTTCTGCATTCTTCAGGTGTGGCTATGGGATCGTTGACGCCAATAATCCACACTTCGTCACTGACCAACTTGCTTCTGACAGGTGGAGGAAGATCCAAGAGAAGCGCTGCTACAGGGGCACCAATGTGATGCAGTTTGTGCACATTGGGGACGACAACATCTTGTTTATTGATTTAGTTGTCTGATCATTGCTCTTCGATCATGGAAAAATGCGTCACCTTTCAAGAGGGTAAACCCCAGCAATTCCTTCAAAAGACGATGAGAGCTTAGTCATTGTATAATGAAATTAACATCCAATGTATAACTACTATTTCCTTTTCAATTCAAACTTTTCACAAGATATTTTCTGTTCTCTTGTAATAATTAGAGGGCATCTTTCTTGATTAGTACATTCTGTAGGGTCATATGTCACACCATGTATAATTGGCCACATCAATTATGTTTTTTTTTTTAGTTAGGAGAGACATTACCCCCCCTCCCCCGCTAAAAAAAAACATGCCAGAACTCGGATGACTGCAAGGGTGGTAAATAATGTGCGCAACGGGAGGTTCGAACCCGGATCTCCCGGGGAGGACCTACCGTGCTCAACCATCCGTGTTACACATGTCGGGTATCAAATATGTTTTTTTTCTATCTTGCTTCTATAACTTGGTTAATGAGTTTTCAAACTTGGTATTGCCAACATAGAACAAATTTTTTTAATGAAGTAATGTTTCATGATGCGAGGTGTCTGGTTATAGTTAAAACGACCATGTAAAAATATACGCTTGTGAGTGATGATTGAGCTTAACAGTAGCATCGCTCCAGGAATCCCTAAATAATAGGCCTACCTTCATTTATGGTACTTGGACAAAAGATGCAAGTTATTCTCGTGATCCAAGTTTTTCTGCCTTTCACAATGCCTAAACCCATCCTATTTGGTATAGATTTATCGTACTAGTTGTTTCTCTTCCTCCCTTGTGGAGCAGTTTGTGCATATCGGTGATGGCAACATTTTCATAACCTGATAGTGGCCAATTGTGGCTCTTTGAAATCTGGAGCAATCCATCAACCACAAAAGTGGTAACTAACGCGATGATGACATCAAAATTTTAGGGATAATGAAGCTAATTTCATATGAAGCATGACTTCAAAACAACCAAGTCGGAGTCGGTATATACAATGACACTTCAATCTGTACCATGAGATTTTATTCTCATTCATATAGCCATTGTTCATACCAAGGTATTCATTATTAACATTTTACTTCAATTTTATTAAAACATTATTCTCTAGACTAGAATAGTATACGATATTCCATAGTCATTCTTGTGAGTGGTATGTATATTGACATCTTAGATAGAAGCAACAACTTTATGTTCAGCCTATAAATTTTATGGCTATAATGTGATTTGGGTTCACTAGATCATAAATTTGTTTCAATGAATTTGCATGTATAGGCACTCTTAGTTTATGTACTTACACTCAACACTTTTAAAACACTTGTTGAGCTATCTGTAAAGAAAAATGCAATACTCCATGGAATTCACTCAAGGACACAAATCCAAGAAAGGAGGAGATTCTTAAGGTCTCTTCACCACCTTACACCCTTTTCAATTGTCCCCAACTCACTTCCCTTCAATTTTGGAGGACAAACACACCGGAGTTATTCAAATTTCATACTTGTAGAGGATTTGACCCCTACTTCTCCACCTCATTCCAACAACTCGTTTCCTTCCATTCCATTCCATATACCATAATCAAGCCATAATCCTATACCATTTTACCATGAAATACAACTCTTGGAAGATTTTTCTGGAAATGTATTTGGCTACAACTCAATGTATCGAATTTTCTACCATGTTATTGTACAATTTTGGAGAAAGGGGCACACCATATATACATTTTTTTTCAACAAATACCTTAGATGTTGGATTTATGGTATCCATAAACATATTGGTATATTAAAGAAACGAGGAAGCATAACAAGAGTGCTTGGACCTTCTAGGGTTTTCCATCTCCTACTCTCATCCTAACGTGTGTTGTCTTCTTAGGTATGATTTTCTCTCTCTCAAAAAGAGGAATCTCTTACGAAACTTATTACTATTGATTCTATAGGCGTGTTTCACCCTTCGGACGTACTATCCTATATATAGGAGAGTCATCGAGTTGGAATTGTTGAAAACTAACCAAATTCCTAAATACAGCTCACAAATAGAATCCAATAAGAAAACATAGACATACTTCCTATTCAACCAGTTAATAAATGAATAAGCCAACTTGCTAATCAATTAGTCACTTGGACTATCTAATCAAACAATTCACTCATCAACAAGTCTTGTACTAATTTAAATTTCTCAATTTGATTCCAAATTGATGGAGTCCTTCCAATTCTAATTCAAAGTTGATTTCATATGTCACTAGACTAGAATATCCAGTTGGCTGATTGGTCAATTTCTCAATTGGAAACCAGTCACCCAATTGAGAGTCAATTAGATCCACCAATCCAAACATCTAGTTGGCCAACTCATTTTCCCAATTGGCTGATTAAGCAGAAATTGCATCTACATGATTCAAAACCATTTTAATCATATGTGTGGTTGTGAACTTCAAATCCTTCAATCATCCTTATGTGTGTGACCCTATAGTTTCCTTATTACTTTGGCATTGATGTACCAAGCATCATAAGCGAAGATCAATACTCACAACACATCATTTCTACAAAAGTAATAGATATAAGATGGAGAACATTTTCAACCAGTAAAGTGAGAGATGCTACCATGATTGTATAATCCCTTTTCCACATTTATCTATATGATACCAAGGCATGGAGTTGTCACGCTGCTAACATTCAATCTATGTTTCTTGAACTCAGTATCATATTTTGACTCACATGAGATATTGTGAGCTCAGTATCATATTTTGACTCACATGAGCATGGTCATACGTTTCATTGTCTCAGTTGACAAGTGTCCATGATATCACTCCAATGGAGGGACAAATTCCATCTACATCGCTCACAGTAATACAAAAGTGGCATAATGCACGCAATCAAATACATGTATGAAAACCATTATTTAGAGTAATGTTGGGTAGTATTGAAGTATACAGAACAACATGTGATCATAGTAGTGACTTCACGTTTAAGGATCATAATCACCATTGTCACATTGAGATATGACTCTAACTTGTCGTAACATGGTTTCTATGTGACATTCTCTAACTTAATATAACATGGTTTCCATGTGACATTATCATAGTGGGTCTATACAATACAACTTATTTTCTAACAAGTACCCATTTATCTGAGTTGGAATCTGAAATCGTGTCTCAAGAGACATAGTCATCATTTGGCATACACACTAGTCTTATGTATCATTCTTTCCTATAATATTCACACTAATAAGTACTAGGTATATAACAAGAGCAAATACTCTTGAGTATAGATATGATTTCATGCTTAACTCCTCAACCTAAACCATATGTCAATGAGATCTTAAGAAATTATTACATTCATTTGCGATCTCAATACTGACACAAACATAATATGTGACATTGACTTTTATTAATAATCAAGTCATATACAATGTATCTCTATTACAATCATCATATGATGGCTCTTAAGACATACAACCATCAGTCTGCCACTTGCACTAGTGACAATTACACATGAATTGAATTTGAAGTGATCAAACATAGTCAACATGCTTGTGTTGTGGAGGTGATTTTGTCAAGTGATAAAAAACATTACATTCAGTTGGTACTCTATAAATATATACCTCTCCTTGGTGTCCACGCTCTTGAATGAGATGATGTCTCTATAATGTGTTTTTGGAATGATGATGTGTTATGTGTTTCTTAGCTTGTGTAATGTATCCATTGTTGTCACAGTAAAGATATATTGTGTCTTCAATGGTTGGAACCACCCTATGCTCACCATTAAAACTTCTTGATCAATACGCCTTCCTTTAGTGCATTAGATGAGGAAATATACTCTGATTCTATTAAAGAATTGACCACTATTTATTGCTTAAAACTCTTCTGGCTTACAACTTCATCATTTAGGAAAAACATAAATCTTGTTTGTACTGATAATTAGTTTGGAAGCTTACAACAGTGTAACCCTTTACAACTAACTCTTATTAACCTTTATATATCAAGATTGGATACTTTGTTCTTCTCAAGTACTTTAGGACATTCTTTGTGACAATCATGTGACATTAATAGGGACCGACTGGTACCTTCTTGTCATTCTCAAAGCATACAAAACATCTGGGCATTGATGTGTGACTTATTGCACATGCAATTCACTTACTGAAAAGTCCCCACATTTTTATCTAAACTACATAAAATAGTCATCACCCATGAGCAAACTAATCTTATTGAAATATAGTGTTAGGATCAAACCCTATAGACAACATGTTGAAGAAATTATTATTAAACCTAAATTGATTAAGATCAATGTTTGGTACTATTGGCACCCCATTTTTTCTCACTCAACTGAAGTTCATGATAATGTTGATTCTCTAGCTAATGATGGAGTTCATTCCCCATTTTCCAACAATTTCCCAAATTTATCTTGTTTCCACATGTACCCATATTTTTCCAAATTTCTCCACCCATTTAAACCACCTATGTCACCCATTTACCCATCAGTGAGGGTTTAGTGCAAAAAAATATTTTATTTGGACTTAAGCACAATCTTCCCTTTCATTGTGCTTTATATGAGCATTCTTTAAATAAATTTTTTAATTGAATTCTTCATGAATAAAATATTCAATCCCAATTCTAATTGTAAATTCAATTCCTTTAAATATCTCTTTAAATCAATGTCAATGTCTAATAAAGACAAAACATAAATAAATATATCCCAGTCAAATTCCATAAAGACTAAGGAAATTTGTGATATTTAATTCGTTTTCATCTAAAAAATTGGAAAAGGTAAGGGGATGTCTCCCCCCTTTTTCCTTTTCTCCTCCTTATTTTCTTTATCCTCACCGAGTTTAGTTCCATATGAGAAAGGGAAAAGAAGGGAGATAATGGTTCCCTCCTCTTATCTTCTCTCCTATTTTATCTATCCTCATATAATTCATTTCTAATAAAAAAAGGATTGGAAAAGGAGAGGGAAATCACATTTTCCTAAAGTTCACTTCCTTACTCTCTCTCTCTCTCTTTATATAGACACACAAATAATTCCATATATAATATTAATCTCATAATCCACACCATTTTTATCCCGTAATTTTCCTAAAAATTTCTAAATTTCAAATTAAACTTTTTTCTCTATCCTTGCTCAAGAACACCTTATAAAACCACACAGTTTGATAGGTGTACCATGTGGTAGAATCTTGCAAATTTTCAAACTTACTCCTCAAGTCTTGACTGCCACTCCAAAACTTCAAATGCGGGATACGAGGAGGCCCAATCTAGAATGTTCTCTCAGAGCTCCAAACATTCACCCTCAAGTATAAATACCCCCCCATATACAACATACTCTGGACTTTTTGATCCCCCTGAATCTAGATTACCAACTATATCCCCCTTCTATTTCTAGTTATTCAAGTGAATGGAAGATCCCTCCTCCATAATAATGGTTTCCTTGATCTATTCACAACAAATTTTTGATCTATAAGGTTTTTTGATATATTAACATCTAATTACAACTTCTCTAATCTTGTAACATCTTGTTCTTTGTTCCTGACTACCTATCAATCTATCAATCAATTAATCTACTTTCACGTGATCTAGTACAAATACTCTGCCTTCTTTTCACTTCTCTAATATTCTAACATCTTTTTATTTGTTTTTGACTATCTATCATTATATTTATCAACTGGTCTACTTTGATGTGATCTAGTGTAAATACTTTTCCCTCTTTCATTTATCATGTGAGTTAAATATTACTCATCTAAATCATTTCATATTGTCTCTCCTATTTTTCCTACTCATCGGTCCTAACCTCCATGGATGGATCTCCACAATTGGATATCATGAGGTGATTTGGATATCCACACAAAAAACTAGGATCTTTAGGAAAATGATGGGAAAGTCACGCTAATCCCAAGCCTCGAGGTTTGCCAAGAAAATATCATTTTTGTTGTTTTCTTTAATAAAAGCCTCATTGTCATTTCTAATATGAAATATCTAAAAAGGGTGAAATACCAGTTACATGGCGATATGGGGGTGTTAATGCCTTCCCCATTCATAACAGGATTATCAAATTTGACCTCTAAGATTATGCATACTTTTATTATCTACCCCTGAGTGGAATCAAAATTGGGTTTTTCATATTTTCTCTTTGATTAAAGAACCCACTTATGTATTTCCTTATTTTACTAATAAAACTGAATGGTGAATTAAAAATATTTACATTTAATCACTTTCTTTTGTCTCCCTATTGTGTCACTCAACCGTAGGATTATCCTCACACAAAGGATTTTGATTGGGTACAAGATCTGAGTTGCTTTTTATTTTTTAAACATCTCATGTTTTACAACAGATCAAGGTTTCTATTTTTTATCTATTTTTCTTTTATTCTTTTCATTTTTTCCAAAATACAATGTTTTTTATTCATTTCTATTGGAGATCAGAGCATTCTAAAACACATATACTAAATTCAAAAAATATTTATAAAAAAACTTTGTTGCAAAACAATTTGTTTAGCCTTGAAAATTTTGTTTCTTTTTCAGTGCCTTTTGTTTTCGTGTAGTTATCGAAGTTCTAGAGGAATCCTCTATCCTCCAGCAAAAGAACTATTTTTTCTTCCTTTTATTTCCATGTTACTTTGATTTATCATTTTATTTTTCTGACTATGCGACAGCTGCCATGTTTTCAAACAATTGCCACATTTAGGGTTAATCTTCACTTCTCTCCTTTTCTCTTTCTTATCTTCTACTTCCTTTTAGTTGTTTTGCTTAAAAAATAAAGATAAAAAAGGAAGAGAGAGATCTTAATGATGATAAAGATCTTTTTTTTATAATAATTTGCATTATTGTTTATGTATATGCTTATCATTTAACTGTCATGAATTATTATTGTGAACTTGCTTCAAAAAATATAAAAAGCTTACATTTGTAGTATGTGGACACATAAAGAATGCATCTACATAATGTGTGCCAACCCCATGTTGGATCCTTGGATGAATAATATGGATTTAGTAATGGTACCGACACAATGATAAGCTCGACACCCAATGGTCTTGAGAACATCTCCTCTCCTAGGAATCACGACTGGTTGTCATCTCCAAATCATGAGATTTAGTGGGAGTATTACCCATATATAAAGAACCATGACTACCCCCATGAAGAGTGCCATCACACCATATAGAAGACAAGGACCAACTCCTCATGTCTACTCATGCTTGAGTAAGGACATCGATACACATCGTTTGCACACCAATTTATTAGAATAATTATCCTAGATTTTAATCCTTTTTTACTTTCTAGTTAAGGCTAGCACAGAAGGCTCGATCCCACATGACAACATTTTTAATATATTTTTTTCTAATCCCAGTCGTTTTTTAAATTATTTCTTTTTGATATTTTTGAAAGATTGCCAGAAAGTAAAATCTGATTTTGAGGGGTTGATTAAACTAGTGCAAGAATCTAAAATGCAAGAAGAATAAAAGATTACACAAAGCAAGAAAAATAAATGAAGAAGATGGTTAGCACAGAATAAAAGATTATCTAAGAATGAGAACTATATTGCAAAAATTAAAAAGGATGCGATGGAAACTAGCGTTAGAAGAAACATGTTAAAATCAGATGGGGAAAACATCGAGGCTTAGGAGTTTTCACCACCTTAGCCAAAATGAAGACAAGACAAAAGAATATACGATAATTAAAGACTAGAAGCAGGTATGTGAGTCATTTGTAAACAAAATGCAAAAGGTAAACTTCACGTGAACCGATTAGTCCTGATATTCACACTTCATAGTTCCTCATCGCAATGGGGATTTTTCCACAATCACATCCAAATCCCCATGCAAGTGGTTTAGTCGTTCTAAATTCCAGGTTCCACAGACACATCTGTCGAAATTAACTCACGACAAAAACTAGAGATCACTTCGGTTAAATCAGCGATTCTCCAAACCAAAAGTCATCTGTATAGAGAAAAAAAATAGAACTAAATCTGATCAACACAATGGCTGAAGGGCTATTCCCCTTCCCTCAATAAAGAGACTACTCGCTACTCATAGCGAAGAAGGGAGAAACAAGGAGAGGAAGAAAGAAAGACATAGACCATAGATTTGGAATCTCTGAGGAGACCACGGTGGTGACGATTAACTGGCTTACTTTCTTTATCTCCCGCTCCAAGAAGAAAAGCGAGAAGGAAGAATGAGAATAAAAGAGATCCAGATGCCGAAGAAAATAGCCAACTTTATTGCTTGAGAATAAAAATTACACTACAATGGAAATTAATAGAGTTTCACTACAGAACGAGTACAAAATTTTTGGCACCCTTTTCTTAGTGGAGTCCCCTCTCATTTCATAGGGGAAGGAGGGATGGAAAACCCTAAAAGAGGGGTGAGAAAGAAAGGAGTTGTGGGTGCTGAAATGTATTGTTCATTCACACACTATGAAATGACCATCTCTCTAGGTGAGACACTCGTCTAGTGATGACTTGGCACAGGTCTAGAATGATTGGTTCAAAACCCTAAAGAGGGTTGTGGCAAAGCCATTTGAGAGTAGACTTGGTCTCGAAGCAAAGTCCCAGACAGTCGTCTGGGTTCTATGAGATGCCCATTTCGGTAGTGACATGGTGTGGCTTTTGGGTAGTGGATGAACCCTATTTGAGTGACTAGAGGTGCCCTTACTTTTGTTTCTCGATCTCAAAGAAAAACCTTGAAAGGGTCATTTGGGTAAATGGAGGCACCCATCTTATGTCGTTGTGCTCATAACCAAGGTATTAGAAACCTAATCAATTGGTGGTGCATTGGAATAGTGATGCAAGTCTAGGTTAATTCGACCTTATTGTCTAGGCTCATCCTGGTTCTCGTCTGGCTCCATGAGATGACCGCCTTGCTGAAGCGAGAACCTCGTTTGGCATATAGAGTTTGGTTGATTGTGTCAAGGCTAAGGAGGTCGTTTAACTCTGAAACAAGGGGTCTTCAAGGAGTGAGCCGACCGTATGTGCTTAGTGAGATGGTCATCTCACTGGATCAGTGGGTCGGAATCAATCTTTGGAGGAAAACCCTACAAAATTGAGGAAGTGGATTAGTATTTGCAAAAGTAAATAACAAATTGGGTAAATTGAAATTTAGTTTAGAAATTACAAAAAAGGAGATAAAATCTAATAAAAATGACTAAGAAGAATATATAAAAGACATATGAATATGCATTCATCAATATACCCCAGACTTGAATTTTTCTCATCTAGAACAAATTAAATTAAAAATAAATTCCAATATATACTCCCAAAATGTCATCCTCACCTTTGTAACATCATTATAGTCCTTACCTCAAAATTTTGGCCAAGTGACCCAATTTCCTATAACCCCATAGCTTAAAGTTCTATATTCCCTATCAAAACAAACATCAAGTCTTTCTTCTAAAACAATAATTTGCAGAAAAATAGGCTTCCTCTTATTGTCGCTTTGACACTCTCAATTTTTAAATTTTTTGTAAGTTATTGCACAAGAACATGATAAAGTAGGGGTGTGAAAACAAAGAAGGAACGGATAAATTTTTTTGATCCCTCCTCTATTTGATTCAGGATTTAGATTTGTGGATTTGTGGCTAAATTAGTCATTTTTTCATGTGCACTTTTGGCATCTTTTTTATGGTACGCCCCTTTGTGGGGTATGAAAAATTCATTTTGGGAAGCATGCCACCACAGACTTGATTTTGTCCAATGATAATTCTTTGCTTCTCTTTTTTAGAAGAAAAATAGAGGGAAAGAAGAGATGTTCCTGTGCTTTCAACATTTCTATATATATATATATATATATATATATATATATATATATATAGTGATGTTATTAGGGGTCCTAGGTGACACAATGGTTTGAGACATGGCAATTTGGAATAGATTTTGCAAAATGTTTTACTAAATTCAATTTCGGGTACAATGACATATGTCTACTCAATGGGCCATCTAGATAATGTCCTTTTTACAACTAAGGAAGAAAAAAGGGATGGTCGAATAGATAAAGGCCATGAACTAAAGAAAACACATGCAAAATAATAAAAAGGCAAAATAAAGAAAACAAGGGAAAAGATAGGGGGTGGAATACAATAATAACACCCACCTCCACCCCATACTTAGACTTTTTCTCTTCTCGAGAAAAACCTAAACCTGAGATGGAGGGATGAAGATCACAGTGGTGACATATAGTAAGGCGGTGGAGGAGCGGAGGAGGAGGCAAGGTTGTGGTAGTGACTTGATTTATTTCATTGGAACCACTCAATCATGTTTGCCTACGTGTCTTGAAATGTATCCTGGATGTCTTGGCGTACATCGGTATACCAAGGAAAAAAGTTGAAATCAAGACGGTTAGGTCCCTATGGTTCAACATATGGTGAGGAGTAGTCATATTGAATCTCATTTGCATAAGGATAATTATTAGAAAGAGCATAGTTTCGACTAAATTGTAGTTGTCCAGTCGTATGTTGTCAACTAATGTCAAATGGGGGTTGGAGTGAAGGGATGATAGTCAGAGTATTCGTCCATGACATTTGGCTGCACTGCTTGGGGAGTGATATGTAGTGGTGGCTCATAAGGCATTTTGTGATTATCATGGAGTGGTGCCTCAAAGGGAGAGGGAGGGGAGGAAATTGGTATGTTCATAGATGGGGGAGGGGGTTGTGGGACAAAAATGATGATGTTGGTTGTGTCCAAAACATGAACAATGAGAAAGGAAATGTCCATCTTGATAGGACTGGATGAGGTAGTATGAATAGCAACTTGATTGTCCACTACAGAAATTCAGGTTTCAGTCACAGGTGGGGTTTGTAAATTAAGGAAACATTGTTGCATCTGATTAAATTGTTCCATGCATTCAAGGAAATAGACTTCTTCCTCTTAGGTATACTTGATGCTACCCCCAGAGGCTTGGAAATTTATGAATTCTATTCCCAAACGTAGTGTGAGAAGTCATGCCTCAATGTCGATGAGCACCCTGGCAGTGGCAAGGAAGGGTCTGACAAAAATGAAAGGGTAACGACTATCTTCTTTTATATCAACCACCACAAAGTCATAAGGGATGTAGAAATTTCCAACTTTGATTGGCACATCATCAATAATGCCAAGGGGTTTGGTGATGGAGGAATCTACAATTTGAATACGTATAGGAGTGGGTCTAGCGTCTATGAGACCGAGCCTCCTGTACATGCTCAGAGGAATGATGGATATACTAGCCCCAAGATTAGCTAATCCTAAATAGCTAGTAGAATCTCCTATAGAACAAGTGATCCTAAAAGATCATGGGTCTTTGCATTTCTTTGGTATGTTTCTTTGAATAATGTTATATGTAGTTCTTGCTAGTTTTATAGTTTCATATTCTTCAGTCATGCACTTACTATTTAGAAGGGCCTTGAAGAATTTCTTCCACTCAGGTAGGTCGGTCATGGCGTCCAGAAGCGGGATGTTGACACATAGTTTTCTCATGATATCCTTGAACTTCTTGAACCTAGAGTCCAATTGGGTTTTCTTCAATCAACCGGAAAAGGGTATACACAGCTTATACTCAGACACTTCTTCTTGAGTGGTGGGAGTGGTCAAGGGTTGTGGTACAACAACCTCATCTTCTTCCCCTTGGTAAAAATCTATGAGGGGGAAAGTTTCTCTTTCTAGTGTGGTAAGGTTGGATACGATACTAACAACCTTGAGTTGTTCTAGGTACTTGGGGTTTGGTTTAAGTTGGCCAACAAATGTACCCACAGAAGGTTTTTGCTGAGCAAAGAGATGGGAAAATTGAGCATCCGCTGACATATGATGTGCTATTATGATTGGCTCTAAGGCAGAAATCCTATCATCGGTTACAGGAGTGGGGACATTTTGGTGAGAGGGTGGTGGAGGTTGATGAAAGTTTTGATATTGTTGTCCCTGGTGAGGTCCATGATTTTGGAAATTGTGCCTATAATTTCCTTGATTCTTGGAATTCCATTAGTTGTTATAATTGTTGGGAAAACCTAGTGGTGGATAGATGCTAGCTTGAGGATGAGGTGGTCTTTGAGGGGGGAAATTTGGGAGGTATTTTCTTCTCCTGAAGGGTTTTGATATTGGAATTACAAATGATTTCTAGCTTGGCTGGGAGTGTAGTAAGCTTGACTTGGAATACTATGGATAAAGTTTAGGTTTTCCACTGGTTGGCCAACTGTCGGATGTATACGAGTGTTGTAGAGACATTGACATTGATGGATAGCATGATCATACCCTTGGAATATCCCACATAGAGATTCAATAGCCCTAACTTGTTGAGGTTGCCTTTCATAGGCATTGAAAGAAGATTCTAGGTGATCCTGTTTCAAGAAAATTAGCTTAAGGGCTTGAATAATATTTTGAATGTCAGGATTTACCTCCGCCTTATCTACCTTGAGGACCCCACTGATTTCTAGTCTTTCCTAAGTTTTAGAGGTGCATTTTATGACATCCCAAGCGCTACTCAAGATCTGGAACATGAAATTTCCTCCAAACGAGGAATCAAGAAATTTCTCAGTGTCATCATCAAAACCACGATTAAATATCTCAATGAGTTGAGATGGGGAGATGTCATGATGGGGGGAATCGACGTAGGAGTTCTCAAAATCTTTATCAAGCTTCTCCTAAAGTTTATCCCGGGTCCATAGAAAATAGAAGGATATATCCCTTGATTTTGTAGGTGAGGAAAGGAGGGGAAATTTATCAAGAAACTTGGTTTAAAGCACTTCCCAAGTGGTGAGAGGGTTTTCACTCTCCAAGGCATTATACCAACTGTTGGCTTGTCCTGACAGAGAGTATTTGAAAATCCTAAGTCTAATGGCATCTTCAGAAATGCCATGGATCTCGGTCAGGGAACTAAGGTCAGTGAAACGTTAGAGGTGATCTTGACACCTCTCACCCTTGTTTCCAGAAAATAGGTTGGCCTAGAGCATGGTGATCCATTGAATGTCGATCTCAAATTGGGGAGTGGTAATCACAGGTGGCACAACTAGATGTTGTGCATATCTGGTTTTTAGAGTGGAAAATTTAATTGTTTTTATCTATCAACCTCCCTCTGAGCAGCTTCTACAGCCTCTTGCTCAGCGATATAGGCTGCGTGGAATTTGGCTTCTTGGGCCGCATGTTCAGCCATCATAAGCTCTCTTTGAGTAAAAAGTGTCTACTCAATCCTTCAGGCAACCTCCTCTTTGTACATCCTAAGTTTGTTTTATCGATTTAAATGATGGAAGGTTCTCTTTGGCTCAGGTTCAAAAACTGGCGGCATAGAATCATTCGGCGGGCGGTGCATTCACAATTATATATATACATTCAAGTGCAAAAAAACATACAGCTGGAATGGAAACTCGGAAGAAAGAGGAGATAGCACTTCCAAAATTTTACTCAGAAGGCATTAAAAAATAAAAATTAAAAATTAGGGTTCGAGAAAATGATCTGTTATTCCCATCAATGACGCCAAAATTGATGTGTTATTTGCACACCAATTCACTAGAATAATTATCTTAGAGTTTAATCATTTTTTACTTTCTAGTTAAGGATAATATAGAAGGGTCGATCCCACATGATAAAATTTTTAAGATTCATTCTCTTTTAATCCTGATTGATTTTGAAATTATTTCTTTTTGATACTTTTGAAATATTGACAGAAAGTAAAATCTAGTTTTGAGGGGGTTGATTAAACTAGTGCAAGAAGAATAAAAGATTACACTAAGCAGGGACATGAAAAGATTAAACTAAGCAAGAAAAATAAAGGAAGAATATGGTTAACACATAATAATAGATTATCTAAGAATGAGAACAATATTGCAAGAATTAAAAAGAAAATGATGGAAATAAGCATTAGAATAAACAGGTTGAAATCAGATGGGAGAAAGACCGAGGCTTAGGGCTTTTCACCACCTTCGCCAAAGTGAAGATATGACAAAAGAATACACGATAATTAAAGACTAGAAGCGGGTATGTGAATCATTTGTAAACAAAACACAAAAGGCAAACTCTGCATGAACCCATTGGTCCTAGTGTTCATGATTCATAGTTCATCATCCCAATGGGGATTTTTTCACGGTCGCATCCAAATCCCTATGCAATTGGATTAGTCATTCTAAATTACAGGTTCCACGGTCGCATATGCCGAAATTAACTCACGATGAAAATAAGAGATCATTTCATTTAAATCGGTGATTATCTAAACCAAAAGCCATCCGTATAGAGAAAAATTGTATAACTAAATCCGATGAATAAAATGGCCAAGGGATTGTTCCCCTTGCCTCAATAAAGAGACTACTCACTATTCATAGTGGGGCAAGGAGAAATAAGGAGAGAAAGAAAGAAGGCCATAGACCACAAATCCAGAATCTCTGTGGAGACCAAGGTGGTGACAATTAAATGGCTTAATTTTGTTATCTCCCACTCCAAGAAGAAAAGTGAGAAGAAAGAACAAGAATAAAAGAGATCTACATGTAGAAGAAAAGAACCAACTTTATTGTTTGAACATAAAAATTACACTAGAATGGAAATTGAGAGAGTTTCACTACAAAATGAGTACAAACTTTTTGGGACCCTTTTCTTAGTAGACCCCCCTCCTTTTATAGGGAAAGGAGGGGTGGAAAACCCTAAAAAAAAGGGTGAGATAGAAAGGAGTGTGGCTGCTGAAATGTACTGTTCGCACTCCACAACACGTTCATCTTGCTAAGCAAGAGGCCATTTGGAGATGACTTGGCATGGGTCTAGAATGTTCATCTCGAAACCCTAAAGAGGGTTGTGGTGGCAACGTTTGAGAGAAAACTTGGGCTCGAAGCAAAGTCCCATACGGTTGTCTGGGATTTGTGAGACGCCTGTTTCGGTAGTGACGCGGTGTGTCTTTTGAACAACGTCTTAACCCTAGTCGAGCGACTGGCAGCACCCTTGCTTTCATTTCTTAGTACTCAAAGTAAAACCTTAAAATGGTCGTTTGGGTAAATTGAGGCGCTTGTCTTGCATCGTTGTGTGTGTAATTAAGGTGTTAGAACCTTAATCAAGTGGTAGTGTGATGTAATATTGATGTGAGTCTAGGTTAAGTCCACCTAGCCGTATGGACTTGTCTAGGTGCTCGTATGGCTCCATGAGATGACCATCTCACTAAAGCGAGACTCCCATTTGGCTGATTCACCTGAGGCCAAGGTGGCAGTTTGGCTCTGAAATGAGGGCTCTTCAAGGAGTGAGTCGACCGTATGGGCTCAGTGAGACGACTGTCTCACTGGCTGAGTGGGTTAGAATTAATCTTTGGAGGAAAACCCTACAAAATCTGGGAAATTAAGTGGATAAGTATTTGCAAAAGTAAATAAAGAAATGGGTAAATTGCAATTTAATCTAGAAATTACAAAAAAAGAAATAAAATCTAATAAAAATGACTAAGAAGAATATACAAAGAGATGGATGAATATGCCTTCATCAGACATATATGCCATCTAAACTCATGGTCTAAGAGGGGAACTTTCTCTTCTTCATATTCATTTTGTGATTGCTTGTTTTACAATTTTGAAGATTGTTACATGTTTTTTCAAATTTATGACTATCAAAGGATTTATGCTTTAAGATTGTAATTATCATGCACAATATTGTTCATCATTTGTTCCTCAAGTTCAAGACAATCTTATAAAAACAACAATCTTTGATAAACAATCTCCAATGATCTCACATGATCTCAAAGGATTAAATGATCTCAATCATCAACCTATATTCATTCCAATCTTTTCAAACTTGGATATCCTTAAATGATATCAAACGATCTCAAATGATCTCTCTCACCAAAAAATACTTCTCTCGTCATACGATCTTCATTGGGTAATCTAGAGTGAACAATAATTATCAAAAGAAATCTCTTTAGAAATTTACAAAGTAGAACAAATATTTCAAAAAAGAAAGAAATGTTCCCAAAACTAAAAGTAGATGAAAAAACTTTTCAAGAAAAATGAAAAATGTTTTCAAATATGTACAAAGTTAAATAATCTTTTCAAAACCCAGAATGATGTAAAATATTTTCAGCACTCAACTACGTTGAAGAATATTTCCAAAACTCAAAAAAATCTCAAAAATCTACAAAAAGGAAAAATCTTTTCAAAACAAAAGAAAAAAATCCTTGCAAAAGAGAAAAAAAGATCAACATAATTCTTAAAAAAATCATATTTAAAAAAAAGAATGATATTTTCAATAAAAAATAGAGAACATATAAAAATACAAATTAAAAAATCTTCCAAAAAATAAAAAAGATTTTTTATAAAAGAAGAAGAGTCTTTAAAAATAAGATTAACCTTTTAAAAAAAATAAAAAATTGAAGTACTTTTCAAAACTCAAAAAAGTTAAAGATCTTTTCTGAAACTAAACAAAGTTGAAAGTGCTTATAATACTCAACAAATTTGAGCCATTTTCAAAAAACAAAAAAAATGTTGAATTTTTTTTTGAAACTCAACAAAAAAGGAAATCTTTTGAAACTTGTATAACCTTTCAATTATATTCTCACTTGATCCATGCCGAAAGGCTACCTAATTGTGGTCCTGAGCCAACACTCATATATGAACTCCTTTGTATCCACCCAAAGGCTGCAAAAAAATATTCAAATCCTTGGATTCTCTTTAGTTTTCATCTTTGATCATGCATGAGTCAAAAAGCCATCCTTTTTGAGTAATTCTCCAGAATATCTTGACTAAATTTCCAAATATTTAGCCTTGCAACAAAAGGCTGCCGGATTTAACCTACAATTTGTATACCCTCATGATCAAATCACATCTAGATTTTCATAATTCACTCCATCCTTGAGTTATGTGTGCTCATGTTTATGCAACATATACTTGCTTGATCCCTTCACAAGATTCAGCAATATGTTGCAAGGCTACTCAATCCTCAATCTTGGATATCACATCCAAATCATGACTGAACTATTGACTGAAAACATCCATTTTTGTGGAATCTTATGCCTAATGTTGTCCCTAATTTCCTCCCATTATGAAGAGTTGCATTAACTTTCTGAAAATTTTCTCATTATACCATTTATGGCAAGATTCAAATATAAATACTCATTTCCATGCAGGTAAGTCACCAAATGATGGCCTTAGCCATTGGATAGATTCCCCACCAGTCTCCACAATTGATGGTAACCATCCACCCTTAGCACCAAACCATCATCCATAGAGACGACCATCCATCATTCTCCAAAACCAATGGTCTCCAACAGTATTCAGAGAACCATCAGATGGTTTCCAAAACCGATCAGTCATAAAAACCATCAGTTCCTAAAATTGATGGCCAGTCTTGAAACCCTATCAAAACAATCATCAGTCTCCAAAACTGATGGCCAGACATGAAATGTGCCTACCAATGGCCAGACTAGGTGTGTGCCTATCGATGGCCCACCAGAGGCATCTTCCAATGGCCATCTTGAGATCTTCTAATGGAAGAACTGGTCTATAGCAATTCATGGCCAACTGATTGACAAATCTATCAATGGTCTGCTTGACAAACCATCAACCGATAGCCACATAAAAATGATAGTTTGTCTGCATGACACACCTATCGTGGCGGCACTGCATGCATCAGTCTTTCAGACTATTAAGTGTGTGCCTTAAGGCACGTTCTCAGAGAACTTACAGTGCAAGTAAAGCACATCCTAGAAAACCTTGACTCCCGCATTGAGATTTATGAATAGGATACCCCATGGAAGAAACTCTCCATCGACCTTCACCTATCTGTGGTCATTGTTGGTGTATTTTCCTTTTTATTTTAGAATCAGTTCATCTCCTTTCATCCACCTTCATCCCAAACTCTTTTTCCATATCCATGTCTCACCATACTTGTACTTTCACCAAGCTACTCACGACCTTGAGTGGATAGTCATCTAACTTGGGTTTAGAGTGACTACTAAGGCTCTCCCAAACTATAAATCCTTGATTATATTGAATATAGTCTATTTGCAATCTTTACCTCCACACTCCTATTCTTAATGGTTCACTTGGATGATTAGATACCATCTTGTGTTGTTTGATTGTTAACGCCTCGTAAGAGTAGTACTATCCTATGTCTAAGTGTTATAGAGTTGCATGAAAGCATGAGAATGTTGGAATGCTTAAGCTTATGATCATATGGTTTTACTTTGACTATTTGTTTTCCATCTCGGGAGAGACACAGCCTTATAATCTAGATTTGTCCTAAGTTCAAGAATGGAGGGAATGGATACTTATGACAAAAGCTTGTGAACTTACTAAGGATATACAATGTAAGTGAGTATTACATGTTGGTGAGAGATCTTAGATGGTAAAACCAATCCAAGTTTCTCATCCATCTTGTTTAAATCCTTGAAATATATTGTTTTATTTTATTTGATCTTTTGTTTTACTTTCCTTTTTGATATTTTTCTTGTTATTCACAACTATTCCATAGGGAACACTTATCTTACTTGTTTGGTTGGCATAACTAAGACAATGCTCTTTAGTTCTTAACACATACCAACCTTGTCCTTGAGTTCGACCCCAATTACTACATTTTGCCCCGTTATTAGCATTGCGAGAGCCTAAGTATTAGGTTATAAATATAAAGTCTGATTACTCTAGATCCACTTTATTTTGGATGTGAGATTTTAGGCGATCAACTTTTTGGTGTTGTTTCAACAAGGCAGCCACTACTATCTAGAACTTGAATCTTCTTAGCATACACTTGTGCCTTAATCCTAGAAATAGACTTAACACACATTTTAATCTGATAAACTCTCACTCTCTTTGATACTTCATGTCACATATCCAACTTCTAAAGTCAACTGTGCAATTTATTTAAGGAATTTAGCGTAAATCAGATCATTGTCACTATGAACCACAAGAATCATGCCTCCCAAAAAGAATGTTGTTCACTAGAGTAAGGATCGTGTTGAATATTATCACGAGGAAGAGGAATGTGAGGACTAGGAGGAACTCAAAGACAAATAAGAAAATAAAGAAGATATCTCTCATGCTAGGTTACTTCTAAGAAATAGAAACATGAACAAAAACAACAACCATGAGGTGAATGAAGGTGAATATGAAGGTCCATCTATTCATGAACTAGCTACCACAAGGGAAAGTGAGTCCATATGCTTGGTCATTATAACCTTCTTTAACATAGATAACTTCAAATTGAAGTCATCAATCATTAACTTGATTCAACTAAGGACTTTTGGAGGAAACTCCTTGGATGAAAATATCTATAACCACTTGGATGCTTTTAAGAATATCTCTAACACTATGAAGATGAAAAAAGTTCCACAGAAAGCCATCTATTTCAAGGGATTCAACTTGTCCTTGCGGGACAAGGCCTTATCATGGTACCTATCTTTGAAGGACAAAATGATCAATAGATGGACACCTATGTCTGACGTCTTCGTCATCGAGTTTTACCCAGTGGAGAAGACCCTTAGGAATAGACACAAAATCACATGATTTAGGTACAAGCCAAGTGAGAATGTGCATGAAGCATGGGAGTAATTTTGGGAATCTAAAAAAGATTTCCCCCACTGCAACTATAACAAGGGATTCCTTGTAACTACATTCTATAGCAATCTCACTTCAACCGAAAGAATTTCTTTAAATGCAGCAGCAAGTAGTGATTTCATAGGTAAGAACCTTGATGAGGCCATGAAAATAATTGACAACATGGTTGCACTACATGTTGGTCTGGATTATGAAAGAGGACATGTTAGTAAGATATATGTCGAATGGACAATTGTTGAGTCCAAATCCCTTGAAGCTTTAACCGCTCAAATCTAAAAGATATATAGCTACAAACGTGCATCATATAAAGGATTTAGGAAACCGCTCAAATGTGTCACCTATGGAGAAGGAGGCCATAGAGTGGATTTGTAACACCCGGTCCCATTTCCCAAGGCTCTAGTAGAGTTTTAGGAATGACGACTGGCCCCGCCCATTGCCCAAGGCTCTAGTAGAGTTTTAGGAATGATGAATGGCCCCACAGACCACCACTAGTCATGTGCAAGCCGAGATAAACTTTTTGACTACTCACCCATCCTAGTACTACTCCAAGCCAAGTACACTTAGCTATGGAGTTCTTAGTGATGGGCTTCCTAAAAGGAGGTGCACCTTGGTGATATGGGTAGTCTAATCATTCCTTATAAGATCATTTTATCTGAGGCCTGAAATCTTGAGATGTTATAGGATTGTTGTATGTATACCCAACAGAAATAATATTATTAGGAAAATGATATTGAGAATATTTCCTATGTAAAATTCAAGAGGACGGGTAACCATGGCTTCACATACATTAACAAAAATGAAACTGAAAACACTCATCAATTTAGTGACCCACCTAAGAGACCACCAGGGTTTGGCAGAGGCGGTGTGCCACCTATGTTCACATGTAACACGGCTTATCAGCAGAACCATAACAACTACCAAGTACAAGGCCAAAGACAAAATAGAAATTCAAGTGGATCAGGTCAAGGTCAAAGCTAGAATAGAAACTCTAATAAAAAAGATTTGATTTCTAAAATGTTTGATTTCACAAAAAATAAGCAACTATCAATGAGAAATTGAGCCCAAGTGTCATCACAAACACAACAATTCTAAACACGATGCAAGCCCAATTAGGGGGATTCTCTACTCAGATGGTCGGTATGCAAGCTCACAGTAGGATGATTGACCAACAACTGGGACAATTATTCAAGATGATAAAGAATCCAAAATGGAAACTCCTTTCTACCACATAGAGTATAATGATGTGTGCAATCCGATCAGGAAAAGTCCTAGAGGAGTGACATACAAGGCTAACAAAGGATATACTCATCTCGTTGAGTCCCTACCTAAAACTGACTTGATAGCATAAGACCTTGAGGTCAAAGTTGTAACTAAGAAGGGTAAGTTAAAAAACAACCATAAGGGAAGGAATCTAGTGACTGATAAAATCATGACCCAACTAAATAGGTCATAGATGGCAGAGACCTGTATGAACCAAGAATCCCATTTTCATACAAAATGATCAAGGTTCATTTGAAAATGAGATACAAAAAATTCATGGAACTTGTGAAGAATATACACATGGATATTTTGTTTCTTGATGCAACTGAAGAGATGCCAACCTACACTAATTTTTCAAAGACCTCATCACAAAGAGGACGATGAAAAGAGAAATTGAAACTATTTGACTAGCTAAGACATCTAGTACATTTGTCCAAGAAAAAATGTCGACCAAGCAGAAGGATCCTGAAGCCTTTACTATTCCACTTAATGTGGGAGATAATGAAGTGAGATAAGTCTTATCTTATCTAGGAGCAAGCATTAGTATAATGTCACTCACATTAGCCAAAATACTAGGTCTTAATGACATGGTTAAAAAAGGGATGTCAATCCAACTTGCAGACCATTCCTTCACAACACCAATTAGAGTAGTGGAGGATGTTTCCCTCTGTGTGCGAAGATTCTTCATCCCATGTGATGTAGCCATAATAGATATTGTGGAAGATCCATCTTGCCTGATGATATTTGGAAGATTGTTCTTATCTACTAGGAGAGCTCTAATCGATGTTGAAGTAGGTATTATCACCACAAGGGTGGGAAACGACCACATCGATTTCCATGTACACGATTCCATGAGGGAACTTTCTCTCTTTGAATCGAATTGTTTCATAAATAATTAAAACCAATTTTATGACAAAGTTTAGAAGCAGAATGCTATAATTGACCCGCTAGTTAGAGCTCTGAACAACCCTAGTCTAGAGAAAGCCCATAAGTTGTTGAAATACTTGACTATTTGAATGAACCAGAAGACAACTGCAATGATGAGGAAGATATAGTTATAGAAATAGTAAAATATGCCACCCTAGAAAAAACTCCAGAGGAGAAAGTGGCTCCTAAAACCAAGCATGAGTCGAAATAGCTACCTATAGGGCTGAAATACAAGTTTCTTCATAATGAGAAAAAGGAATCATGTCATTAAAAATTCAAACTTGACAAAAGATCAACTTGAAAAGATACTAAGTGAACTCAAGATGATAAGGAAGGCCATTAAGTATTATGTGCAATTTATTGGAGGCGTAAGAGTAGCTAATTGCATGCACAAAATCCATCTTGAACAGAATGTGAAACCCTATGCCCTACCCCAGAGAAAGATCAATTAGAACTCAAGAGAAGTCATGAAAAAGGAAGTTATCAAACTCAGAGACACATGAGTTATATATCTAATCAGAGATAGTAATTGGGTGAGACCCATCCACGTTGCCCTTAAAAAGGTGATATGATAGTGGTTAGAGAATAAAATGGTGATGAAGTTGTGTCAAGGACAATAACAGGTTGGAGGATGTGCGTCGATTATAGAAAATTAAATGCTACAACCAAGAAGGATCATCTCCCTTTACCTTTTATTAACCAAGTGTTGGAACATATAATCCAACACTCATATTTCTATTTTCTTAATTAATACTCTAGATTCTACCAAGTCCCCATTCACCCAGATGATCAAGAAAAGACTACGTTTACTTGTATCTATAGGACATACGTTTTCTGACAAATGCTATTTGGTCTCTGTAATGCACCAGTAACGTTTCAAAGGTGCATAATTTCTAAGTTTGCAGACTTTCTTGAAGACATTATGGAGGTATTTATAGATGACGTTTTTGTTTTTGGGACTAGTTTTGACAGTTGTCTAAGAAATCTATCCTAAGTCTTGAAACACTGTGAAGAAAAATGACTAGTTTTTAATTGTGAAAATGGTCTCCATGGTACAAGAATGAATTGTACTAGGTCATAAAATCTCCAAAAAAGGAATCAAAGTTAACTTGAGCAAGATGAAAGCTATTTATAAGCAACCACCCCCTAAATTTTTTATGGAAGTGAGAAGCTTTCTCAGACCTGTTGGATATTATAGAAGATTCATTAAGGACCTCGAGGGTGACTTCACTATCTGGATCCTCATCTCTTGAACTCGTTCTGGCTGCCCATGGGATGGCACTGACATCTCATCTATTCCCGATCGATTCCCTAATCTTCTCTAGCAAGTGATTTGGCCCATTTTCTCTTTTTTTTTAATATCTAAGACAATACAAAATCTTCTCCTGAAAGATGTTGTGTTCATATAAATGATGGATGTCTGAAAGTCTTTGAGACCTTAAGGAATGCTCTAACTATGATACCAATTCTCCATGCTCTAGAATGGGAGCTACCATTCAAATTGATGTGTGACGCAAGTGATTATGCTATAGGAGAAGTGCTTGGACAGAAAAAGGATAAAAGACACCACATCATCTACTATACAATTAAAACCCTCAATGAAGCTTAGGTCAACTACACCACAACTTAAAAAGAGATGTTAGTGATAGTCTACACTTTTGACAAGATCAGATCCTATCTTATAGGATCAAAGGTCATGCTATATACAACCATGGTTCCACTAAGTATCTAATGAAGAAAAGATATGAAACTAAGAATCCTAACGCGGGTACTCCTGCTACAGGAGTTTGACCAAGGAATCATCCATAAAAAATGGATGGAAAACATTGTGGTCAACCACTTGTCCTGAATTTTGCTAGCCAGTGATACCTCGCTACAGGTTAATGAAAATTGCACTGATAAAGCACTGATGATGGTAAGAATAGTGGATCCCACTTTACCTTAGTTCACTGATAGTTGCAACTACTTGGCTTGTAGACAACTACCTCCCAACATAACCTACAATGAGAAAAAGAAGTTTTTTTATCTAAAGAACTAGACTTTATCCGGGCCTAACAAAGTTCGATTCTCTCCGTGCCATGTCTTCAAAACCTTAGCGACTTTCCTAGTCTAGCTCCGCCAACTCTTCTGCTTTTAGCCTCTTTCCACTATTGGGATGATCCTCTTGTTAAAAGATGCATTGATGCATGGATCGGTGATGTATCACATAAGAAGAAGTTCCAAAGATCATGTACGAGTGCCATTCTTCACCCAATGGTAGACAATTGGGCGGAGACAAGACTACAACTAAGACATTAAAATCTAGGTTTTACTATCCTACTCCATTCAAGGGCGTACATGCTTATGTTAGATCTTACAAAGAATGTCAACACCCAAGAAATATATCAAGGGGCAACAAAATGCCTCTTTTTTACTAGATAGAGGTGGAATCTTTTGATGTATGGGGAATTTATTATATGGGACCTTTTCCCTCATAACAGGGTAATCAATACATCCCTATTCTAGTAGATTATGTATCTAAATGGGTGGAAGCAGTATCTACCCCTATTTGTGATTAGAAATCCGTGATAAGGTTGTTTGAAAAGATTATCTTTCCTAGGTACCATGTTCCATGCATGGTCATCAGTGATGAGGGTTCCCATTTTAGAGAAAGGCAGTTTGAGGCTCTACTAAAAAAGTATGGGGTGAGGCACATAGTTTCCACTCCTAGTCACCCACAACCTTTAGTCAAGTTGATGTTTCAAATCAACAGATGAAGTAGATCCTAGAAAAGATATTCGTGTAGCCAGAAAGATTAGTCAATGAAACTAGATGATTCCCTATGGGCATATCATACAACTTATAAGAATCCAATAGGAACCACTCCCTCTAGATTGTGTTGGGAAATTAGGAAGGCAAATAAGGAAGTGGAAACAGTTTTTTTGCCCAAATCCTAGAATAGGAAATTGCATCAACAACAATGTATCTTGTAAGTAAGGGTTTGCAAGGCATATAGGTCCTAGAGAAATTCTAAAGACAATCCTCACAACATGGTGCTTCTAGATCTGACAATACCTCGATGACAGTCAGGGTGGCCTCCTTGTGCGACACCATGAACCACGGATGATTTAGTCCTCCTAGTGTGTTGGCGACGGCCTCCACGCCTCTATAGTAGTCCAGGTAGACCACCAATAACTCGTTGTCATTATACAAGACCCAACATGAAGGACTTTGTCCCTTCGATGTCAACATTCTAGCACTTACTTTTTCTTTGTTGATGCATCTTCATTTTACAAGTAAGACTTTCTTGGACTCTCTGTCAGGCCCCGATCTCACACTAACCACAAACCACGAGATTAGGGCGCGACGGATGGGATTTACACAAAGCCAACCACTCATCACATTTTAAAACATTTTAAAGACATTAAAAAGTTAACCAGATTTATGTTGTAAACTAAAGCTAAACAAACTGCAGAAGCATTTCTATTAAACTGACTAGAAATATAAACAAAGTCTACATCATATTACATTGTGTGATAAAATAAAACATAACAGTTAATTTACATCTTTATACCCATTCTCTCTCACCCACACCATGTCCCAAAGATCGAGGGGAAAGGACTAAGAGACCTCTAACTAGACTAACTACAAACCTTCTATAGACTAGGCGTTAGGATGAAAGGATCCTTCAGATTCCTGCTGCTGATGATGACCTGAAAATGTTTGAGTAGAGGTATGAGCCTACTCGCTCAGTGAATAGCATTTCATTTAGCTATCACTAAACAACTCATCAGGTTTATAAAAAAAATTGAAATAAAACATAAGTGCAGTACAAGCAGGGCAGTTTTAATGACATAGCAGATTTGCAGATAATAATCACATTTCTATGCAACAACAGATATTTTAAACAAATAAACAGATGTATAGAATTGGCACAAAAGTTCGAATATATTAATTTACTGTGATCCTATATGATTACATATTTATATTATTATGCCCTAATCATATGCAGTGTACTCTGCATATAAAGATCCGTAGCGAACTACGATCCCACCGTACAAGACTTAGCGACACACCCGGGGAATGCTAAGTCTGACTTCCAGCCCTGTTCTGCTACAGGGCCCACAGGCTCATCGGCCTTCAGGCTCATCGGCCTCACTGCACTAACATCGAGTGCTCTGGACTCCTCCTCTAACTTGAGTACACAGGCTCAGGGGTCTGGGTTACCACCGTGACATCGCACGTGTTGTTGTTGAATAACCCCTATTTACTCCAGTGCCACCATGACATCGCACGCATTGTTGTTGAACACTGTCTCACTGTCCTCGTGCCACCGTGACATCGCACAATTATTGTTGCAACACGAGTTTCACCCCCCTGGTGCAGACCTCTCAAAGGGGTTCTACGGTGTTAGGGCACCTAAGTCTATTAACTAATTAACATATAACCAATTAAACAGGAAAAAACACATTTCATACTTATTTCACATTCTGAACATCTCTTAAAAACTCATATATATATCATCTGTCATCTTTTAACATTACTCAATGCCACTTATTCAAATTCATTGCTAAACAACCATCTTTATTCAGCATATGCATTGCAACTGTAAAACAGGAAATTCCATCTTTTTCATCAATCATATTACGTATCTCAAGTTCCATTGAATCTATAATAAACTATTGTATGTGCTAAAGTGTTTAGAAGTTATACCAACTGATACTAAAGCAATTAAGCACTTAAATTGAGTTAAATAATGATTTCTGAATGAATTGCCACTCACAGTTCTGAAACTCGGCCGACCAACTGGAAACTCGGCCGATCAGCTTGCAGCTCGACCGATCAGAACACTTCTCGATTTCCTATAAAAGAAACTCGGCCGAATCACACCCAATTCGGCCGATCAAAACGTTGTTCCTGCAACTTGACAGAAGAATGGCTTCTTCACGCACAGAATTGAAATTGGTTCAATTAAAAGCTAGGTCTTAAACTAAGACTACGGATTCTAATTCTATCCTCAAAACCAAACTCCGTTCCGGTCTTACCTTGCTCTATTGTATGTCAATCGATCTCCAATTTGAACCAGTTGCTAACAGCTTCCTCTATCTTCATGAACAGGTTGAAGATGATGTCCGTTCTTGGTGCTAGACGCAGCTATGGCTGCGGATTCTTGCTCAAAGCTCTTGGCCGAGCTCGGAGCTGCACTTTTCTTGGAGCTTTGCGCACCCTGGGCAGCCTAGTTGGCTGCTGCTAGAGTAGGGTGGGGCGCCTCCCTACTGATTTGGCATCCATGGAGCAAGCAAGAAGAAAGATGGGGAAGGTGTTGCGGATTCGTGCTCGAGGCACTAGGCTGAGCTCAAGGCGTCGCTTCTGAGGTGTTGGTCGTGCCAAATGAGCCCCCCCTGGCGCTGTTCCGTGCAGCTTATGGTGCAGGCCGACCGCCCTGCTTGAGGGTGTCGCCCTGTTGGTCGTTGCTGCGGATAGAACAAGGAAAGGGAGGAAGAGAACAGGATGGAGGCAGGGCTGCTGGTCGGGGGTGTGAAGCCCAAGGAGTCGCCCCCGATTTCCTCCTCTGGCTACTGTGATCGGGCTGAATGGTTTGGGGTGTCACTGCTGCAATGTACTGTTGTATCGGGAAATCATTTGGGAAGGAAGAGGATAAGGGAAAAAGTAGCCGACCCACTAAAGGGTAAATTATTGGGAAAATTGCATCTCAAGTCCAAGACTCTTAAAATTGCCATAACTATGGCCTCGGGGGTCCGATTAAAATGATTCTTCTTGCAAACTTTCAAGCAAGGAATCCACTACAACCTAGAAGTGAGAAACCCTGCTAATAATCTAGTCTCAACTAATCAAAATGCTAATCGCTTCCTGGGCATTATATAACTTACGATTAACATTGCAATTATCATTAATTAATTCAGATGATTCAATCTCAACTATTTATTCACATATTAACTTATCTTAATTAACCATGATATTTAGCAAGATTCTTAGCACTAATCAAGGTATTTAATAGTTAATCATGGAGTGGGTCATAACACTCTCTCATTACAATAATGAGAGAGGATAACATTTTTCCTCATTAGTATTTTCTTCTGAAAGACTTTTCTACCACCTCTATTTATAGGAGGGTCATGTAGGGAAATCGGGGAAACAAATAAGGAAGTAGAAACAAAAAAAATTAATGCTTGATTCCCTAATCCACAAGATCTCATCAAAATGATGTATCTAGGAAGGAAGGTAACAAGAATATACCTGATCCTAGAGAAAGCCCAGTGACAACTCTTGTTGCAGTGTGCTTCTTCTTCAAGCAACATTCGAATAGTTGTCAGCAATTTCCTCCTAGGGAAACACCACAAATGGCGGTTGACGACATCTAGAGTAGTCCAGGAAGACCACTGACAACTCCATGTTGCGTTACCTGAGCCAACATGAAGGAGTTGTCCCTTCAAATCTCAATTTGCTAGGAGTAATTGGCTCTCCCACAATTTTCTCTCTTTGTTGTTCCTCCCTTTGACGAGTAGAACATGCTTGGGCTCTCTGTTGGTTACACAAATAGAGTAGACAATAATTGTTTGATCTTATTTTTGTGTATGGGAAGCCCCCAGTACCCCTCTATTTATAGGAGGGCTATGGTCATGGTTTCCCGTCGATCTAGGAGTTGAAGAGATGTAATTTCATAAACATTCTAGATATTACGAATGGTAAACCGATCAATTCACTGTCCAACCAGTCAGTAGAGAGGTGAACTAGTGGTATCATCTCTTGAACTAATCTATTCAGTAGCTTTACTATTTTGAAAATTACTAGAATTAAATATTTGATTAATGCACAATCATGAAATCAACATAAATCCTTGATCCAATTGAATTGATCATTGACCGGACAACCCAGATGATGAACTGGTCATTTCACATCATGAAATTATCATTTTATATCATGAAATGGTAGTTTCACTATTGAAATGGTCATTTCATATGTGAAATGGTCATTTCACATGTCCATCTTAAGCATAAATTTAGCCAATTCTTCTTTCCAATTGACCTCTCACTCAAACCAATTAGTTCAATACTTGAACTGGTCGGTTCAGAGTCCAGAAAATCAATTGTGAACTTGTGTTGTTTACATTGAATATGTAAACACTTTATTAATAAATTTTAACATCATTCACGAATAAACTCCTATTCCAAGTGCATCCTATGTGTGTGACCCTATAGGTCCCAAATTACATTGGCAGTGAATGTCATAACCAACTTATGACATCACAAGCCATGAGCGGTATCTAGAAACACATCATTGCTATTCATGTAATTTAGAAAGTTGGAGAATAACATTAACCTACAATATGTGATCTGTGTTACCATGATTGTATAGTTCCTTTGTCTATGATATCCAGATTAAACTAGAGGCATGGAATCGTCTTCCTCTCAACGTTCAATCCACGTTCCTTGAATAAGAGAACTATGTGAGATGCATGTAAGTTCATATATCACATATTGAATCACATGAGTATGGTCATACATTTCTTAGTCTCTCTTATCAAGAGGCATGGATATCAATCTCCTGTAGGAGGGACAAATCCCATCTACATCACTCACACTATATCCCCATGTGTCACAGTGAACCCAAGCATCACCTTTATGGAAACCCTTATTCAAGGTCACATTGGATGATGTCTAAATACATTGAACAACATGTAATGAGTGTAGTCACTTTAGGTCTAAGAACCACAATCACTACTATCACTCTGAGAGTTGATTGTAACTACCATTCCATGGTATCCGTGCATCACTCTCGAGATGGGTCTGTTTGATAAACTATTCTCTAACATGTACATGTATGCCTGACTTGATATCACGTATTATGGAAAATGAGACTTGTCATCAGTCAATACACACTCTATTCTTATGTATTATTATTGTCTATTTTACTTCCATAGTAATATCTGACTAGGGATAGAACAAGAATGTATGTAATATTAGCATACATATGATCTCATTATTTAGGCCATCAACATAAAGACATGTCATCGAATAACATCATTCTTTAGACATCTATTATATTTGTGTCATCATCTCATGATTGACATAAACATAATAGACAAAATTACCTTAATCACTTATGAAATTAGGTATCTAATGCCCCATTACAATTATCATATGATTGGCTCTTTGGGCATACACACCAATCAGTAATGGCCATGCTTTCTACATCAAATTGGCTGTTGAAGAGATAGGATTTCACGATTCAGTTATTAGTGAAAATTTCCAATCAGTCGACTGAAAATTCTAGTTGATAGACTGGTACTCCAGTCAGTTGACCAGACAATCTAGTTGGTCAGTTTGAACACTTTACTATTTGCAAATGTACTCGATTACAATGTGATGATTTATGCACTTGATTATGTTAGAATCATGACATGATCACTCGATCGAGTTGGACATTCCAATCGGTCAATTGGATTCTTTTGACAATGTAATTGGAAATATATCAACATGTCCAATTGGGCATTCCAATCGTTTGATTGGATATTTTCATCAGCCATGTCTGCTCAACGCAGTCCATTGACTAGACTCTCCAGTTGATCAACTGGCACACCAATCGATCGATTGGATTCTCTGTCTGGTTGACTCATTTGATATTGTTGTTTAATTTTATCACCTAAACACTATAGTGATCAAGTTAAATTTTAATCATTATTAAAATCATATTCCATGTGTATCCTATGTGTGCGACCCTATAGGTGACAAATTATGTTGATAGTGAATGTCCATGTGACGTCCCCATATTTTTTAAAACTTAATCTGATGTGTGACATCCAAATTGAAACTCTCACCTCATCGAGAATCCCAATTTAAACATCACACACTAGGCTAAGAAAGAGAAAATCAAGGGAGTCAGAAGGAAACAATCAGTAACACATGTACATGAATAATGATAAAACCCAACAACAACTAATATTCACCATTCAACATATAATTATAACATGAATTGTTACAATATTTGATAATACATATTGAACAACAAACTTATATATATACATGTAATACCACTAAACTACATGATCTTAAGACAATAGGTCCACCTGTACATCAGCTCACTATACCACTCACACTATCTTAGTTCTTCAAGATCATAAGTCTATAACCTAAAAAAAAAGATTACATGTGGTACACGTCAGCACAATATTCAAGAATATTGTACTAAGTACGCCTATGTGCCTTTTATATGCATCTCATCATAACTTGGCAATAAGATAAAACTAATACTTGGCAGTATTAAACAAATATAGGAAAAAGTGTATACTTGCACAAAGATATTCATTAACAAAAGAGAACACATATTTTAAGCTCATTTTCCATTATATGCTTGTGCATCTACCTACTAATGGGATAGATGCATCCAGGCCTCATGATCTGCTTACTAAAGAGATAGATCATTGTACATGTGATCTGCTTACCAAAGAGATAGATCACTCACTAGCAATATGCTTACCAAAGATATATAGTGCTTTCATATAATGGAACAAATATATTATGTTTCATATGTTCATAACCATAAGTACTGAAAATCAAGCAACATATCATGTAAGAACAATCATTTCATCCAATATCATATGCCAAGTATTTTACTACACATATAACACAAGCATATTGTATAATAAGCCAAGTAAGAGGTAATGGCGTACCTTAGATCAATATATCATACTCATCACATACTCCTGATGTCATTTATATCTTATTCAACCCCTGATTAAGATAAGATCACATACTATCATCAGGTGCACATCATCTTACATCTCATCTTAACCTTAATCATGTTCATTAGGGTTTTCTTAGTTCATTAGGATAGGTGCATCATTACTTACATTCTTGTCTTATCTTCTTGTGATTAGGTTATTGGTCTTATATTCCATATTATGGTACATCATTTGAACATTAGGTTCCATATCACTTTTCGCATATATTAACCCTAGGTTATATTCATTAATCCAATTAGGGTTTCAAACCATATTAAGAGAAATCATCATGGAACATGAATTTCGTGCACAACTACTGATATCAGAGTTACATATTATCTTCCAATTACTGAAATAAAATTGTTCATATATTTCAACATTTATTGATCACAAATGTATATATTGCATATTAATTAGGGTTATTAGCCCTAATTAGCCATATAAAGCAAATTACATGATTTTGTGCATCAACGTGATCATATCTAACATCTATTGAATTCTATATCATATTTCAGATCAACTGATGTGTTTTCATAATTTTAGGTCATCATTTGATATTTATTACTCATAAAACAAGTGTAATACATCTTACATTATATCATTATTATTCACACATAAAAAGACTGATAAGATGGTTCCATCTTATTCTATGCATTTTTATAATAATTCCGGTACCTTGTTTGTAATTTTCTGATAACTAAGTTAATTTCTATGAATTGTTGAAGATCTAGACATTTACTAGGATTTTCGATTGGATTACCTTATTCTGGCCAATCAGCAGCTGCCACATGGCTCTGCTTGGGTGTGGCTCCTTGGATCTGGCCGCACTGAGCCGGTGGTTCAAGGGCGCCTGGACCCGGTTCATCTTTGGGCTTGGATCGCCTTCTCTCTTTCTTTTCCCTTGGCAATTTCACGCAATCACGACCTTGTTCTCCCACAAACGAGAGATGCCACTGCTGGCTCTGCTCCGCAAGGGCGCCACCATTGGGCTCTACCTCGGCGAGCGATCAGTAGTAACAGGCGCTTCTCTCTGCACCTTTGGCGGCCACTAGCTCCGCATCATACTTCCAGACCCCCACAGCGACACAATCTCTGAGTCCAGCTGTAGATCCCCCCTTCTCCATGAGGTCACTGCCACACATCGCCACCGCAGGCCTCCATGCTCTCAAGCTCGCCGATGCTGGCTCCTCCTCCTTGCGGGATTAAGGATCTCGCCACCATGGATGCTGTCACGCAACCTTCCCTCTAGCGAGGAAGTTATTCGCCTCCAGACCTCCTGAATCGTCGGCGGTCTAGTGCCCCAGCGCAACCCCTTCTTTCTCTCGATCACACAGACCCTGCGGTCTCTGTTCTACGCCGTCGCATCCGCGGGGAGGATCTCCTTCTCGCACGATGCCTTCGTGTGTAGTCTCCTTAGACAGCCGCCGATGCGGTCCTCTCAAGGTGCTACCGCTGCAAGGCAAGGTAATGTTCAGCCTCCCTTCTTGACAGCATCGGCACATCCTCAGACTCTCTCTGTGAGCAAAGAACTACCTCCAGGAATTCATCAGTGGCTTCTCTTCGTAGTGATGATAGATCTGAGCTTCATCTTCTTTTTCGGTGAAGAAGGGCTGGCCAGCCATCACACCTGGAGACGGGATAGGGACACCTACATATAAATTCCAGAAAAAAAAAACCGAAATAGCACACTTTAATAAAAATATTTACCCAAATAGCACTCTTCCTAACTTATTTCTAAAAGTAGCACACTTTCAGTTGAAAGCGTCACTTTAGTTGGCATTTTACTAGGGATTAAAAGCGCCACTTTAACTGGCGTTTTACTGCTGCGGGAATTAAAAGCGCTACAAAAGATGGTGTTTCTTGGAAAAGCGCCACATGTTATGACAGTTTTCTAGTGTTTGACGTACAAACACCTCGAAGTCTGGCAATTATAATACCAAAGGAGTAAAACACCACATTGTTGGGCATTTACTGCATGCATGCTGCTTTTTTTTCTTTGCTAAGTATATGCCTGCTTTTCTCGTATACGTATTGGAATGAATTGAATTTGAACATCTTTCCTTCTTCCTTACGTGCTCCCCGCGTCACGTCAACTGAGTAATGGCAAGCAATCCACTAGCGCGGCGGACGGAGTGCCAAACACACCGCCGGCTCCCGGAGGAGAATGCTTCCCGGCCACGACAGGGAATAAACCTAGCCCGGAAGTTGTTGATGTTGATGCTCCTGAACCCACGGCGATAGTCACCCCCATTGGTAGGCCAGTCATTAGCAATCCTTTGTTGTTGTTGTGGCTACGGTCATCGACTTCTAATGGGGCCGGGAGGTTCACGTCCAGGAAGGACGCCGTCAGGGTCATGGAGTCTGCGTTGTTGTCCTTCAGGCCCAGGTTGTTGTACTTGTGGATTGTAACAAAGGCGGACTCATCAACAGCTGAAGCAGACGCCACCTCGTTAGCGTGTGTCGCAGCCACGTCGGTCAACGGCCGGTGCCGCCTCATGTGGCCACCCAGGGCCTGGCCGGATGAGAACTCCGCGCCGCAGATCGAGCACTCGTGTGCGTGAGGGCCGGCACCGCCGCTGGGGTGGAAACTATTGTTGCGAACGGGGAGGTGGATCGGTGAGGACGAGGAGGAAGTGGACATGTTGTCGGGAATGGATGCGGGTGTCGTGGCAAGCAAACGTTTACTCGTTCGGAGCATTTAGTAAACATTAAAAAAAAACCAGCATGAGTAAACGCCCAACAATGTGGCATTTTTTCCTTTGGTATTATAAGCGTCAGGCGTTTGTACGTCAAACACCAGAAAAACGCCAGAACATGTGACGCTTTTCCTAGAATCGCCATCTTTTGTGGCATTTTTAATTCACGCAGCAGTAAAACGCCAACTAAAGTGGCGCTTTTAATCCCCACAGCAGTAAAATGTCAATTAAAGTGGCGCTTTCAACTGAAAGTGTGTTACTTTCATAAATAAGTTAGAAATGATGCTATTTGAGTAAATATTTTTTGGTAAAGTGTGCTATTTCGGTTTTTTCCCCTAAATTCCATGGCTCCTACAGCTCCTCTCATTGTACATTGCGATGGAGACCGTCAAACTGGAGAGGTAGAGGTTTTTGCTTTATGTCTATATGCCTCAATTGGGTGGTTAGTCTGTGGGTCTTCATAAGACATTGCAACCGTACCATCTCCTTCATCAGGCCACGACCCCGACTACGACCTGGTGAAGTGGTTCGTAGTGGTTGTTGACCCACGACATCTGTCTTGACCAAAGCTAGGGAATAGATGCAATGCGTTCATTCTATGTATCCAATAGCCTCCAACAAGCCGCAACACATATATGCGGCTAGGTGTATGTGCAAACCACCAGCAAGGGTAGCGTGACAGTCACATATTCAAACTTAGCAAAATGTCACACACCTTGGTCAATTGCAATTGATAATAGACATACTTTCATGAATTTAACCTTAAGTAATTTTATCTAGGAACCTTCAAACTTCATGAGATTGTGACCATGGATCTATCATACGGTAAGATGCAACATATTCCAATTTAGTGCCAAACATCAATGTTAGACTTGCGAATGAAATTCCTCAAAAACACAATACTTAGGAATCTCAATCATAGTATCCACATCAATCATCACTCAAACTTTATCATAATAGTTGGAACTTCAAAAAAATCCAAACACATGAATGCACTCAAGTTATTAAGTATTTAAGGATTCTAAAAGTCCACTCTATCACATCCTACATGCCTTAAAAGATATTTCATCCTCAAAATTAAGCTGAAAAAATCCAGTCTTTCACAGTCCATGACCAACTTATGACACCACAAGTAATGAGCAGTATTTAGCAACACAACCTTGTTACCTAAGTAATTGGAAAGTTGGAGAACAACTTCAACCTAGATCCATGATTAGTATTGTCATGATTGTATATTCATTTGACTCTGATATCCAGATTGAGCTCGAGGAATGGAAATGTCATCCTATTAATCATTCAATCTACATTCCTTCAACTAGAGAAGACTATAGAGATGCACATGAGCTCAATATCATATATTAACTCACATGAGTATGGTTATAAATTTTCTCAGTCCCACTTATCAGGTGGCCAATATATCAAACTCCAATAGGAGAAAAAATCCCATCGTCATTACTTACAGTCAATACACATGCGTACCCAAGCATCACCATTATGGAAATCCTTATTAAAGTTCATGTTAGAAGATGTTAAAATACATTGAACAATATGTGATGAGTGTAGTGCCTTTAGGTCTAAGAATCACAATCACCACTATCACATTGAGAGGTTATTCTAATCGTTATTCATGTGTCACTTCTCAAGGAGGGTTTGTTCAATACAATTTTTTCTAACAAGTACCTATGTGTTTGGTTTGATATCACATATCAAGACTAATGAGATTCATGTCATCAACCAACAAAGACTCTAGTATTATCTATTGTTGTTATATGTTATGCTTCCACAGTAATATTCGACTAGGGACATAACAAGAATGTATATATTCTTAACATACATATAATCTCGTTGTTCAGATCCTGAACCCAAAGACACATGTCATTAAATAAAAACATTATCTAGAAATCTATCATGTTATATCATCATCTCATAATTGAACAAATATATAGATGGAAACTGCCTTTATCATTAATCAAATCAATTACAAAGTACACCATTATAATCATCATATGGTTGGCTCTATGGGCATACATATTAACAAAATCAAACTTTCTCGTAGAGACAATCACCCATGAATAGTATTCCAAGTGATCTAACATGTCTATCATGCTTCAGATATGAAAGTGCTTTTGTCAGTGGATCATCTACATTGGTTTCAGTTAGTACTCTATGAATCTTTACATCTCCTCACTACATGATCTCTTGTATGATATGTAATCACCATATTATGTGCTTGGAATGCTGATGTGATCTAGATTATTTGTCTTGTGTAATAGATCCATAGTTGTTTCAATACATCTATATTGCATCGCTAATGCCTGGAACCACTCCAAATTCACCGATGAATTTCTTGATCTAAACAACTTCCTTTGTTGTATTGGATGCAACAATATACTTGACCTCTATTGTAGAATACGCAAGTGGATCTTTCTTGGAACTCTTCTAGCTCAAAACTTCATTGTTTAGGAAAAAGATAGAAATCCTAATTGTAATATATAGTCATCTTTGTCCATTTGGAAGCTAGCATTAGTGTAACCTCTTATAACCATCTCTTTCTCACCACCATGAATAAGGAATTGATTCTTAGTTTGTCTTCAATACTTAAGGATGTTCTTTATGGTAGTCCAGTGACCTTCATTGGTATATGACCGATACCTGATCATCATGCTCAAGGCATACGAGACATCGAGATAAGTATATCACATCATGTACATCATAGATCTAATTGTAGATGCATATGGAATCTTACTCATGCATTCCTTTTTTTTACAAGAACTGAGACATTGAACTCTAGAGATACTAACATCATGAGACATGGGTAAGTTTCCTTTCTTTGAGTTCTCCGTGTTGAACTTCTTTAGCACTTTGTTAAAGTATGTGCTCAGACTTAGTCCTACAAGCCTTAGAGATCTATCACTATAGATCTTGGTTCCTAAGATATAGGACGATTTGCCTGAATTCTTTATAGAGAAGGTACTTCCCAACCAAGTCTTTACCATCTGTAAGGTAGGGATGTCATTCCCCATCAATAGTATATCATCCACATACAATATGAGGAATACAATTATGCTCCCACTAACCTTCCTGTAAACACACAGTTCATCCTCATTTTGACTAAAACCAAACTCATTAACTATTTCATCAAGTCAAAGATTTCATCTTTGATATGCTTTCTTTGGTCCATAGTTTGACCTTTGTAGCTGAAAGACTTTATTGTCTTCTTTTGGATTTATAAAACCCTCGACCCGTGTCATGTACACATCCTCGAGCTAATTCTTGTCAAGGAAAGTAGTTTTAACATGGAAACTGGTGAAAAAGTTTCATCATAGTCAACACCTTGAACTTGTTTGAAACCTTTTGGAACCAATCTACCCTTTTACATTTATACATTACCATCCATGTTGGTCTTCTTCTTGGAGACTCACTTGCACCCTATGGGTTTCACCCCTTCAGAGTTTATCCACCAAGACCCATACCTTGTTGGTATACATGGATTCTATCTTAGATTTCATGGCTTCAAGCCACTTCTCATAATCCGGTCCCTCAATAGATTCTAGGTAGGTTATTCGCTCATCATCTATGCCCAACTCATTGCCTTGTTGACCTCATAGGACATCCAAATATTTCAGGCTCAAGGTGTGTCCTACTAGATACACACGGTTCATGTGTCACAAGAGGAACTTGAGATTCCATAACATCTTGTGAGTCTTCTTATTCTTTATGTACCTCTTTAGGTTCAATGTTTGTTGTTGGCCTCAAACTTCTTCGAGTTCTACTTTCCTCTTACTAATTCCTTTGGAAATACAATTCACTTTCTAGGAATACAACATCTCTGGAAATAACTAATTTGTTGTTAGATGCATTATAAAAGTAGTATCCCTTGGGATATCCAACAAAATAACATTTATCGAACTTGGGTCTAAGATTTTAAGTAAATCATTTTCTCACATAATCTTTGCATCCCCAAATACTCTGAAAAGACATATTAGAATGCTTCTCGGTCCATATCTCATATGGTATCTTTTGAACTAATTTAAAAGGTACACAATTTAGTGTAAACATGGAGGCTTCTAAAGCATATCCCTAGAAGGAAATCAAAAGATTAGAAAATTCCATCATTGATCGCACCATATCCAGTAATGTACAATTCCTTTTTTCACCATTATGTTGTTTTGTTTCAGGTGCATTCCATTGTGATACAACACCATGGTCTCACAGAAGGTCCTTAAACACTTGTCTTCAATATTCTACACCATGATCATATTAGAATGCTAAATACTTTTACCAAATTGTCAATGTACTTCATTCATGAAGTCCTTGAACCTTTCAAGGTTTTCTGACTTGTATTTCATCAAGTACATGCCATACCTACTGAGATCATCAGTGAAGGTAATGAAGTACTACTAGCTGTCTATACATTTTTCTCTAAAAGGGCCACACACATTAGTGTGTATGAGTCCTAATAGATCACTCGCTCTCTGAATATGAACAATGAAATGTAACTTTGTCATCTTGCCCAACAAACAAGATTCACATGTCTATATTGATTCAAAATCAAAAGAGTCTATCTAACCGGTGCACCCCCACCAATGGCGTTGCACACCACTCAATTGAGACTTGAATCGATGCAACTCCATGGATGGAGGCACATGGGTGGATTAAAATTTTGAATTTATAATGACCTACACTCAATACTGTGGCAACACATCCCGCTATCACACAGACAACGAGGTGTTACGCGAAAACGTGCGGAAATCACCATAAACCACAGATTATAAAAAACACGGGTTAATTAAAACTGATTGCAGAAAGCTGATAAACTGAGAAACTATTACATCTAGGTCCTCATCCTGCAGGGAAATAGGTTATATAAACATTTACAAGATCTTGATACGTGTCCACAGCTTAAACGATCATATGTCCTGTCATCACATGAGTTCATCACCTGTTTATATGTACATAAAGGCCCACATCCGGCCAGTAGTAGGATATACAAAGCATCAACAACTACACATCGTGAAACAATGTTGAAAACACCTCCAAGGACCTGAGAGTACAGGGATGATTCTAAGACTCTACTACAAAACCACCAAAACAGAAGAAGGTGCATCTCTTGCCTTCTACTGCTCGGCCACAACTCCGCGACCACCACCACATCTAGCTCGAACACCTAAAAAGGGTGTAAACTAGCGGGGTGAGACACACAGTCCCAGTGAAAAACATAACTCCCCGCTGAAACTACAAAACCTCAGAAAGATAAAGCAACAACAGCAAATAACTGATAAGGGTATAACAAGAGCAGTTTATAAAGTAAAGCTATTTATACTATCAAGCTTACCAGATGTACGGAAGGCGTATATCCAAATATTTCTTTATGGAACATGATTAACAAGATAAGATTTATAAGGTCTTACCACATATCCTGGGGAACATATAAGTAACTGCGAGATGTAACACGATTAACTATAAGCAAGGCCTCAACCAATGTTCCGTATTTTGCCTTAAGCAGTAATCACTATACGACTGGATTACGTATTCTTATGCCCTTAGGAAGTGAACTGTACGTTCAAATCCAATCGACAACTGCAAAACCCAGAGCCGGTTCCACACAAGGTCAATGAAAGATCCAGACTCCACGACCTCCCCCTCGTGGTCAGTGTACGAGAACCAAAGCAGGACCGCAATCTCGTGCTTAAGTGGCCTCAGCCACAGGGTCAGGCTACCCTCTGCCTAGCCCGCCTCGGTACAGGTATCAGCGCTAGTGAAACTGAGCCACGGGCTTGTTCACCGTGCTCTAAGCCATGAACGCATTCATGCTCCCATATCACATATCCTGAGCCATGTGTATGTTCACCATGCTCTTCATATACTGAGCTACGGGCCTAAATCCGCACTCTGGAGTCTACAAATGAAGTTGCACTCTTACCTCCTCACTTTAGGCTAGGAGTAATCTCACATACTCAATAATATGCGCTCCAGGTTAACCCGTAGGAGAACCCGTTTCACCATCACCAGCTCCTGACGATGATGGATCTATGGCCAGGGCAACTACATGATATATTCCACTGTGATTAATTAGTATCTTTTATATGGATTGCAAGATTCAACCAAGTTATATAACATGTAAACTATAACAAGAAATAAACAACATAAACTCAACATTATGCTTTTGTTGTACTCAACATCATCCTGATCCATCACAAGGATCCAACATTACATGTTATCACTTGGCCTCTTGCCAATCATCTAGATCCATCTCAAGGATCATCACATTGCCATGGGATCTCAATTCCTCATCACATAGTGCCACTTCCTCTCAAGGCTTACATTATCAACATGGAATAGTAGTCCCAAGCACTTTAGTCAATTACATCATACATATTATCTCAATATCAAGAGTAACTATCAAAGCAATGTTACTCATCTTATATACCTCATAGCCTTTTACTTGGCTATGCATCTCCTGCTTGGTTAGTGCACACAATAATCATAGGTTTAATAGAAAGACCATGCCATCAATATAAGGTGTCATTAATGATTATATGCTTTATCAATCATGCCTCCACTTATGATCATGAGCATAAGGCACATCATTAAGCAAGGCATATTACATGCTTATTATTTCCCTTAGCATTACATAGGAGATTCAAGATGATTATGAGTAGATGTCAAGTTATGATAAGTTACATGGGCAAGCTTTGCCATAACAATTACCACTAAGCATATTAAGGATCGCCATTATAAGCCAAATGTGATGCATACACAAGGTTTATCATAGATACTTTGTGGAAGGAACAAAACCCTTTATATAAGTACCGTCTACCCTTACCACAGGTGGTATCGGGCAGGGCACCCTCATCTATAGGTAATAACGGGCAACATAGAAACCAACCCATCCGTGCACTTCAAGGGTAACGGGCAACGCATGTCGTGCACATCTGCAACGCCGCGTCGTATACAAGGATAACGGCCAAAGGCCTGCTGTGCAGCTAGGTGTATCGGGCGATAGGGTGTCGCACGACGCCTGTCAGAGGTAGGGATGTCGATCGACACACACAGAACTAATGTGACGCCCGTCACAGAACTACTAGCAATGCCTACCCCAGGTGTATATCGGACAAGGCACTCCACAAGGGGTATCGTCCAGAGGGTGTAACTCAACCAACCAACAGGGGACCTATCGTCCAACCCACCAACTCATGGCCTATCGGCCGTCACAAGGTAGGGTGGTGGTGTGACGCCTATCACAAGGTCAAGAACTTGGGTATCGTCCATCATAACCACAACATGTCATCCAAGGGTCTAGGTTAACAAGGCTATCGGTTAGCACCTCCCCAAGCTCATCATCAACCTCAAGCACGAGGGCACCAAACCCTAAAGGATCAAGGAGATGGCTCACCTCTCAACAACTAAGAGAGAGGGGTCTTGCACATCACTTGTCACCAATCGGGCAACACAAAGAGCATCCCTGAACAAGGTCCACAACTACCACCAAGCTCACCCTTCAAGTCCATGGTGAGAGGAGAGTGTTACTCAAGCTACTAGAACACAAGCTCACCTCTCAACTTAAACGAGAGAGGAGTGTTTCTCATGATACTAGAACTCAAGCTCATTCCTCAAGACCAAGGAGAGAAAGGAGTATTTCTCACTAAGAAACCCTAGATCATAGGTTCGGCCAACAAGGTGCAACTAAGCAAGGAAACCAAACTAACCACAACATATTCGATCATAACAACAAGAACAAGAACAAGAACATAGCAGATGGGAGTAATGTAGTTAGGGTTAGGAATTATGTAACCCACCTTAAGAAAGCTCCAAGCTCCTAGAACCACCAAGGAAGAAGGAGACTCCAAGAAGGATCGGCCACCAAGCTAGCTTTACCAAGGGTATCGGCCACCAGGCTTGCAAGAAAGGGAGTGTGTCGTGCACCAAGGTAGAAGAGAAACTAAGGAACTAAAGGGATCCTTAGCAAGGGAAAGGAACCGCATATATAGAAGGGGATGGAGGAGAAATCAAAGCAAAGCAAAGCAAGGTCTCTCCCACCTAGGGACACTTGTCCAAGGTCATTGCCACATGCAAGCATTGAGCACCAAGTGTCCACTAGTGGTGACACAAACGAGGTCAAAGATGGTCAAAGGCTCAAGGGAGACATACCACCAACCTGGGCGACACAACCCTAGGCGAAACAAGCTCTTCTTGCCCAACACAAGGTCCAACCAAATAAAAGCAAGTCACCACAAGGCCCAACAAGCTCAACTAAGCCCAAAGGAACTCAAGCAATGGGCCCAAACCTTCCTCTCAACTCTAAAGGAAGCAAGGAGAGGGAGGAACACCTCACAAGGTGACAAACTTGCCCACAAACCCTAGACTTGGGTTAATTGCAAGTAGCACCTCCAACTCTCAACAAAGCACAACCAAACCCTAATCACCACTAAAGGTGATTAGCAAGAAACAAAGCATCAGGATTAAGCAAAGCAAACAGGGTAAACCCTAAACGGAGGTCAGGGTCCTTACAAGCTAACCCCCTTCAAAGGGATTTCGTCCCCGAAATCCGAAGAGAAAAGCGAGGGGTACTTCCTCCTCATCTCTTCCTCAAGCTCCCACATGGCTTCCTCAACACCACGACGTTGCCAAAGAACTTTCACAAGGACCAGGTCCTTCCTCTTCAGCTTCTTAACTCTTCTGTCAAGGATCACCATAGGACCTTCTTTGTAGGTTACATCTTCATCAAGCTCAACCTCAACTGGCTGTATCACTGTTCCTGAATCTGGATGAATTTTCTTTAGCATACTGACGTGGAACACTGGGTGTAACCTGTGCAACTCTGGAGGCAACTCTAACTCGTAAGCTACCTTGCCAACACGTGCTATGACTGGGTAAGGCCCCATGTACCTGGGTGCTAGCTTACCCTTCCGGAAAAGCCTTAGCACACCTTTCCATGGCGAGACTTTGAGATACACTTTGTCTCCTATCTGGAACTCTAAAGGTCGTCTACGATTGTCTGCATAAGACTTCTGCCTGTCCTGTGCCACTTTCAACTGTTGCTGTGTTACCTTGATCTTTTCTGTTGTCTGCTGCACTAACTCAGGACCCAAAAGCTGATATTCACCAGACTCGTACCAACATAAAGGAGATCTGCACTTCCTGCCATACAAGGCTTCATAAGGAGCCATGTCAATGCTCTACTGATAACTGTTGTTGTAGGCAAACTCTATCAAACTAAGATGCACGTCCCAACTACCTAGGAACTGCAAAACACAAGCTCAAAGGAGATCCTCTAAAGTCTGAATAGTCTTCTCAGACTGTCCATCTTCCTACGGGTGAAAAGTGGTACTGAACCTCAACTGCGTTCCCAACGCTTTGTGCAACTGTTCCTAGAAAGGACTCGTGAACTGAGGACCTCTATCAGAAACTATCGTTGTTGGCACACCGTGCAAACGAACTATCTCATCTACATATACTCGAGTGAGTTTCTCGGCTGTATACGTTGTCTTTACTGGTAGGAAATGGGCAGACTTCGTCAATCTGTCCACTATCACCCAAATGGAATCATGATTTCTAGTTGTCCTGGGTAGACCAACTACAAAATCCATGGTTATATGATCCCATTTCCACTGTGGTATCGGCAAGGGTTGCAACGTACCTGTCAGCTTTTGATGCTCAACCTTGACTTGTTGACATACCGCACATCTAGCCAGGAACTCAACTACATCTCTCTTCATGCCAGGCCACCAATACAAGTCCTTCAGACTATGATACATCTTGGTGACACCTGGATGCATAGAATACATCAACGTGTGTGCTTCCTCGAGCACTAACTTTCTCAGATCATCCGCATCAGGGACTATCATCCTATCACGATAGCAAACCAGCCCATCCTCAGACTCATGGAACCCATTACGCTTTTCGCTGCCGAACTCTAATCTGATCAACTGTACTGCATCATATGTTTGCTGTGCATCTTTGATCTGCTATCTCAGCATAGGCTTGGCTTGCATCTGTGCTAAAAGTCCAGCTAACGAGGAAACTTCCATCTGTACATTCAACTGTCTTAAGGAAACAAACATATCTCGTTTATGGCACACTAGGGAACTCAACTGTGCCTTCTTTGAAGAAAGAGAAGAAGACTTTCGGCTAAGCGCATCGCTACCACATTCACCTTACCAGGATGGTACTCGATGGTGTAGTCGTAATCATTGATCAACTCCATCCATCGACGTTGTCGCATGTTCAACTCATGCTGTGAAAAGATGTACTTCAAATTCTTATGATCCGTAAAGATCTAACACACTTCCCCATACAGATAGTGTCTGCAAATCTTTAACGCATGAACCACTGCTGCCAACTCCAAATCATGATTCGGATAGTTCTCCTCGTGTTTCTTAAGTTGTCGTGAAGCAAAAGAAACCACATGATCTTCCTGCATCAGCACACAACCTAAACCTTTCTTGGAAGCATCGCAGAAAACAACATAGCCTTTTCCAGGATCTGGCAGGATCAACACTGGAGCACTGGTCAGCTTCTCCTTCAAACTTTGGAAAGCTTGTTGACAACGGTCATCCCAGACAAAAGGTACATCCTTTGTGGTCAACTTCTTCATTGGTAACGCAATCGCACTGAAGTCCTTAATAAACCTCCGGTAGTATCCTGCTAAACCCAAGAAATTATGAACTTCTGTTGGCGTCTTCGGTTGCTCCCAATCTACCACGGACTCCACCTTCTTTGGGTCCACCTTGAATCCTTCTACAGATATTACATGACCCAAGAAAGTCACTTCCTCCAACCAGAACTCACACTTACTGAACTTGGCATATAACTGATGTTGGCGAAGAAGAGTCAACACTAGACGAAGATGTCGCTCATGCTCTTACATGTCCCGACTATAGATCAAGATGTCATCTATGAAGACTATGACAAACTGATCTAAGAATGAACGAAACACTCTGTTCATCAAATCCATAAAAGCAGTAGGTGCATTGGTTAGCCCGAATGGCATAACCACGAACTCGAAGTGACCATACCTTGTCCTAAAAGCTGACTTTGGTATGTCATCCGCCTTAATCCTCAACTGATGATATTCGGACTGTAGATCGATCTTTGAAAACACTGTGGCACCACGCAACTGATCGAACAGATCATCTATCCTTGGTAATGGGTACTTGTTCTTGATCGTGACCTTGTTCAACTGTCGGTAATCTATACATAACCACATCGATTCGTGCTTCTTCTTGACGAACAATACTGGAGCACCCCAAGGCGACGTACTCAGTCGGATGAAACCTTTCTCCAACAACTCTTGCAACTGCTTCTTGAGCTCTGCCATCTCTACTGGAGCCATCCTATACGATGTTTGCGCAACTGGCTGCGTTCCTGGTATTAGATTGATCTCGAAATCAATCTCTCAGGGTGGAGGAACACCAGGAAATTCATCAGGAAACACATCGGTAAACTCTCGGACAACTGACACCTCTTTGAGACTAGGACCTTTCTCCTTGGTATCTTTAACAGTATCCACAACGTGTGCTAACAACGCCTCACATCCTTGTCGTAGCAACTTCTCTGCCACCATAGATGATACTAGACACGTCGGAAGAATCTTCCTATCTCCCTGGAAGATCCACTTCTCTCCAGCATCATCAAACACCGCCTGTTTGGAACCACAGTCTAAAACAACCTTATACTTCTCTAAGGTATCCATCCCAAGGATAACATCGAAACCATGCATATCAAGCGGCATAAGATCCACTAGTATAGTATGTCTCGAAAAAGACAAGACACATGATGGACACTCTTCTCGAAGCATCGAGGAACCATCAAGAGGAGTTTCTAACAACAAGCTATCCTTTTTACAGCTAACAGGTAAATGATAGTTTTCAAGCATACTATAGGCGATAAAAGAGTGTGTAGCACCCGGGTCAACCAGAACAGATATAAAGCAAGAAGAAGACATATCAGAATGAAATAACTCCATCTGACCTGTCACTACTCGCAGGTTGACTATCGCCTCCGGCTGACTCATAGCAAAGAATCGAGTCGTTGCTTGCTGTCCACGTCCTCTACTTCCTTGAGTAGACGATCCCACCTGAGATGCTTGACCGTGTCCTCGCCCTCTGCTACTACTGGGCTGCTGTCTATCTAACCCTTGTAGATTCTGCCTCGGCTGCTGTGTCACTTCAACATCTTTATTTGGGCAATTCGACTTGACATGCCCTATCTGACCGCAGGTATAGCATGTCCTAACTTCAAACCGTGGCCTATATGGCCCTGTCACTGCCACTGAAGTTGTACTATGTGCCTTTGTATAGGGACAAGAAAAGATCACCTGAGAAATGATTATATCAGGAATAAAGTGGGGGTGGTGAGCATTGGGGACAAGTTGGACGAGGGCCGACTCAGATGGTATGGACACGTGCAACGTACGAAGCAATACTATTGAGGCAAACATAATTAATAGAGGAAGAGGAAGGCCTAAATTAACATGGGAAGAGCTTATAAAGAGAAATTTTGAATCTCTACATCTCAACCAGAATATGACCCATGATAGAGATGAATGGAAAAGAAGGATCCATGTAGTCGACCCCATCATAGTTGGGATTGAGGCTTAGTTGTTGTTGTTGTTGTTGATGATGATGATGATGATGATGATGATGATGATGAAGCAAGAAAGACAAGGAAATCAAAAAAGACAAGAAGATAACAATCTACACTAAGGCAAGCAAGACAAGGCAAAGAGTAATTAAAGACCTAAGCTAGAAAGAACAAAGTAAGAACATGAAAAGAAGATATCTAAGAAAGAAAAGAGCTAATTAAGATAATACTAGCTAAGCAAGATAGAAACTAGGGTTTTAAAGTAATTAAGGGAGATGTGGGATGTTTAGGGGGTGCACTTATCAATTAAGTTGGGGGTGACATATGAACATTATGATTCCATTTATATTATCCAAATTAAACAACGAGCTAGAGTCCAATGAATTAGCCTTAGCTACTAACTAGCCATGGATATGCTAGGTTGTGCATAGGGGAACTAGTCCTTAACACTCCCTACTACCCTTGTGAGGCTCAATTGGTTTAGTGATTAGGTGTAATTCAATTATAGTCTAAACAAGCCTAGGTTTCTTGGTTTGATGATTTTAGGATGATTAGGGGTTGGGACTAGTAATGGGAGTGGAAGTGAGATTTTGGGCCTCCCGTCACTCACACTCTAGCCTTAAGAAAGCTCCATGCTAAACATACCAATTTCATCTAAACTAGCTACTTCGATCTCTTGACTAGGGTTAGAAAGATTGATTAGGATGTTGGCGGATGGGTAGCTAGCTAGGGATCCAATAATTGAACCTAGGAGCAAAGCCCAAAATTCACTCATATAATCAATTTCCCTAAATTCCCAATTGATTTCAAGCACAAACCAACAAGCAATTCATGGAGTCTGAGATAGAAATAGAACATAATCAATAAAAAAAAATGGAATTACAAAGTTTACACATTTTTCCTGAACATGGTATCAAAGTAACATTTTACACCCCAAACAACCCACCATGGGGACCTAGCTACTCATAACAACGCAAAATACAAAAAGAAGGGAAAAAGAGATTGAAGAAGCCATGGAGCTCGATGTAGATGAGGAAATCCTCACTTCAACTGTTGTAGGGCATCCTCCTCTCTCCTCTATGGTGTAGGGGCATGGAATTATGGTGGAAATGGGTGGAAATGAGAGGAAATTAAGGTTTTAATGATGGAAATAGTGAAATGGTGTGAAATGGAGGTAGAAATAGAGTGGAATGGATAAGGGGAGAAATGGGGAGCTAGGGGGTGGTATAAGGCAGATAGGGGTGGCCCGCCTCGATCTCTAGTTGCCCATAGGGTTTATGTAAGTGTTTAGGGTTAAGCAGGGGAAATATAGGTAAAGCAGTGCAAAAATAGGCTAGGGTTGATGCCCACCATGGGGGTGGTGAGTCACCACAGCTGTGGTGGTTGTAGGGAAACATGGTTGTGGTGTATGGGCATAGACAAGGTGAAAAAGTGGCTAAACATCATAGGGAATTGGTCACAAATTGTAGATGAAATGCAACAACCATTGTGGTGACCATGACCATGGTGCAGTGAGGGTGGCATGGCCGTTTTGGCCAAATTCATCAGTTTTTGGAAGTTATAGTGATAAATTGTGATTGGGGCATGTCCACCACGGCCGTGGTGATGCACCACGACTATTTTTGTATCCTTTTCATGCACTTGATCTTTGAACTTGATCATCCATGGAGGTTATTGCTTCAAAACATGCTTTGACCACTTGGGGTAGGTTGGGAGTGGTTTTGGACTCATTTTGGACTCCTCCAAGCCTGAGGAAACCCTAGATTAGACCATCTTCTTTCCATGCCATCAGTAGTGAAAATAGTACCTATAAAAATGCAAAAAGCCTCCATAAGTGCATTTTATATAAATATGCATATTGAGGGAAATAACATGTAAAAAATAGGTATATATGTGATTAAAGTGCAATAAGATACAAGATTCAACCCTAAAATAGGGTTGAATCACCACCCCAAACTTAAAACATACTTGTCCTCAAGTATGCTACAACTGAATCTCTTTGCATTTTTCCACAATCAAGAAATGACAAATGTAATGCAAAAGATGATTATTGCTGAATGGGATCAATAATGACTAAGTGCAAGCATTCCACATCTCTCCTATTCTACTTTCACAAACCAATCATGAAAAGAGCACAAAGCATATGAACTTCAAATATAGTGCATAAAACACACAAGCTATCCATATTTCTTTCATGTAGTTCTGGGTAGACCATTTCATAATGGTGTTAATCAAGGATGACTACAAGTGTTATTTCACCTTCATGCATTCAACCTTACATTTCAAATCACACCAAATGACCCACGTTGTTGCGGAAAGGACAAAATGAGCTAGGTTTGATATTTCCTTGCTCAATGTTTATGAAAATGGAAGAAAGGATTGCGGTAAGGTTTTTGAGTACTTTTATACACTCATCTTGTCTTTATTTAGATGCTATTAAACAAGAGAATATTTTATTTTCTTTTAACTTTTTTTCATTTTCTTTGCCCTTGGAGTAGATAGGGCATATGGTGATGAGAGTGAAGAAATGATATGTAGACGTGGCCACCCCAAACTTTTGGAGGTCGCTACGACTGATATGTGCTTTTTGGCATCCTTTCATGAGGTAGAGGGGTAAGAAGATGGTGACTGAAGAGTCGGGTCAAAGAGGGGTCACTAGTGTGATTCTCAACATATGGTCTCCTGCATGAAAATTAATCCAATACTTCATCCAAAAATTTCACACCACCACCACCATATTTTATGCAAGCGGGTTTACTTCTCTCTCTAGGGTTCGGCGCCCACTTCTCTATACCCTCTCCGGTGGCTGCCGCTGGGGGGAGGGGGCGGCTCCCTGACGTTCTCCTCACCCTGGCCCCTCAACTATGGTGAGCGGTGGCTGGAAATCCGTGGCATTCTCTAGAGCGAAGGGAGCAGGCATTCGAGGGGCAATCGCAGGGGCTTCTCCTTGGCTGATTGGATTCGAAGGAGCGTGATGCACTGCAAGGCTCTAAGATCGGGGTTCGGATTTCAACATTCATCCTGTCGACTCCATTCTGCTTAAGAGTGGCAAATGGAGAGGGTCGTTCCCTTTCAGATCGAGAGCATGTGCGGCTGCTCCGACTTTGCTTGGTGTTGGATGGGGTGGTCGCCCTCTCCTCATAGACATCTTCTTCTTCTCCATCGGCCGGGGAAGTTACTGGCTCGCCCAGGGAAGGTCCCTCGACCACAACCTTGATGCAGAGCTTCTCGTCACGTCGGCACGGGTGTTCTCCAATCGGGCCTAGTGACGCTTCCATCACCACCAGGAGTTGCATCCTGGCGACGTTTCCCTGCTCTGGGACTCTAACCACGACGCAGCAGAAGACCCAAGGGGAGCTGCAGTCGCTTGGTTGTTGCTCTCAGATGTTGCATCTAAGGTATTTGATGGTATGCATGTGGATTGTTGTTCTCTTCCGCAAGCTTACCAGGGTCTGGTCGATTTGGCTCTGGGTACGAGTTGATGATGAAGGTTGCTTGGCCTTTGTCTTCTCTCTTTCACTCTTTGTGGGTGGTCTAATGCTAGTGGAGGAGGTTTCAAAGTCAGTCAACCTGATTCACCACCTCTTCAATCGAGTCAGTGAAATGATTGTTTCCCTGTTATAGCTTAGACGCTAGGATGCATAGATGATTGGACTTTGCATGGTTCATTGGAATCCTAGGACTCGTCATGGGGTACCCAGGTGGATGTTTCATCCAGCTAGGAACCTGGTGCTAAAGAAGTCGGTGAAGATCAGAAGTTTTCAAGCTAAGTCCTGGCAGGTTTCCTAGAGGATGCCTTGGTTAGAGTTGTTTTTACTTTTTGTGGGTGGGCTTAATGCATGTATTTACTTCTCTTAACTGGTTTCCTCCTAGAAGGTTTGTTTGGGCTTAGCTTGAGGCGTTAGTCTGGTCTCCTTTTTCTTTTTGGTTTCTTTGTCCTGAGTTTTTGTAAATACCTCATGCGTGGGGTATCTGATCCTAGAGTGAGCTTTTAAAGCTTTCTTGTTTGTATTGGGGTACTTTGTGCCCAAAGTTTTTGGTATATAGTAACACGCTTTTTGACCGACCAAAAAAAATAATTTCACACCACATGAATGAACATCCTAAAATTCATACTTTTATCAAGTGATTTCATAGGCACTAAGCACTGATAGATTGCTCAAGTAACAATTCAACCAAATCATTCACAAACACAAGAGAGGTGACATGCATGTAGGAAGTCAAGAATTGATACCACTCAGCAATAAACAATGATAATTCACTTGCATTTGTCAAAGGTCATCCTTTTTAATCCAAAGAGTAGAGATTGGGTCAACACACACTTTTAGGCAAGAAATCTCAAATTTAGGCAAAATTGGCCAAAACAGCGCTAAGTTTCCTTCAATCACATCTAAGCCTATATTATTGAATTTAAAGCATTAAACAAGCAAATACTAGATAAAACATGCAAGAATTACCAAAAAAATGACATGACATGCAATGCATAGCAAGAAGAGCAAACAAATTGAAAATTAGGCAAAAATTGCAAGAAAGTAAACTACATGACATCAAGTATGCAAAGAAAGAACACAAAGTATGGATATACAAGGATGAGATATGGTTATACTATTTGATCATCTTGAGAAAAAAAATTAGAACAAGGAACATAGAAAAAGGTGAGGTAGAGAAAGGATTTACTGCCCTACCACCCCAAACTTTTAAACCATGTTGTGCTCAACATGAAATAGAATTTTAGGATGATAGGGTAGGGGGCATGGAGTTGTGGTAGACAAACGCCAACAAGGGAGCGAGATCTTCAGGTGTCTAGTGAGAAGGGGATATCCACCACGGTCGTAGTGGCCACCACGACCATTTTGTATTGCCTCCACCATGGTCGTGTTGTGTGGCACGACCGTGCTGATCTCCTTCCAGTTACTTTTCTACTAATTTGCAGTCTTCTCTTCATTTATGATCTTCTCTTTGGTTGGATATTCCAAGCATCATCTTTCCTCTATTGTACCTATTCTAAAATGATTCACAAACAACAAAACCATCAAGTCTAGTGTGTCTGTGTTTTTTCTTGGAAAGTGTAAAAACAAAGCGAAAAGTATCAAAAAGGGAGGGTTGGGTGAAAATTTTCCAAACCTATGTGGGTTTCCTCCCTCAAGCATTGAGTTTCATGCCTTCGACTGGGCTTGTGTTATTCTTTCACCATCAACCATTCTCCAAAAACAATATGTTTGCATCCCCATCATATGCAATCCTCTCAAATGCTTTCCTTGATTGATCTTCCTCCCAAGGGTCATGCGAGCTTCTCAAGTGTTTTTCAACAATTTTCTCTCCTTAGGGATCATCATCATAGATCCTAATCAGCCTTATGACCTTCAGAAATTTCATGCCATAGTATTGCTCTCTCTTGAGGAATGGGTCTTCATAGGCATCAAAGAGAGGGGTCTCAATCATATTGGACACTTACAAATAAGGACTTTCTAGCAATGGATCTTCATTAAGATCTTTGTCAACTTGATTCCCTCCCTTGATAAGCTTCTCAACAACCTTGTCACACCCCATGATTGAAACCATATCAATTTTCTCATAGGGAGTAGGGGGAGCATGTGATAGTTGTGGTGGTGTCACTATTGTTAATGGCCTTTGGAAGAGGTGGAGGAGGGAATTGAGGTTGGAAGGTGGACTAGTGGGAAGGTTGTGGCAATGGAGGTGGTGGGGGAGTGTAAGTCTTAGGATAGCCTTGGACGGAGGGTGGTGGAGGAAATAGATGGGTTCATGCATTTTGGCCTTCCATCTTATCTTCCCTGGTGGCTTGTCACATGCACAAGGCAAAACCAAACAAAAGAGAACAAGTTAGTAAGATAATATACACAAAGAATGTAATGAATAAAGAAAAAATAATAGCAAAGATTAGGGTAGTAGAAAAAGTCAAAACAAAACTAACTAGCTAGGTCGAGTGCCTTTCTCCCCAGCAATGGCGCCGGAAATCTTGGTGCGCCCCCGCTAATGGCGTCGCACACCTCTCAATTGGGACTTGAATGGATGCAACTCTACAGACAGAGGCACACAGGTGGATCAAACTTTAAAATTTATAATGACCTACACTCAATACACTCACACAAACTAAAACACTACACCCAAAAGCACATAGGGTTGTGTCATAGTATAGGGGGCAGTAAGTATAGGGTCGATCCATAGGGAGAAAATGGGGCACTAGATCTAGGTTAGTTTTTTCTAGGTTCCTACTGCAGAGACTAGGGTTAAGGGTTTGAAGGTTGTTTTGATTGTTAAACTAAGTTGAGCAAGAAAGAAAGACAAGAAAGAACAAAACCTAAGTCAACCCTAGGCAATTAATTCTACTTAGCAGGAAAACACAAGGCAAGAGAAAAGACAAGAAGAGAACAATCTACACAAGGAAAGCAAGACAAGGCAAAAGAGAAATTAAAGACCTAAGCTAGCAAGAATAAAAGAAGAATAGGGCAAAAAACTATCTAAGCAAGAAAATAGATAATTAAGCTAATGCTAGCTAAGAAAGATGGAAACTAGGGTTTTAAAGCAATTAAGGGAGACGTGGGATGTTTAGGGGATGTACTTATCAATTAAGTTGGGTTGACATATGACAATTATGATTCCATTTAGATTATCCAAACCAAACAAAGAGCTAGAGTCTAATGAATTAGCCTTAGATACTAACTGACCATTTATATGCTAGGTTATGCATAGGGGTACTAGTCCCCAACACTCCCTACTATCCTTGCAGGCTCAATTGGATTAGGGCTCAGGTGTAATTAAATTAGAGTTTAACAAAGCCTAGGTTTCCATGTTAGATGGTTTTAGGATGATTAGGGGCTGAGACTAGTAATGGGAGTGGAAGTGAGGTTTTGGGCCTCACATCACTCACATTCTAGCCTTGAGAAAGCTCCATGCTAAACACTCCAATTTCATCTAAACTAGCTACTTAGATCTCTCAACTAGGGTTAGAAAGATTGATTAGGATGTAGGAAGATGGGTAGCTAGCTAGGGATCTAAGAATTGGACCTAGGAGCAAAGTCCAAAATTCACACATATAATCAATTTCCCTAAATTCCCAATTGATTTCAAGCACAAACCAACAAAAAATTCATGGAGAATGAGATAAAAATAGAACATAATCATTAGAAAATGGAATTTCAAAGTTTACACATTATTATCCCCAAATATGGTATCAAGGTAACATTTTACACCCCAAACATCCCACCCAAGGGGCCTAGCTACTCATAACAATGCAAAATACAAAAAGAAGGGAGAAGGCGATAGAATAAGGCATGGAGCTCAGTGTACATGAAGAAATCCTCCAATTCATCTACTGTAGGGCATCCTCCTCTCTCCTCCAAGGTGTAGGGGCATGCAATGATGGTGGAAATGGGTGGAAATGAGAGGAAACTAGGGCTTTGATGGTGGAAATGGTGAAATTGAGGGGGAAATGGAGTGGAATGGCCAAGGGGAAAAAATTGGGAGCTAGGAGGTGGTGGAAGGTATCTAGGGGTATCCAACCTTGAGCTCCTGCCACCCCCAGGGTTTATATAGGGGTCTAGGGTTAAGTATGGGCAATATAGGTAAAGGAGTGCAAACATAGGCTAGGTTTGATGCCCACCACGGGGGTGGTGAGTCACCACGGCCGTGGTGGTTGTAGGGAAACATGGTCGTGGTGTATAGGCATCGGTGAGGTGAAAAATGGCTAAAGATCACATGGAATTGGTCAAAATTGTACATCAAATGCCATGGCCATGGTGGTCACCAAGGTCATGGTGCGGTGAGGGTGGCACATCTGTTTTGCCCAAATTCATCAGTTTCTAGAAGTTATAATAATAATTTGTGATTGGGGCATGTCCACCATGGACATGGTGATGTACCATGTCCGTTTTGGTGTCCTTCCCATGCACTTGAGCTTTGAACTTGATCATCCATGGAGGTTATTGCTTCAAAACATTTTTTGACCACTTGGGGTAGATTGGGAGTGATTTTAGCCTCATTTTGGGATCCTCCAAGCCTAAGAAAACCCTATATTGGACCATCTTCTTTTCATGCCATCAAGTAGTGGACAAAGTACCTATAAAACATGCAAAAAGCCTTCATAAGTGCATTTGATAGAAATATGCATATTGAGGGAAATAACATGTAATCTAACAGGTATATATGTGATTAAAGTGCAATAAGACACAAGATTCAACCCTAAAATAGGGTTGAATCACTAACCATCTTTGTGGAGTCTAGAAATGTGTCTCTCATTTATGTGCTCTTGACAACAATGCCAAAGATATGTTTTGTTTGAATCATCAATTTTTAGCCTTTGGTATTTATTTTATATACAATTCTCTCAAGATCTAACAAATAAAGACCATAAGACATATGGGCACTATGATAACATATTTCATCTTTACTAAAAGAACATCATTAATTATTTTTTTGAAATTCAAATCGACTCTTGTCCAACCAAACTACATAAATTATTCCTATTAATGGTAGGTACATAATAGAAGTTCTCTAACTCTATTACAAGCCCACTGGGTATTGATAACTCATAGCTTCCAACTGCACTGCCAACAACTCTTATTCCATTAGCAACAAGCAGTTCAACATGATCTTTCTATAATGACCTACCTCTTTTTAGGTCTTGCACATTTGAGAAAATGTGAGATCCACATCTAGTATCCAGTATCCAGTACCCAATATTAAGAAGTAGAAAAGTTAATCTAAATAACATATATTCATGAAGTAGAGTTCTCTATCCCTTACTTCATTTTCCTAAGTACCTTGAAGTGCAAAGGACATATTCATTTTGCACTTACCTTTTTCCTTATCTTGAGTGCAGAAGACTAGGACTTCAGCTTAGCCTCAAAACTCTTCTTGACCTTGCATTTTTTTCTTAGAATACACTCCTCATCATCATCATGTGTTTCGTGCTTCAACATTTATCAACATGCCAATCAATTTTGACAACAGTTTGGCCAAGGTACTTAAGTAATAACTCTCGATAAACTAGCCATATGATTTAGAAAATGATTGTAGAATCATATGTGTGGCCAACTCTTCTCTCAAAGGGAATCTCATTCTCTCTAGATGTTTAATATGCCCAATCATATTGAGCACTTAGGATTATACTGGATCTCCTTTGGCCATTTTGTACTCAAAGATCACCTTTGGGACATCATACCTTTCTTTCTTTGCATGATTCTGGTTCATATTCTTAAGATGTGTTACCATCTCAAGAATATTCATGTCTTCATGCTACTTATGCAATTCATACTTCATACAACATAGCATAAGGTGCTTAAGGTCTAAGGTATGGTTGGCATGCTTCCAATAAGCATCCACCTTATCTGTAACACCTGGGTCCACTGCCCAAGGCTCTAGTAAGGTTTCATGAACTGTGCGCTTTGTCCTCACTCACGTGCAATCCGGGGTCAACTTCCCGACTGGTCACCCATCCTAGTACTAGTCGAGCATGCCTAACTATGGATTTCTTTAGTGATGGAATCCTGGAAAAGGAGGTGCACCTTGGTGATATGGGTAGTCTAATCATTCCTTTTAAGAGTTTGTTATCTGAGACCTCAAATCTTGGGATGTTACCATCTCCCCCACTTAGGCTCTTGACGTCCTCGTCAAGGCTCAACTATAAGGCCTCATAATCTCTTCTCGGCCTCATAATCTCTTCCCCATTTCAGTACAGACCCACAATGGCCCATGGAAACCCAACTCCCAATCATGGAATACCAGCACAAGGGTGGCTACGTTAACCATGGACAACCCTTTCCTACATGCCTGGACCGCACGGCTCAAGACTGGCATGCCATGTCCATGTGGGCCCCACCTACTGGACGAGTTATGGCTCTGATACCATTTGTAACGCTCGAGCCACTTCCCAAGGCTCTACCAAGGTTTTAGGAATGATGACTGGCCCCATAGACCACCACTAGCCTTAACTACGTGCTTTGTCCTCACTCACACACAAGCCAGGGTCAACTTCCCGACTGGTCACCCATCCTAGTACTAATCCAAGTTGAGCACGCTTAACTATGGAGTTCTTTAGTGATGAGCTCCCGGAAAAGGAGGTGCACCTTGGTGATATGGGTAGTCCAATCATTCCTTTTAAGAGTGTGTTATCTGAGGCCTCAAATCCTGGGATGTTACAATCCTGCAGACCCACAATAATCTTGAGGCCTTATACCTAGTCGGTTGTCCTTGAGGAGGAGTCCACTCTGAGGTGTTGTTCAAGTGGAATGGTGATAAGACGTGCATGTTATACCTCGTACATGTTTGGTACGTGGTTAAAAGGTTGAGCATGCAGTTGGACATGTACTATGTTAGAATCCTAAGTCTATCCAAGGGTCAGGTAGGGATAAGACCGATGGGAGTAGGAGTTGCCTAATTCCCTAGTTACACATGACCATAGCGTCAGGAGGTAACAACTATCATTGTCTGAGGGCCATGGGTTAGGAGATTGATCACCTTCATGAACTCATGGGACCCAAAGGGTAGATGAGGAGGGCACTCTCTGGATGCATAAGGGAAGAGGGATGAACCTAAAAGTGCCAGCACCCTACAGACCTAGAGGAGATGACCAAGGTCTATGTGGTGACCCAAGTGGGTTCGAGACCAGTTTCCATGGAAGTAACCTTGATATCGAGATGTTCATGATGTAGGGACATGTGTTGCACGTTTCAACTTAGATTTGAAGGTGTACTAGTATGTGGGATGTACGATCTCTACTTTTGGAACAAGAAGAACTTTGTGTTTGGACTGCAGCCAAATGCTTATTTCCTCTTGTTATGGGAGTGAGAGATAGAACAGTACACATGCCATACACTAAGGATAAAGATAATGTGAGTGGAAACGTTGCTATGATGCATGAGGATGGAGATAATAACGTACTCTTGTGGAGTGTAAGATGTGTGGATGGTTTAAAAACACCAAGAGCACTAAGGTAGTCATCTTATGAGGATGTTTTTATCATGAGCTAGGTGGAATATACGAGTTATACAAGGTTGAGTTCAAAAACTAAGAGGATGAGCTCAGAGTTTTCTTGATGAAGATAGACTTAGAGTTTGAGATGAGATAATAAGTGGAGTGCATGGAGGTGTATGTCTTCAACATTACCTTACACATAAGGATGTGAGGTGGTAATGGATGCTCTGATACCAAATGTAACGACCCCGCCTCCCGGTAATCCCAAATAAAGGGAGACCAAAAGGTCATAGCTGTTATACCAAATTTTCAAGATCAATGGTTCGACAAATAATCAATAATAATTACTAAATTCTACCAAAACTATACTGAAAATATGGAATAAAATAAAACTTTGCATACCCTTTAAAAACTTGGATATCTAACTTCTATCCACAATTGCAGTTTATTCTAACTAATCCTCCTTTGCACTTTAATACTTATTTTCACAATGTACCTCTTTACTGTTTGTCCTTTTCAACTTGTACCTAAAACATCGACAAATAAAATGCCGGTCACCATAAATATGTATACATGACTAGCTCAGATCCTGGTCCTCCTCTGTGGCTTTGCTAATGATGAAAAGGGTAACCTAGAGCATGGTCTAGGCTATCATGAGTTAGGGATTGGGCTACCTATGGGTAGTTCCATGCGACTCTTCAAATGAGTTAGTTATTGGAATACCTATGGGTAGTGCCATGCGACTCTTCAACCCTACATATTGATCTACCTGTTAGGTAGGATCATGCGGGGTTAATTGGGATCTACCGTATGAGGGGTAGTATCCAGGTCCACTGTAGGGACAACACAGAGGTTAGGATATGTATGGATTGAGAAGTTATGTTTAAGATGTAAAGTTTGCTTTCTAAACCATAATTGTTTGCAATATGTTGTTGTAGTTAATTGAACGGTTATTGTTTCCCCCACATACTGGCATATTCATGCTGACCGAAATTTTATTTGTCGGTGTTTTAGGTACAAGTTGAAAAGGACAAATAGTAAAGAGGCACATTGTGAAAATAAGTATTAAAGTGCAAAGGAGGATTAGTTAGAATAGACTTTAGTTGTAGATAGAAGCTAGATATCCAAGTTTTTAAAGGGGATGCAAAGTTTTATTTTATTCCAGCTTTTCAATATAGTTTTGGTAGAATTTAGTAATTATTATTGATTATTTGTCGAACCATTGATCCTGAAAAATTGGGATAATGGCTCTGACCTTTTGGTCTCACTTAATTTGGGGTTACCGGGAGGTGAGGTCGTTGCATTATCCCTAGGTACATCAGGAGTAGGTTCCTTTGACGCTGGTGTATCTAGGATGTAGAGCTTATTCTTATCGACAAGAACACTTCTCAAAGTCATGAAAAAGTTATAGAAGTTTTTCCCATTTAATTTTTCCTTCTTAAGGACCGATCACAACGATGATTTGTTTCTAAAAAAGAAAATTTGCATTTGTCAAAATATTATTTATTCGCTTTGACTTTAAAAGGTTTAATTAATTACCGTTCCCACTATTTTTCTCAAATTGATATCTAGTGAGCCAAGATCCATATTTGATCAAGTCATGAGTCATCTTTGGATGGTCACTCACAATGTGACTATTTAGGTAGGAAACACCTTCCAATTGTACCATATGGAATTATGGGATAGATGGTACGCAAAACTCCTTGTCATATTACATCCTTATTCTTCTAGGTGCTTGATCTCATTAAGGTAACCTAGTTAAATCTGACCCAAAAGACAATAGGATAGATCGTGCACACTGCTTGGCAGAGCCTACACATCTAAAATCATAGTTCCATTATATTGACGATGCACCATGCTTTGGGGCAACCTATGCTTGGTAAAATCAATGTTTTCATGTGTGTTGCTCATAGAATGCATCAAAGACTTGATATTTGATTGAGAGATTTATATATAAATACATATATATACATATCCAATCACCACATCCTTATAATATGTAAGATATACATGTTATAACCACAAACAAAACATGCAATCACAAAATAAGAGCGACAGTTATGGCCATTCTAATGTAGTTATTTGGAGCCACAAATAAATTCTACCACCCAAGGTCCACATCACATCTAAAAATCTGTTATTCAAAAAATCTATGCTAGAACCAACCCAGTTGATTGATTAGACCTTTCTATCGATAGGTTAGACCTCTACCAGTCAGCTAGTCTTCATCCATCGGTCGGATGGTGCTTAGATCAAGCATATGGATGTACTCCTCCAGTCAGTCGGTTGGGCCTCTAGTTGGCCGGCTCAATCCTCTGATTAGCTGGCTCCTCCAGTGCTCAGTCCTCCTGTCGATCAAATCATCATACCAGTCAATTGACTTACCTGAGAAGAACACATTATCTTTCATCGAATAGAAAATAAAAACTATCGTATTAAAATATTACATTGTTAAGGAGAAACCTTGAGTTATCTTCGAGGGGAGTAAGGGGAGGGAAAAATTAACTTACATTTAGAAAGAAGGAGAGAGAGGTTTAATATGCAAATTGAATAAATGAAAAAAAAAAAAACTATTCAACCACACAAAACTATTCAGGAGTTTTAGCCATAACCTCTCATATATCCACCATCAAAATGATTTTAGGGAAACACACACACACACACACATATATATATATGTCATATGTGGTTTTATTCAATATGCACATTAATCAGTTGAATATTCACATCATATGAAATAAATTTGATCATATCGATAAATCATGATACGTCATAGATTGACATGCTACCCAAAGTCCATAATAGGAGATTGCATCAACAATAATGTATCTGGGAAGGAAGGGTTTGAAAGGCATATACCTGGTCTTGGAGCAAGTCCAACGACAGTCCTCACAACATGGTGCTTCGAGACATGACAGTACCTATATGAGATTTGAGGAGGCCTCCTAGTGTGACACCACAGACGGTAGATGATTTATTCCTCCTAGCATGTTAGCAATGGCATCCATGCCTCTACAGTAATCCACACGGACCAAAAACAACTCCTTGTCATGCTAATAGATTCAACAAGAAGGATTTGTTTTTTGCAGAAGTCAGAGGGAATTTGTATTCATCTCGCCCCTCTCTTGCAAGCGGTTCAAAAGAATATTATTACATGTTGAACTACACATAATAGAATTAAACTTGGTAGTACTACTGCCATTACACATATCCATGTTGACCAAGTCAACTATGTTGCTAGGAGGACACCTATAGTAGTAGGGGCCCCTCTTATTTTTAATATGAAATTTAGCAAGCTGGTCAGCGACCCTGTTCCCCTCCCGATTGATATGAACACAGGTCCATCTTGGTTTAAAACCTCTCTTCACAGCAACAATCCATCTTGCCAGTCTAGGGAACTCTGTATCATCTCCTACTAGAGCCAACTTAGCATTCCTGCAATCCATTTCTACACAAATTTTATTACAATTCAGAGTTTGTCCGATCTCCACAGTAAACTCAATGGCCCGAGTTTCTACTTCAAGGGCACTGTCATCTTAGAAGGATTTGCCCCAGCCACCACACCAGCGGCCCTGATCGTCTCTACATACAACAGCTGTAGCAGCCCGCCAGGATGTAGGATTGAACGCTGTGTCGGTATTCATCTTCAACGTCCCTGGTTCTGGTTTCTACCATCCGTTGTGAGGACCTTTGTTCGGAGTCGTAGTTTTGTCCACTGCCCAAGCTTTCAAGTTGACCATCACCTATTTGGAAATAAGTTCCTTCAACTGACCAACAACAAGCTTCTTCTTCTCGAACACCTAGATGTTGTGATGCTTCCAAATCTGCCAACAACCAATGGCGAACTGGATATCATGCGGTGTGGATGTTGATAGGTTATCGTGTATCCAGTTCCAAAGGCCAGTTTCACCGAAGAATTTGTTCCAACAGTTTTGTGCCAAAATCTCTTTCCACACGAGCGTCGCATGTTCACAGTCCCTTAGAGCATGGAAAACAGTTTCTTCCTCTATGCTGCATATCCGACAGAGCGCATTAGTAGTCAGGTTCCGGGCTACTCTCCTGCTATTTGTCGAAATGTCATTGTGCCCCAAAAGCCAGAAGAAATATTTGACCTTCGTGCTTGCCTTCAGCTTCCAAACTGTCTCCCATTTGCCATCAGTTCTAACATCTTTCCCTTCTCTCAGAATGTTGTATGCACTCCTAGTGGTGAAGATACCCGAGTCAGTGCGGCGCCAGGCACGGGTGTCCTGGTTGTCTGTTTCTAGGGGGACATCCATCTGTGTGATCTTCTTTACAATGTTCTGCGGAAGCCAATCTTCAAGGAACTCCTCGGCCCATCTATTCTCCAAATTCACAAGGGAAGAAACTCTTAAGTCCAACAACTCACCTGGCACTGGTTTTAGGACGTGGTCCTTCAGTGGTGTAGTGTTACCCCACCATCTTTCAAACCACACCCTAGTGTTTTCTCCATTCACATGAATCATCATGGAGTTTTCGTGGATGAAGGCTTTACCACTCAACACAACACGCCCCAGTCTGGAAATGTTAGGCATACAACCTCCATTGAAGTTCATGAACTTGTTCAGCAATCCCCCGCACCACAGAGATTTCCTTTGAGTACTCAAATCCCATAGATGTTTGTAAATCATAGCTTGGTTTAGTTCCCTCATCGACCTCACTCCCAGCCTGCCATATTTTTTGTCACTAGTAATTTTGTTCCAGGCCACAAGAGAAAGAGCATGTTGTTTCTTGTTCCCGCCCCAGATGAAAGATCTAATGCTACTATCTAGGCAGTCACCGATCTTTATTGGTAGCACTGTTGTATGCATGGTGTAGCTGGGTATCACCGTGAGAGTCGCTTTAGCCAGACACACCCTGCCTGCAAGACTCAAGGTTCTAGCTGACCAAGAGTTTATACTGTTCGAGACCTTTTCTAAAATGTTGTCATATGTTGCCACCTTCACTCTACCATGGATAAGAGGAACTCCTAGATATTTCCCCATGTTTTCCGAATGAGTGAAACTGCTTTCTCTGCATATACGCCTTCTGAGTCTCAACGAGACACTCTTAGAAAAATGAATATAGGATTTGTTCACTGAGATCGCTTGACCGGACATCGCACCAAATTGTTTAGAGCAATCCATCATCGTTCTCATTTCCGTCACGTCCGCCTTAGCAAAAAGTAATAGGTCGTCAGCAAAACAAAGGTGGGAGATCTTGGGACCCTTATGATACATTTGAATAGGTGTCCATTTCTTCTCGCGCACCAGATTTTCTATAGATTGGCACACTCTTTCAAGGCAAAGCACAAAAATATATGGGGATAAGGGGTCTCCTTGCCTGAGACCTCTAGTATCTTTAAACGAGACCGCTTTCTTTCCATTCCAAACTATGGAGGCCTCTCCACTGGAGATAGAATTTAAGATATAGTTTTGTATAGACTCAGGAATGCCCGCTTTCAGAAGTGTGTCTTCTATAAAGGCCAGGTCAACTTATCATAAGCTTTAGTGAGATCCACCTTAATAGCCATCATCCTTGGAGCAGTCTTCCTTCTCATGAGATGAATGATTTCCTGTGCAACCGTGATGTTGTCAGAAATTCACCTGCCAGGAACGAAAGCACTTTGGGTAGGAGATATCCAGTCAGCTAAGAAGTGTTTTAATCGTTCTACAACAACCTTGGACGTTAACTGTTAAGAGAGATGGGTCTGAATTGATCACATTTCTCATGCTTCGTCACTTTGGGAATGAGGACAATGGTATCATCACAGAGAGATTGCTCAAGCTCTATACCTGAGAGCGCATTGTTGATGGTCGCCAGAAGAGAATGCTTCACCGCATGCCAATTTTTAAAAAGAAAGGAGCTTTCTACCCCCATCCGGGCCAGGTTCTTTGTGAGGATTGGATTTAGATAAGATGTTATGGATCTCCTGAAGAGTGGAAGCTTGCTGGATGAACTATTTTTCTACAGAGGACAAAGGCTTGAAGGCTCCCCAATAAAGGTTGATCGCCTCCAGGTTAGCACAGACAGGTTCAGTGAAAATCTTCTTAAAGTGATTTCCAACCATATAAATAATAGCTTGTTCGTCTGTCACCCAATTACTCATTTCATCTTTAAGCATGGAGATTGTATTTGACCTTCTCTACTGCTTAACAAAAGCTTTATAGAACTTAGAGTTATTATCCCCGTTGATGGTCCAATTAATGTGACTCTTCTGTCTCAAATCCATTTCCTCCTTTTTCAAAATGTTCATGTACTCAGATTCCATTTCAGCAATGAGTCTAACAGTTTGAGGATCATACGAGTTTGCCAAGATGGCTTGGAGGCTATCTAAATTCTGAATGAGACGTTTCTTTTCCCTTTTCAGTAGGTGCCTGGAGTTCGCCGCCCAACTAGAGATATGTTGTTTGGACCGTTCCAAAGCCTCATGAAAGCACAGGCTCTCATTCCAGTTATCTTTTATCATCTGTTGGAAACCCAGATCCGCTGACCATGATTCCTTTATCATAAATATGGGTATGAAAGGCACGCTGCTAGTTGCCCTTAACAAAAGGGGGCAGTGATCAGAACTCACTCTAGGGAGATGCTCCACCACATATGGTGGGAACTGTTGAATAAATTCTGCATTAGCGACAGCCCTATCCAAACGTTCTCGCATTATTCCATGGACATATGTATATTTTGTTCCATTGAAACCCAATTCTGAAAGTCCAGTTTCCAGCAGGATGTTGTTGAAAAGATTAACCTCATTAAAATTGTAGTGCACGCTTCCCATCTTCTCCTCAGGCAAGAGTGTTGTATTGAAATCCCCCATATCTACCCACGGCATACGGACATCAGTTATGATGTCCTTGAGGGCCTCCCACAGAGTTTTCCGGACAGAGATGTGAGGACTAGCATAGATAAAAGTAACTAACACTGTGTCGTTAATCTTGCAAGAAATAAACTGCATGTGATAGTTAACAATCTTGACCTCGACCTCCTCTTACTTCCAGCAGATCCAAATTCCTCCCACGAATCCTCTCGCTTCGCATATGAAGGATTTGGTGAAGCCGAGCTTAGTTATAGTGTCAGTGGTAGCTTGGCCACTGATCCGTGGTTCTAGGATAGACACAACAGATGGTTTTTTAGAGTTGATGATGTCTTTAAGGACTCTCACTCTTTTATCGTTTCCTACACCTCTCACGTTCTAGCACACGATGTCTACCTTAAACATTAAAGATGAATTGTCAGGTTGTACAGCGATATACTTCAACAACTCAAGACAAGATGGATTCCTGCTCATCTTCACAAGGGCCCTTTTCTCCTCCAGTTTGCTTGCCATTATCCTGCCCCTCTATGCATTCTGCAAATGTTGTTGCTCTCGGACTGCGCCGCCGCATATTGAGAGGGTCAGGAGGTTTGTTTTTGCCTTTTCTTTTAGTGCTCAGATTGTTACTAGTGCCATCTCTTCTCGAGAGCAAAGCTTTCTCCTTCTCGCGAGTTTGTTTCCTTGACTTATCTTTCTTCAGTCGTGATGACATTAGTAGTTTAGCTGCTTCATTTTCTTTTTCCTCGTCCCCCATTTCAACTTCTGCCTCCAAAGCAATATCCTCAGATTCGACTATAATGATTTCATCCGCCTCCAGTCGGACTGCCACATGATCGACGTTGTCATGTTCTTTGGCATCCTTCTTCTGTTGTAAGACCTTATTAGGATTATCTTGGTTGGAGATGTCCCTCAGAATGTGTCCATCTACTTCTTGTGTATGAACCATCTCCTACACCTTCTTCTTCCTCCAGACCTTCGCCGTCCTTCCCTATCCCTCTCTATCTTCTATCTGCACACTCACGTTTTCAGATTCTTCCTCCCTATTGTTGTCTTCTGTGGTCTCCTCCAGGCATTCAAATCCATTGGATGAGTTGTGAGTTGAGTTGTGTTAGGCTTCCTTTCACCTTCTTCTATTGTTCCTCTTCATTTGGACCTACCATCCGCCATGGTTACTCTGACCCCCTCCGGCTGAGTTGCTTTACTCAACGTTCTGTGTATCGGTAACTTCAGCTCTGCTGGTATTCTCCATGCTAACGTCGGCCCTGCAGGCTTTGGCTGTGTGCCCTTCATGGCCACAATTAGCACAGGACCAGGGGAGCCCTTCATAATAGACATCATATTCTACGCCATTGATGATGATGAAGGTGACAAGTTCCTTCGTCGTATCAATTTCTATGGACAATCTTGCAAAATGGCTTCTGGATCTGTGTAACGTGTGGGTGTCGACTTTCACGAGTTCGCCAAGTGCCTTCCCTATGTATTCGAACATAGTGGGAACATAAAGATGCAGAGGAAGATTCAGCACTCTAGCCCAAGTAACAATGTAGTCTGGGAGGGCTTGTGTCAGCTTGAAGTTGGGGTACCATTCCCATATCACTAAGGAGTAACCAAATATCTTCCAAGGGCCACCCATCAGCACTGTTTCATAATCCAACTGACAGGATAATTGTACAATGAAGTTGCCATGTTCTAGCTCGAACATATTAAATCTGCCCTTGATCTTCCATAAAAGTTTGATCTTGTCTCTTAACATCATGTAACCGATCTCTGTTCCAACCAGGCATGTCGCAATCGCATATCTCCACGGCTTCATAAGACCCTCCTCTGCCTCCGTCTCAATGGCCAGGTAGGGGGTTCCGTCCATCTCGCTCAATGACACCGTTCCCGGCGGCAGATCGTCGACGAACAGATTATCCAGGAAGTGCTCGTTGCTAACTGCTCCTTGTTGTTGGCTGATATTCCCCTCTGTCATCTGGGCATAGGTTTGTTGCATGCTTTTGTTGGCCACGGTCTGGTCCTCCTGCGCGAGGCATCCGGCCTCTTCCTGCGTTGAATGGTCCTTACTGGCTTCCTTGTCTAACCCAGCGTCACCTTGTTGCCCACGCATCCCATTCATGGTGAAGGAGAGGCCAACTTGTGGTATCGTATGTGTTGCCACTCTTTTCCTCCGGGTTCCTTGCCTCCTCGTCGTCTCCATGTTGGCCTGTCTTTTACGGTCACTTTCACTGTCGACTCCAGGATCAAAGGTCCTGACTTCTCCGACGTTCACTGACTCCCGTTCCTAATCGCCTCCATGATCGCCCCCGATCGCCCCCTCACTCTCGTGCCCTAGCACCGCCATCATTCAGAAGGAGTTTTTCCCTTTGACGTCAACGTATTAGCGTTGATTTCTTCTCCCTTATTGTCTCTCCATTTTATAGTTGGACATGCTTGGGCCCTCCCCTTACCACAATAAGAGAGGACAACATTTGTCAACATTAGTTATGTATTCTAGAAGCGTTGTCTACCCCCTCTATTTATAGGAGGGTCAGGGATACAGATACCAGATCAAACTAGGAGTTGAAGAGGCATGATTTCACGATTCAATTATTACTATGAATTCCCAACCAGATGACTAGACCTTCTAGTCGATCAACTAGTACTCCAATCAGTCAGCTGGATAGTCTAGTCACTCGATTGGAATACTTTCCTATTTAAAAATGTACTGGCTTTCAATGTGATGATTAATGCACATACAAATCATTACATTAACACCATTGCATGACCAGTCGATTGATTAGACATTCTAAGCAGTTGATTGGATTCTTTTGACAATCTGATTGGAAATATATCAATTTCTTGATTTGACATTTCAATCGGTTGGTTGAATATTTCCATCATCAGCCATGTCTGTTCAGCCATTCCGACCCAGTGGATTCTCCTCTCGATTGACTGACACATCAATCGATTAGCTGGACTCTCCAGTTGATCGACTAATTTTCTAGGATATCACACTCTAGTTGGGGGGGGGAATCTCATCTACATCACTAATAGCCATTCCTCATCTTTCACAATGTACCCAAGCATCACCTTTATAGAAACCCTTATTCAAGGTCACATTGGATGATGTTAAAATGCATTGAACAACATGTGATGAGTGTAGTGACTTTAGGTCTAGGAATCACAATCACTACTATCACATTGAGAGATGATTCTGACTGCTATCCAAGTATCACTTCTCAAGGAGGGTCTGTCTGATACACTATTCCCTAACAAATACCTATGTGTTTGGTTTTATATCACATATAATGACTAATAAAATTATTGTCATCAACCAACACACACTCTAGTCTTATGTATAATTTTTTCTATCATACTTCCACAATAATATCTGACTAGAGAGATAATAAGAATGTATATTATCTTAATATAAATATGATTTAATTGTTCATGTCCTCACCCCGAAGAAATATGTCATTGATTAATACCATTCCCTAGACATCTATCATGTTATATCATCATCATCTCATAATTGAACAAACATATAGACAAAAACATTGCACTTTATTATTAACCAAGTCAATTACAAAGTACACCATTACAATCATCATATGCCAGGATTGACATGCATGCATACCAATGGATTGATCTATGGAGAGGCATGTCATTTTCCACTTGAACTTGAAAACAAGGCATTTTGTTCAATTAAATTCTTAAATATGGATTTGGAACTAGATGACAAAAATAGATTACTTAAAATATAAGAACTTGAGGACCTAAGGCTCAATGCCTATGAAAATTCAATAATCAATAAGAAAAGGAAAAAGGTGTGGCATGGTGCCCACTTGAAAAGAAAACATGTGTCAGAAGGGGATAACATTCTTTTTCTCAATTCAAGTATTTGACTATTTCCTGGAATGCTAAGATCAAGATGGTCAGGTTGTTTTACCTTGTCAAAAATATATCCATTAGGGATGATGGAACTTTTTAGTGAAAAGATGGGGACTTTCTTTATAAATGGGAACTGAATAAAGAAGTACTATCAAGATGAAGAATTCACTAGAAGAGATGAGGTCTAGTTAGATGAACCACCACCAACACCTCATGAAGAAGAATCATGATAAATCCTCGAGATAGTCAAGACAAAGACTATAATTTAGCACTTATTGAGAGGAAACCCAAGTATTTATTAAATATGCTTTCATTAATTCTAGTTTACTTAATTTTTAAACAACTAGATTGAATCTTAAATTTCTATTATACAGTTATTTTCAAAGTTTTCTTTTGTTTCATAATTTTTAGTGTATATGTAATAAAGTTAGTGAAGAATCTAAGTTAGTTTTCTCTATTGTAGGCGCCATCAGTTGGTTACAAGAGGGAAACCTTCAAATTAGGTCCCTATGAAACCATCCATTTCACACCCAAAAGTGGACTAATCCACCATCGGAATCTGAAGGCCATTTAAGCCATCAGAAGTTAAGTTAGAGGGCCATACATCGAGTTATAAAAATCGTCAAACCATCGATAGACATGATGGTTGAACCATAAGAAGGACATCCAACCTATGCCATCTGAAGACATGAAGTCTGGCTAGTTTTTGGATCTTGGTCCATGAATCCATCAGAAGGCATGGGAACAGTCATGACATCAGTAGGTACATTTACTGATTGATCATCAAAAGATACACACATATTGAAGGACCATCAGAAAGTTTGCATATAGACAAACCATCAAAAGATGGGGTTACTTAAACCATCGATTTACACTACCCTAGAGAAACCATCAGAAAATAGGGATAAATACCTTTGTTGGAAGGCACCCACACTGTGAACCATTAGAAGGTGGTTAGCCACAACTGAAGGTTGGGTCCCACCTTCACTCGAGCAACAACTATAAATGCAAGAGGGAGTTTGTCACTCATATGATACATTCATACAAGAGAGTAAAGATGATAGAGAGAAAAGTAAACCCTAGCCACCTAACCCCATCAAGCTAAGGAGTAACTTTGCTACCCCACCACCATCGAGAGATGCACAATCATCTTCAACCTTTGTCGTCGAAAGACACAAACCCAAACAAGGATCTCTTCAATATTGAGAAGGCTCATGAGAAAATGTTAGAACCACACCGTAGTAGAAGCAGATCTCCATCACCAAGGATGCAAGGACCCTAGCAGTTCATTGAGGGAACTCCACTTCTGACAACAACTAGTAAATTCCTCACTTAACCTTCTCTTTCATTCCTAGTTCTCTTCCCGTTCCACCAAAAACACCACTATTGTATCCATTGATTCGATCTCTCATCGTTCTGACTAACCTCTAGATAAAACCTTCCAACTTCTGAATTAAGAACTTTCCATTATGTGCAAACCATTAGAAGACATCCCATTTACCGCCATTGCTCACCATCAGAAGACAGATTCTTCCATAACCTCTTCACAAAACATTAGTTCTTTGAATCTATTTTGCAAACCATCAATTCACACTGACTACCAATAGCTATATTTTCCAACCATCAGAAAACATCTGCCATTAACAAACCATCGATTGTTTGAAGACCATTGAGTCTTGGTCATCTAAAGATCGATTCTTCCTCACCCCTTACATCTGACCATCGGTTGTTTAGAATTCTACACAATCCATTACTCTTGAAATTCCTCTGACCTGCCACCGAATTACATATCCTTTTCCTGAGAGTGATTACATATCTCAAAATTACATACTAACCTAACCTTTGCATGAGATATATCAATATCTATAGTACAACCAGGATAAAAATGGTAGGACATACATGTAGAGTGTAGATTGTCGCTAAGTGTCTGGTCAAAAGAGTGGATGAGACCTATAGAACCAAAGAACCACTTAGTAAGGAGGAAATTAAAAGAATTGAAAGATTAAAGGATGAATTTGTTGCATATATCTGAATACATGGGGAACCAACCCATGCCAATATACAAGCCAGGATGATGGAAGACAAATTAAAGAGTCTACAAGAATCAATTCTTGAGGATTTCTCTAGCACTAATGAGTCTACAGAGACAGAAAATTTTGAGTATACACTCTCTGAAGAAATCCAAAACCCCAAAAATAGAGGAAAACCAAGTTCCCCTACCAAGGATAACCCTAGTAAGGTAGCTAGGGCATCAAAAAGGGATATTATAAGGAAAGACACTGCCACATCTAGTAGTAACATCTAATCCTCAAATTCTTACCAGGACTGTCTGACCAGCTACAAATGTCATCTACAAGGAAAAACCTAAAAATTATTTCTTACCTAGAGATGATGACCATCTAAATGTATGGGGAGAGGTGTACAACATCAAGAACTTTAAGGCCTGAAGGTTCATAGATTTGGAAACCCTAAAAATTAGGAATATACTAAAGGGTCAAGATGTAAAAAATCTACTTCAACAACCACATCTCCTACAATGAACTAACCTTGGAGTTCATGTCCTCTCTGAAGAAGATACCAATTTCAAAAGAAGAAGCCAAGGGGTGTGGGGGAGATGATAAACTAGAAGTACAACTTATCCAGGAGGACTACATACTAATTGATAAATTGCTAAATACAATCTTCACTGACTCAGATCACCAAGGTGAAAATTTTAATCAAGCTAAGGGAGATAGAGAGGTTCGAGGCCTTTTCACTGACAAACATGGAAGAAACTAATGGGAGAACATGAATATAGCTCAGGACAGTCGAAGGCGGCAAAGACACATTCAGGGATAATGTGTGTCATGCATAGGATCTTTGCAAACACCCTATACTTCAGGATAGACATAGAATGTCTCCAGGATGGATCTCCACATTCTATGGAGCATCATGAAAAAGCAATCGGTCAATATCAGACAAATGTTGATTGAAAAGACAACAAAAACAGTGGGACTGGAAGGATAACATGATTTCTGCATGGGTGGCCTCATTACATATATTTCCTACTATCATTGCTACTTTGATAAGCTGGAATTCTTCCTCAAATATTTTGGGAAAAGATTAGTTGATGCCAAGTATCTAACTTCTACAAATGTCTCAAAAATGTAGAAGGAGAAATATTTTTACAAATTTTACAAATTTAAGGACTTTCTCCCCTATCTGAAATGTAACACTATGACTACAACAAAATCCTATTTTGGAGTTATGACATTTTAAAGATAAAATCTAGAGCCACACCCCTCCCACCTCTTAGCATGCAAGCATCAGTTGAACAATAGAGAAAGCATAAAACACATATAAATTCAAAAACATATAAAAAAGGGTAATAATTCACTTCCTATTGAAGATGGCAACTAAGATAAAAACACACAAATCCCCCACACTTGAGGAGTATATATAGAAGAATAAGAAGAATAACCTCTAATGATTGAACCCACAATCAATATTCTGGAGGCCCTAGAAGATGTAGAGGTAGAACTTAGGTGACTACACCTACCACCAGTATCCCAACGATACCTATAGAAGTTCTGATTGGTACTAGCCCTATAAATAACTATGTGGATACTAACAACAATGATATACGAGAGATACCACTAGAAGTGGAATAGGAGGATATGAGAGAACCCTTCATCAACACAAGCGTAGTATTATGACACACTCCTTCTTGGGAAACTAACAACAATGTCTTGGCGAATACACTAGCCATCAGAGATGTCGATAAGGAAATAATGGATATGACAAGCAATGAGCCCTTGTCAAACTACAAATCTAAAAGGGAGGTATCAGAAAAAGAGACCTCTGAAAAAAGGGAAGCCTCTATCAAACTTTGAGTATGAGAAAATCCTAAGCATGAGAAGAGGATAGGATAAATCTGTCAAAGCGAACAGACCCAAGCATGATACAAGCTAGACAAAGCACAAAGAAAAAACAAAACAATCCCCTATTGTAGAAAAATTCATGGAGATAGGGAAAGAAATAGATGAACTTTGTGAGATTGTCTCTAACTCTGCCTTAAATATTTTAAATTTAACTTCAAATATGTCTACACTAACCTCATAGGTAGAGAAGATAATAGCTGACATGCATCCACTGTTGGGCCTACCACAATAGATTGTATATTTTGTATGCAAACCAAACACATGTCATGGAGGCTCTGGAAAACATTAATAAAGAGGTTGCCTTGCTATGATAGTAGTAGGATGACCTATGATAAGAGAATGAGTGGTTGTGCACTAAATCTAAGAAGTATAAGTGGGCATCAATGACATCTCCTTCCCATGAAGAGGCATCTCCAAAGAGACTAAATATTGCCAATAAGGAGGCATCCTCATCAACTATAGGTGAGAAGGACATGTAGTTGAAGGAAGACATTGTATTTGTCAAACTTGATACTAGCAAGGTTGCCCCTCCCACATAAAAATAAATCAGAGTACAACTATATGTTGAATAGGGAGATACTTTGGTAAGAAATGTGGACATGCCCGTTGGGGAAAATGATGATGAAAATTCCCCAGCCTCACCAAGGCAGTCCACCAACAATCACCAAGAAGAGGAACCCAAAAAAAGGTAGATCGGGGTTCCACAAAAATACCAAAACAAGCAGTCCCTACTACAGACGTCGAGGTGACCGACGAGAATTACTCATCTTGAGATCACCAGAGGCAAGACAGGAGGAACTAAGAAACAACTAAGGACGTAATGAATGGGTTAGATTCTCTTAGTGACTATATGGCTCAACCACCACAAACTGTTCATGAAAACTTCATCAGTGACTTGTTGGATGAACTGATCAAAGGAGGAGTTTGTTCTCAGATTTTTTTTAAAACTAAATATAATGTGTGACGTACAAACTGAAACCCTCACCTCATTGAGAATCCTAATTCAAACTCGCCCATTAGGCAAAGAAGAAGAAAATCAAGGGAGTCAGAAGGAAAAAACAATAGCACATGCACATGAACAAGAAAAAAAAACTATACAACACATGTTCACCATTAAACATATAATTACAAAATCAATTGCTACAACATTTGATATTACATATTGAATAGTAAACTTCTACATATGAATGTACTACATCTACAAAAATATCTTAAGACAAGAGGTCCACTTGTACTTCAGCTCTCCACACAATTCTCAACTATCCTGGTCTTCAAGAGCATATGTCCACATCACCTAAACAAAATATTACATGTGGTACACGTCAGCACAATATTCTAAAATATTGTAATGAGTACACCTACATGTCTTTTATATACCTCTCATTACTTAGACTTGGAAATAAGATAAAACTAATATTTGGCAGTAACAAAAGATATAACAAAAGTATACTTGAACAAAGATGTTTATTAACAAAATAGAACACATATTTTAGGCACATTTTCAATTATATCATCCATGCATTTGCCACATGAGGGAATAATGCATCATCTCATCTACCAAAGAGTTCAAGATGCAAGGCCTTATGATCTACTACCATAGAGTTAGATCATTGTACAATGTAATCTACTACCAAAGAGAATGATCACTTTCCAGCACTATGCTACCAAAGAGAATTAGTGCATTCATATAATGGAACAGATATATCATGTTTCATGTGTTGGTACCCATAAGTATGGAAAATCAAGCAACATATCATATAAGAACAATCATTTCATCCAATATCATATGCCAAATATTTTACTACAAATATAATACAAGCATACTGTATATTAAGCCAAGTAAGAGGTAAAGTGTGCCTTGATCAACATATCATAACAATTATACTCCTAATGTCAACTACCACCCTTGGTCAAACCCTGATCAAGACAAGATCACATATCACCATCAGGTTCTCATCATCTTAATCCTAGTATGTCCATTTTAGGGTTTTACTTAGCTCATCAAGATATGTGCAACATTACTTGTCTTAACTTCTTGATATTATGTTACTGGTCTTAGATGTATATTATTCACACCATATTCTAGACTGAGATAACTTATATGAATATTAAGTTCCATGTCATTTGTTCACTATATCATTTAACCCTAATATTAGAGGTATTAATAAACTTAGGGTTCCATACCATGTATTAGGAGTCATCATCATATAACATGAATTTAGTGTTTAAGATTGGCATATATGTTACACATCATGTTCCATATACTGTTACAAACATATCCTAGAAATTACATCATTTATTATTTAGGTTATTAGCCCAAGATATCCATACTAAGAAAATTACATTATTACGTGTCATAACATGATCATATCTGACATATTATGGATTATATATCATATTTTGAAGTTATTGGAACAATTTCATAATTTTAGGCCATCGTTTGATATTTATTATATATGATATGAGCATTTCACAACTCACATGATAATCCTAACATTGGAGCATAAAAAAGTGATTATACTATTCCATGTTGTTCAACTCATTTTTTTGAGGATTTTGGTACTTTATACATATTTTTTAGATAACATGGGTATTTACTATGAATTATGCATATTATGTGTTTTTTGTGAGACATTTACCTCTACTGGCCAATCGAATTGTGCCACATATCCACTAATGGGTGTTGTTGGTTGCTGATTGAGCTAGTAGTTTAGGGGCACGCTTGGGCCATTTGTTGTTGGGTCGGCTAGTCTGGCCTCTCTCCCTTTCTCGTGTGTTGCTTCCACGAGACCCCGTTCTTTAGGGTGCAAGCCACCGCCATGAGGGAGCATCTTTGGAGAGAGATTCTTATAGATATGACCTTCCTCATGACAGACTTCATCTTCCATAAGCTTCAGCGCCACCACAAGGCCTCCTGCATGTGCTTGGGATGCCTCATATGGCTCTGAGTTGTCGTGCCCTCAAGTTCACCGTCACTCATAGCCTCTATGGTAGATCCAAAAAAGGCAAAACTATGTGACGCCCTGATTCTTCAACTTCAGGCTTCCCTTGGAATCACACAGCCTATCTAAACTCATCTGTAGTCTCCATATGTAATTGGATGCAGTCCTTGTAGTCTGTCGAACTCCATACCGTCTTTTGTAAAACTTAGTTTGTCATCCATCTAGGCACTACCATCCCCAAAAGTAGGCATTGGTCTAGCTTTGTTAGACTATAGGGATCATTTTCCCTCCCTAAATTTCCTAAAACTCCCCCTCTATCTCCATTCTCTACTCCTGGACGCAGCCAACTTAGTGCGGTGGAGAGCCAGTAACAATGGAGGGCTCATTCTCCCTCTATTCCATTTTGTTCTCACTGACTAAGGGGTCAAACAAGTTGTGATGAGTTGATGACTCCAAACCCTCAGTTAGTTCTCACCCACACCCCACGATGTGGATGAGTGGTGGATGGGAAAGTCGAGGAAACTACTGCTCCATCTCCTTTCTCTAACCACAAGGTGGGAGACAACTAGACAATCCTCAATCCTTCATCCAAGGGTCAAAAGCCAACATCCACTTAGATGATATGTGGCTTCTCCTTCTTAAAGGCAACGACCACTGGATCTAAGATCCAAGGCCATAGCTTGGCCACACATCCCATACAAGGATCCATGGGTGTGACACAGCTTAACTTAGGCCCAAGCTATTAAGTGTAGGTCTATTATTCACCAATAATGCACATCATTTCACAAATTTCAAACCTAAATAACTTCTTCTAGGAGCATCAAAACCTCATGAAACTTTGAATGTATCTTTATTGTCATCCAAGCTACCTCCCATCCATCTTTGGTGCAAAAACTCAATTTTTTTACTAATCAATTATGTACTTCAAAAAGGCATGAACTTAAGGATCTCAATCATGGTGTCAACACAATTAATCATCCATATATTTTATCAAAGCACTTGGAAATCCTCAAAATAACTCAAACAAATGGATCCAATTATCTCATTAGGTATTCACATACTTCAAAAGTTCACTCCATCACATCCTACATACCTTAAAAGAAATTACGTCCTCGAAATCAAGACAAAATCTAGTGCATCACAGAGTTCATCCAAATCCTTTTGAGGTGAAGACAGAGGAGAAGATTGTTGAACAAGATGAGGGAAAATGAACTAGATGTTCGGTGACACCCCAAGGAAACCAGAAAATCCAATGTTTCCCAAACCACCACTAGTAGATAATACAAACCCGACAAGACCGCCACTCCTACTATCAAAAATGAAGTACATGGATATGATGTGAATGTTAAGAATGTTACCCCATGACATTCATGTCCTGACAGACATTCTTAATGATAATAAACTAAGGGAATACATCATCTACAACAACAACAAATATTGTCTAACAAGGGACAACCCACGATCACCCTTTAGACATAAGGCATATATCAATAGGGTATTCTTCAAGGACCTTTGTAGAATTATAATCGAGGAATATATGTCTAAGGACAAAATAGAGCATGTCTTCAATGCCACTTCCACTCTTGCTACTTAGCTATTTGTGGAAATTATAAATCTCCCTCAATTGAAAAGCTACAAGATACTATAAATAAAACAAGGAAGCTATAGTTCATAACTCTACAACCATTGGCTTCTTACCATGGAAGATCTCTCCACAAGGTGACTCACACTATACAACTACACTACCAAGGACCTACTATGTGGAGGGATGGTCTTTGAATACATAGAGACAAGGGAAAACCAGATGATCCCCACCCACCTCAAACACCTCATCCAGGAGACAGATAGGTGGTACTACATGAACTTTGCAGTGGACAACAACAATCACTAAACTCGGGAGACAACATCTTCATCATGCTAAGGAGTACTAAATCTATGAATAGGAGAATCCCCCTTTAGAAATTATCTACTAAAGAGTTCCATGTGTTAAGAGGAAAATATTTCATGGAAACTATCCATGACATACACCTTTTCTATGATTAATGCGTGTAAGATGACCCAAAGAGAATGGACTCGGTCATACCCCTTCCTGGAAGAACTACATGGAGTTAACAATTAAACAATTTAGAGAAGGAAATAGAAGTCCCTCCTACAAAATACAATACCTACATCATCTCCAACAAAACTAAACATCCCACCCAACCAACAAATCTAAGAACCAATTGAAACTACTCATGAAGAAGCATGAGCCACTTCTTCACCTCGATTCAATATGAATGAACCAGAAGAATAAGAGGAAGTGGTGAAGTATGAAGAAATTTATGGGCCAGTCCTATCAAACATAGGGGAAGATCGCAAAGAGGCTGATAAAGATACTAAAATCCATTAAGAAGTAGAAGCATCGGAGGACTTGGCGCCAACTGTTCTAATACAACACATGTTAAAACATTTCAATAAGGACGTGTAACAAAGAAGAACCTAGAATCCTATTATATTCCATGATTTGAAATCTAGCGATGTTTTCTCTTTAGATGTGACCAAACAAGGATAAAAATTTGAAAAAATTACATAATAACCTAATTATGTGCCAACATGTAAATAAAATCATGAAACATATGACATATAACTTCTTTACTTATATAATGGCTAAAAAATGAATAATTTTCTTTAGAGTAACAATTGGTAATTTCATGTCATATAATCTAACCATATAACTAATTAATGGACATAATGTATGAAATGAGTAAAGTGTAGATAAAACTATTTTTTTAATATGTGACATTATTAGGACTTTTTTTTAATATCTTACTAGATATTTCTCAAGTTACAACTGGATTTCTTACATGAAGGAAAATCCTCGAAATGAATCTCACCCCCCACATATCCCAATCCGTTCTTAGCCAAATATTGGCAGAACAGTTGCCCTCTCTCATCAAATTCGTAAAAGAACAAGAATTGAAACTTGATGCCAGCTTTTGAATGTTTTATAGATCTAAACTATGGGTCCTCATCCCTGTTCCACCTTTCTTAGCTTCTAAATAACCCCTAGAGCATCAAATTCCACCCAAATCTTCTGTACGCCAATCCCAACAACAATTTCCAAGTTAAAGAGTATCATGTAGGCTTCAGCTACCTGCACATTCCATGAGCCATTAAAGGAATGAGCAGATGTATCCATACAGCGACTTGTGTGGTCTCAAAAGATAGCCCCACAACTAACCAGCACTCCTTCAATCATGGTTGTATCAGCATTAATTCTAATTACCTCCTCCTCAGGTGGTTCCCATCTAGTATCAGCAGTGACTCTCCCATGTGTAACCTTCTAATAAATATTGTGAGGATGACAGTGTGAGCTTCCAGCCAGCTCATGAAGCCTTCATTCATCAGTTGCACATTTGGTTCTTTTTTATTGTATAGATATTTGTTTCTCACTATCCATATAGCAAGGCAATTCAGTGAAAACACATTAAAGTCCTTGGGCAGTAGGCGCTCCTATAATCAAAGAAGATAGTGGATAAAAGATTCTCTAGGCATTTCCCTAGTAGAAGGTTTATATTTGCTATTCATCCACACTTCAATCGCAAATCTGTAATAAAAAATAGTGAAAAGTTTCTTCAGTAGGTGCTTGGCATATGGAGTAGAAGTCTGACTCTGTGATGTGTCATCTCATCAGATTGTTCAGTGGGAGTGCTGACATGCTTGATTTTCTCAATTAAGGGGGTCCGCTAGCTGCTTCACCCATAATCTTCATTCAATAGATTTCATTCATTCATTCATTCACTTCCTCTCTAAGAAGTCAGGTTTGGCAGACACTTGATTCTCCAGACCATCTCCCATTTAGTTCTTGGTCTATCTTCACTGAATAATCAGTTCGGGACTACAACATTGGATTCCAATCTATATGCAGACTTGATCATAAATACCCATTGACAAATGGGAACCAAAACATCTCATCGTCACTCTCCTTGTAGAGATAAATATTTATAATACGCATTGCATGATCAGTGCTAAAGATCTTAACAATGTGATCCACCTGCCACTTCTGAGTACTCTCATCAATTACAAAGCTCGCCTTGTTGCTAGCTAAGTCACCCATAAAATTCCTCTCAAACGTACCTGTACAAAAACCTTGGGCATTAGGAAGCCAAGGATCATCCCACAGACTCATATTTTTTCCATTTCCAACCTTCTACCTTAGACCTTGTTTTAGGAGAGATTTGGCATCCTATATGCTTCTCCAAGAATAGCTAGGATCGTAAAGTCTAAAGGAGTCGAGAAAACCTGAGTTTTTGTGGTACCTAGAGCTGAGCACCTAGCTGACTAAAGAAGTCATATTCATGAGAAGCCTCCAAGCTTGCTTGGCCAATAGGGATTTGTTGAACACCCTCAACTCCCTGAAGCCCATATCCCCCTCACTCTTTGGCTTCTACAAGTTAAACCAAGACACCCAATGAACTTTCCTTTTTTCCTCAGTACTTCTGCATCAGTAATTAGTTATCATTTTTACATATCATCAATAATAGACCCCAGTATTTGGAAGACACTCATTATATAATAAGGAATAGCTTGGATCATAGCTTTGAGAAGGATTTTTTTACCCGCCTATCTCAAGTATTTTTCTTTCCACCCATTCAACCTACTCCAAACTCTGTCTTTGATTGACTTAAAGACTTCTTTATTTGACATGCCAATGATTGTGAGGAGTCCTAAATGCTTATCATGCTTATCCACTTTCTTCATCTTGAAAATGGTAAAGATTCGGGAGACGAATTGGGACAATGTATTAGTGTTGAAACTACCTCTGACTTCAAACAACTATTTTCTTCCCGGAACCACTCTCGTAGCAGCTGATACAATTAGCTATTGTGGTAGCTTCCTATAGTGTATCTCTCACCAAAATAACACTATCATCAACAAAAAATAAATGGGAAATACTTAGATTGTTCCTTCCCAATTTTAGCCCATGAAGCTTCCCCTCATTTAAAGTAGAGGATGACATCATAGAAAAGGTGTCAGCACACAAAAGGAAAAGGAAAGGAGATAAGGGGTCTCCCTATCTCGAATCCCTTTGAGGGAGACTAAGACTTTTTGTATTTCCATTTATGATAAATGAGAAGGAGATAGAACTGAAACATTCTCCAACTTTCCCACACCACACTTGTGACATTATTAGGACTTATTATTAAGTTAGTGTTGATATAATGTTTTGATAAATATAAAGATAATGTGTCAACACTCCTAATTTTGACATAACTTATAATATAAATCTCAAAATAAAAATATAATAATAAAAATGGGTTCTTTGGGTCCCAATTTCCTTGGGAGCCAAGTTTCACATTATTTGCATAATACGAACTATTTTAATTCTTTTTGGAAAAGTAAATAGGATAAGATCCAAAAGTATTGAATAAATTACAAAAAGTCTCCAAAAGTGGAAATAAACCTCAAATTGCAAATCCACAGACCAAAAGTAGCCTACATGTAAATTTTCATACAATTTGGACAATCTTAAATGTTTTAGTTTATTAAGGGTAGAGAATATAATTTAAAGACCAAAAAATGAAATAATATGTTAGTTAAATTAAAAATTGGTAGAATAGTGTTCCTCATATTTACCTTTACTTGTGGGATAAGTTTCATATTTTTATAGTGTTTCTTGATGGCTCCAATTCATTAAAGGAATAAAATAAGTGATAAGACGTAAACGTATTTAATAAAATATAAAATCCTAAAAAATAAAACCAAATGACAAAATAGGATTCCTCACCCCAAAATTATTTAATGTACTAAGTTTGGGTCTATTTGGACTATGTTTACACCCATAAATAGTTATATAAAGTTTTGTACATTTAATGCGTCAAAGACCAAAGTTGGAAGGTTGTATTAAATGTCATTCATTACAGATCCACGCCGACCATCCGATGCAGACCAGAAGGCTGGAAAGTTGTCTCCTACCTTGATTAGGAGACACCCATATGAACAGTAACCATGTATCAAAGCGGTTAGTATTTTGGGTATAACTCTCTCATTTCTCGACTAAACTCCCACAATATAACTTACATTGGATTGCAAATTGAATTAAGCATCCATCCATACCTACTCACATCCTATCTTAGAGAATTCTAGCAACAGCTAATATCACTCTCCCATGTATTTGAACCTTCTATAGACATACCTCCATATACCCAACCTTATAAATACCTAACCCTACCCATGGTTTCACCTCATCATAAGCATTGGTTATATGGTCTCAATTTCTTTGTGGGCATAGATCATGTTGCCTCCAAACTTGTTTCCTTCCTCAAGCTTTTGAACATATTTAGTAGTGGCTCACTTTACTAGAACCCAATCAAACTATGTCATAAGGTCCCTTGAACCTTTCCGTTGGGGTTTGTCTTGCTATTTTCTTGAAGTCATCAGTTAGCCGGGTTTCAACAATTCCACTAAAACTTGTTCGACACCAAGTTGCTGCCATGGTGTGGGTAAGGTATGGAGGAAGGTGACCTCGGGGGGACTCTAAGTTTTATCCCTCCCCCATTCTTTCTAGTATTGCTTCCTAGTATGGGTATTACATAAATTTTTTATTCCTGAATTGGTTTTGGTTTTGGTTTTATTCATAGTAAAATGAAATAATAATGATATCATCTATCATGCTATAAGGTTTTGAGAAAATAATATTCAAAAGTTATTAATAATACCCAAAAACTTGTAAAAATCATATCTTTTTATTAATATATCCAAAAATTATAAATAATATATGTTTTAGGATTTCTAGAATCTTCTCTATATTTTGGTCCAATTTTTTTTAACCAATTGCAAAGTTTTTTTAAAAATGATATTTAGGGTTTAATAATCCAGATTTACTTAATAATAATTGAAGAAAAATTTTAATGGGTAAACATAGATCTTGGATCAAATCCATGATCAGTAACCCTAAAATTACTCTCTAAGATATGATTAGGTGTCAATTTAGGATTTTATCAAAGATTTGAGTTATAGGGTTTTGCTTTCTCTTATGGTCTTCTTATTAAATAAAAATAATATTGTGATTAATAAATATGTGATTATGAGTCAAATATCATTAAGAAACCCTAAATCAATTTTAGGTCTTTAACATGTGCTGACCTAAGATTTTATGGATGGATTTGGATTTGTAGGGTTTTCACAATTCATAAATATATTAGAACATAAACCCTAATTGATTGACCAAATCCTATATGTAGGTTGAGTTGAATTTAGACTTGGAGATTAGGACTTGATCTCTAACTTAGTACTCAAGTCAAGGTATGTTTGCATCACCTATTATTCTTGTTGAGCAATAAACATATTTCATCCCTCTCTTGATATCCTACACAATCTCTCCCTTCTAAGAATTTATAGGATGTGAAACATTACACTTGATTTTGATTTAATAATCGTTATATTTTGTTGGATTTTCTTTCGACTCTAACTTGTACCTTTATTCTTATTGAAACTCAAATTTTGCCACTTATGTGGTTGATGCTTATTTTATACATTTTTGTGATGGAAACTTTATTTATTTTATAAAAGACTACACTTTATACTTTCCTCTACATTTATTGCATGTTATGTGATTCAATATCCCTAAAGTAGTGTAATTACTTCTATATTTGGGTTGTGTTTATTATATTTTTTGGATGGAGATTTTGTGCCCCATACCTGGGTTTTGTGCTCACTTTTATATATACTAGAGAAATCGTTGTGTGGCATACTCTATCAAGTTATAAGGTTGTGAGCCTTGACCACCATTGTTATATATTGTTCTAGTGCTATGCTTATCTCACATGCATGCAGGTTGATACTAAAGTGGTTGGTTTTTTCCCCAATATTTACATTGGGCCCAATATTTACATTGGGCCCAATATTTACATTGGGCCCAATATTTACATATGTTTGTGTGTCACAACCTATATGTTTCTATTTAATGGCAAGTAATTTCCATGTTATCATATTTTAAAAATCATATTCTTTTATGCCCAATTGGGTAATCCATTCCTTTTTTCTTTGGGAAGCCTAGTTTATTTGACAACCTTTATTTCTCATATTGCTCATTACTCAATTTAGTATGCATATACCATAACTTTGCTGATGTATCTACATTTCTCTTTTTGGTTGGGGTACGTTTCCAACCCCAGGTGTAGGTCAAGGAGAAGACAACCAAGTTGGTCTGGGACCTCATCAAGTATAACTGAAACCTTTTGGGACTCTCTTAAAGTGTCTATATGATCCTCAGCTAATATTGTAGTTTAGTTAGTTCTCTTATGTATCACCTTATGTGGTGAAGTTTTTAGACAATATCAACATCTATAATAGTTAGATATTTTTGTTTATGCTGCTACAATTGGCATCATGATACTTGCATTTTGAATAAATCAATTATCATCCCTTTTGCAAAAAAAATTATAGTGGTGTTTGATATATGGGATGGATCCTTTTTATTTAATTTAGTAGGGATTGGACCCCCTCTTGGGTCCCACTCCTTACAAGTATGGTATCAGATCCAGTGGTTGTCAGTTATCTAACTATTTATATCTTGTCTCCTTATGATATTTACCCTAGAAAAGATACCCTAGACCTTAGTTTATGCATGAAGCGGCAAATAGGAAGATATGTTTTGTAATAAAGGATTAGTTAAAAATCTACCCTTTGTACCCTATGACTTTTTGCTTGTTCATGAGAACCTTAGGGTTGTAAGTTTAGTTACACAAGGACATAAAATTCAACCCTAGGTGGTTTTGACTAGTTAGCTGGATGCATGAACAACATAAACACCTAAAAGAAAAAAAATATTCACAAATGAAAGATTCTTACATGACAATAGTACCTTGATGTTGTTTAGCTTGACCCATTATGGCAAACCTTTCCAAGGGATGGAGTATATGTGATTGATGATACATGTATGACTAGATATTCAGGAGGAAATCATTTTAAGGGGTGGAGTGTTGTAACAAACCGAAACCTAGAATCCTACTCTATACCATGATTTGAAATCTAGTGATGTTTGCTCATTAGATGTGGCCAAACAAGGATAAAAATTACAACACATTTACATAATAACCTAATTATGTGAAAACATGTAAATAAAATCATGAAATATATTACATATAATTTCTTTACATACATAATGACTAAGTAAAAATACATAATTTTCTTTGGGGTAAAAGTTGGTAACTTCATGCCATATAATTTAAATTAATAAGGAATTAATGGACATAATGTATAAAATGATTAAAGCGTAGATAAAACTATTTTTGTAACTATGTGAAATTAGTAGGACTTAATTATATTAATGTTGATATAATGTTTTGAAAAATATAATGATAATGTGTCAGAATTTCTAATGGTTCCATAACTAAAATAAAAGAAATATCAAAATAAAAATATAATAATAAAAATGTGTTCTTTGGGTCCCAATTGCCTTGGTAGCAAAGTTTCACATTATTTGCATAATAATAACTAGTTTAATTATGTTTGGAAAAGATAATAGGATAAGAGTTGTCTCTTAGCTTCAGTAGAAGACATCCACAAGAACAGTAACCATGAACCAAAGCAGTCCAGTATTTTGGGCATAACTCCCTCATTTCTCAATGAAACCTCACAAAATAACTTGCATTGGATTGTAAATCGAATTCTACATGTATAAAATACCTACTTGATTCCTATATTGTAGAATTCTATAAATGCCCAATATCCATCTCCCATGTCTCCTAACCTTCTACACACATACCGCCATATACCCAACCTTATATATACCTAACCCTACCCATGGTTTCACATCATCGCAAGCATTGGTTCTATGGTCTCAATTTGATTGTGGGTTTAGAGAACATTAGCGTTGAACTTGTTTCCTTCCCCAAGCTCCCAGACATAGCTGGTGGTGGCCTACTTTACTAGAAACCAATCAAACCATGTGATATGGTCCCTTGAATCCTTTTGTTTGTTTTTTGTCTTGCTATTTTTTGGAAGTCATCGATTAGTCAGGTTTCCCAATTTCACCAAAACCTTCTCATAACCAAGCTGCTACCATGGTTCGGGTAAGGCATGGAGGAAGGAAACTTCATGCATATTCTCTATTTTTCCCTCCTTGATCCTTTTTGGTATTGTTTCCTAGTATGGGTATTATTGAAATTTTCAATGCTTGAATTGGTTTTGGTCGCATTCATAGGAAAATGAAATCACAATGATATCATCTATCACACTATAAGGTTTTGAGAAAATAACACAAGATCATTTTGGTCATTTGCAAAATATTTTCTCAAGTTATTAATAAATACCCAAAAGCTTTTAAAAATCATATCTTTTTATTGCTAGCTCCAAAAATTACAAAAAAAAATGTTTTAGAATCCTTGGAATTTTCTCTAGCTTTTGATCCTATTTTCATTGACTGATTTCAATGTTTTTAAAAAAACATGATTTTAGGGTTTAATAATCCATATTCACTTAATAATATTGAAGAAATATTTAATGGGTAAAATTAGATCTTGGATCAAATCCATGATCAGTAACCCTAAACTTACTCGTTGAGATATGATCATGTGTCAATTTAGGTTTTTATTGAAGATTTGAGTTATAGGGTTTTGTTTTCACTTATGATCTTATTATCAACTAAAAATAATATCATGATTAATAAAGATTTGATTTTGATTCAAATATCATTAAGAAACCATAAAATCAATGTAAGGTTTTTAACATATGTCAACCTAAGGTATTGCCTATGGATTTGGATTTCTAGGGTTTTCATAATACATAAATATATTATAACATACACCCTAATTGATGGACCAAATCATATATGTAGGTTGAGTTGACTTTAGACTCAGAGGATTATTACCTGATCTGTAACTTAGCACTCAAGTCAAGTTATGTTTGCATCACCTATTATTCTTTTTTATCAATAAACCTATTGCATCCCTCTCATGATATCCTACACAATCTCTCTCTTATGAGAATTTATTTGATGTGAAACATTATACTTGATTTTGATTTTATAATTATTCTATTTTGTTGGACTTTCTTTTGGCTCTAATTTGTACCTTTATTCTTATTGAAACCTTTATTTTTTCACTTATGTGGTTGATGCTTATTTTGTCCATTTTTGTGATGGAAACTTTATTTATTCTATAAAACTACACTTTATACTTGTTTCCACATTTATTGCATGTTATGTGACTTAATAGCCTTATAGTAGTGCAATTACTTTGGTTTTTGGCTTGTGTTCCCTTATTATGTTTTTGAGATGGAGGTTTCATGTGTTCCCCATACCTGGGTTTTGTGTCCACTTTTATATATACTAAGGAGATGCTTGTGTGTCATACTCTATCAAGTTACAAGGTTGTGAGCCTTGGCCTCCATATTTATTTATATTGTTCTAGTGCTATGCTTATATCACATGCATGCAAGTCATTATAAATGTGATGGTTTTGTGCCCAAGATTTACATGTGCTCATGTGTCACAACCTATATATTTCTATTTAATATCATGTACTTTCCACGTTATCATCTTTTGAAAATCATATTCTTTTATGCCAAGTTGGGTAGTCCTTTCCTTTTCCTTTGTGAAGCCTTGTTTATTTGACAACCTTTGTTTCTAATATGCTCATTTCTCAATTTAGTATGCACATATAAACATTTTTTTTATGTATCTACATTTCTCCTTTTTGTTGGGGTACACTTCCAACCCTAAGTGTGCGTCAAGGAGAAGACAACCAAGTTGGTCCAGGACTTCATCTGATATAATTGAAACCTTTTGGGAGACTCTCTTGAAGTGGTTATATGATTCTCGGCTGATCCTTTAGTTTAGTTAGTTCTCTTATGTATTACCATGCATGGTGATGTTTTGAGACAATATAAACATTTGTAATAGTTAGATATTTTTGTTTCCACTGTTATAATTGATATCATGATACATACATTTTGAATAACTTGGTTATCCCTTTTGAAAAAAAAATATAGTGGTGTTTCATATGTGGGATGGTTCCTTTTTTATTTAATTTAGTATGGATTAGACCCCTCATGGGTCCCACTCCTTACATGATGCTTGCTATGGGTTGTCACTAGAGGATCTGACATTCATCATAGATGAATTGAAACCACAAAAAGATGAAATTATTACCATCTTTGAACGTGACAATGTCTAGGTCCTATAGACATACCTCTGTGCAATTCTCACTCTGGGAGGTTATATGACTGCAAATATCATGTGATCTTGCCAGCTATTTCTAGATGATAAGATATATGATGTATATATGGTATTTTATGATATAGCCAGTGGCATAGTTTAGAAGAAAGATTCAGGGGAGCTCCAATGACTAATAGATCAACTAAAGTACAATGTCCAACATTTCATAATTGTACATATTCTACATGATGGACATTGGACACTTCTATCAATTGATACAAATGCTCAAGAAATAATTTTGTACCATAGCTCAAAAGCTTTGTTTAGATTGAAATGAGTAGCATATCATAAAATAACTAAAAGAATTATTGAAAAGAAAGTTTCCTAGGTGGCTACATGGATTGTCAAGCTCATACAAATTTTTTGTAGCGGACTCCTAGATGAAGGTTTGAAATTTGAGAAATAACAATTCTATCACAAGAGCCCACAACATACACCAGGCTCCAATGGTCGTGGCTCGTACATATTATTTTGTATGAAAATGCTAGCTACATCAAACCAAAAGGTTGAATATTATCATGAATATTATTACCACCACCTTCGCACGACATAAACACTGGAGCTCTTAACCTTAGGCAGGGCATTGACATGCTCAAAGCCATAACTCGCATGTTCTCTCTCAACCTCACTCTTTGACTTCCTGAGGACATGGTGCATGATAAGTTTAGGGGATTCAAACAGGAAACTAGGTACATTTACTTTCCCTACATTTCAATATTTCTTACATCTTACCTACCTCCTTCATGCAAAAAAAATTTCTTAACTTTTGAAAAGTTAGATGATGAATTTTTATGATGTATAAAATTTAGTCTTTTTAACTTTAGAAGGAGAATTTTGATGCATAGAAAGTTTTGAAGGAAAATCTAGAATCCAATTTTTCTGGGTGACGTCACCACTCTTACCTTAGAACTTCTTGTCTTCAAGATACTTCTTAGGGTAATTATTTCAAGAGTAATGCATTGGGCTATTAATTCATCTAACAAAAACTTTTGCAAATAACTACATCTTTACACCATCCTTATCTCAAGACACTTTAGATAGTAGAAGAACACTACAACCCCAAATGATTTCATTGAAATAAGGAGGACTTAAACCTCCACACTCCTGATTGATTACATTAACCTCTCAGTATAGGATGGAAAAGGCATGTCTCTTACAGTTGGGGAAACAAAAACCCATTCTAGTGGTTATATCCCGACTTGGGATCAAAAGAGGGTTGGAGTCCCAAAAATTCCTAAAAAATCCTATTTCCCCTAAGCTTATGAGAAAGAATAAAATCCAAGAATGAATAAATCATGAGATTTGTGCTAAAAATTTCAAAAGATATTAAGGGAAACAAGCACAAAATCCAAAAAGTTCCCACTTGTCTTTCAAGGGAGACCTCACATAACCACCTAAGATCATCAATACTAAAAGTCAGGTAACATTGTCAAAACAAAAATACCCATGGTTGAATGACTCTGATAAAGATAAGAAAACACATCAGCCTTAGCCTACCCTAGCACAAAATTAGGACCTTAATAAAATAATAGTTGGATGTGAAAGCTAACCCTAGAAAGATCCATGAATGAGTACGATTAAGAGGCAATATTTTAAGTACATCATGATGCATATATTCCCTTCCAATAAGAAAATAGTGATAGGAATAAAAGTCATGCAAATCTAGATCTAAAAGAATGGAATTTGGGAAATAACTAAGTAGACCAAGTAGTCTTACATACTACTTTTTTGGATATTGCAAAGACTAGATTTTATTTATTCTAGTCTCTAGTGAGGATAAAATTGATGGAACATCAACCCTAGGGTTACAAGGTAACCAACTAGGTAAAATAAAATGAAAGATACAAGCCTTACTAGCTAAGGTATGTTTGGTGACTTGATCTATTGATGTAATGAACTTGCAGGGAATGTAGTGGACATTACGGATGAATCCATCATTTGTGAGGAGCCATTCTCTCCTAGAAAATGGCTTATATTCAGAAAGAGCTCTATCAGGCATGTTGAGAATGGTGATGGTCTATTGAGAGTCAGTCAGCACATAGTAAGAGGACCAACTCTTTTCCTTGCAAACTTCCAAGGCTCAAAGGATATCTCGTATCTAATCCTCAAGTGTAGAGGTGGGGACCTTAATATTACCTCTTCCCAATAGAGATGTCCCTTCATTATTGATTGAATGAAGGTTGATGGTGGCTTGTGGTATCAATTATTGATAGGGAACGTTAGTGAAAAAATATGTATCCTTCTTGAATATTAGTTCCACCTATTGCCTCCATTTATAGGTAGGCACTAGTAGCCATAGAATCAAGGACGTCCTGTACTAGATGAAGGTATCTTGAGCAATAGTAGGCCTTGAATTGTGTTGGTGTATGAACTCATTTTGACATTGCCAAATATGCATGTAGGAGACAGCCCACAAGGTTTGAACGTTAGCGCTATCATCAAATGTAGTAGTACAAAGAGATATCCACTCATCATCAATGAGTTTGAGATGGTTGTTATCAATAGGTGGCAGTAGCCATACTTCCTTTCCTGTGGGCAAGTCTTAGAGCACATGCATGAGGGTGTCCCTTGTGTTGTTACATATGCTATAGAGTTCAGTAATATCAATGTGACAACTCTATTTTTCAACATTGGTCAACATAGCCTTGTATTGGAGAAGTCATATGAAGACCTTCAACCTCTCAGGTAGTTTAGACTTCCATATTCATTTCCAATTTCATGGGTAGGAGTGTCTTTATACTTATGAATCCATCTGAAAGTAGAATGTGGTGAGAATTTTCCCATTGGTTCTAGGGTGCATGACCAGGAGTCATCACCTCTGGAGGAGACTAGTGTAGAAGTAGATGCAATGCTGATCCAAGTATACTGAGGTAGGTATCTATGGATAAAATACTAATCCCACTTACCATCTAGAATCATTGTTGAGATAACAACAAGGTCTTGGACTCATCAACAATGCTCCAATTGGGGGCATAATCCACAATAGACTACCCTCCAATCCACTTATCTCTTGATACCTTGTGGCATCTCCATTATTGAAGACCTTGTTATGCAATAACTTGATATCACCTACATGATGCTTGATGAACTCTATGCTGACGACGAGGGTTGGTCCGCAAAGGTGTTTCCACAAACATATTAATCCTTCATAACTTGTACCCATAGGTTAGAGGGTTTGTTATGGAAGACCCAAACATTTTTTAACATCAAGGCATGTTTTCGGTCATGCAAATCTTGAATTCCAAGACCTCCAACATCTTTTTTCGATGACACTTTCCTCCAAGATACTTGTAAGAGCTTTCTATTTTTCCCCAACAGGACCAAATGAAGCTTCTAATGTGTTTATTTATGCGATCACATAATTACGGCAAGAGTTTAACAAACTACATAGTGTATGTAGGAATTTCTTCTACAGTCAACTTTTCTAGGGTAATTTGGGTGGCCAGAGATAGGTGACACATGATCCACCTATTGAGGGGCTTGCGTATGCTCAATACATATGTAGACTTGTACAAGCGGTGATGGAGTTGGACACCCCAAGATACTCACTAAGGTCATCAGTCAATTTTAATTTGAGCTTTCTGTTGATATATTGAACCTCTGGGTCTGGTGTGCTATAATAGAAAACACATTGAGACCTTTCCTTTGAAACAAGTTGCTTGTATGCTTTAGATAATGCTTTCATAATGCTCAAGATCATTTTTTCTTGTAATGTTGATGCCTCACTGACACGATTTTACCGTGCGTCGAACGCAAGTGCATGCGTCAAAGTAGTATAGGCCCTTGTGAGGCTCGATTCGAACTCAGGGACACTGAACTGTCGGTAGACTACTACTAACTATTTGCGATCAGCTAAATCGATGAAAAGAGTTTGAGAGTTGTGTAAAATAAAAGAAAAATAAAATAAAATAAACAAAGCAATCGATTAAAGGTTTAGTTTAATCAATTCAAATGAAGATCTTTAGGATTGCGGTTTCACCGCGGGTTTTCATTGTATGAATTTTCATATAATAATTCAAGTTCATCTCTCAATCCGGGTAGTGGCCTGTAGTCAGAATTGCCCACTTTCGTGGTACAATTCACTACCTATGTCTAGGTCGGTTCCACCGTCGTAGTAACCTATACCCTAAACTAGGTGCATTAGAATCGACCTCTGGGTTTCCACCATTAACCTTACATCACCTTGTTCAAGGGATTTGTTAATTAATGTGAATTTCGTCTCTTTTCAGCCATTAATTATTCTTTCAAAGTAATTAAAAGCATTAGATTATCATTATGGTGATCAATCATAACAATATAATTGAGAAAATGAAATCATACCACGAATTTATGATATAAATGATGAATTACTATAATAAAAATGCCATACAATGCTTCCCCAGGCTACTCCCGGTCCAAAAGACAAAGGGGATTAGCCCCGCATGTTCATCTCAAAGAAAAACATGGTAGAGAAAAGGGGAAACATGGAGAAAAACGTGAATAAGTAATGAAACCCCTAAACGGAGAAGATCTAATTGTTCCTCGGCGTGGAGTGAGCGATCTACAGCCTTTCGGCGGTGGAGAACGTCTTCTTTAGCTTCTGGAATGGTTGGGGCGTGCTTCTGGGCTCCGTCCTTCTCTCCACACCTTCTCGGGACGTGTGCAGCGGCTAATGACGTGATTCCCTACTCTTGGCCGCCGTCATTAGGTATAATCACTGAGTTAGGTTGCAAAAATATCATAGCCGTCAGATTTAGATTGATCTGAAACAAACTTGCATCTGACAGTGTCGATACCATCGACACGAGTCGATGGTATCGCCCTGCGCGATATCGACAAGTCTTCTTTTCTTTTCTTCATTGCGCCTGATGTTGACTCGATACCATCGACGCGGGTCGATGGTATCGACACCCTTAGGCGTCAGTTTTATCCCTTTACCGTCACTGAATCTTCTATGGTCGATAGTATCGACTTAATGGTCGATAGTATCGACTATCTTCTCGCCAGCAACCTGACGGTAACTCGATACCATCGACTTCCCTGTCGATGGTATCGAATTTGTGCTGCTCCTTGCGACTGGCTATCTGTGGCTGTGTTGATAGTATCGACAGTCGTCGATGGTATCGACAGCTACAGATATGTGTTTTTCCTGAAATTGCAACACAAAGCCACATAAGCTAAGATAAAACTTATAATTGTAATCATTTATGCTCAAAATCATAAAATAATGGAGATTTGGCACTGAGAAGGATCATAGACTAAAGTAAATGAATTACGCAATATTAACCACAAAAATGACCAATAAATGCATAAAATACAAGTGAAACAAGTCTATAAATGCGACTCAAAATCATCGCATCAAACTCCCCTAAGCTTGAACATTGCTCGTCCTCGAGCAACTAAACTTTAGAATAGAATTGCGAGGGTCAACTAAATAACAGATTATCACAACAAACATCACCATATGATCCCCTCCAGACGTTCACAATCCGGCCCTCACTAACCACAGAATGATAATTACCCTAAAGGTGACAGTAATCATCCATAAAAGATATCTACCTCAAAATCAATGAACACTATCACCTAAGGCAGTTAACATAATAAAATCCTCCAGTCCAGACTCAGTGCATCTTGTGATCTCCTATTCTACGTTGCTCGCCCTAACTACCATCTATATGGAAGCAGCTCTCCTGATATTAACGAGTGAGGAGAAAATCACGGTGGCCTACCAATTCGAGCAACGGGTGGATGGAATGGGTGGCTAGTAAAAGAAATGGAAGCATTATATGGTTTTAACATGCACAAATGCAGAAATGACTTAAATGATGCATATGCAAATTAAAATTGCCCTAATGCCTACATTTGGGTGAAATGATGCATGCACTATCATTCTGTCTCACGATGAGATGGAATATCTAAGAGAACTACATCATGTGCTTATTCGTCTTAAAATGTAGGTGAGACTATGTTCCTTTCTCCCTCTCATTCTACTTGCTTCTCAATTGTCTTTTTTTCTTTTTCTTTTTCTCTTTTTCTTTTTTTTCTTACTTAAGCCCTTATTTTCATAGCTGACAACGAATTATTTATTGGGCTCACTTATTTCTGCATAACTTATACATTTGAAGCATTCAGAAGGTATGGAACAAATTCATCACCCTTAATGTTTCAGAAGACATAAGACGCATGATGTACTATATATGCACAAAAATGTGAATGCAACTACAACATGATAATTATGCAATTAAATGATATGCACTTAAAGATAATATGCATGAATAACTAATCTATTATTTTCATTTTTTTAATGCAAAATATGTGAAAATAGCTGCAATGCAAGACCTATCTACATGAGATGCAATCAAAAAGATTAAAACTGTAATGTACTCCCAGTTCTTAAGGTGGAATATGAAAACAATGGGGTGGATAGATCACAAGACTAATTGACTGAACCTTTAGAAATTATTATGTATCCCTCTTTACTGACCTGTGTAGCAATTAAGAGGTTTCTCTCTCTCTTATTTCAAATGAAAGACTCATTATCATTTGATCAGTTTAGGCTCAAACAACCAGTTCCGTCCACTTTTCATGAATCCTAGGCATGTATAGTTGTGATTTCCTATTTTAGAGTTGACAAACCCAATCATTTCCTTAAGTTATGTGCTCAAAGTTGAACAACACAAGCTTGCAAAACACTAAAAAATTTTAAATTTGCCCCTGATTCCCATGTACAAGCAACGAGATGACACAAAACTTAAGACATCCACAATTACACTAGATAGAGTGTGGATCCTACCAACAAACTAAAAACTAAGAGAAGTAAACAACAAAAGACAAAACAATTAAAAACTAAAACTAAAGGATAGAGTTGTTCCAACCCCCCCCAAGCTTGAATTCGACTATGGCCTCATAGTCAAAAACAACCTTAAAAGGTGGAACAGAGATACCAATCATTCTTCCAGAGGAGGTGGGTACTCTGGAGCAGTGGGGTCCCAAGATGGGTACTGCCCCTAAAAACTCGGATCGTACTGGGGCATTGGCGGAGGTTGTGGATACCCCCCAAAGTAATTCTGGCTCCAGTAGTTGTCATAGAAGGGATGCTGCAGCATCTCCATCCTGTGCAACCTGTCATGGATGTTTTGTTGGTTTTCAAGGAGGAGGCGCTCATTCTCAAAAATGGCCCTCTGGTTATCTAACAACCGGTTCGTCGTATCCTGAATACCGGCATATGAAGTTGTGTGCTGCTGCTGCGTATGATGGATGTCTTACAGCATCGAGTACATTCCTTTCATGGAGTAGACATCCTCTCCTTGATGAGAGGGCTGTGGTGGCAGAGGCTGCAAAGAAGAAGATGCACCCAGATGCATGCAGGGACACTTCCTAGGTGCCACTCGTGCGCGAAGAGGAGTGAAAGCCTCCTCTTCCTCTTCATTCTCGTCACTGTCATTGTCGTTGTCATCGTTGCCGCCATCTTCATCCGAACTCTCGATGGCAATGATAGGCCATCGAAAATGCTGAGCGCCCTCGATGTTGAAGACGGGGTCTGGAAGTGAACACTCTTGATAGGCATGATTAACATGGCAATGTGCATATGCCAGGCCATCACGAAGCAGAATGAGGCTGGAGCGATGTAGATGTTGCAGGTTGACCTTGCTCCTATTTGAGAGGGGAGTAAGCTGGGAGAAATTCAACCCAAGATAGTGGGCCAGCGGTGTGATGAGCCCTCCAAAGTGGATTGGAGCCTTCTGCGTACTCCTCTTTACAGCCAACACGCGCGTCAAGAAAAATGTGCCCCAATTACATTCTTCTCGCTTCAGCAACTTGTGCAGGAAAAACAAGTATGTCTCTTGAAACTTGCTAAGAGACAGATCACCACGAGCGAACAAGGTGGTGCAGAGCATGCGGTGAAGAATCCGTACAAAGGATGCTCAAAATCCGCCACCGCCGCATTGTGGTAGCTCACTGATTTGTCGGGCGGCGCAGTCACTAACTCAGCGAAAATGGCATCGTAGTCCGTCCTGTTGTCTGGCCGCCGGTACTGATCTCGCCCATGATTCCAGTTGTAGATGGAATTGAGCTGCCACAGGGTGAGAGTGTAATCGATGTTGTACAGCCAGAAAGAAACGCGGCCCTTGATCCATTCATGATCAGTTGCGATAACGTCGTTTGGAACGACGCATATGTCCAGCGATGCCATGAACTCTGCCACTAGCTCCTTGTATGTCGGCCATTCACCGAAGAATGGCTGGCCGTCGACGTGGAATTCCATCTCATCGGGCCTCCTTCCCGTATTCCTTGCTTGCCCCTTGAGAACGTAGGCAAGATTGGGCTCAAACCCAAGATAACAAACCATGTCCCGATCGACATAGCGCATGGGCTCGATCTTTCTCTTCATCAATTCCTCGTAGACCTTTTTGACCTCCACGGAAGGATGGACAATCCGTGGATGCGGAATAGATGCAGTCGGTGGAGGAATGAACACTGGGATCACCATTGGTGTCGTGCGTGAAGAAGATGTGCCGACGTATGCACCATTTTCGAGGAAGAATGTATAGAAGATGGAGCTTGGTGAAGGTCAGAGAAGTCAATCTCTGCTCGGTGAAGGCTCGTAGAAGAACGCACTCCTTGGATGCTCGTAGCTGGGCTCCGATCGCTCAACAAGACACTCGACACAAGTGGAGGAGGAAAGCTCTGAAGGGTGACGTCATATGACCACAATCCATCCCTTTTATAACCGTGGCCGGCGCTGATATGTGCCCATCGATACCATCGACGCGAGTCGATGGTATCGACACCTATAGCGCAATCTGTCTTCTGCTAGTATCGGCAGTTGTCGATAGCTTGATTTTGGGGGCCAGATCAATGACGCGTCGATACCATCGATGGGTGTCGATGGTATCGACCCATCCCATGGATCGACTCTCTTGGTACAGCGATCGCCGTTGATTTCTTCTCATGGATCGGTGACATGTCGCGTTGATACCATCGACGCAAGTCGATAGTATCGACTCTGCTTGGTGCAAAAAACCCTCACGAGGCCCGTCCGCCGCTTTCTGCCTGTAGCTGGGTCGATACCATCGACAGGCCTGTCGATGGTATCGACTTCACTGAGACAATTTTCGTTTGAATATCTCCAGAGATCTCGATAGTATCGACATGCATGTCGATACTATTGACCTCATTTTTGCGATCAGCCTGATGGTGTGTCGATACTATCGATGAGGCCGTCGATAGTATCGACGCAAAGAGATTTTTACAGCCACCAACCTGTGCCTGTCTCGATACCATCGACACAAGGGTCGATGGTATCGACCCTGCCTCAGTCCTGCACATTGAACAAATGATCAAGGTATCATTTTTACACTAAAAACAAAATCAAATCAAACTAATCTACAAATTTGAAAAAAAACTAAATGAAACTACCAATGGCTGGGTTGCCTCCCAACAAGCGCCCTTGTTTAACATCTTAGGCTAGACGAAATCAAGCTTCATCAACATGGAGCTTTGGAGAGTGTGGCCGGGGGATCATGCGGCAGTTTGAACTCAACTCGATCCTGGCCAATACCCAACGTCAAAGTACCTCTCCCAATGGCAGTAACAATGTCTGCCATCACCTGAAATGGCCTGCCCAAAAGCATCTCACAACCTTTAAGCTTCCATTAGTTATCTTGTTGAGCAAGATATTTCAACTCAACATCACTTTATTCACAAACCAATATACTTTTTCTAAGGAAGGTTGTAAACTTATATCCATCACCTTCTTGAGGTTCTTAACCCATCATGGCAAAGGCCAAGAGTTGAAAAAATAATATGGAACCTCCTCTATGGATCCTTGGCCGATAGGCACTTCCCATATAAGCTCTACAACTCGATACAACTCAATTAGGGTCTCAACTATACAACTCTTCTTGATCTTTTCATCACCATGAATACCATTACTCAAAAATGATTCAAACATGGTGTCTCATTCTTTTTCTCTCCTCTAGGTAATACTAATATAGATTAGGGAAACTCTAGAGGTGGTAATTTTACATCAACCCTATGTTTTGGGTAAATTGCAAATTACACTAAAATTGGTACACAAGGTACAAGCATTATTCAAATAAGCTTAAACTTGAAACTTAGGCTTTCCAAAAGCCACCACTTAGCATCATTCTCTCTCTTATGATGCTAAGGAACTTAAGGCACATTCAACATGTGACATATTGCAATATAACCCCTTATCTTGGGTAAATTGCACTTTGGTCCAAAATAAGGGAACATTGCTTAAACAACATTCAAACAGGACCAAACTTGAAACATGAGTGTGTCACATGATAACAAAACACCTTAGAGGATTATATTAAAGTTATAAGGAACTTACTTTATCCAAAACAAATAGGGTTAGACCTAAACCCAAGTCAGGATCCTTACATCAAGTCTCTTCCTTTCCTTTCTCTTATACAAGCCATTTTACATATATCTTTTTCCCCTTCTCTAGTGTCCAACTTCTTATAAATATCATAAAAGTATCTAGATCTTACCTCCTGAACAACCTTTATCACTTCATTCTTGGCTTGCTTGTATCTCTGGAACATTGTATCATCTCGAGATTTGGGCAATCTCCTATAGATCTCCCTTTTCAGATTAATAGCCTTCTGTTCTTCATCATTCCACCACCAAGTTTCTTTTTGTGGAGAACCACAACCTTTGGAATCCCCCAAAATCACTCCGACAATTTTTATTATGCAGGAGCTCATGTTATGTCACATAGTGCTGACATCTGACTCTAAGTTCCAAGTTTCCTCCTTGATGAGTTTATCATTAAAGGTTAATTTCTTTTCTCCTTTTAAGATTCCACCACTTAATACTGCTATCTTGATTTTTGTTATGCTTGCCTTTATTGATCTTCATGTTAATATCCAAAACCACCAACCTATGTCGGGTCGTGAGTTCTTCTCCAGGAATCCCTTTACAGTCCTTGCATACTTTACGATCATCCTACCTTGTAAGGAGGTAATCAATTTGGCTACAATTGTGCCCACTCTTGAAATTAATCTTATGAGATTCTCTTTTCTTGAAATGGTTGTTTGCCAAAATCATATCATATGCAACTGCAAAACCTAATATCCTCTCTCCTTCTCTGTTTCTACTACCATATCCAAAACATCATGAACTCTCTCATATCCATCATTGTTACTCCCCACATGGCCATTTAAATCACTCCCAATAATGATCTTCTCCTTTTTCAGTATTCCTTGCATCAATTCATCCATGTTATCCCAAAAGTCCTTCTTAGCCTCCTCTCTAAGGCCAACTTTGGGGGGCATAAGGGCTAATAATGTTAAAAATCTTTCCACCAAGAACGACCTTGATATCTATGATTCTATCACCCATCATTGTGACCTTGACAACATCATCTTTCAACATCTTATTAACAATAGTACCTACATCATTTCTATGTTTATCAATGCTTCTATACCAGATTTTGTATCATGTATCTCCAATCTCTCTACAACATTCCCCTATCTACTTAGTTTCTTATAAACAAGCTATATTGACTTTTTTTCTCATCATGGTATATATTATCTCCAAAGATTTTCCTATCAAATAGCCAATATTTCAAGATCCAACTCTAAACATTTTTTCTTGGACTTCCTTCTTTACCTATCTTCGTCAAAAATGTTGTCCTTGCATATTTTTCAATACATCTGGGCAATGATGTGGAGGGACTAGCTTCTTTACCCACACTCATCCAACATGTGGAAACACTTGCATATAACCAAGTATTTCTTTATGGAACATGATTGATAAGATAAGCTTTATAAAAACTTATCACAAAATATAAGGATCATACATATATATATATATGCAAGGTATAACTAGATCAGTTATATAAGCAAGGCCTCAAGCAATGTTCCGTATTTTGTTTTAAGAAAGATATACTATTCGGCTAGATTATGTTTTATTATGCCCTGAGGAAGTGAGCCTTCTCTTCTCAAATCCAACCATTGGCTATGAATCCCAATCTAGTGCCATACAGGGTCTAAGGAGATCCGGACTCCATGACCTCACCTTCTCGTGGTCAATACATGAATCACCAAGCAAGACCACAGTCTTATGCTTATAGGCCTCAGCCTCTGGGTCGGCTCCGCAAGCTACCCATATCTCTAGATCACCTCATCATAGGTGCTAGTACATACATCCTAGCCATGAACGCATCATGTTGATCATCACATATCCTAAGATATGGGTATGTTCACCATGCTCCATATATCCTGAGTCTGCAACCACAGTTGCACTCAACCCTCCTATTTTAGGCTAGGGGAAACCTCGCATATTCAACAATATGCGCTCTAGGTAATCCCGCGGGATAAACCTGTTTCACCATCACCAAGTACTAACGATGATGGATCTATGGCCAGGGCATACTACTGTTGGGTTTTGTGGAGAAAACATGTGCGGCGGAAGCAATAAAATCCACGCAACCTGAAATAGGATCTCGTCGACAACAACGTATTTAGAAGGAGTGTTTGCGGGATATACCTTATCGCAGAGCAAGTCCGGCGATGTCCCTATGAACGACGATGCAACGCTGCTGACCTACACGAATGGAGCTTCTCTCCCGTTCGATGTCGCCGGAAGATCTGGCGGCGCTCCTGTGCGATGATGTGCGCCACTCGTAACATGCACGGATGGTTGTCGTGTCCACCGAACGCAGGCATCTCAGTGTCTGTGTCTCTACTTCATCCACGCGGATGGACTGGAACTCCACGTCGCGCTTCCTAAGCCGGCGGGAAGGAGTCGTGTTTGTGCGGCGCCATGCTAGCGGTGTGTTGCTCTCCTTTCACTCCTAAGGACGGTGACGGCTAGGTTTACATACGTGAGCGTAAACTAAAAGCGTCTCTCGATATCTTATATAGATATCATCCGTCAATCCTCCTTTAAATAGGATATGAAGGGAAGTAGGGCTTCCTAAACCCATCGGTAAACAGAAACGTTGCGTTAATTAAAACGCTCGTGGATTAATTAGAATATTCTGGAATTCATTAATTAACCAAATAATCGCATTAATTGATTAATTAATATCTGACTCCATGCAATCACTTGGAATGGCTCTATGGACATATATATATACCAACAAACTCCCACTTGCACTTAGAGCCACTCATTCCAATATTATTCTAATCCATTACATAAACATTTTAGTAATCAATGTGATTCGGAGCAATTCCAATCAAATCCACAATTATACTCCTATTCCAACACATCCTATGTGTGTGACCCGGTAGGCTCCAAATTACGTTGGCAGTGATATCCATAATCATATTATGATTTCACAAGCAATGATTGGTATCTAACAAGACTTCATTGCCACCCAAGTAATAGGAGAAGTTGGAGAACAACTTGACCTATCATTCATGACTGGTGCTACAGTGATTGTATAGTTCTTTTATCGCTGATATACGGATTGAACTCGAGTCATGGAATTGTTATCCTTTTCAACGTTCAATCCATGTTCCTTGAACTAGAGCAGACTGTCTGAGATATATGTAATCTCAATATCACATATTGACTCGCATCAGCATGGCCATGCATTTCTCAGTCTCGCTTATCAAGTGGCTGGAATATCAAACTCCCGTAGGAAGGACAAATTCCATCTTCATCACTGACAGTCATCCCCATGTGTCACAGTGCACCCAAGCACCATCTTTATGGCAATCCTTATTCAGGACCACAGTGGATGATGTCAAAGTACACCGAATGACATGTGATAAGTGTAGTAACTTTAGGTCTAAGAACCACAATCACCACCATCATTATGAGATGTGACTCTAATTACCAATCATGGTATCCATGTGTCACTCTCAAGGTGGGTCTATCTGATACACTGTTCTCTAACAAGTATCTATGTATTTGGTTTGATATCTCCATATCATGGATAATGAGATTCTTCCATCAACCAACATACATTCTAATCTTATGTGTTATTGGTGTCTATGGATATTTCCACAATAACAACCGATTAAGGATAAAACAAGAATACATACTCTTAGCATACATATGATCTCACTTTTCAGGTCATCAACCCGAAGACATATGTCATTGAGTATATTATTCTATAGACATCTATAAGTTTTATGGTCATCTCACAATATAAAACACAAACATATAGATTGGAAACTTTCCTTTATTGATGTGATCAATGTAGTATTACAAATTGTTTACATAGTATCCCATTACAATCATCGAATGATAGTCTCTATGGGCATACATACCAACAGATTCCCACTTTCACTTATACCCAATCACTCATGAATCTCAATCCAAGTGACCGAACATGTTTATCATGTTTCTGCTGTGAAAGTGCTTTTATGAGCGGGTCAGCCACATTGCTTTCTGTAGGTACTCTGTAAATCTTCACATCTCCTCGTTGTACGATCTCTCGTATGAGATGGAACCGCCGTAGAATATGTTTGGAACGTTGGTGTGATCGTGGTTCTTTAGCCTGTGCAATTGCTCCATTGTTGTCGCAAAACAACTCAATTGCATCACCAACGCTTGGAACCACTCCAAGTTCAGAAATGAACTTCTTGATCCACACAGCTTCCTTTACATCATTAGATGCGGAAATATATTTGGCCTCTGTTGTAGAATCTGCAACTGTCTCTTGCTTGGAACTCTTCCAGCTCACAACTCCATTGTTCAAGCAAAACACAAATCCAGATTGCGATCTGTAGTCATCTTTGTTAGTTTGGAAGCTAGTATCGGTGTAACCCTTTACCACGAGCTCTTCCTCACCACCGTATACCAAGAATTGATCCTTAGTCCTTCTCAAGTACTTTAGAATGTTCTTTACGGTTGTCCAGTGACATTCACCTAGATCTGACTGATACCGACTCATCATGCTCAAAGCATATGACACATCAGGACGAGTACATAACATTGCGTACATGATAGATCCAATTGCTGATGCATATGGAATCTTACTCATGCGTGCCCGTTCATCACATGAACTAGGACACTGGGCTTTATAGATTGTAACCCCATGGGACATGGGCAAGTTACCTCTCTTAGAACCCTCCATGCTAAACCTCTTTAGCACCTTGTCAATGTATGTGCTCTGGCTTAGGCCTAGAAGCCTTCTAGATCTATCTCTATAGATCTTGATCCCTAGTATATAGGATGCTTCGCCTAAATCCTTCATAGAGAAAGTCTTCCCTAGCCAACCTTTTACTATCTGAAGAGTAGGGATGTCATTTCCGATCAATAGTATGTCATCCACATACAATATGAGAAATACGACTGTGCTCCCACTAACCCTTTTGTAAACACAAGGTTCATCTTCATTTTTACTAAAGCCAAACTTTTTGACTACTTCATCAAAACGTGTATTCCAGCTCCGAGATGCTTGCTTCAATCCATAGATTGACCTTTGTAGCTTACAGACTTTATTGGCTTCCTTTGGATCGATAAAACCCTCAGGTTGTGTCATGTACACATCCTCGAGTAAATTCCCATTAAGGAATGTTGTTTTAACATCCATCTGCCAAATCTCATAGTCATGATAAGCTGCAATGGCAAGTATGATCCTGATGGATTTAACCATGGCAACTGGTGAGAAGGTCTCGTCATAATCAACACCTTGAATTTGACGGAATCCTTTCGCAACCAATCTACCTTTATAGGTTTGAACATTTCCATCCATGTCAGTCTTCTTCTTAAAGAACCACTTGCACCCTATGGGTCTCACCCCTTCGGGTGGATCCACCAAGGTCCATACCTTGTTGGTGTACATGGATTCCATCTCAGATCTCATGGCTTCGAGCCATTTCTCAGATTCTGGTCCCTTAGTAGCTTCTAGATAGGAAGTTGGCTCATCTACTATGCCCAATTCGTCACTATCTTGAGTCATGAGAAATCCAAATCTCTCAGGCTCAAGTTGTGTCCTACTAGACCTACGAGGTCCATGTGTTACATTTGGAACTTAAAATTCCACGACAACTTGTGAGTCTTCATGTTCCTTATGTACCTCCTCAGGTTCTCTATTTTCTTGTTGGTCTCGAACTTTTTCGAGCTCTACATTCCTCCCACTAATTCCTTTGGAAATAAATTCCTTTTCAAGAAATACAATAGTCCTAGCAACAAACACTTTGTTGTCAGTTGGTGTGTAGAAGTAGTATCCCCGAGTTTCCTTGGGGTATCCAACAAAATAGCATTTTTCCGATTTGAGTCCAAGCTTTTTAGGAAATTGTTTCCCAACATAAGCTTCACATCCCCAAATCTTTAACATAGACAAATTGGGACGATTCCCATTCCATATCTCATATGGTGTCTTTTGAACCGATTTGGAAGGTACACGGTTAAGTGTAAACGCTGCAGTTTCAAGAGCATATCCCCAGAATGATATTGGAAGTTCGGCTGAACTCATCATTGATCGTACCATGTCTAATAATGTATGATTCCTTCTTTCTGACACACCATTATATTGTGGTGTACCAGGTGGAGTCCATTGTGATACAATACCACGGTCTCTCAGAAGGTCCTCAAACTCTTGGCTTAAGTATTTGCCACCTCGATCTGACGGAGTGCTTTAATACTCTTACCAAGTTGCTTCTCTACTTCATTCATGAAAGTCTTGAACATTTCAAGAGTTTCTGACTTGTGTTTCATAAGATATACATAGCCATACCTACTGAGGTCATCAGTGAAGGTAATGAAGTATTGATAGCCTCCTCTAGCATTTGATCTAAAAGGTCCACATACATCAGTATGTATGAGCCCTAGTAGATCACTGGCTCTCTCATTGTGTCTAGTGAAAGGAGTTTTGTTCATCTTCCCTAATAAACATGCCTCACATGTCTCTAATGATTCAAAATCAAAAGAGTCTATAAAACCATCCTTATGGAGTCTAGATATGCGCTTCTCGTTTATGTGCCCAAGACGACAATGCCATAAGAATGTTTTGTTTGAGTTGTCAAATTTTAACCTTTTAGTATTTACGTTGTATACGCTAGTCTCAAATTCTAACAAGTAGATACCATAAGACATAGGGGTATTGCCATAAAAGATCTCATCTTTAGAAATAAAAATAATTCCATTCTTAATGTGAAATTCAAATCCACTCTTGTCCATACAAGATACAGAAATAATATTTCTATTAATGGCAGGTACATAATAGCAATTGTCTAATTCTATTACAAGGCCCGTAGGCAAAGATAAACTAATAACTCCAACTGTAGTGGCAGCAACTCTTGCTCCATTAGCGACCCGCAGCTTGACTTGGCCCTTTCGTAAAGGCTTACTTCTTATCAGATCCTGCATATTAGAACATATGTGAGATCCACATCCGGTATCCAGCACCCATGATGAAGAAGTATTTAAGTTTATCTCAATAATGTATATACCTGAAGTGGAGATCTCTATCCCCTACTTCTTCCTTAGTTCCTCCAGGTAGAGAGGACAGTTTCTTTTCCAATGTCCAGGCTGGTGACAGTGGTGACAACTGCCTTCTTTGGAGATCCCACCTTTAGCTTTGAGCGTAGATGACTTTGGCTTCTGCCCATCTTTAGAACCTTTCTTAGCCTTGCCTTTGCCTTTTGACTTTCCCTTTGCCTTGTTGATCACCATCACAGACTTGGGCTTGTCTTTCTTCATCTGTGCTTCATCTGTCCTCAACATGTCCAACAATTCTGACAATGGCTTGTCAAAATTGTTGATGTTGTAGTTCATGACAAAATGACTATATGATTCAGGCATTGATTGTAGAATCACATCAGTGACCAACTCTTGACCTAGGGGAAATCCCAGCTTGGATAGGATTTCCACGTACCCAATCAAGGTGAGTATATGGGTGCCAACTGAGTCTCCCTCTTTCATCTTGTTTTTGAACAAATCCTTTGAGACATCATATCTCTCTTGTCTTGCTTGATGTTGATACATATTCTGGAGATGTGTTACCATCTCCATGACATTCATGTTCTCATGTTTCTCTTGCAACTCATAGTTCATTGAGCACAACATCAGGTACTTGACATCTACGGCATCATCAAGGTGCTTCTTGTAAGCATCCTTTTCAGCCTTGGGTGCATTTACGGCGGGCTCCTCTGGCTCTGGTGTTTCAAGGACATAGAGCTTACGCTCATGTGTGAGAACAATTCTCAGCGTCCTAAACCAGTTTTGAAAGTTGGTTCCGGTAAGTTTGTCCTTCTCAAGGACCGATCGCAATGAGAAAGTGTGAGTGTTGTTTGCCATTTGATTGCTACAAAAAGAAAATTTTGCATTTAGTCCAAAACATGTTGACTTGTAAAGATTAGATAAACGAGATTAATTAGGCCTTTAATTAATTACGCTCCCACTATTTTATTCAAATTGATAGCCCTCACTATCAACTCGAAAGATTGCAACGCACAACCTTCTAGTGAGCTAAGATCCAAAATAATTGGATCAATGCCCAGCCAACGCCGGCATCAAAGACCAAATACTAAGGTAGGCAACTTTTATCAATTGCATCATATGCAACTCTTGGATAGATGATCATGCACAACTCATTGCCATGATGCATCTGTGTGCCTCTAGGTACTTGATCCTATAAAGGTTCCCTAGTTAAGTCCAACCCATAAGCCAACACGATGAGTGTGCACCCTGCAGAGGCAGACCCACACACCCACCATCACACTTCCACAAGATAGATAGTGTACCATGCGGAGGCGTTCCCACACATAGTCGATCAAGCTTTTCATGTGTGTTGCTTTATGTAAGGCAACTAAAACTTAATATTATTAATTGAGGGGTTCTATTAATACATATACATATCCAAACACCACATACTTATAGTATGTATCATATACTATTATATCCACAACCACAAACGATAGACATGCAATCACAAACACAAATACATCGGTTATGGCCATACTATTGTAATCCTTTGGAGAAACAAAGGATTACGGTCCACCTATGGTCTTATGCATCTCATGCAACACCTGTGAATCAACCTGTAATCTTGTAATGATCAATATTACAATGAACAACTTCATGGATGCTTCGTGAGGTTGGAACTTCAAGTTGCTTCTTGGAATTGGATCTTCTTGTTGCTTCTCCATGGACGCTCCTTCGAGTTGGATCTTCAGGTTGCTTCTTGGAATTATATCTTCATGGTGCTTCTCCATGGACACTCCTTGGAGTTGGATCTTTAAGTGGCCTCCTTACATCAAGTTTACAAAAACTAAAACTAGTCCTATCTCTATTACATCATATGAGTACAAATATAAAGGAAAAGAATTAATTACACTTTGAAATAAGAGATGAGGCTCGACATGCAAGCTGAATACTTTATACAAAGGATCCATATGTAACCATTATACATCCATAGAATTCACAAACAAACATATCCACAAGATCGACATCCACATCCATTCACAACATTCACAAAAGCGGATACTAGACCATAACCGTGTATGCATTCACCACATAAAATAAATTTTAAAGGCGACGTGTATGCTATCATAGGTATATCTACATATATGTATATACATATTAAAATTGCAGTACTTTTAATGCGGGACATTCCCCATTAAATATTTTTTGACTCCCACGCAGACTATGCGGGGTACACAGGGGCAGCACCCCTGTCTATGAAATTTTACTTCCGTTCACTTAGGAAAATCAATATTTTCCATAGTCGACCCCGTCCAAAATGTCAAAACCAGAAGCCTGCGGCGTACGTGGAATTAGGTTTAGATTTGCACATTAGCAGGTTTAATTCGCATCGTATGCAACATAAAAACAATATACAGTGATTCGATCATATCGAAATGAATCCAAATACGTCGTAGATCGACGCTGCTCTGATACCATTGTTAGGTTTTGTGGAGAAAACATGTGGGGCAGAAGCAATAAAATCCACGCAACCCGAAACAGGATCTCGTCGACAACAACGTATTTAGAAGAAGTGTTTGCGGGATATACCTTATCGCAGAGCAAGTCCGGCGATGTCCCGCTGCACGACGGTGTAACGCTGCTGACCTACATGGACAGAGCTTCTCTCTCGTTCACTGTCGCATGAAGATCTGGCAGAGCTTCTGTGCGATGATGTGCGCTGCTCGTAACCTGCATGGATGGTCATCGTGTCCACCGAACGTAGGCGTCTCAGCGTCTGCGTCTCTACTTCATCCACGTGGATGGACTGGAACTCTACGTCACGCTTCCTAAGCCGGCAGGAAGGAGTCGTGTCTGTGTGGCGGTGTGCTAGCGGCGTGTTGCTCTCCTTTCGCTCCTAAGGACGGTGACGGCTAGGTTTACGTACGTGAGTGTAAACTAAAAGCGTCTCTTGATATCTTATATAGATATCGGCCGTCAATCCTCCTTTAAATAGGATATGAAGGGAAGTAGGGTTTCCTAAACCCATCGGTAAACAGAAACATTGCGTTAATTAAAACTCTTGTGGATTAATTAGAATATTCTGGAATTCATTAATTAACCAAATAATCACATTAATTGATTAATTAATATCTGACTCCATGCAATTGCTTGGGATGGCTCTATGGGCATATATATATACCAACAACTACATGATATATTCATCTATAATTAATTAGTATATATTAGGCCAATTATTGAGGCAATCAAAGTATAACATAGCCTTATAGAATTACATCATTATTGCCATCATCATACTGTCCTGGGACCTCAATCCCTTAATATATCAACCACTACCTCTCAAGGCATCATAATCATGCATCAACATTCTGGGAACGCATCCCTTATCTCATCATCAGAGAGTAACACCTCAACTAGGCACTCTGCCTTATATTAGGTCCTCAGACCTATCAACTTGTTGTCTCATTACCACATGATGTTATTCAAGCACATATATCTCATAGTTCTTACCAGGCTATGAATCCACATGAAATACCTGCATGGTTAGTATACACATCCAAAGTGATAACTGAATCCGTCATGGATTAACATGATTATTATACTATCAAGTATAAAGCAGCATCCATGAGTATATTACACATAAGTTGTAGAAATCATAGCTTTATTATCAATCATAAGCATATATCATGCCCCATACTTGTGATCATATGCATGTGTCACATTAACATGTGTAGCAAAATCATATCCTTCCAAGCTTCCTGGTTCACAACCTATCATCTTAACTCATTATCATATATGCAGGATTCAAGGTGATTACATCATATTACTTGTATTATCATTAATAGCCATATACATTTCGAGTTATCATAACCCTCACCAAAGCTCATGTAACCCTCACTATAGGTATGGCGGGCAGTGCCAACTCTCACCAAAGGGTGTATTGGATAGGGTTCCAACTCCTAGAGCACTTGTGCCATCAAATCGACCAACCACACTTTAACCTATCGTGTAACCAGCTCACATGGTGTCGGGCAACCAGATGCAAGGATGAATCATGCATCATCAGCAGGGGCTGTCGACCAAGGGCCTATCGTGCACAAGGATCAGGGTTAGGGTTAGGGTTACATGTCGGGCAACCACCAACCTCCAAACTCTTAAGGCCATAACGATCAAGGTCATGACGCCCAAGGAGCCTATCGCCCAACCACCAAACCATGTCGTCCAGAGGACCCTCATGATGGCCAAGACATCGTGTCGTCCATGGGCAAGATGACCAGGTATCATCTAGGGTTCTTTGTACAACCATCATAACAGGCACTACTCCATAACACTCAACACCTCATATTGGCCAGAACACATCCTAGACATGGATCATCTCGGCCAAGGTATATCGGGCACCAATCCACCAAGCTCATCATAGCATATCGGCCAAGATCATCACAAGGAAAAGGGGTATCAGGCAACCTCATAACAAGGTGTTTCGAGTAGAGCACTCATCAAAGTGCATCGCCCAAGCTCCCCCTCTACAAAGGGGTATCGGCCAAGCTCAACTAGGCATATCGGTCAAAGGTACAACCCAATATAGGGCTATCGGACATCATTACTCCAAGGTCATATCATGCAAGGTACAACCCAACAAGGTCATCTTCAACCTCAAGCACAAGGGCACCAAACCCTAGTTGATCAAGAAGTTCGGCTCACCTCTCTACAACCAAGAGAGAGGGGTTTTGCACAACCTCTATCACAAATCGGGCAACCACAAGGACCAAACTCAACATGGTTCTCACATATCCAAAAGTTCACCTCTCTAAACCATGGTGAGAGGAGGGTGTTTCCCAAGCAACTAGGATGTAAACTCACCTCTCAACTAAAACGAGAGAGGGGTATTGCCTACATCACTAGAGCTCAAACTCACTTCTCTAGACCAAGGAGAGAAAGGGGTATTGCTCAACAAGAAAACCCCAACTATGGTTCGGTCAACTAGATCCAAAGGCATGTAAACATCAACAACATCATGCTCACTATATCCATAAGATCAACAACATGTACTAGAGCAAGAAACATAACATGCATGGTCGATCATCAACATATAATAACATGCAACATAGAGAAGGTAGTATATCTAGGGTTAGAAGTTATGTAACCCGCCTTAAGCAAACTCCTCAAGCTTCAAAGCTCCAAGCTTTAAGCTCCTAGCTCCAAGCACACCACTTTCGGCCACCAAAGAACAAGACCCACCTAGGGTTCGGCCACCAAGCTAGGAAGAAGAAGAGAACTCCTTCAAGGGAATCGGCCACCAACCTTAGCTCCTCCAAGGGTATCGGCCACCAAGGTTGCAAGGGAGAGGTGTATCGTGCACACAAGGAAGAGAGGAGCAACAAAGAGCTAAAGGGTTCCTAAGGAAGAGAAAGGCAGGGCATATATAGATGAGGATCAAGGTTAAACCAAGGCAAGGTGTCACCTTACCAAGGGACACTTGTCCACATGTTTTACCACCTTGCAAAACACATGCACATGCCATGCCACCACTCAACCAAGTGTTGACTCAAGGTCAATTAGGTCAATGTTGACTCACGTCTAAATTGACTAAACCCGTGTTTTGATGATGACTAACCATTCCACATATTGGTGTCTAATGTCTCTACTTGAGTGATTTCATATTAGGTATAGACACACTCCAAATGCCCTAACTTGTGCATCTCAAATTGGAGAAAAGACAAGTCAAAGTCAATACAAGTGCACGTTTTTGTAATATGATGTAAATCCATTAGAATCATGTTGTAAATCACTTGTAATGATTGTATGACTTGTAATTAATCTTAAAAAAATATCAGGAGCACTTAGATCGATTATTAGAGCACTTTAGATGCATCTTTGAAAATCAATTACAGGCACTTAGTCAGTCGAGTTTCCCCAGCCTGAAACTCGACCGATAAACCTTGGTCGATTTTCTGAAGATTGCATCGGTCGAGTTGTGCACTCACAGAACTCGACCGATTGGGTAGTAGGCCATTTCTAGTTGAAATGGTCGGTCGAGTTTCCTCATAACAAACTCGACCGATCCTTTGAACATCAGTTTGCCTCCTACTTGATCAGTCGAGTTACACCCATTAGAACTCGACCGATTGCACTGTACGGAAAAGTGCATAAAAGTGTTTCTAGTCGTTGTGGAGTTGCAACAAGTGAAAATAGATCTGTTGCAAGCCACAAAATGGCTAGTTTTCGTTCACAAGTGTTCCCAAAGGCTAAGAGGCATCCCCAGCTATAAATAGGACCCCTTGGGCTTCATTCCAAGGTTGAGCATTCATTGCAAACTCTATGTGAGGCTCCTATTCTATAGTTGAGTGCTTCCTATAGCCTCCTCTCTCTCTCTAAGCTTAATCACTTGCTACATACATTAGAGTGAGTAGGAAATATGTAAGAGAGCTAGTACTACTTGTATATCTTGTGAGGCTCTCACTTCCACCGCCTCCATTTCTATCTTTTCAATCATGAAGATGAAGGTTCTCTCTCTTGTCCAAGAGAGGTGAAGAAGAACAAGGGAAGGAGTCCCTTAGTGAAGATCAAGGCTGAAGACTTGGAGTTAGAGTGGGTAAGCCCTTGGAGAAGGCAGAAGACTCAAGCTCAAGTGGGTAAGTCCTTGGTGGAAGCTTCTCCGAGTGAAGGTGAAGTCAAAGGCGGAAGATCCAAGAAGAGTGGGTAATTCCTGTAAGGCTGAAGATTTGTGCAAGAGTGGGTAAGTCCTTGGAGAAGGCCGAAGACTCTTGCAAAGTGGGTAAGTCCTTGGTAAGGTTGAAGACTCTTTGTATTGGATAGGTAAGTCCTTTGTTGGTCATGTATTGTATGTCTTATGAATGAATATAAGAGTGCAATAGTTTGGAAGTCCTATAGGTTGACCTCTCTAGGCAAGTGGACTGACACACTTCTAGTTTGAAGTGTGGAACCACTCTAAATAGCTTGTCTAATTGGTGCATGTTCAATCTCTCTCATCCTTGCTATGCATGTTTTAGTTGCATTCAAATTACCTATTTAGCAACCTTATCTTGTCATATATCTTGAAGGTTTAATGAGTTTTGTTTAAGTGTTTCATCTCTATTCACCCCCCTCTAGAGCATCCAATCACCCATCTAGGATCCAACAATTGGTATCAGAGTGGGTCTTCTCCAAGCATACTTCAACAAGTAGGAGAAGATGGGTGACTACCTAGGAGGGAGATTCTCGACCAGCCTTCCAATCTTTGATGGGAGCAATTTCCTCTATTGGAGAAGAAGACTTCAATTCTACATCCAAGGATCAAGTCTCGAGATGTGGCAAATGGTGAACAACCCATACATTCTACCAAAGACAAATATTGAAGAATGGGATGAAGCCACCTTGATGAAAGCAACTTTGAATGCTAGAGCCATGCACATCCTATATGCCTCCATGACCCCCACCGAGTTCAACCGGATTTCCTCTTGTGAGATGGCCTATGAGGTATGGAGAAAGCTTTGCATCACTTATGAAGGGACAGATCAAGTGAAGGAAAGCAAAGTCTACATGTTCAAAGGGTTTCTTGAGAACTTCAAGATGGGAAAGGAGGAGAGCATAGCCAACATGTACTCAAGGCTCAACACCATCTTGAATGGTCTTGTTGTTCTAGGACATCCTATGTCTAGTGGAGAGATCAACTCAAAGATCCTTAGAACTCTCCCCAAGAGATGGGAACCCAAGGTGACCTCTATTGAAGAAGCAAGGTCTCTTAGGGATATTCCTATTGAAGAGCTCATTGGAAATCTACAAGCACATGAAGCCACACTTGACAAGAGGGAGGAAGTAGAAAGATAAGAGAAGAAAGAGCTAAAGAGAATGAAGAAGGCTGAAATAAAGGCTCAAATTGAAGTTATCATGGAACAAGTCTCTCCATCCTCTCAAGCTAAAGAAGATGCCATGTACTCCAAGGGTAAACTCTACAAAGGCAAGTCCTCCTCCATCTGGTGCTTCACATGTGGAAAGAAGGGTCACTATAAGGAAGATTGCCCAAAAGGCAAAAAGACCCATATTCACAAGAAGGAGAAATGGCACTCAAGCTCAAGTGGCTCCTCCAACTCAAGCTCAAGTGAAGATTCATGTGAAGGATCAAGCTCAAGCTCTAGTGATGAAGGAGAATGCCATTTTGCCCTTATAGCGTCAACAAGTGAAGACTCAAGTGAGGTAAATCTAGACTCTTTAGATAAAGAATATTTAATTGCTATTATTCATGATATTTGTGCCTCTTATAAGTCTTCTAAAAAGAAAAAGAAAAAGCTTGCTAAAATTGTTGATAATTTGCATATAGAACTAGATGATCTTGAATATGCTAATTCTTGCTTGCTTATTGATAAAAATGACTCTTAGTCAAGTAGACTCTCTTAAACTTGAAAATGCTAGTTTACTTGATAAAATTAAATTTCTAGAAGCTCAACCTCTCATGCCTAGTTCTAATGAAGAGCATACTTTAATTGTTGATTCTCTCATGCATGACATTGATGTTCTTAAATCTGAAAATAAGGACAAAGATTTTGTTTTGCATGAATTAGAAATAGAAAATGCCTCCTTGCTTGCTAAAATAAATGGGCATGAATCTTGTTCTAGTTCTACAAATAGAGAGAATGATGTTGTTGTTCTTCATATTGATAGAGATTCTTATTCATCTAAATCTCTTTGCTTAGAAAATGATCTTTTGCATGCTAGATGTAATATTAATCAATTGTCTCCGACTATTGCTTCTCTTAAGCATGATAATGATAGTTTGAGATCTTCTTTGCAAAGATTCTTAGTGGGTAAAAAGAATCTTAATGACATCCTACACCATACTACTAAACAAATTGGTAGACATGGTTTAGGGTATGATAGTAGTCAAGGAAACAACAAAGATAAAGGACCTCCAATATTCCATGGAAAATCCTCCAGTTCTAAGACTATGGGCACATACAACTATTGCAATGAATTAGGTCATTATTCTAATTTTTGTCCTTTTAGGAAAGCACCCAAGAGCAATAGGATTTGGGTTGCTAAACTAATCCCTCAGGGCCCAAAAACATGATTGGGGACCATTTCATCTTTCTTCTTGTAGGTACTTGCAAATGGATTGACTTGAGCCATTAAATTGCAAATTGACTTCTCAATCCACATGAAAGAAGAAAGGTGAGATATGTAGAGGGTGACAACAAGTGGAAAAGGCAATGGTAAGCACAAAGGTAAAGGTTTTATTGCTTATAACCATTTCTAACTTGTTTTGTCAAGTTAGTGTGCACTATACATATGGTTTTTGAGTCAAAAGTGGCATTTTTGTGTTTCTCTTCACACTCTTGCTCAAAAACTGTTTCTAATGCTTCTATAGTGCATTACTAACTTACTTAGACATGTTTGGATATGGTTTGTATTTTAAGCATGCCTTTAAATATGTTTTTATGATATATATGTGCTTCTTGACAGCTGATCTGTCGGTCGAGTTTGCCCTATTGAAACTCGACCGATAGGCACCAATGGGTGTTGCCAACATCTATCATGGGTCGAGTTGTCCATGCACAGAACTCGACTGATAACACTATGCATAGAATACACAGTTGGCTTATTGAATGAGAATTTCCCTCTCAACTAGATTTTCTCAACCAATAGCCTTATTCTTTGGCACTCTCATTTGGTACCTTTATATATGAATATTTCCATGTTTTAAATTGCCTATCTTGCATACAACTCTATCTCTCTAATTGCTCTAAATTGGTATATCTATATGTTGCAATTACTTGCTTTGAGTTGTTTTGCAGGTTTTGATGATGATCTCTTTGGATCTCTTGGTTGTGTCTTAAATTGCTTCCGTTGTGCTCTAACTTGCTACATCTATCTAGGTGTATATCTTGTTTTGATACAACCTTGAGGTTCATAGGGGTAATCATCTTATGGTAAGGATGCATATTTGTATGTGAGTTATATCCTTTCATGCTTCTAAAATTGCTTATCTCTTTGTTTGGATATATCTCTACATCTACTCATAGCTTGCTTTATCTTGTGTATTTTTTGGTATCTCTTGCTATGATCTAGATTCTACTAGTAGTCCTAACTTGTGATATCATCTACTAGTAGTTCACATACATACCCTGTCAATAATTGGTATCTTTGCTCATCTATATGCTATGCTTGTATCTTATCTCATACATGCTCAAGCTTGTTCCTTGAATTGCATATCTACTATCTTGAGTGGCTTGCATAACATTGTGATGCAGGGTACATAGATCTACATTGTATGTAGAAATTGGAGTGTTTTTGGATTTTATGTAGGTTTTGCTCTAGTTTCAGTTTTTGGTGCAAGACTAGTGCTTTTCATGCAGAAATGACCTTCTGAGCAAGACTCATCGCTTTGCCATGAGCCCTGATGGTTTTTGGTCAAATTCTGTCATCTTGAGGGTCAAAAATTGCAATTTATTGTTTTTCTGCAGCACTTCATCTTGCATTTTGGGTTGTTCAAGTATATGCTTTATCTTGCTTTTCTTTCTATGCTTGGACAAGACCCTATCTATGCTCTTCTACTCTCCTTATATATATATTTGTGTTATCTCCTTTCTCTTTAACAAGTGATGTTTCTTATTTCTTCATAACCCCTTTTTTTGAATGACAAAGGGGGAGAAAGGTATTTCTTTTAAAAAGAGGAAGAAGGCATGTCTTACATGAAGAAGAGAAGTATGTCCATGTAAGGGGGAGAAGGTAAATGGGAGAAGACATATATGTGTAGAACATATATGAGTAGAAGACATAGTTTCTATAAATGTTATGAAAGCTAACCATGCAGGAGAAATAGCATCAACTGAGGGCGAGTATGAAAACTCCATGCACATCAATTGAGGGAGAGCATATGAACTCAATTCTATTGAAACCCCTAGGTTTCTCCAAAGTTATGACTTTATTTAAAAGCTTTCAATACATTTATGGAATGGTTTGTCATCTTCAAAAAGGGGGAGATTGTTGACTCAAGGTCAATTAGGTCAATGTTGACTCACGTCTAAATTGACTAAACCCGTGTTTTGATGATGACTAACCATTCCACTTATTGGTGTCTAATGTCTCTACTTGAGTGATTTCAGATTAGGTATAGACACACTCCAAATGCCCTAACTTGCGTATCTCAAATTGGAGAAAAGACAAGTCAAAGTCAATACAAGTGCACGTTTTTGTAATATGATGTAAATCCATTAGAATCATGTTGTAAATCACTTGTAATGATTGTATGACTTGTAATTAAGCTTAGAAAAATATCAGGAGCACTTAGATCGATTATTAGAGCACTTTAGATGCATCTTTGAAAATCAATTACAGGCACTTGGTCAGTCGAGTTTCCCCAGCCTGAAACTCGACCGATCAACCTTGGTCGATTTTCTGAAGATTGCATCGGTCAAGTTGTGCACTCACAGAACTCGATCGATTGGGTAGTAGGCCATTTCCAGTTGAAATGGTCGGTCGAGTTTCCTCAGGACAAACTCGACCGATCCTTTGAACATCGGTTTGCCTCCTACTTGATCGGTCGAGTTACACCCATTAGAACTTGACTGATTGCACTGTACGGAAAAGTGCAGAAAAGTGTTTCTAGCCGTTGTGGAGTTGCAACAAGTGAAAATAGATCTGTTGCAAGCCAAAAAATGGCTAGTTTTCGTTCACAAGTGTTCCCAAAGGCTAAGAGGCATCCCCAGCTATAAATAGGACCCCTTGGGCTTCATTCCAAGGTTGAGCATTCATTGCAAACTCTATGTGAGGCTCCTATTCTATAGTTGAGTGCTTCCTACAGCCTCCTCTCTCTCTCTAAGCTTAATCACTTGCTACTTCCATTAGAATGAGTAGGAAATCTGTAAGAGAGCTAGTACTACTTGTATATCTTGTGAGGATCTCACTTCCACCACCTCCATTTCTATCTTTTCAATCATGAAGATGAAGGTTCTCTCTCTTGTCCAAGAGAGGTGAAGAAGAACAAGGGAAGGAGTCCCTTGGTGAAGATCAAGGCTGAAGACTTGGAGCTAGAGTGGGTAAGCCCTTGGAGAAGGCAGAAGACTCAAGCTCAAGTGGGTAAGTCCTTGGTGGAAGCTTCTCCGAGTGAAGGTGAAGTCAAAGGCGGAAGATCCAAGAAGAGTGGGTAATTCCTGCGAGGCTGAAGACTTGTGCAAGAGTGGGTAAGTCCTTGGAGAAGGCCGAAGACTCTTGCAAAGTGGGTAAGTCCTTGGTAAGGTTGAAGACTCTTTGTATTGGATAGGTAAGTGCTTTGTTGGTCATGTATTGTATGTCTTATGAATGAATATAAGAGCAATAGTTTGGAAGTCCTAGAGGTTGACCTCTCTAGGCAAGTGGACTGACACACTTCTAGTTTGAAGTGTGGAACCACTCTAAATAGCTTGTCTAATTGGTGCATGTTCAATCTCTCTCATCCTTACTATGCATGTTTTAGTTGCGTTCAAATTACCTATTTAGCAACCTTATCTTGTCATATATCTTGAAGGTTTAATGAGTTTTGTTTAAGTGCTTCATCTCTATTCACCCCCCCTCTAGAGCATCCAATCACCCATCTAGGATCCAACACCAAGGTTCAGCCACATGTCCAAGCTAGGGTGACACAACCAAAGCAAGGAGGTCAAACAAGGTCAAAGGTCGATACACCACCACCACCTTGGTCGACACACCCATGGGCGATACCCCATGGCCGACACAAGGCACCCTTGCCCGATACAGGGCTCCTCCAAGCAAGGCAAGGCCCAACAAGGCTCAACCAAGCCCAATAGAGCTTCAACAAAGCCCAAGACAACTCAAGACATGAGCCCAAACCTTCCTCTCAACTCTAGAGGAAGCAAAGAGAGAGAAAGACATCTCTATAGGTGACAAACTTGCTCTTCAACCCTAACTCAGGTTATTTTGCAAGTAGCACCTCCAACTCTCAACCAAGCATAAGCAAACCCTAATCACCACTAAAGGTGATTAGCAAGCAACTAAGCACAAGGTTTAGGCAAAACAAACAGGATAAGCCCAAAACGAAGGTCAGGGTCCTTATATATATATATATATATATATATATATATATATATATATATATATATATATATAGAGAGAGAGAGAGAGAGAGAGAGAGTCAAGCTAGTGTACACTCGAGTATACCGGAGGCACCGTACACCTCAGTCATTTTTGAAGATGTAATAAATTTATGAAAAATATAAACCGTTGATCTTCTTAATTATCATAAGAACATACTATATAATAATTTTTAGCTCATTTGGACATTTATAGGTCGTGCATCTAAAGGTGGCAAAAATTATGCATTTCAAATTAGTTTTGTGCGTCGATTTTGTTGTCCTTGGATGAGTGACTTACACTCATCCAAATGAGCTCAAATTTTGTATGTGGCCTATTATTATTGTAACCATGAAGATCAATGGATTACATTTTGAAAAAATATGGTTTATATAGTCAAACACCATTGGGGTGTACGGCGTGATCTGTACACTCGAGTGTATTCTAGCCTGACTATATATATATATATATATATATATATATATATATATATATATATATATATATATATATATATATATATATATATAGCAAAAAAATTAAGAAAACTAATATAGAAAAATATACCACATGTTGTTATGCATAATATAAAGTAAAATATCAAAATAAATATAAATATCAAAACAAATATAAATATATCAATTATGTAAAGTAAAATATACTAGATTAATAATCAAAATAATCAAAATAAAATATATGATGCATGCAATTTTAAATGTAACATACAAAATCACAATATAGTTGATTTACATATTATATTTATCTCTAAATTGGATAAAAAGTTAAAAATATTATTATGTTACTATGATTTTTGTCAATATATTATTTTTTAAGTATAATAAAAGAATACTAAATTATGATTTTATATGTTGCATTTATGAGCATATGTATCATATATTTTATTTTGATTATTATTGTTATTTTTAGTGTATATTTTACCTTATATAGTTGACATGTTTATATTTTTGATATTATATATCGTATGTTTAATATATATATATATATATATATATATATATATATATATATATATATATATATATATATATATATATTTGTGTGTATATTATACCAACTTGTATTATATATTACTATATTAGTTTTTTTTCTAAGTATATATATATATATGTGTGTGTGTGTGTGTGTAGTTCATTAACTTTAAACTTTACTACATAATTTTAGTATTGAATCCGTTAATTTTACACATTATTATCTACATTTATAAATGTTATGTATTAATGAATATAATATTTGTTATTATTTTATTATTTTGTGGTATTAAGGTTAAATGTATATTATTAATGTAGATCATTTTCACTTAGAAATTTAGCATATATATGTATATATATAGTACATGGTATCATACTTAAAAAAATAAAGCAAAATAAAAAATAAAAAAAATAATACGTCCTCTTTGGGACGTATTGCTCTACCGGGGGCAATGTGTCATCACCGGGGACGTATTGCTTTTCAAAAATAATAATATGTCTTTCGATTTGGGAATTAAATTCTGAATCATGTAATTTTACTAATTAAAATATCCAAACATGTCATTTTGATTTTTGGCCATTTATTAATCTTCCGAGATATGGGAACAGGCAGAGTGTGATTATTATTTCCAAAAGAAAAAATATCAATCGATTTGTAATACTTTTATGTTGAAGCATCGTCCAGCGGCGAACCGATGTACTTATTACGTTGAAGCATCGTCCAGCGGCATTCAAAGGTCTAATTTTTCACCATAGAAAAATGAAGCTGCGACGTTCAAAGGTCTCACTTTTTCTCATCGTATGCAAACCGCAGCAGAGTCACAATACCATTAAGAAGAAGATCAAATAATAAGCAAATTGTGGGTATCCCATTAACAGCGAGAAGAGAACAACAAAAAGACCGGAAAGAAAGTTGTCGCTGTTAATCTAATGAAGAAAAGGAGAGATGAGAAGCATGATATGACATATGTAACCACGCATATGTCTGAAACATACTTATGCAACACCTAACGTGGCACGGTGATGTTTATTTCTGCTATAATTTGTTTGCCATATGTTCACCAGATGGAAAAAAAAAATACTGAAAATAGGAAAAATACAGAAAAAACGGGAAAGGGAATCGAGAGAAGAGCAAGGGGAGCAGTTGGGAATTCCCTTTGTTATAGTGGATATAGATAGATTCTTGGCGGCCGGTGAAATTTCATCTTATAAAAATTAAATATATTCTATGCATCGTATGGATATTTGAGAATATTATATTATTGTAAAGATCGTATATATGATGTTGTACCAGCTTATTTGTCAAAAAAAAAGTAAAAATAAGAATAAAAATAATATTTGATTATGTTGTTAGTTAGATTAGAGGAAATAAAAGATATTTTAAAACTTAATTTGACTTTTAATAATGTCGTACTAGAAACAATATAAAGAAAAAGAAAATTGATAAAAACATAATTAAAGAATAAAAGGAACAATGATCGCTTCGTGACACCACTAACATGATTTTGCAAATCCTTCTCGATGACCACATCTTCTACCTCACCAACTTTAGTTCTGCAATAGTCCTCATTGTAGCAAAAACAAAAAGATAGCGCAATGTAGTGTGGAGACACACAGGAGTCAATTTTAGTTTCCACAAAAACGGTGTATACAACCTTGTTAGAATATACAACAATAACTATATTAACTAAAGGTAAAATTTACAAATAATTCTTTCCATGACAACAAGGACTAATATGTTGGTCAAAAAAATTGTATTCAACCTCTTTATGCTTTTCTATAGCCTTGCTAAAATACACAATGATCAATTTATATTTTGGACGAAAAAGGTAACTTTTTGTATCCAAGTCTTTCTATTTTTTCACACTACTGTCTTAATAGAATTAAAAATTAATTATAACAAAAAGCATTGAAAATGCATAGAGACTCCTAACTCTTTCCTATATAACATAGATTAGCATATGAGGACCACTTTGTAATTAAGAAAATAGTGAAGAAAATTACATAAAAGTCTCTTCACCGGTTCTATAGATTGTTTCGACTCATGTTGCATTAGAGACAATGTTAAAGAAGAAGAAGCTTGAAAAAGAGAGAGAGATAAAAGGAAAAATGAATGTTTCTCAACTCGACAACATGACTGAACACATCATTCACAGTGTCACATCATAATGATCACATCCTCCACCTCTCCAATCTTAATTTTGTCACGTTCTCAACCCTAACAAACACAAAAAAGACGATGATTTGTAGTGCAAAGAGGAGTCAACACTATCTCCCGCATGATGGTAGAGAGATTAGAATACACAAGACCAAATATTAAGTAAACTATCTAAAGGTAAACTTTACATATAATCTTTTTCACGACCTCTATGCATGGTAAGACAAGAATTAACATGTAGTTTAAATAATAAGTAAAAAAGTGTATTCAACCCCCTTACAATTTTACATAACCAATCTTAGGATAGGCAATGATCAATTAACTTTTACGTCCAAACCCTTTTTACTCTTTTGCAAGAGTGCCTTATTAGAATCGGAAACTATTTGTAACTAAAATCATATGTTTTGCATAGAAAACCCCGAGTACTCTTTCCTATTGCATAGATTAGCAAACAAGAACCAAATTGTAATTTTTTTAAATGAGTTATTTTCAAAAGCCTCTTCACGTACTTTGAAATTTTTACCAAATTGTAATTTTTTTTAAATGAGTTATTTTCAAAAGCCTCTTCACGTACTTTGAAATTTTTAAAACCCCCCTCTCTTTTAGCAAATTTCATATAGCCCCCCCCCCTAACTTCCATCTAATTCCAATTAACCCCCTCCACCCACGTTTTCCATTACTCCCTTCTTCTTTTGTTAACATTAGGAATCTTGTTTATTTGGCATTACTTCATAACTGTATAACTATATGTATATTTTAGTAAATAATAATGCATGTTACTTTTAATTCTAAAACAAAATATATGCGTAATTATTATATCATCAATATATGATCATTTAAAATTTCAATCCCAAACAATGCAACTCTAATCAGACCGATCAATTTGAACATTTGCATTGAGGGTCTGTTCAAGTTTGAGTTTGTTCTAATATAGTTGTGTCTCTTTCGGGTTGGGTTTTTGTTTTTGCTAATAGTTATAAGAAAATAATTTTACAATATATGGATGATATCGAGTTGGGTCGGGTCGAGTCAGGTTTATAAGAGTTTGGTAAGTCTATTTTTCTTTATACAACTCTTGTTTTTAATGCGGCTGAACACGTTGAGGATTGGTCGATATGTTAGTTGACTTACATCGAACATGTTCAGATTTGGCTAATTCGTTAACCGGTTTGCATCACAATGTTAAACAGATTACATATTACAAATTTAGATCATATTTTATTTCCTTATTGTATCCAAAAAAAATTATTTCAGATATTTGATAACAGAATATCTGGTCCGCCAATTTTGACAATGATATTACTTACACCAGTGTTTGTTGAACCCAACTCGAACTATTCCTGGCCCAATCATATTCAAACCAATCTGGATGGGATCCTACCCGACCTGACCTACACAAGATTTATTAAAATTTGCCCCAACTGATGCAAACTTATATAAACATGACTATGTCCAATGTCTTAGTAATATTTTAGTGTAAGTATCAGTAAAATTTAAAATTGAAATATTGGAAATTAAATTCGGCGCGTACTAGACACATACCCAACCTGAATAAAATATGACATAAATGGGTTGACTTGAATTGAATAATGAAATGTTAGGAGTCTGTCTAGGTTACATGTAATTATGTATATGACCCAAACCCTTGGGCCTGAGCCGATCTACCCCAACAATAAAAGTAGTTTATTATAAATGTTAGTAAAAAACAAAATAAATATACGAAACGGAAATAAAAAAATAAACTTAACCGAAATTGGCCCAATCTATAACCAAAACGGCTCATATCGACATGAACTAAATTTGACCAAACCAAAAAGTCAGACAACTCCTAATAATGTAGAATGTTCAAACTGGTCAGTCTGAGTTTTTGAGTTGTGTTAGCGGAACTGTAAAATTATCACATACTAAAAAGTAAAAATTAGCAATAAATTATTTGTCAAAATTGAAAATATCACGTACTATAGTTTAACAAAATATACATAATCATCTAATGAGTTGGAGAACAAAGAAAAAAAATCGGAAGATGAAAACAAGAATGACTAGCTATGTTACAGCGGGAGATGGGAGTTGACGGAAAAGGTGGGTGGAGGGGGTTAACTGGAATTAGGTGAAAGTGAAAGGGGGAGATTTGGAATTTGTTAAAAGAGAGGGGGGTTAGGAATTTCACAAAACATGAGGGGGCTTTTTGGAAAAAGCCCACTGCAAAATTTTGTACATGGTATGGATTGACATTCGCAAAAATGGACAGATGTGATTCATACTTACATGGCAATGCTCGAAGTACGAGAAGGAGAAAGAGTTTTTACTTGTATTGATGGAATAGAGAGTGAAGAGGAAGCAAGACACACAGCGGTCCCAAAAGAATCACCAAAACTGACGACATGGAGGCGTCCGTGATGCCCTACGACTCAAGTCCGGGGCATTTGCTCAAGGGTTTATGTATTCCACAATCAGGGCTGAAGGAAATGACGTGTTCGAAAACATTATCGTTTTTTAGCCTGTTTCCACAATAGAGATTTTTATGTTCGCCAAGAAAGCTTCTTATTCTTGTAATATTTCTTTCACTATGTTGGGTCCACGATGAATCTCTCTCAACAGTGGGCATACCTCAACCCCCAAAATTGACTCGTTCTCTTCCTCTCTTTTTTCTTTTTTCTTTTTGAGAATTGCGGCCGAAAGGAACATGGCCTATGTATCATTAACAACTAGCTAAATATACTTCTGGTGATCAATGTAACTTGTCAGGTCTACCTGCATGTAATGAGCAGGGAATAGATAATCTCCCTTACAAGAAAAATCTTCAACATTCATCACAAGTAGTTGATAACACCACTTGTCGTTGTAGTGGGTGGGAATTTCTCCATCAACAAAATATTCCTAGACAATATATCAATTACATCTGAAATAACATGGAAACCGGGATAATTTTGAACGAAAAAGGTGAGTGATGCTAAGAACTGATTAAAATGACTTTCAGTCAATGTAGAAGAAAAGCTATACACACGGGCAACCAAACCACAAAATAGTTTCTTTCCTTCAGAAGACACTCTTGAAACATTAAAAAAAAAGTACAATTAACAAATAGCAATGTTTCATATGTCGTATACAAGAGCGGTTGAAACTACCAATCAGTTTGTATAAATAATGAAACTTCCTGTAAATCGCTGAATTAAGAAGAAAAAAATCTTGGCCAAAGCAGATCAACGTAGGATTGATGGAGTCTAATGACACACGATACAAAAAGGAAAGGGCCTCAGACCCAAATCACATTACTAAATATATACACGCAAGACACAGATTGTTAACCAGTCACACGTGAATCTCCTTCTCTATTAGTATTTCATGTCACCTTTCCCTGATCCTCTCTAGGGGAAGCCATAAAGATATCTTAAGCCAAATCCAAAAAACAAGTAATGAAAGAACAAACTTATTCTAAGATTCACCAAGGACCGTGAACGTATGGCAAATCATCAATGAGTGATGAGTTGCTCAAACGTCTGAAATCTGCTCTCTGCAATAGGTTTTTCTGATCTGTACTTAGAATACCTCCTGTCTCGGGTTTTCTTGTCGATGATGAACAATGTCGCAAGAGGATTTTATGTTCTTTGCAACTTGTTGATGATCTACCTGTTACTCTTATGATGAGCATTGCTTCCTTGTCCTTGTTATCCTCACACCAGCTGTTTTGTGGAAATCCATCTACATACTCTTGAAAGGTATAGTGTTCCTCATGGCGGACACAGACTTCAACTATTTGTCCAGGGCTTATTATGCCGACTGCAGGGCTTATCTGGTATCAAATCACATTGTTAGAGCTGAAGAGATGTCAACGGATCTTGGACAATTTTTTCTTCATGCAGACAGAGAATTAGGCTTGATGGATGTTGTTACTGGTTGCTTTCAAATTAGGATGCATTTACTGTGGCTTAACATTTGGCTGAATAGCTGTGTTCAGTTTCTTAAAGTTTGGCTTGCTAATTTGATATAGTAAAAATATGCTCATTTCACTAGTTTCTAGTGCACATCTACCACCAAAGTAAACTATCAGTATGGAGAATAACATTGTCAAGAAAACGCAGCAGTCAAACCTAACAAATAACAAATCAAATGTAGTTTGACAAGCCAAATGTAAAACTTACCTCAAGCCATCGTGGAAAACCAAAGGCGCCTCTAGGATGACAATCAGGAGCAAGGTCATCTTTCAACCCTTCACAAATTATCTGAAACATGGCATTATTTTTCTCACTTCTATTACTGATACGGATGACATAAGAGTCTTGATTCTGTAGAAATATGTTGTTAGTGCTGACTATCATTTCAGGAACGCAAGACAGTTTTTCAAGTTGGCATCCAATTCTTTCATTTGAGAATAGTATTTCTCCAAGTTTTTGCCTCTTTAGATGCTCATCCATGCGTGCAATATCAACAGAAAAGAGGCACCTGACAGGCTTGTGATCACTGTCTGTGACGTCCATGCATGCATCATACCTGACCAGAGGACAACATGCTAGTTAACTCTAGAAGCACAGTAGCAAAACAGCATCAAGATCAATAACCAAAAGAAACAGACGTCAGCAGAGAACTTACTGCAAGATAGAAGCAACAACTGGACAATTCAAAGAGCAAGAGCATTCTTCTTTCCCTTCATCGTCTTGAAATTTTATAAAGCAAGGTTCTTTTTCTTTTGAAAGTTCAACACGGCTATCACGGTACAAAATTCTGTCACACCAAGCGGGTATTCGCTTCTTCTCGCCAGAGTCGTATCCTTTCATGATATTTACATAAATATTTCTTTTCCATTAGAAACTAAAAAAGAATATGAGCAGTCCATCGATTAGACTGCAAATATATTGTGAGATTATAAAATTTTGAAGCAATGACTGTTAAAAGAACAATGGTTTTGCAAACAAGCTAATTAATTGTTTGAAATCCTCTGGATACAATGTTGGGTTGGGAGGTAAGGAGAATATATACAAGACACGATGGACTAGTGTTTCATGATAGATTGTTTCATGATAGATAGGTCTCTCAGATGGCATTATCTATTATAAGCATAACAAAAAAAAAAATTACCTGGCTAAATAGGTGGTCGTCGGTATTAATTAACTTTGTATCTATTTTCTGTTAATTCATCGATGCATACAGTAAAACATTTACTTTGCCAGACTTACTTGTGCGAGAATTGTTGTACAAAAGGAGGGAATTTTACAATTTTCAAGTGTATACCTCTATATCCGGAAGTCAAACCTCATATCCCACTACTTACGGCAACTAGACCTTAACAATATAACTCCCTTTTAGTAATCTCCTCCTTCCTTAATTTACAAACGGTACTTTCTTCCCCAGGCATGTTATTCTCTGTCAACAAGACAACAATAGTAACTTTGTTCCTCCTTCCAGTTTTGTTGCGGCTTTGAGAAAGTATAATATGCTTGACATGCAAGGTTGTAAGCACCAGGTATGGCTGAGTGGAGATGGCACCCTCTCACCAAACACAGCGTTGGGATCTAGTCATATAACAATTCCCAACTCATGCACCATGAGGTGGCGCCATTGGCTGGCTCAGACTTCATTGAAACCGCCATGGAGCCAAAGTGCGTGAAGAACGGTACTTACTCAACTTCTCTAAAATGCTTGACAAAGAAAATTACATAGATGAAGGCCATGTCTCTAGATTTTTACACAGATATGTTATTACCATTTTATCATTGTTGCTTCTTTTGGCCAAGGTCATCTTAGTAGGTAGTTGCTTTATCTGTTAAGATGCAAGCATGTTGATAGTATAAAAAGTCAAGGCAAAGCCTTTATATACATTGGTACAATCGTCGGAATATAAAATCATCTAGCATCTCAATTATGTTAAAATGGTATCGTATTTCAATATTACTGCATCAAACTTTTTTAGTTGTCAATCACCGGTAAGCCTACGTTTTCTAATCTTTTATTTACTATTCTTCTCGCCGGAATAAAATGTCTTTCCTATCTTTTAGAACATGTTCATAACTCGATTGGATCTCTTTTTGAGTTATGTCAATGCATGCTCACACTTTTAGAATCATTTGGTTGGAATCACATTCATATCTAATAAGTCTCATAGAAAATTGCAATTTTCACACATTTAGAAAGTGAATTAGGCATGAAAAGTCATTTTCATATCTACTAATTGGTGCCCCCCCAGTCTCTAATGGTTGGCTCCGCCCCTGCATACCCAATTCAAATGAATATTAATCATATTACTTGTTTATTGTGTGATTTAATATTTTAGTACTATTGTATTACTGGTAACTATATTATTTCACTGCACGGTCCGCTTTTTTGAAAGCACCCACTTAACTAGTTGTTTCACGCTTAGGAGCTAATGATAGGTTGGCCGCTTGCTTCCCGCTTTCTAAAAATTAGATACACACATATATATATGATTTACCACCCTCCTGGGTGTTTGGCCTCCGCCACGGGCGTGGGAGAGGGAGGAGAAATCTCTCTCTTAATCCCATATATATATAGTCAAGCTAGAATACACTCGAGTGTATTCGGAGCAGAATACACTCAAGTAGTTTTTCATGATGCAATATTTTTTTCAAAAATCTAATCCGTTGATCTTCTTAATCATCTTGTGAATAACTCATATAAAAAATTTGAGCACATTTGGACATTTATAGGTCATGTTATAAAGACCGCAAAAACTATGCATTTCAAATTTATTTCGTGTGTCGATTTTGATGCCCTCGGATGAGTGACTACACTCATTCAAATGGGCTCAAAATTTGTACGTAGCCTAATTATAGTATGACAATGAAGATTAATGGTTTACATCTTGCAAAAAATAGTCTTAATATGCAAACACATTTGAGTGTATCCGTGCGATCTATACACTCGAGTGTATTCTAGCCTGACTCATATATATATATATATATATATATATATATATATATATATATATATATAAATAATAATCGTGTACCTGAGTACACGTAGCTTACATGTTCCCACCTTCATTTATGATGATTGTAAAATTCTACTGAATAATCCAACCTTACGGATTTAAAGTATACCCCTTATATAAGATGTGTACAAAAAATCACCACAATATGATATTCATAGATCATCCAACGAAAGAAAATGTGTATTTTCTAATCAACGGTAAGCTGCAAAAATCGTAGAAACCATTGAATGATATATTGCTATATATATATATATATATATATATATGTGTGTGTGTGTGTGTGTGTGTGTGTGTGTGTGTGTGTGTGTGTATGTGTGTGTGTTTATATATATATATATATATATGTGTGTGTGTGTGTGTGTGTGTGTGTGTGTATGTGTGTTTATATATATATATATATATATATATATATATATATTTAATTATATATAATTATATATATATATATACATACACACACACACACACACATATGTTTGGTTGAGCTGAAAAACTTGGAAGTCTAGAATTATACAGGGAATTCAGGTAAGAAAGGTCAAAGTACGGTAAAAGTACACTCAACTATTTGGGAAAAAGTCAAGAAAGGATCGGATGATATACAAGTGATACATACATTTACATACATATATACACACGTACATGCTTAGCAATTTAGCATACATATCTATGTATTCACACATATATTACACACACGAATCCATACATCTAAACATCAATACATATACATCTATAAATATAACACATGTTTGGATTATTGCATGAATATATATATACAAATATACTACACATACATATACATATATCCTTACGCATACATATATATTTTTGCAAATATGTATAGATATATATTGTGTTTGAGAGTCTAGCTTATTAGTTAACTAAGTATTGAGTCTATTTGTATATGGGCTCAAGTGTGTCTAGGCCCATTAGGTTTTAGCCTATGTATGTATGCTTCACCCTTCTATATATAGGAGCAAAATTTTGTAATACAATACATTCATCAGCCGTCATTTGGTTTTGAACGTGGTATCAGAGCAGGACGCTCTTAGGAATCCATAGAGAGGAGAGAAAAAGGAGCATAGTGACAAATTCGAGATTCGGTAATTTTTTGGCTGGCTGGAAAATCATGAAAAAATCGATATGTCTTGGTCATAGTCTCGTCAACTATTCAGAAATTGTAGATAGTAAAGGAGTTGTTTATTCAGTGAGTAAAAAGGTTTACAGGGTACTCTCTTATATAGCTATAGAGAGTTGAGACACATATACAAGCAAGCAATATGGGACTAATACAATAAAGCAGTAGGAGGAAAAACACAGCAGAATAAGTAAATAACACATTATTTCTATACTCCCCCTCAAGCTGGAGCATAGATGTCGAATAAGCCCAGCTTGTCAATCAGAGTCTGGAAGCGAGCTTTAGGTAGAACTTTCGTGAAGATGTCTGCAAGCTGCTTCTCAGTGTTGAGATATGGAGTGCAGATATGTCCAGACAGAATTTTCTCCCTGACGAAGTGGCAATCAACCTCAATATGTTTTGTTCTTTCATGAAAGGTGGAGTTGCTCGCAATGAAAATGGAAGCCTTATTGTCGCAGAACATAGGAATGGGGCTAGAAGAGGTGATAACAAACTCATTCAGAAGACCACGGACCCACAGGAGCTCACATGCAGTATGAGCCATGGCTCTATATTCTGCCTCTGCACTAGATCGGGCAACAATTGTTTGCTTTTTGCTGCGTCATGTAACCAGATTCCCTCCCACAAAGGTGCAATATCCAGATGTAGATTTCATGTCAGATCGACTTCCTGCATAGTCAGAATCAGAGAATCCAGATAAATTGTAATGACCATGCTTTTTGTACAGAAGACCTTTCCCTGGAGAGCTTTTGAGATATCGTAAGATGTGACAAATAGCATCCCAGTGGCATTGTCGGGGTTTATCAAGATATCGGCTTATAAATCCTACAACAGCAGCCAAGTCAGCTCTAGTAACAGTCAAATAGATAAGTTTGCCAACCAGTCTCCTGAACTGTTGATGACCAGCATAAGGAGGAGAAGTATCATTATCCCAATCCATATTGGGATCCAGAGGAGTGTTGGCTGGCTTGCAACCCAACATGCCTGTCTCCTGCAAAAGGTCAAGAACATATTTCCTCTGTGACAGGCATAGTCCTGCAGAAGATCTAGCAACTTCAATGCCTAGAAAATATCGTAGTTTCCCTAGGTCTTTGGTGATGAAGTGTTGTGCCAAATACTTTTTGGTTGCCTATACCCCTGCACTATCACTGCCATATAGGACAATATCATCAACATACACAATAAGGATGACCAGCCCTGCTGCAGTTTTACGAATAAATACAGAATGATCAGATTGTGAACGTCAAAAGCCAAAGGTAATTAAGATCTGACTGAGCTTGTCAAACCATGCACGTGGGCTTTGTTTCAGACCATAGATTGCCTTTCTTAGTTTACAGATTTTAGAAGCAGACTCCCCCTGGGCAACAAATCCCGGAGGTTGCTCCATGTAGACCTCCTCTTGTAGATCTCCATATAGAAAAGCGTTTTTGACATCAAGTTGAAACAGAGGCCAGTCTTTATTCACAGCAATAGATATCAGAATACGAACAGAATTTAAGCGTGCAACTGGAGAAAAAGTTTCAAAATAATCAACTCCATATGTTTGAGTATATCCTTTCGCAACCAATCGGGCTTTCAGGCGTTCAATGGTACCATCCGGTTGATATTTAATAGTAAAAATCCAACGGCATCCAACAATATGGCATGAAGAGGGACGATCAACCAGATCCCATGTCTGTTGATCACAAAGTGCATGCATTTCCTGCTCCATAGCATGTTTCCAGGCAGGATGGCGAAGTGCCTCTTCGCCTGATTTAGGAATTGTCACAGCAGACAAAACAGAAGTGAAACAAGCAAAGCTACCACAGAGATTTCCAGATGAACAGAAATTACTGATAGGATGTCGAGTACATGAGTGAACACCTTTCCTTAACCTTATAGGAAGATCCAGGTCAGAAAATACCTCAGTGGATGGTGGATCAACCGCAGACGCAGGATTTGGTTCGGTCGGGGCTTCAGAAGCATTGATGTTCTTTGACCGGCGCCGATAGACTTGCAATGGGCGTTCTTGAGGCACATCAGGAGCTGGTAATTCCTCAACAACCAATGGTAATGGTGTGGTAGCCATAATATCAGCCGACAATTTGTCACCATCAGTAGAATAGTAAGGCATATGCTCAAAAAGGTCACATTCGCACTAACAAACCACTGTTTTTTAACAGGATCAAAACAGCGGTAGCCTTTCTGAGTACGGGAATATCCCAGAAACACACATTTGACTGAGCGAGCATCAAGTTTGGTGAGGCCAGGACGAAGATGTTTTACAAAATAAGTACTCCCAAAAATGCGAGGCAGAGAAAATAAGGGTTTATCAGGAAACAAAATGGCGTACGGGACCTGATTTTTCAAAACAGAAGAAGGCATGCGATTGATAAGATAGCATGCCGTAGAGACAACTTTAGGCCAAAAGTGATCGGGTACTTTGTAGTGTATGAGAAGGGTGCGAGCAACCTCAAGAAGGTGACGGTTTTTTCTTTCAGCGACGCCATTTTATTAAGGGGTGTAAGGGCAAGTGGACTGATGTATCGTTCCTTGGGCAGCACAAAAGGATGTAACAGATTGTTGCATGAATTCCAGTGCATTATCAGTACGAAAAAATTTAATAGGTCGATTAAATTGAGTGTAAATTTCAGCAAAGAAGGTGTGAATAGTATCTAACACAGTATCCCGACCTTTAAGCAAAAACAACCATGTCGTGCGAGAATAATCATCAATAAAGGTCATAAAATATTTCACACCCGAGTGACTGGATACAGAGCACGGTCCCCAAATATCAGCATGAACCAGGTCAAAAATTTCTTTAGAAGCAATAATTTTCTTAGCAGGAAAAACAGACCGAGTTTGTTTGCCCAAAAAACAAGTTTCACAGGAAAAATTATTCTCAGATAAAGTAGGAAATAAATGCTTTAATTTGGCAGCAGATGGATGGCCCAGGCAAAAGTGCCACTGTAATCCCGTCACTGAAGTAGATAGCATAGCCGCAGCAGTAGGAGGTCCCTCCAGATAATACAGCCCATATGGTCCTTCACGGCCTGAACCAATCCTCGTCTTCGTGCGGAGATCCTTCAAAATACAGCCAGAAGGATCAAATTTAATAGAGCACTTGAGTTGTTTAATCATCTTACTGACGGACAATAAATTAACAGGAAACTTTGGAATATATAAAACAGAATTTCAGTGCAATTTTGGTGAAAGCGGAACCGTGCCAGTGCCATGAACAGCAGTTTTGGATCCATTTGCAACAGTAACAGATGATATAGGAGTAATTTTATGGAGACTCGAAAAAAGATAAAGATCACCAGCCATGTGAGTGGATGCACCTGAGTCAATGCACCACTATTTGTTACCAGATGATGGAGAGGCAAGCATAGCAGAGGCTCCTAGTGTAGACGAGGATGGCATCTGTGCGAGACGTTCCTGGAACATCTTCTCGAACTCCGAACGTAACCAGTCTGTGTTAGTTGGAGCAGCAGGTGTGTCAGGGGTAGAGTCGGTAGCAGTTTCTGTAGCAGCCCGGTTAGCCCAAGCTGGCTTGCCGTGCTTAATCCAGCAGCGATCTTCAGTATGATTGTCCCGGTCACACCAGTTGCAGTAGCGAGGGTCGGGAGCAGTACCACGTCCAGGAGTAGATGTGCCTCGACCTCCTGAAGGAGGGCGACCGCCACGTCTACGGCCGCAACCACGACCACGGCCAGAATCAGCAGAGCGAGCAATAAGCGCAGGATGCTCAACAGCAGGTGTAGGAGTCATGAACAGCAGGCGTTGGACATGTTTCAGAACATCTCGAAGGGTTGGCAGCCGGTCACTTGAGAGGATCTGGTCAACCACTCCAGAAAAAGAGGCAGGAAGTGCAGCCAAAAATTGCACCAGTTGCAATTCGTTGCGCTGCTTCTGAGCAATTTTGATGTCCACCGTCAGAGGGTGGTAGAGTTCAAACTCATTCCATAGAGCCGAGCATTGATTGTAGAAGTCATCAATGGAAGTATCAGTAGAGAACTCCTTTGCCAGAGTTTTGAAAATTTCAAAGACACGCTTGGGATTCTCCTGATGAGAATAGACATGGGACAGTTGATCCCACATAGCCTTAGCATCATGAAGGAAGAGAAGAGATTGGCTGATGCGAGGCTCGGTACTATTGAGGATCCAAGACATGACGTCAGAATCATCCTTGGACCATTGGGCATAGCTTTGTCTGGTTTTGTCATCCGAATCAGCAGGAGGCTCTGTCGTAAGGTGGTGATACCGTCCTTGTGCTTTGACATATATAACAAAGGACGCCAACCGGAGATGGTAGTTGGAGCCGCCGTCGAGCTTCACCGTGGTGACACACAGGGAGCGCAGAGGCTCAGGGAAGGCCATAACAGACGCAGGAGTTGGTGCAGTAGCAGAGTAGGGACCCACAAAGGGCAGATAGCAGCAGCAGGGATCTGACGCGTCAGATCAGAAAACCCGTATCGGGCAGAATATGCATAGAGAAACCTACGCCGTCATGAGAAAAACTCAACGTTCCTTCATGAGGCGCAGGCAGATAGAAGGGAGAGACAAAAGGACTCTCAACTTAGCCGGCCAGTGGATGTCCGATCGTAGATCCGAAGAGCACCCGGACGTAGATGGAGACGGGAGGTAAAAACCAGTGGCAGTCGGCCGAAAGGCTAGAAGCCTGGAGGAGGAAGGATGTTGCGGGTGGAGTAGGTTGTTGAGGCGGCGGTGGGAGGAGAGGAGGCGGTGGGGAAGGAGGGAGGACGGAGGAGGGCGGCGGCGGTAGGGGTGGAAGGAGGGAGGGGCGGCGGCGGGAGGGGAGGGAGGGCTGGGCGGCGGGGGGTGGGCAGGAGGAGATCGGCGGGGGGGCGGTTGGGGGGGTGCTCACGTCATGGGTGGGTTGATGGGTGGGGAAAACGAGAACCTGCTCTTGATACCATGTAGATAGTAAAGGAGTTGTTTATTTAGTGAGTAAAAAGGTTTACAGGGTACTCTCTTATATAGCTACAGAGAGTTGAGACACATATACAAGCGAGCAATATGGGACTAATACAATAAAACAGTCGGAGGAAAAACACAGCGGAATAAGTAAATAACACATTATTTCTATAGAAATAATCGAGAATAATTCGGTTGTATATATATATATATACGCATATATATATATATATATATAGATATAGATATATATATATATATACACAGTCATACACACATATGTACATATATATACATACATATACGTATACACATATATGTGTATATGTATGGGTAAGAGAGGCATTCTCTCCCCCTCTCCCATGCCCGTGACGAAGGCCGAACATCCGGGAGGGTGGTAAACCAAGGCGGCAGCTAGGATCCGAACCCGGGTCCTTTTGTTAGGGGACACCGTGTTTGGCCACTTGAGTCACTCCTTGTCGGCATATACACACACATATATGTATATATGTATGTATATACATACATATTAGATACTCATGTAACGATTTAGGTCACTAATAATGCAATCTGATTGAGTGAAAAAAGTAGGAAAACAATTAAAGAATAGTTGAACAATAACAATGGATTCTCGAGAGAGTGTGAGGTTGGAGGTTTAATGTATATCAGGAGTTTTGTGTCCATGGTTTGATAAAAAAAAGAGCAAGCAAATAAAGAGAGAAAAATCGTGAAAATTTGTAAAAAATCAAGAAGAATTGTCATAAGTCGTACAAATTGTGAAAAGGCAGGAAAATCATAAAAAGTCGCAAAAAACAGCTCTTGGCGTACTGATCGTGGTGAACATTCGGGAGCCTATAAAATCGTGAAAAATTGCAGATTTTTTGTAAAGTTTGGAGACTTATTATTATGAAAAGGGGAGTTGCCTTCACCTAATTGTTGATCTTCTCTGCCCTACTGCCCCTGCATGTTGCCACCTTCCAGCCTTGTTGCCATCCCAAGCTTTGTCGCCACCACCCTTCCTTTCTCTTCTCTTATTTCTCTATCGTTGTTCTTCTTTGCCTCTATGTTGCTGCCACCCTCCCCTTTGCCACCTTTGTTGTTTATCCACCCCTCCCGTTGCCATCATTGGTGCTTCACGAGTCCCTTGCCGCCACCCTCTAGTTCCCCCTCCATCCGCCAAAGCCTCTCCCACCCTTGGAACCCGCTGCCATCATTTCCCGCACCTAGTCAACCACTATTGCATCCTCCCTGCACACACATACTTATCTCCCTTAATTTTTGTGACTACCCCATGTACACATTATACCTATTGCTAACTGGATCCATAATTGGATCTATTGTTTGGCCTAAGGACCAAATAAATCTGCCTTTCAGGGTCGTACAAAGATCCATTAATTCTTCTACCCAGATCTTTCTAACCAGGTCGTGTAGCACATCGACCAACATTATTGGTTGCTCTCTTCCACGTTTTTTCTACATATACATTACCTCTACCGTTTTTTTTTAACTTTCCACCCCAACCACTCTCTTCATTCTTTTTGTGATTGGCGTGAGGGGGAGAGTAGAGGATGGTGAGTAAAGAGATGAGATGGAGGAGAGAAGATGAAGAGAGGAAGATTTGTATCTCTGTTTGTGTGAGATTTTGTTAGTTTAGTTCATTGCTTGCCATCTTAGTGTAATCACTAGCTTAGTGTAATTAGTTGTTTCATCTTGTCTTGTTTAGTGCTAATAAGGATTGCTTTTGTTAGCGTGGTGTTAATTGCTAGTCTAGTCTAGTATAATTGCTCCCGTTGCTTAGTTAGCTAGCATTGTTTGTTTAGGTTTAACATAGGTTTAATTTGTGTTCAATTCCATTGCTTATTCTGTTATTCACTTAGTATAACTCGAACTCCAAAGTTAAACTCTAAAACCCTACACTACAGAATAGGAACCTAGCAAAGAACACTTAGCTCTAGTGCCCCCATCTCTCCCCATGGATCGACCCCTAACTTGTCTGCTCTCCATGCTACAATACAAGCCTTGTGCGCTTGTGGAATAGTGTTTTTTTGTATTAAGTGTGTTGATTAGGGTCTATAAATTTTGTTAGTCCAAGTGTGTTGTGAAAGTATGTGTGACGTGCATGCGCATGAATACTCAACAAAATGTAGGTTTGTAACATATACAACATCTCATGGTGACAACTTGGACAGTTTCCTACGTGAGAGAGCTCTAAAAGCCTACTAACAGGATATCATTGTGATTACTTGTTGCCTTATCATGACATTGTTGTTTGTTTTTCCAACAAAATTCCATATACTTCAATTCTTCTAAACGAGCATATGTGTCACTTACCTTCCAAAGTGTTTGGATGTGTGGCATTTGCCCATAGACTAGGGCCGGGAAAAGATAAATGTTGTTCGAAGTCTATTATAGCCATTTTATTAATATAGTTGAACTTAAACTTCCCTTTCTTGCTGATGTGCTTGCAAACATGCCAAGTTGAGGATATAACTTTCTATACCAAAACAGAGATTGGACAAGAGTTAATTAAGTAGTTCCATGTTCTTCCCTTCCTCAAGCATCCATTATAACTACTATTGAAGACTATCCAATGATTTCTAGTCATCTATCAAAAGCCTAAAAGTGTTCGGAGCATGGTACAGGATGTCGACCTTGCGTCGACTTTGACATGCATGGATGTGAAACTTTGTGGAAACACCGAGGAAAGTTTGAGGAAGTTGTAGACTAAAACTTTGATACATAAAAAGCTAAAAGATAGTGACATTATGTTGGAATTTGGCATAAAACATCAAATTTTTCTTTACAAAAACATAATTTGTCTTCAATTCCCTATACTAAATGTTTAGAACTAAAATTTGTTTAATATATGTGTTGTTATATGTATGCATAAATAACATTTAGATCACGTTCTAGAATAAAAAACACAAGTTTATTTCTACATAATTCCATTTGCAAAGAGTGGGCAAAGTAAAAGAGGTGAAATGGTGTTACATCAATTGTTAAACTTGAAGTAGATCTAGTAGAGGAATAGATATAGCATTTGTCTCTAGCTAAAAAATCAAGAAATTGGCTGTCTCAATGTTAAGATTGGTTTCCTACCATGTTTCTTTCTACCTTCACTAAGTACGCAACAACAACAACTACAAAGATCGTCAAAAAGATGGGAGTTTTGAGCTAGTTGGATCGTTATCATACCCAACTAGGCCAAATTCGTCGACACATGTCAACAAGTAGGCAACAAGATGGAGCATGGAAGTTTACCAGGTTTCCACATCGATAGACGCAGACGTGTAATATCGAGGATTAATTGCCAGATGTCCAAGATGTTTGGTATTGTGGTTAGAGCAAACACAAACATGAACAATTAAGAAAAGACCCTCACAACTCACTTTGTCCTTATATACGTGTCTTTGATCCACCTACTCCCTCTAGATCATCGTGTATCTATTACTTGGGTATTCTTATTGCCTTATAGGAAGGAAAGATCCCTTGGACTCGATTCATTCGAACCTTGTTATCATACATTTCATTCAGTCATGTAACAAAAATCTCATTGAAGCACTTGATCAGCCGAGATGGTGCACCACCATTTTTTATGGAAACTCACAAGAAGAAATGATGCTTAAAAGCATGGTATCACATATTATAGTCGAGTCAGCTTTGTTAAGCAGGAAGTGGAAATTTGTGACAACTTTGAGAATTTTTGTGTAAGCTTAAACATAGACTTAAAGAAGTGTCGGCACTAATCATTGTTTTATCAAGCCTGTCGTTTGGGCATTGCAATTTTTTTACCACGTCATAATGAATCTTTTCTTACCTACCAACAAAAAAGATTATGATGGATGATGAGCATGCATACATCCTTATCACTGGACAGAATGGAACTGGCATTTTGTAGCTGAAGAATATCCATGCACAATCTTTTTCACAAAAAAGATATTGACATTGAAATATTATCTTGAGATTACAAAGAAAAACCATCCCAGGACATTGTTTTGTCTTGCAAAAAAATATGTTTGAACCAAAGGATGAAGTTGGTTTTCTTGGAGCATAGCCTAAAGATATTCTTATGGATTCAATCACTAAAAATAGAAGGGGGTGCCCCCCTACTGCCCCTTAGACCACCCAAACCCTGGGACGAGTGGCAGGGAGGTAATTCATTGATGTTCTCACCAGGGATCGAACCTAGATTGGAGAGCCCTTAAGCCAATCCACTAGAGAATCTCCGCACAGTTTGGATTCAATCATCAAGTCCTGAAGAAACAAAATAATGGGGAAAACCACATGTGTTTCTTATTCATAGAAGGGCAACCCCTCTCCTAGATATAAGAGTGGAGGCAAGTACAACAAAGCGGACATAACCCTATTGGGCCACGACAGAGTTGGGCCCATATTACAAATAGACTCAATCACTTTAACTAACAAATACTAAGACTCTGTAACAAAGTCAAAAGGTTTATAATAGAAAATAATATCTAGGTCTTAGTCATAAAGAGACGACAATGCCAAATCATCATCCAATGTTTATAGCAAAGACTGATGTAGATATCATGATACTTATACAGTATGCGGAAGACATTGCACTTTGACAACAATACTGCCTGTATAGAGGCAACTAAGAAAGAGACTCCAATACATCTTGCTGCAAAATATCCCAGTGTATCCAGGTACCTCTTAGGAAGTGAAGTATCTCTCATCTGTACTTTTAAGTTGCAGACTTTGGAGGCAATGTGCCCCAGTAGAGTTTCCTTATACTGTGTTGCGTCTTATTTGCTGCCTTAGGTTCTTTTCTGGGTCCTAGGATAATATGATTTAATGCTCTTTTACAGGATACTAACGTACAAACTAAATCATTTCGTTCTAGGCCTACGAACAGGGTATTATAAGGGGTTAATACACTTATTAGTTATTACCCATCTATGATTTGCCTTAGTATGCGCCTTGATTTTAGTTCATTGAGAACTTTTTTATTTACATTACGGATTTCAATGCAATGTAAGAGATAATACTACTCACTATATAAAATGTAAAAGAACCTATATTAGATTCCCTCAATACTTATTAAGGGAACTTTAATACTTATTAGCCATAACAATATACTATAGTCATGTTTTATACATGGTTTTGGGCATCTTTTATCAACATGATAAATATGTATACTATTTATATAACCACAGATGCGTATATATGTATATAGCCATGAAATGTATATAGGTATATATAAATGAAGAAATATTCATAATATCAACAAGATGTATACTGGAAGAAAATTCATCAAGAAGCCACGAAGGATGCCTTGCTGCCATAACAAGTATGCTCACAACAAACTTTGAGTATCTATTACTTAAAGGAAGTACTCTCTAAACTTTGGGAGAGAACAAATCCAAACTATCAAACTCTCCTAAGGATCACGCCCATAATATCCAGTTAACAATATTGTTTAGTAGATGAATAAAAGAGTTATAACAGATTTATTGGGGAGCTTTATTATCTTACTACACTGAATGCCTTTTTTCAGTAAGAGTTGTTAGCATGGTATCAAACTTCGACGAAATGAGGCGAAATGTCGCCGGAATTGTTGGTGTCGCCGCTGGGCGAAGTCGAACCCATGTAAACTTCCCGATTCTACAATGTCGTCAACATATTGGGCCGTTTTGACGAAATGGGCCCAAATTTGCCGAAGTTGGCCCGGCCCAGTGCAAGTATTCTACAACGTCCTGAACCCGTCGACCCAGTCGGACTTCGGCTAACACTTCCAGTAGTTTGGACAACTTGTTGTGAGAGAGAGGAAAGAAGTTGCAGCTTGGTGCAATGCGATTTGATATTTTTTTACTTAATCTTAGCTAATAATAGTACATCTACCCTTTCTCTACTAGATCTACCATAGATTTATGTAGATCTATCAATTTATATCAAAAATTCAGTATTTTTTAGCTAATTTTTTTTCATTTTTTTCAAAGTTGCGTCAAAGTTTGGTTGTAAAAATCCTCAAAGTTTCCACAAACTTTCACTTCCACACCTATCTAAGTCAACTCGAAGACAAAGTCATGTTCCATGGCTTTTAGCCAATTCAAGGACAAGTGTAGCTTTGATGATTGGAAGTGAAATGAAGTTTTTTCCTTAAGTTACCTGGTATTATGTCATAAACTTTCTATCATCTGCCTTAACCTTACCTCTCTCTGTCGTTTTCTGCTTGCAACCAAGAAAAAGAACAGTTTTAGTTTACCAACACATTTGACAATTTCTGTTATATTCAAGTAGACAGCAAAGGAATCCATATTGCCAATTTCATTATTTAGAAATAAGCTTGCAAAAAGCAGTGGCGTAAGCACATATAGGTGGGTGGGTGTGTTTGTTGTGTGTGTCTGTGGGGGGGGGGGGGGCATGTGCCATACCACTGGTAATGTAGAACCTAATGATTAAAATCAAAACTAATTGGATAGAACTAATTAAAGAAAATATGGATTGCATTCAGAGATTTCAATTGCCAAGTTTGCCTTCTAAAGAGGCTTATAGAGCCTATATATAGGTGTTTAAGACCGACGAATAAGAAAGGTAGCCAATATGGGACTAAACCACTGGCTTTACAAAACCAAACTGAAAAATATCAAATAACACCTTAAATACATGTAAACTAATAAAACATGACATTTGCTACCCAAATGACTATGCCGAAGGCTATAATTGTCCCACATCACATAATTAGCTAAATGTATGAGAAAATGTCCATTGGTGCTCACCCTCGAGACATTACTTATGCTTTTACAATTGGGAGTGTCACTCTGTATACAAATTTCTGGCTATGCCATTGGCAGAAAGTGAATTCAATTCACAATTCTAAACAAACTGTGAACCATGGTTTCTACCAGAAAAATATGGACATAAACAGCAAACAAAGCATAATTATGTTCATGGTCAAGCTGAAGAATACCTGATAATCCAACTTGGTGTCTCTCAAACTTGTATGTAGGAGGAAACTTTATGATCCCTTCCCGCATCCCTTGAAAAACTTTTCCATCCTTCATTTCTGCTCTGAGCTGATCCTTCTCTCTCAACCAATCAAAGCTTCTTTGAGAGATTAGATCTCTTGCATCATCGTAGGATATTCCATGAAGGCGGTAATTGAGATCACCAAGGAAGATAACCATGTCTGCGTCAGATAATTCAGGCAACCCGTCCTCTGGTGTAAAGCCAAATGCCTGTTTCCCGTTTTGTTTAAAAGATTGATATTCGTATTAGACAGCAAATTACATAACTATAAAAACAGATCTGTCATAACATCTGAATAACTGCAAGAAATGTAACGAATAAAACAATGCATGGAACATTACGGCCTTATAGCTACTGAAGGTGAACTTCCCTGCAATCAACTTTGTAACTAGCCATGGACAAGACACGTTGACATTTTGAACCTTTTGACCATAAGACAGTATTTCTTTGATGAACTGTATGAGTGCATATTTATTTATGCTGCATATCCAAGATTTTACACAACTTTGTAATTTGATTGAAGGATCCCCAACCCTCAATTTTATTCAAATAAGAATCAGTATACAGGCCACATGCCAAAACAAGAAGAAAAACAAGTCTTGCAGGTCAGATATATCAGATAACCAATTTGGGAGTACTAGAAGAAAGAAAAAAAGATTACACAAAGCACATAACACAAACCATAAATAGATGTTAACAAGGAGTATATACAAGATTTAGAAGTTGTTTGCCTATAGCATAAAAAAAGGGAGAAACTCAATATGTATGAAATTATTAGAAGTTTACCAAATGTTGACTGGAAACAAACCAAATTTTTATTTATTTAGAAACAAGTTGCACCTCATCAGTTTCTTTTATGAAATCAATCAAAATCCAGATTGATTTCATAATTGGCATTGTAAACTTTTCACTCCAACGATTATTGAAAGAGATCGTCGCTTCAGTATCACTTGAAATCCTCCTCTCAAGATGAAAATTTGTGCATCAAAGTCATTACAAATTGAGTTCATCTTTTCAGTTGGAATATATAAATCAATAGCAATAACTTAGTAATAAAGCATAATAGTTATCTCATATAAGATTATATAAAAATTTAATTAATCTCTTTTGCTCTATAATAGTTCAACTCTCTGTCTCTGAGTTTCTAATAAATATAGCAGAAATAATAGAAAATTCTTGAAACATCAAGCATGGACTTTGTCAAAAAAATGTCAGTTTAAATAAATGTCTTATGTTAGAGGGCCTAAGTTTGCTGACCCATTGAAGACTGATTACAGTTTGTATTAGTCCCCTCTCCTATATATAGGAATAGGGTTTGGCTAGTTTAATACAACATTTACAGCCTCAGCTTGTTATCTACCATGTTTTTAGAGCAGTGAGATCCGAAAAAACCCTATAACTGTCAGGAAAAAAGAGAGAGAACTCTGCAAGTGACCTTCATCCCTTCTCATTGGCTTCGTATAGGACTTTGACATCTCAGATTACTGTTGGATCTCCCTCTTCACGTAGTTGCTCCTTCCTTCTCGGGCCCAACAAGGAGAGTAGCTACAGCCAATTCTCTACCTGCACCTTGTTGTCTACTCCCTTTCCGATGATAGTGACACATTTTGGATTTCTACTAGTGATGTCTCCATTGTTTATTGTTAAAGTGTCTATATTAGTCTATTAGTTAAATAGGCTAATCATTTTAGTGGGCCTTTATATTCCGGCCCGTCTAGTTTAGATTACTTGGGCCCTAAGTAATAGGGCGTCTCTCCTCCTTCTATATAAAGGAGAGGCCGTCAGTCTTTGTAATCAATCTATTCCTATTCAATCAATCTTATATTCTAACATGGTATCAGAGTCGTCGCTCCTGAGGGAACCCTAATCCGCCGCCCTGCTTCCCTCTCTCTCCAAGCCGCCGTCTTCTCCCTTCAAGCCGCCGCTGCTCCTTTCTCCAAGAGGACAACCGGGCGAGCGCCCGCCTGCGGGCGGCCGCAGCCGCATCACCATGGCTTGGCCGGCTGCCCGCTAGGCATATCCCGGCCTCCATGGTCATCTATTCTTTATTCTTTCATTCTTTCCATACAACACCTCCGCTGCCTATCATAGCAGTTGTCCTCCATCATCATCCGCAACAGTCGCCGCCGTAGGCATCCGCCGCGGTAATCTTCTTCCAGCATCATCCGAAACCAGCAGTAGCACCAGCCGGCGCCATTGCCGCAGCCAACAGGAGCAGCACCGCCCCTAGCAGCCGCCATCTCCAGCAAACGACCATCATCCAAGCCACCATCCCAAAGGAACAGCCGTCGACCATCCGTGACACAACCTGCATTCCCGTCGTCGATACTATCGACCCGAGCGTCGATAGTTTCAACGTTAGTCTAGACGCAAAGTGCATTCCGTCGATACTCCATCTGTCGTAGCAGCCCAGCCGTTGTCGTGTCGATACTATCGACCCGAGCGTCGATAGTATCGAGATCAGTGCAGAAGCAACCTGTTGCATTCCCGTCGATACTATCAACAGGAAGTCAATGGTATCGACTTTATCACAGCAACAGACGAACGTCTGTCGATACCATCGACAGTCCTGTCGATGGTATCGACAGTTGATCAGTGGCGATGTAAAAAGGATACAATCGCCGCTTTGGAGAGGGTTCGCCTTGGCTCCGCATGCATCCTCTTGGCATGCAATATCTCCGGAGTCATGCAGGAGACCCTTTGTCATCTCCTATGTTGCGACAAAGTGCTTCATCAGCCGAGCGTCATATCCAGCCATCATCCGCAAGTTGTTGCTCCTCCACTTCATCATCATCCCGACGATCTTCATCCGCAAGTTGCTGCTGCGTTGTGCGTCATCATGCTACTGCTGCCATCTACAGTAGGCGATCACCCATCACTCTCCACCACTACCAAACAACCATGTTTACTACCCCCATATGCATTATCCCTGTCTCTATTCGGATCCTTAATCGGTTCCTTTTTTTTGCTAATCGAATCCTTTTTTTACCCGAATCGGGTTTTTCGCGGGGGCTCAACCCCCGCACCCCCGGACTTTTCGGGTCGGGACTAGATCCATTTATTTTTCTACCTGGATCTCATGTTGACCCATTTAGTATACTCTCTTTGGTTATCGGTTTCATTCTCCACACATTACCCATCTCCATTTCACATATTCCTCTCTTTTTCCACCATTTTCTTTCCCACCCACCCATATTATGTGAGCATTCCTTTTCCACATTACGGGGGGGTCATATATCCAATTCTCCACACCAAACACTCACTTTTGTCGTATTTGGTGTGCGGGGGGGGATAAAGAGGAGAGAGAGATGAGAAGAGAGAGCGAGCATGAGAGCATATGAGAGAATGTATGAGAGAGAGAGTATGAGATGAGATGATGATATATGTATTCAGATTATATATTCCAGGCTATCTTCATGGAGCTTCATATCGTTCAGCACACCGATTCTCTACTTGAGCCAGCAGTGAAGATCCAGTGTCGACGCCATATTCGTTGTTGATGATGTATTCCTTCAACTGCATTCACATGAGACAGATGGGTGCTTCTTCAGAAGCTCAGAGTTTTATCTTCACCGAGTTGCTTCATCACGTCTTCTCCGAGCCGCATCTGCTGTATCGACATCGCCTGTAGCTGATCCTCTTGGGACTTTCCTTGATGGATGATATCTACTTTCCTGTCAAGCCCCCATGGTTCCTGCATCGTATCAAGTAGCAGATCGTCCGTCCGCGTTCGTACCGCGTTAAGCACGTATTCCAGTGTCGAGTTGTTGTAGTATCAGGACCATTCGTCGACACTACATCCGCGTTTGTGCCGCGTTAAGCATGTATTCCAGTGGCGCATTCTTCAGCTGCAGAGTATCTTGAGATGTCTTCATTTCAGATGCACTTCAAGGAAGACCTTCTTCAAAGCTCGAGTATCTTCAGCCTGCAAAGTCATCATCATTGTTTGATTCAGGGAGAGTATTGATTAAGGGGGAGTAACATATTTTGTATGGAAGTGATATTTATCTTCATCTTTTATTTATCATTTCTTTTTATCGAGTCATGTAACTCTCCAAGCTTGGACATGTGTTTCACCCATGCTCCAGCTTGAGGGGGAGTGTTAAAGTGTCTATATTAGTCTATTAGTTAAATAGGCTAATTAGTTTAGTGGGCCTTTATATTCCGGCCCGTCTAGTTTAGATTACTTGGGTCCTAAGTAATAGGGTGTCTCTCCTCCTTCTATATAAAGGAGAGGCCGTCAGTATTTGTAATCAATCTATTCCTATTCAATCAATCTTATATTCTAACAGTTATCCAATGGGGAACCTAATGAGTAAATTTTAACTGATTAAATCATTTAATAACGGGAGAAAATAAAGAATCAAATAGATTCAAATCATCAAGATTGCCTTTTAATGAGACCTGCAAAACCTGCACTGGCACTAAACTTCAGCAACAACCAGTATGGGCCTAAGTCACAACTCCATAAAACTCCAAAATAATAACATATCAAATAACTACAAAATTAGGGAAACAAGCATCCAAAGGATGCCAAAAACGTTGTGACTTCCCTACATTCTTCTTCGCTACGAAAGGCTTGGCTTCCTCGAGTCATAAGAGCAATATGGGGTTGGGAGATATGGAAGAGGTCTCTCTCTAATGTGTCATCAGTGAGTTAAGTAGTATCACACAAAAGAACAGGATAGTGACACAGACGATCAAGTTAGAACAAAGTTTGATCATCAAAGACGAACACAATGTTGTCCAAAAGCTATGGAGAAGATTGGAGATGAGAGAGCATAGAATTAAATGTCCGATTTCGATGCCGTGTCCGATGGCCCAGAAACAGAAATTTTTCGAAATTTCGCACTAAATTTCGATATTTACGGCCCTAACGATTTTGACGACCAAATAAGCGAATTAAATCATGAAAATTTACCAGGATGATCTAAACGCCAAGATCTACTCAAATATGCAATAATATTTCATATTGGATATTGGGGGGGGGGGGTCTCCCACATTTGTAAGTGAAGGAAGCTGAACAATTTCGACAGAATTTCGATGGCAATTCCGATGGCAAAATGAAGGAATTAAGCTTTGAAATTCTGCAAACACAAAGTCTAGACATAAACACACTAGATTATATAATAAATCTATATGTTTAGAGGTTAGGGTGGGATCCATGTCTTGACGAGTGAGTGCACAAATGAACAGAATTGTCAAGTCCGTTAGACTGTAAACAACTTACAAACCCACAATTTACCACTTAGACCTTAAAACTTACAGTTGCAAGTTACAAACTTACATGTTACAACTTATATAAGTCTAGTGTTAAAATTTAGTTAGGTTACATGGGTCATGTATACATAGATCAAAGAAAATGCATTATTTTTAAGTCATTTTATGTATAAATATGTGTAATAATAACAAATTTATTGTAGAATTGCAGACTTCATACTATTATTTCATAGATTCTCAAGTTTGTTTGTAGTTCATGTGATTTTCGAAAGAGAATCGCCAAAATACCTAACATGTAGCAACATCACTTCGAACTTTGTTATTTTTCATAGTATCTCTTCACATCTTTTAGAAGAGTGTAAACATAGAAAGAGGTATACATGGGCTAGGGATAGGGGAAACGTACCTTAGAATCAAAGAAAATAGCCTCTATAAGCAAAAGATACAAAGAGAATCGCCAAAATACCTAACATGTAGTGGCAACAGTCCTAGGAACAAATATCTCGAAATTTCTATCGAAATTTTGTGCCATTTCGCGAAATTATGGCCCAAACTGGGCGAAATTTGCACTGTTTTGCGAAATTTTGCACCTAAGTGCGAAAGTTTAGCGAAATTTCTGCGAAATGACGTCCCATTCTCTGCTTACATGCGTTTCGATGTCCGATTGAAAAAAAATCGGAAATTTCGGTCGAAATTTCGCAATTTCAATCGAAATTTTGTACGATGTGAGAGAGATCAAGATTGTTGTCTTCAGCTTCATACATGCTACTTATTCTGAAATAGACAGAATTCTGAAGAAAAAAAACCTTAAGCACCCAAGTCAAAGAGCTGTCCACTATTCCTGTTACATTGGAGATGGCCCATGTGAAATCAATTAACTTTCTAAACTAAGGTGTTGAAACTAGACATTGCATCTTCAGTATCATGTGAGGTGCATATCTAGTTCACATTAAAGACTGATTTTTACCAAGATCATGGACATTAGGATTAAGAAATACTTCTTTAGTGTTAGTTTTGCAAAAGAACAAGATGCATATGAGAAGTCCTTGGCATAGGTAGAAGCAAACTCTAAGTGATGTTCGAAACCATCAAGTCTTGGAGTTGCAACTGAAGTAACACATCTGATTTTGGAGTTATTGCCAAAGAAAATTTTTGCATCAAGAACAATGGCAAAAGCGCACCTCCCCATAGGGGAGGGGTATGAAGCACATGCCTCAAGAAGGGGGCTCATAGTAGAGCCCCTACAATATTTCCTGGGGATGATGGGCAAGGAAGAAAATGTTCGATTTTGATGTCATTATGGTGGCCAAAAAAATAGAAATTTACCAAGATTTTGACAGAAATTTCAACAAATGTGATCTTGACGTTTTGACAGAAAGATTATGTGGATGAGTCGGGTGTAGTCCAAAGTGGTAATGCAAGAGGGCTGATTGGTTATCTACAAGGTCAAACTAGCAATGAGTCATATTCTTCACTGTAGTGGTGGTTGTTGCAACTGGCCACATTGGCTGCAACTACGAGCAGCAATGGTGGCTTCTGTTGGTGTAGGGAACCTGCATGAGGAAGAGGGAAGGGGTGGGTCATGAGACACAACCCTAATAAAGAGTGTTGCGATGGCTCACGTTGTGGCCTTGATCCTCTAGTGACGGTGGGCGTGGCCACCCTTCTACTACTAGAGGCAAGATGGGGTCACCATGCCTGCATTAGTGGCGATCTGGGCCCATAGTTTTCAAGGCGGCCAAGCGGTAGCCTGGCCTATCTGGGTGCCTAGACCACTTAGGGTGCCCAGGTGACGGCCTGTTTTTATATCCTACATTTTTTACATAGTATACATATAACATACATTACATGTAGAAGATGTTTTGTGTGTTTATTTAATGTTCTACAATCTAAATGGCATGCAAGAATGAGGTAGAAGCCTAAAAACACATGAAAAGCACTTACACATGTCAAATAGAAGGAAAAATAACATTGTACAAACAAAAATTCAAAAAAATGTCTCGGTGCCCCTAGCAGTCCTAGGCGCCCAGTTTCCATTTTAGGTAGGTGATGGCATAGGCCGCGGGCCCCCCTTGGAAGCCTCAACAACTATGTTACTGTTGGTGGCGGGCTTGGTCGCCCTGTTACCCACTCCTTGGGGCGGCAGCTCGGCTAGTGCCCTTGGAGGTGGTAAGTCTAGTGACCCTGTTGGTTGTTGCTCTAGTCGATGGCGGCTTTGCTAACGCCGTGCATTGGCACCCTCCTGTGGTTGGAGGCTATAGTCAGTTGTGGCAATGCTTAGAAATTAGAAGCCATTGTACAGAGATAGGAAGGCGGTGAACAGCCGCTAGAGGTGTTGAAGGAAGCAATGAAAGGGGGAAGGGGTGGCTATAGATGTGGAACAGAAAGGGAACCATGAGGAGAATAGGTGGAGAAGAGGAACCAGTGTCAGGGAAGGCTACTCTTCTTTTTCATTCCCTTTTTTGTCTTTCATTTCTTGTTCACAGCCCCCTTATCCTTCCCCCACTACTCATCTTTTTCTTTCCTTTTGATTTTTTGGCAGTCCAAGTATGCTTCTTGTTAGGGGCAACCAGTCTGCAGATGGAAGAAGAGTCTTCCCTCCTTGCATGGCTGTCCTTTTTGTCTTTTTCTATTCTTTGCCTTCATGCTGTAGTGTCGACATTGTCTTTTTCAGTTTCTCATGGAATCCCAATCACTATATCATATGTCTTCTGTTATGTATTTATGCCCTCCAATGCCATTGTATTCAATTATACATTCACTACCATTATTAGAATTTGCAGCAGCAGATAACATAACAGTAGAGATATACCTCCATTATTAAATTTGCAACAGCAGATAACACAACAGTAGAGATATACCTTCTACTATGCTTCTGCCTGCTTTATCTTGGCTCCTCGTGTATGCATCTGGTTCTGCCTCTCTTTTTTTGGTTATTCTACAGCACATCTTTGCTTGATTCTAACAGTTTCTTTCTCTCATTCCCTAAAAATCTAATGGCCGCACTTCTATCCATTATATGTAGTTATTTTGTCTTGTTGTGACTGCAGCACCTACTGTACTACTTGCAGTCTTCTGTAAACTGTCCACCCCAAATACTCAAGTGGTTGGGTTGAGGGAGAGAGGAAGTGGAGGATGAGAAGATAAGACGAGAGCAAGAGATGGAATGACGTAAAAGAATGATGATGAAAATCTTCAGGATGATTTATCTTATGGAGGTTTACCATATTGCCTACGGCACCTCAGTGGCTTAGTATTTGCTAGTCATGGAGCCATGCTTTGTGTCTATTTGCTCACGTCTGCAGAAATATATCATACAGCTATGCTGTTTGGGCTACCTTGGTGCATGCAATGTTGTGCATGTCGACTACATGATACTGTAAACTCTTCAGACTTGTCTGCTGCTGTGAATTAGCACTCTCTAGACTACTATGGCATCAGCGTCTATGAATATGACATTGTGTCTGCTCATCTGCCATCTACTGTTGCTACAAATGCATTAGTTAAGTCTGTATTATTAAATTTGTTGGCTAATTGGAGTTTGAGACAAGTCTGTATCAGTCCCCTCTCTTGCATATAGAAGTGGAGTTTGGTTAGTGTAATACATCATTTACAGTCTCCATTTGTTATCTAATGAATTTCGTTAGTCCTAGTGATGTCATGCCATGGCAGGTTACAACATCAACCTGTCATGTCACCATATCAACAAGATCTGGCTCAAGTGTTAGGAAGCCATTGTTATACCCCATCAGGGCGGACAAAGGACAGCATGAGTGCATGACAGCTTTATCTCAAATGTCAAAATATTGTAAAACTGGTCTTAGTGTTGTAAATGTTTAGACATTTTTAATGCTGGGATTAGTTATGCAAAATCAATTGTGGACAGGAATATCAAGTATTTGAATTATTATACAAGTAAGATAGTCTCCATACATTTGATCCAGTAAGCAGCTGAACACCAGGGACTGAATTAACTGCATTCAAAGAGGTCGACAGACACATGAAAATCATTTCAATCTGTAAGTCTTTCATCCACCAAGTATCAGAATAGAGACTCACCTCCCGTTGGATTATTTGGTCTAATAAAAGTCATCGATCGGTAAACATGATCAAAATCTGCATTTCTTTTGCTGACTGCTTCCAGATGAGCAGCAAAATGACAGTTCATGAAGCAAATAATCCGATCATATACTCTCATCCTTAAGCCCACAGCTCCCTGAAAATAAACGAAAGTATTACTACAAGTTGAAATAACTGACTGTTTATTCAATTTAATGTCTTTTTTTTCGCCATTCAATCGATGCAATATAATTGAAGGTGTTTTCATTCCAACAACCAAATCAGCTTCATATTACGAAACAATCTAGAAACTAGATGTTAGTAATTAGGACATCATGAATTACTGCAAGACGGGCATTAAGTCACCATGTCAACAAGAGTATACCTTGTTGCCAACAGCACGTCCAAATCCACATGGAACAGCTCCGACATCAACATCACCTACATACTTCTTAAGAATTTTCCTAATCCTGAGAAAAGGTATGATGAAAAAAAAATTATGAATTATTATGGATAAAAGATAATATTCACAGATGTAGACATTGAAACTACTTGAAGAAAAACAGAATATTTACCATACAGCTATCAATAGTCCAGCCAGTTGCCTTGAACCAACACGCAAAAATGTTGTTCCTTCATCCAATGTTTTTCCGATGGCATCTAACCACCAAAATCCATTTGTACTTCCCTCGAGTCCTACCTAATGAATCTGAATCTATTAGTGCCTTAGAATCCCGGAAACAACACATGTAGACATAAGATTAGTACATATAATAGCATTTGATGAGTTGCATGGACATTTATGTTTAAAACAAGTAACCATGTATGTGGTTCCAACACCATTTTGGTGAGCTAGATATGGAAATTTACAGAATTTTTTTACCACTGTCAGATTGTTTCCTAATCCTTTTAATAGAGTGAAAGAGAACATTTCATGACATTTTGTGTGTAATATGTAGACATGAATGAGCATTCTAAGTCAGAATATGGCCACCATGTGAAAGATTGACAGTCTATGAAGCTAACATCATTAGTTTTACATGTTCAAATCACATCTAACTAAAATAATGACATGAGTATAAGAAATATAGGTAGTTGCAAATTAATGTTTGTAATTTCCTCATTAAATCTTAAAATAACTCATATAATTTTGTAAGTTAATTCATCATCATCATCATCTAAGCCTCAATCCCAACCATATTGGGGTCGGCTACATGGATCCTTCTTATGGGTCATATTCTAATCAAGATGTAAAGATTCAAAATCACGCTTTATAAGCTCTTCCCAGGTTAATTTAGGCATGCCTCTTCTTCTTTTAATTGTGCTTCACTCAATTACATTGTGATAAATTTAGGTGTGTTACTCAGCCTGTGTGCACATATCCATACCATCTCAGTCGGCCCTCATACAACTTGTCATTAATACTCGCCACCCCAACTTTGTTCGTGATATAGTCATTTCTCAAATGATCTTTTCTTGTCTTCCCAGTTCCCACACATCCATCTCAGCATGCGCATTTCAGCCGCATTTGTCTTCTTGAGGCCTAGTCTATTCACCACCCAATATTCACTCCCATATAGCATGTTTGGTCGTAGAGTTGTTCTATAAAACTTACTTTTTAATCTGAGAGGGATCTTCCAGTCACATAATACTCCAGATGCACTCTTTCATTTCAACCATCCTGCAGTGATCTAGTGACAAACAACATCTTGAACATCCTCATCTATTTGAATAATAGAACCCAAGTAACTAAATTTATCACATTTTGGTACATCCACTTCGTCCAACTTGGCCCCACCATTCACAATTCTAGATTGGTTAAATTGCAATGCATATACTCGATTTTGCTCCTACTAATCATCAATCCATTTGATTCCAACACATTTCTCCAAAGTTCAACGTTATCATTCAATCCATCTTCAGTGTCATCAATCAACACAATATCATCCGCAAATAACATGCACCAAGGAATATCATCCTGAACATGTTTTGTCAACTCATCCATAATAAGAATGGATAGGGTTGAGTGTTGACCCTTGATGTATCCCAATTGTGATGGAAAATGTTTGTGTCTCTCCTCTAGGAGTCTTCACACTTGAAGTGAAGCTATCATACATGTCATCAATCATCGATGTATCGGATTGCCACACTCTTTTTCTCTAAAACCATCCACAACACTTCCATGGGTGCTCAATCATAAGCCTTTCTCAATTCATTTATTAAATCAAAATTGTAAGTTAATTCCTTTATTTAAAGGAAATTTGTTAATTACTTTATTTAAATCAATTCTACGAGTTAAGATTTTGTTGCAACTACATCAAATTTGTCAAAATCTTCGTTGAAGCTTTCAAAACTGGTAGAAGCATACATAATTGCTTTTAAAGCATGTATACTTCATAAAGGTCTCGTTGGCAAGTTCACCTCTATAAAAAGACGCATGACTCCTGGTCATGGGCTTGATCATGCAGCTCCTGCCCAAGGTCTTTCCTCCCCCCTGAAAAAGGATATGCAAAGGATGTCTCACCATCTACTCCAAAGAAGATTCATACTCCTTGAATATGGCAGTTTCCTCTAAAATATTTCAGGATTACTTGTGGAGTTCCCTTCCCCTTATTATATGGAACTTACCTTAGGGTACTCCCACACCTCTCTACTTTTACATAATTTGGGTGTTTTAACACCTTAGCTATGGCATTTTGCTCGTCAAACACTTGGCATGGCGTTTTGCTCGTCAAATGTTTAAACCTTATGTCCCCTCTGGCTCTTCGCATTCCCGCGACTAGCTCAGTGATAAAACAATTTACGTTTTCTATCAAAAAAAGTTTTACTGAGTCACTTATTTCTTATGTCGGATGCATTTTGCGGGTCATACTTTCTCAGAAAAGTTTCAACTTTCAACCATTTTGAGAAAATCCATGTTGGTCTGTATACGCTCACCACCAATCATAGTTATCAAAACCGAACTGGACCGGCCAGTTGAACCGAGAACAGGTCACTCTACCAGGTTGGTTCTCTCCCAAAGCCGAAAATGAAATCTGGCCGGCATCATATCGGTGAACTGACCGGTTGAACCGGCAAACCGGTCCGGTCAACCGGCCGGTTCTCTCACTTTACAAGTAAATGTATTTTTTCTGCTAGTTTTTGTTAATCAATATTGAATACAATATAAATGTTGGTATATAAATGTTCACGAATAAAATAATATTTTTTATTTGGTCTATTTATCAAGTTATTGTGAGAAGTTGTGATATTATTCATGTTTCATAACTTTTATAGGGATATTTTCCGAGAGAGTATCAAAGACATTTATATATTTTTAAACTATTAGTGACGTCATGCTGACGTTAGCAGTTGAACAGGTCAGACCACTGGTTGAACCAGTGAACCGTGAACCAAAGCCCTCACCGGTTCGCTGACCGGTTCGAGTCTGACAACCCTGCCACTAATAGATCAAACTTCATTCAAAATCATTGGGCTTTTTTGTTCAATCCCATTTTTTCAAATAAGATCAATGATCAATTGAATTAAAGAAAGAAACAATAATAGTCTAATTGCTTTTCTAGCTTGGGTTTCTTCCTGGATACCTGATTCTGGTTGTAAATCTATTTTTATTTAGTAAGGGCAATAGAACATTTCAAACAACATTTCATGTGACATAATTTATTTGCGGTTGATAGAGATACAAGGTGATGGATTTCCATATGGTGTGGATGATAACCAAGATGGAAATATCCATCTTCACTATTAAAACAAAATATTTTTCCTATAATATGTGAAACTATTGGTTGCTAGTTTCAAAAGCTTTTTAATGGAGATATTGAGAACAATGTAAGAGGCTCGGGTGACATGAATGCAAGAAATATCACTTACACACGATGAGTTTCACTATCTGAGGTCAAGAATGTTTTAAAAAAGATGAAAATGAAAAAGGCATGTGGTCCAAACAGTATTCCAATTGATGTATGGAAGAGTATGGGGGATCAAGGAGCTATGTGGTTAACAAATTTCTTTAACAAGATTATGAAAATAAAGAAGATTCCAGATGAATGGAGAAATAGTACTATAGTCCCAATCTACAAGAACAAAGGAGATGTTTAGAGTTGCACAAACTACAAAGGTATCAAGTTGATGTGTTACACTATGAAGCTTTAGTAGAGGATTATTGAGCAAAGGCTAAGATTGATTATGTAGATATCAGAAAACCAGTTTGGTTTTATGTCGGGAAGATCAACAACTGATGTTATTTTTCTGATAAGGAGGCTTATGGAGAAGTACAGAGAAAACAAAAGAGATCTTCATATGGTGTTTATTGATCTGGAATACCCAGGGAACTGTTATGGAGGGTTTTGCATAAAAAAGGCGTGCCTATCCAATACATTGACATAATTAAAGACATGTATGATGGCTCAACTGCAAGTGTTAGGACTCTTGGAGGAGAACTTTTCCTACCACTGTTGGGGTACATCAAGGATCGGCACTCAATCTATATCTATTTGTTCTTGTTATGGATGAGTTGACAAAGCATGTTCAAGATAATATCCCTCGGTGCATGTTATTTGTTGATGATATTGTGTTGATAGACGAGAGGAAAAAAAATTTGAATGATAAAATTGAACTTTGGAGATATACATTGGAATCCAATGAATTTATGATCAGTAGAAGCAAAACTGAATATATGCATTGCAATTTCAGCCAATCTAGAACTGTGAATGGTGGGGTCAACTTGGATGGAATGGATGTACCAATATGTAATAAGTTTCGTTACTTGGGCTCTATTATTGAAAAGGAGGGTGAGGTTCGAACTGATGTTTGTCACATGATCACAGCAGGATGGTTGAAGTGGAGTAGTGCAACTGGAGTAGTATGTGACCAGAAGATCCCTCTTAGATTAAAAAGTAAGTTCTACAGAACAGCTATACGGCCAGCCATGCTATATGGGAGTGAATGTTAGGCAGTGAAGAATCAAGGTCTCAACAAGATGAATGTGCCCAAAATGCGTATGCTGAGATGGATGTGCAGGAAGACGAGAAAAGATCGTTTGAGGAATGGCCATATCAGAAACAAAGTGGGGGCGGTGAGCATTGAGGACAAGTTGCGTGAAGGTCGTCTAAGATGGTATGGACATGTGCAATGCAGACCGACGAATGCACCTATCCGAAGCAAGGTTATTGAGTCAAGCACAACTAAAAGAAGCAGAGGCAGACCTAAATTAACTTGGGAAGAGCTTATAAAGAGAGAATTTGAATCTTTCCATCTTGATCAGAGTATGACCCATAACAGAGCTGATTGGAAAAGTTGGATCCATGTAGCTGACCCCAACATGGTTGGGATTGAGGCTTAGTTGATGACGATGACTGGCTTCTACTGTATGTATTCAAGCTGTAAATATTAGTTTACTGGGAAAAAAAAATCCGAACTTCAGATAATGCTATACTTGTTTCATGAGGTTTTAGATCCCACATGAAGAACGAGTGATGCGAGCTTACTTTTTTGCATTTACTACAGAAATATATGTGATCGAGTAGAATGATGTTCCTATATCAGCTTAATTAGAAGACATACACTACTAGAAAATAAAGAAAAACCAATAACAACCTGCTGAAAAAAGAAGTTATAGTGCTACTCCAGTAGAGTTCACAACAGAAAAATTATTGGAAAGCAAAATGATTTCTATCAAGCAAAGCAACAATCCCTATAAACTCAATAGAGGCATAGCTAGTACAAAGCAGCATAGGAACAGCAGATCATATAATATGTAGGAAATATGTGAAATCTAACTAGGAAAAGACCCTAATTCTACATGGACTCTAATTTTCTTATATAAGAAAATGATATTTCACTCAACTCTCTCCCTCAAGCAAAAACATGATAGAATAGATATTCAACTTGCACTAAAATTAGAGTATGCAGATGAATGTTTACTCCCCTTAAAGAATGAATTGCATATAAAGTCCCCTCCTGAAGCAAATACTCTTGACATGAGGCCAGTTTAATGTAATGGACAAGAAGGGATAATAACAATAGTCAGTTCTAGAAGTTGTGGCTAATAATCCTATTATTGAGATGATGAAAAAAGGAGTACAGGGTTCTCTTTTATAAGACAAGAGAAGACCACAGGATTTAGAGATAACCCATGTGGGATAAAACTAAACACAAGAATAACACAGTAAAGAGAAAAATAGACTAAGTAAAAACACAGGAAAGTCTATATACTAATACTCCCCCTCAAGCTGGAGCGTAGATGTCTATCATGCCCAGCTTGGATGTCATAGCAGTGAACCTTGTCTTTGGTAGAATCTTTGTGAAGATGTCAGCCACCTGATCAGTCGTATGAATGTAGGGAGTAGAGACCTGGCCAGAGAGAACAGCTTCGCGGACAAAATGACAATCCACCTCAATGTGCTTGGTCCGCTCATGGAAAGTAGGGTTATTGGCAATGAATGTAGCTGCTTTGTTGTCACAATACATTGGAATAGGAGACGAGTCAAAGATACCAAAGTCCTTAAGTAAGCTCCTAATCCAGAATAGTTCACAGGTAGTGTGCGCCATGGCACGATATTCAGCTTCAGCACTTGAGCGAGCAACTACAGACTGCTTCTTGCTTCGCCAAGTGACAAGGTTGCCTCCCACAAACGTGCAGTAGCCAGAAGTAGAGCGACGGTCAACCTTGTTGTCAGCGTAATCGGAATCAGAATAGCCAAGAAGTTTGCAGTGTCCATGTTTCTTGTAAAGCAGGCTTTTTCCAGGAGAACTTTTCAGATATTTCAAAATATGACAGACAGCATCCCAATGACATTGTCGAGGCTTATCTAGGTAACGACTAACCAATCCAACAACAGCAGTAATATCGGCCTGTGTAACAGTAAGATAGATGAGTTTACCGACCATTCTTCGATATTGATGATTGTCAGGATAGGCAGGAGAATTCTCATCATCCCAGTCGGTGTTCGGATCCAGAGGTGTGCTAGCAGGCTTAACACCTACAAGACCAGTTTCAGATTGTAGATCCAGAACATACTTGTGCTGAGATAAGCAGAGGCCAGAAGAAGACCGGGACACCTCTATCCCAAGAAAATACCTGAGAGACCCAAGATCTTTAGTGACGAAATGTTTTTCCAGATAGTGCTTGGTGGACTGAATACCAGCAGGATCACTTCCTGAGAGGATAATATCATCAACATTAACAATGAGAATAATAATGCCAGCAGGAGTATGCTTGACAAAGACTGAGCGATCGGACTGCGAGCGCTTGAATGAAAAATTATGAAGGATAGTGCTTAATTTATCGAACCAAGCTCGGGGACTCTGTTTCAAGCCATAGACCGCCTTTTTCAGCCTGCATACTTTAGAGGACTCCCCCTGAGCAACAAAACCTGGGGGTTGTGACATGTAGACTTCTTCATGAAGGTCACCATACAGGAAAGCATTCTTGACATCAAGCTGATACAGAGGCCAGTCAGAATTAATAGCAACAGAAATAAGAATTCTCACAGAGTTCAACCGTTCCACCGGAGAGAAAGTCTCAAAGTAGTCGACCCCATAGGTCTGTGTATAGCCTTTAGCCACTAGTCTCGCCTTAAGTCGTTCAACAGTTCCATCCGGTTGATACTTGACCGTGAAGACCCAGCGACAACCAACAGGAGAGCAATCAGCAGGTGGATCAACAAGTTGCCATGTATTGCGCTCAGTGAGCGCCTGCATTTCGGTTTCCATAGCCTGACGCCATGCAGGATTTTTAATGGCCTGAGCAGCAGTTTTAGGAACAGATATAGCAGAAAGGGTCGTACTAAAATTAGCAAAATGAGCACCCAGATTATCAATAGAACAAAAATTCCCAATGGGATGCTTAGTACAAGTCTGTGTCCCTTTTCTCAGGCTAATAGGGAGATCAAGGTCAGAAAATACCTGCGGAGGTGTTTGATCTGGCACAGAGGATGAAGATGATGGAGAGGCCATAGAGGGAGTTGTCGGCTTCTGTCTTCTGTGATACACTTTCAGAGGTGGCATTTCAGGTGGGGAGGCAGCATCAGAATTATCAGTCAAATCATCCACAACAGGTAAAGGCGTATCAACCAGTAATCTGATGTGAGTGCAGAACCAGCCGGAGAATAGAAAGGCATGTGCTCAAAGAATACTACATCCGCAGAGACAAACCACTTTTTAGAAACATGATCGTAGCATCGATACCCTTTTTTAGTGTGAGAGTATCCCAAGAAAACACACTTAGTTGCTCTAGGATCCAATTTGGTAAGGTCAGGCCGGAGATTTTTAACAAAGCACGTGCTCCCAAAGATACGAGGAGGCACAGAGAAAGGAGGTGCATCAGGAAACAAGACCTGATATGGAATCTTATTGCCGAGCACAGAGGATGGCATACGATTAATGAGGTAGCAAGCAGTAGATATCGCCTCGGGCCAAAAGGACTGAGGAACATGGTAGTGAAAAAGAAGGGTACGCGCAACTTCAAGGAGATGACGGTTTTTGCGTTCAGCGACACCGTTTTGTTGCGGGGTATAGGCACAGGAAGTTTGGTGGATGGTGCCCTGGCGACGACAAAAACTACTAATAGAGGCTTGCATAAACTCCAAAGCATTGTCAGTGCGCAAAATTTTAATGGGCTTAGCAAACTGGGTACGGATTTCAGCAAAGAAGTCAGTAATTTTCTCAAGAATGGTAGATCTATCTTTCAGTAAAAACAGCCAGGTTGCTCTAGAGAAATCATCAATGAAGCTCAGAAAATATTTAAAACCAGAAGTACTCGTCACAACACATGGACCCCAAACATCAGCATGTATAATATCGAAGATAGCTTTAGAACTAATGCAAAATTTTGGTGAAAAAGTAGCACAAGTTTGCTTGCCAAGCTGGCATGTCTCACAATGAAAAACAGAACTAACTACATCAGGTAATAAAGCTTTTAATTTTGCAACAGAGGGATGTCCCAATCTATAATGCCACTGAATGTCGGCCACAGATGATGTCAAATATGCAGCTGGCTTTGGATCGTCCAAGTAGTAGAGTCCATCCGGTCCCTCATGGCCTGAACCAATTGTCATCCTCGTGCACAGATCCTGAAACAGAACACCATCCAGATCAAACGTAATTGAGCAACGAAGGCTCTTCACAGCTTACTGACAGATAGTAAATTGAGGGGAAACTTAGGGACATAAAGAGTGGACTGTAGTGGTAGACTACCAGTAGAACGGATATCACCAATTCCAATAACAGGTGATTTAGAGCCATCAGCTAAAGTAACAGGCGGTATAAAAGATGTCTTGTGCAATTTAGAGAATAAAGTAGGATTGCCAGAAATATGAGAGGTCGCACCAGAGTCAATCACCCATGAAGGTTTACCAGTCTTGGTCAGAAGGGCGGCGCTACCATCATTTGCAGGATCAGTAGAGCAAGCCAGGCGAGCTTGAAGCAGTTTGTCAAATTCCGAGCGGATCCAGTCAGTTGTTGGTGGAATAGGTTCAGGCTGGTCAGAAGTCACTTTATTGGCCCAATCAGGTTTGCCGTATTTGATCCAGCAACGATCTTCAGTATGGTTGGTGCGCTTGCAGTGAGTGTAGTAGCGGGACTCCATAGGATCAGCTCCAGAGCCACGGCCAGGAGCAGAAGAACGTCCTCCGCGGCCACGACCTCTGCCACGACCGCGACCACGAAAGGAATCACTAGAGCGGACAGCAAGGGCTGCCCCATCAGAAGAGTCAGGCACGGACTGGGACACAGAAGGTAAGCGTTGGATCCTTTTGAGCACATCACGGAGAGTGGGCAAAGGGTCGCTGGAGAGAATTTGGTCCACAACACCAGCAAAGGAAGCAGGTAGGCCCGTGAGGAACTGAACTAACATAGGTTCGTTCCGTTGTCGATGAACTTCATTGATGTCAGTAGAAAGAGGATGATACACCTGGAACTCATCCCAGAGGGCACAGCAGGAGTTGTAGTAATCCTCGACGGAGTCAGTAGCAGAATACTCCTATTTGGCAAGTTGCTTGAAGACCTCAAAGACCTTCTTAGGATTTTGTTGGTGTGAGTAAACATGGGAGAGTTGCTCCCACATTTCTTTGGCAGTCTGAAGACAGAGCAGGGACTGTCTGATCTTGGCTTCAGCGTTGTGGATCATCCATGTCATGACCCCATAGTCCTCTTTGGACCAGAGATCATAGGCTTGTTTCGTCTTCTCGTCAGTATCAGGGGCAGGAAGAGACGAGCCTTTTGTAGTCAGATGAGAGTGGCGACCTTGGGATTTTACATACAACTCAAAAGAGGCAGCCCATAGGTGATAGTTGGAACTGTCCAACTTCACCATAGTAACACAGAGAGTGTGCGGGAGATCTGGAGTCGCCATCAGACCAGAGCAGAACAGTAACACGAGCATAGCAAGGATCAGCAGTAGCAGTAGTCAGTAGCAGGAGTAGGCAGTAGTACCATGGAGAAAGGATCACTCCACCATGAGGCGTAGGTAGGCAGAAGCGAAAAGCTGGTTTACGTCTTCAACGTGCCAGAACTGGAAAAGACATGGGCTGTATGTAAGCTTTTCGGAAGAGCGTACGGAGACGAACGGAAGCCTGTAGCCGAACTAGATGGTGAGCGAAGAACTAGGGAAGAGAAACAAGAGAGGATGGGGAGGGTGGTTGTGGCTGCGGGAGAGGGTAGTGGTGGGTTGGCGGCGGGCAGTAGTAGGGGGGGCGGCGGTGGAGACGGAGGAAGAAGGGGGGGGGGGGGGGGGGCTGCGGTGGAGAAGAAGGGAGGGAAGGAGGTGGGCGGCAAGGGAGAAAGGTAGGGGAGGGGGTGACGGCGGCTGGAGGGGCTGGTAGTGGTGGCGGCGGCACCAAGGGAGGTGTTGGTCGACGGCAGCAGGAGGGGGGGGCAGGGTGGGCAGCGGCTTGGGAGAAGGGAAAGGGGGTGGCGGATGGGGTTGATGGGAAAGGATCAGGGTTAGGGAGAATCGGGAGGCTCTGATACCATCTAGAAGTTGTGGCTAATAATCCTATTATTGAGATGATGAAAAAAGAAGTACAGGGTTCTCTTTTATAAGACAAGAGAAGACCACAGGATTTAGAGATAACCAATGTGGGATAAAACTAAACACAAGAATAACACAGTAAAGAGAAAAATAGACTAAGTAAAAACACAAGAAAGTCTATATACTAATATCAGTAAATGCAGCATTGGGGATCATCACGCTGAATAGGCAACAAATGGGAGTGTCATGACTTTGCCACCACCACCGTGGCTAGATTGTTCATCGGAACAGGAGACGGGATATTTCAAACATTGGCATAAGTCGGTGCTCTTGATATCAGACAGGAAAATAACGAGTTAGTAGATTGTAGGTGTTTCACTAAAGACAGTGCAAAGTTTTGATACAAAATTGCTATTGCTAATCGTATAGTACTGTCGGTTGTCTGATTTAGCTAGATGAAATTAGGCAAGAGTTGGGCTCAATAGAGATCAGTTCGTAATGAATTTTTCTGTCAAATTTTATCATTAGGATGTGCACAGACTTTTCAATTCCATGTTGTTCTTTTCTATTATAGTATGGAAAGTAGTGTATTATGCAATCTGCCATGACATACCTAGCCAAAGACATGCCTTGATAATAACGTTTTTATTATATTATCACTTTTATGATACTACTTTCTTGACCAGTACACTATCAAGAGCTGCATTGTGTCTTGAACTTGACTCTACTATCTTAGGAACTAATTTAAGGACAAATTTGGAACTAATTCCTGACAGCTTAGAAATTATAATTATATCTGAATGAGAGTTAGATTTTCCATGTGTGACTATTGAAAGAGCGCCAGTGAAGGCTATATAAGGGGATTTCTATTCCCATGTGAGAAAGATCATCCATCTTGAATTACAAACATAAAAGAAGAGCAATCAACAATAGGCAAAAACTCTTACGGTCTCTTTTGCCATAGACATTGCAAGAACACCAGCACCCATTTCCACTTCTTGTAATCCAATGACGACCATATCAGCATCTGTAGCAGCACAACCAACCCAGTTTATAAGTGAATCATGACTAGCCCTTTCTTGCCCGACATTCCATGTGCCAACCATTACTTTAATGTTTGCCTTGTTGGTGAAAGAAGCCGCTCTGTTTGCCAATTCTGATCCTATGATACCATCCAGAGGACTAGGAGCTATCAGACTCCATCCACGTATACCACCGTGATTGGCCAATGTATATACATATTTCCCTCCAACAGCCATACTTATGATAGGATTTTTGTGAGCAAACCATTCCCCACGATGCCTGCCTTCAAGGTCTAATATATGGACTTTTCCATTCACATAGCCAACCCAGAGCTGGGTTCCAAATGTACAAAGGCACTGGACAGATGAAGACTGATATTGGAAATCTTGCAACCGGTTACCATTTCCATCCCACTGAAGAATGGCACCACTAGCACAGCCCATCCATATTTTTCCATCCATTGTTATTGTCACTGCTTCAGCTTTTCGATGATCATCTCCAAATCCTCCCTTGGTGGCAACTCTACGGACAGCATCAGCTGCTCCCATCAAAGCGTTTCGTGACCTTTGAAAAAAGCCAACAGAACCTTGATTCTTCTTTACTGGAGAGACAAACTTGATATTCATTTCATCCTCAGTGTAAGATTCCGAAGCTGTCAGGGGTTCTATCCTTGTCTCAACCTGACCATCAATGCCAAACACTTTCAAAAGTTCTTTTGTTTGAGAGTTCCTGAGAACAACCAAATTCATTTCGTTCAAGCAATTTATAGGAATATAAATGAAACTTAAATAATTGCAGGACAGCATTTAACAAATGTCTGATATTAGCTCAATATTACGATTTGTATATTTCATATACCACTCTGAGATCTTTTTAGAGCATTCTGAGATCATTTTGTAACTACCACTATAGCTGCAAATAGTTCCAACCATTGTGAAAGGTACAGTGCAACAATTTATTTATAACTGTATCTAGGATAGGAACTCTCGTTTATGTGGCCCCACAATTCATGTCCATAATTGTTGATTAAAAAGAAAATTCGATGCACAAGGTTAAATAAAATTAAGCACGCATTAAAGCATGAGTGTAAGAAGGAACCTCAACCCAGGGACAACTGGACAAGTGGTTCAAAACAAAAAAAAATTGAAAGAACGCCTAACCCATATAATAATTGCCTAAAGACAAGCTCGCCCCACTACCAATCCCAGGGCCTAGAAAAGCAGTTCGAGATCTCCCATGCCCATCTTCCTTAGCAACACATATGTTTCTAGCAACATTATTAAAGGAATTCACGTCCTTCTCATGTCCAGAGGAAGATACAGTTATAACTTTATTCATCTCCGTAAACCCAAAAAGGAAGGATCCTGAGATGGGCCAAGGCATGTCTACCTCTCCTACTCCTCCATGTAGATGTTGCCCTTCTCCGCCAAGTCATCTTTAGCCTCTGAGTGACTTGAAAAAATTTTGAGTTACGTATTCGTCCCTTACAACCAAAGTCATATTCATCTATGACCATTGAATCACTCCCTTTCCCTCCTAAGAATGCAAAACACTTGATTACAAATAACAATGAAAGTTCTAATCCATCCCTTTGACCTAACTAAATATTTTCCAAACCCACCCCTAAGAGAGGCATCTTGCACCTCAACGCCCTTTCCTTCATTAAGAACACCTACCATATACTAAGGTCTCAATCCCTCAAAAAAGGTCTCAACATCAAGAAAGGAGAGACTCTATGCATCCCCCTTTCTCTTTAATTTCTTCCACACTACCATTGAATGTGCACAGTGCCCATCAATGGCATCCTCCCGGAGTATAAGATAAATAAGGACCCCCGCCCTACACTCCGTCATAACCACCTATGGCCAAGGATACCAAAGAGGCTCCAGCCCAACCTACCCACAAAAGGATGGGAGCTCACCCCAATCACCTACATATAACTAGTATTGCGAAGGTATAGGTATACCAGCAAAACCCATACTTTAATTTCCGTCATGCCGTCATGGATATATAATATAATAGCATACTTTTAGACTAGTATGCCCACATCAAAGTAGGTATCTTAATTAGTATGTGTGTATACATACATGCTATACCCCTTTAGCAAATTAGCAACTATTTATAGATTATATTACATATGTTATGGATATAATTTCTAAATTCTAATACTACACAAAATCTAACATATGAGATCTTTCTCATCAAATCTAAACCAAGCGGCTATAGAAATAGTACCTAAAACCTGGAACACTAAACCTAAACAAAACATGTGTACTCTTTGCACACACTGCATAGAGTGCGTAGTAAAGCCATGGATTAAAATTTTCGGTTAAAATTGCAAATTTCAGTTTTGACCACTACTTGACAACAATCGGTTAAAATTGCAAAATTTCAGTTTTGACCACTACTTGACTACAATGTACCAAATTGTCAAAATTTCTGATACGCAGTTTCATTCAAAAAATTGAAATAAAATCTAAGAAACCCTTTGAAAAGTGCGGGATACCCCCCTCATTTAATTTAATCCAAAATATACGATATAACATGTTATTGCATAAGAATATATGTATTTGTACATTGCATGATCGAATTCCTAATTGAAACAGTTTTGTATATTTTCACTCACACGTGTAGGAGCCCTGCCCTATACCAACATATGATATTATTGCATAATTAGGTGTATTTATGTATGTAGATCGTCATGGTAAAATTTCATGACTTAATTCCTTTATTTGGTCGTCAAAATCTTGTCTTGACCGGAGCGGAAATATCGAAATTTCGGTAGTTTTTGTAAAAAAAATTGGACCATCGGAAACGACGTCGAAATCGACATTTTAGACTATGAGTAAGGCTTGAAAGGGATCAAATTTGAATGAAACAGTGCAGTAACCAAATCTAATTGATATTGTTTGATCTAATATTTAATCTGAGAATCGACATATATTGGATTAGAATGTCTGAATCTGATTCAATTGGATGAGAACCCAAATTTGGATAATTATTTGTTTGAAATGGAATACATACATTTAAGATTAAGCATCGATTACATATATCATATACAAGGTTATCAACATCAAACTAAGCTAGGTTGGTTCAAATGGTTAAACTGAGAATCGGGTATACTAGTGGTTCAGTTCTCCCTTAGACCCAAAAAAAAGTATTGAACCCCATTCAGAACTCGATGGATTGGACGGGTGAATCGGTTTGGCTCCTTGCCAGCCATGATTTTATAGTTGCCACTAATGCAAACCCAACGCTGCCATTGGCAACGATCAGTGTGTCGACGCCAAGCCATGTCCGTGTTGTTATTGTGTTGTGCAGATGCTTCACGATGTTGCTTCTCCGTGTTGTTGTTGCTACACTAGTACGCCTCTTGTTCCTCTTCCTCTATTCTTCCGCCTCTCCACCCCTTCTTTCTCTCATTTCCACTCTCATAGAGGTCCTCATCCAGTGGTTTCCTTTTGTATGTTGCATTGCTCCTGCTTTGTTATTGGGATGCTATTGCTCTACTATTAAGTTGCTACGGTATAGGGTGTTGTGTCTTCTACTATTCGGTGAGCCTCCTATAATCCTGATATTGTGGAAAGTCATAAACACTGGTAGAGGAATGGTTATGTAAAGAACAACACAGAAATGAGATATTATCGGTATAAAGGCATGGTAGGAAGAACAAAGCGGTGCATGTATTGTTAACATATTTATTTTTATGTTACTTACTTTGTGCTCTTTAGTATCTTGTCTTTTATCCCATATTGGTGAACTATGTATTTACCAACACCTCCTATCCTATATAAAGAGAGGGTATATGCTTGTATTCTTTGGCTCAATAATACAATCTTATTCTTATCACATGGTATCAGAGCTTTTTGATCCGCCCTAATCTTCTAACTTTGATGCCTCCCTCCCAGCCACCCTAGCTGCCATCCAACAGCTTCTTGCTTCACACCCCCACCCCTTCTTCCCAACTGCTTCCCCCCTTCCTGCTCCACGCCGTCAGCCTGCCCTTGTCCTTCATCTCCCCTGCCAGCATTCCCTCTTCCACCCCCCTAAGCCACCATTAGTCCGCCGCCACATGAGCCCGCCGTCAAGCCACCACCTCTACACACCATGGCTCGCTCATGTCCCTACCACGTCTTCATCAGCCCACTGGCCAGCCATTACATCCATCTCAAGACCCTGCCACCCCACCTCAACACTATGTCGACCTCGTCCCCTCCCGCTGTTGTGCCACCCAACAGCCCGCCAACCTCCTAGCAACCCGTCGTCTAGTCGCCACCCCACCTAGCCGCATGCACCCTCCACTCTCGAAGTCACCATCCATCTCCTTTGTGTCTGCCTCTCATCCCAAAACAATCTAGCCTCTAGCCCGCAACTCTCCTGTCCGCACCTTCCCTACCACTCTTCATCCTCTCTCCCACTACCAGCCTTACCCTTTCATCTTCTATAAGCATATCTAGGTTGATCTACATTCCCAGTCTGTAACTGATATAGAACACCTCTTCTTGATTCAACTTCAAGACAGGGAGGGACTTGCTCCCTCCCATGAACTGTCACATGTCAGTCTAAATTGACGATGTGGCGTTGGTCTATTATAAAAAAAATTCATGCCCATCCTTTGGGTCTCTGAACTCTTTTGTCAGTAACTTGCGTGATGTTTCACGCCCTTTTCAACTGATAACTTGTGTGGACTAATCAAGAACTGATTTCCATCATGGCCTCTAATGATAACTTAAGGATTCTCTGTGTGACCACAGCATAATTGGATGGTTCTACCATATGCGATCACTTCTTTCGAGTTGTACGTCAAGGCCAAGGTTGGTACTCCTCTTACCACTAATGCACATGTTACTCTGATTACGATTATTGATGAAAAAATTAAGCAGTCAAATGACTTGTGGGTCAAAGATGACTCTGGAGTAATGACCTGGATGGTCAACAGTGCAGAACCTAAACTCAGTCAATCCCTTCTCAGACTTCAAACATCTAAGGCCACGTGGGAGAGTATTTCATGTTTACTCGCATTAACAAAACCGTAAAAAGGCATTTGAAATCTTTGAAATTTTTGGCTAAAAAAGAATTCTCTAATGATACCTCAACCGAGGATTATTATAATCAATGGTGTGCTCTTTGGGATGAATGTGAAGTATATCATCCCCTAACTTCTAACATGCATTGAAATCCTAAAGGCAGCGCAAGGAACTACAGCTAGTAAGTTCCTCGCTGGCCTACATGCTTCCTTTGCAAGAGTCGTGGATCAGATCGTGTCAGTGATCTACTACCTAAACTGTGAGATGTCGTAAAATACGTCCAGTGCCTATTGTTTGTTTCTTCTTTTCCTACAGGTTCCGCTAAGTCATCAGCTCTTCATATACATTCTGGTAATTCTGGTCGTGGCAGAGGTCGTGGCCGTGGTAGAGTAAGTGGTCGTTTTGGACTGTCGAGACCTGGGCAAGCCAACCCCTTCTGGACCATAACGTCGTCGGTCCTCCACTGGACCTGGAAACGTCCCCTACTCCTGGATCTCGTCATTGTAACTTTTTTGGGTGCAATAATCACAATGAAGATCGTTGTTGGGTGAAACATGGCTACCCCAACACATGGGTCTACTGACTACACCGAGGACGAACCGACCCAAACCTCCATTGCTTCTGCAGATTGGGTCCGAGCTAAATTTGAAAAAGTTTTCCAAGGACGACTCTTGACTCAGATATCAGCTCCACGCCCAAATAATGATTCTTCTTTTTTAGCATCCTCGGCTCCTTATGGTAAAAACATATGGGTCATCAACTTTGGTGCTTCTACTCATATTTCTAACAATTACAAATTGTTTTTCTAGTATAACTACTATGATTCCACGTGTGACTGCTGTTGATGACACTCAAGCCCCAGTTCATGCGGTTGGTAATATTTGAACTACAAACAACTTCTTGCTCACATCTGCACTACATGTTCCTCGCTTTCCTCTGAATCTTCTTTCTGTTAGTAAAATTGTCAAAAAAAGCAGTGCTCTATTACGTTTGACCATGATGGATGTGTCTTTCAGGATCTCCGCAAGAGAATGAGGATTCGTTTGGGCCATGAGGGACCAAACGATTTATATTATCTTGATGCTCTACAGAATGTTGCTCTTCTCTCTTCAGCTATTTTGTAGCTTCAATGGCACTACATATTGGGATTTGGGACATCCATCAGCATCCAAGCTCAAGCATCTGATTCCTTCTGTATCTGAAACTTTGTATAAATGTGAAGCTTGCCAGCTAGGAAAGCAAACTCGATGTGTTCTCTATCTCCAAAATTTGTTTTTGATGTTATCCTAATTGATTTATAGGGACAGTGTTCTGTCACAAGTGTAATTGGATTTCGTTACTTTATGACTTTTATGGATGACTTCTTTAGGGCTACTTGGTCATTTTTACTTTAAAACGGAGCACATGTTCTTGACACTTTTAGTGCATTCTTTGTTGAAACTAAGACTCAATTAAATATGCCCATCAAAATATTTTAGACAGACAATGCCTTTGAATTCATGCAACATGTTATTAACCTTTTTAGTAAAAACATTGGCACCATTTATCAAACTTGCTTGTTAGAAAGTATTGCCTATTTAGTTAATAGGTTAATTAGACTATTATGTAAGTAGGCATGTTTGCCCTAACCCATTAGGGTTTAGTCCGCTTCCTTGTAATTGCCTCCTCTCCTATATCTAGGATAGGGGTGTACATATCATTATAATACAGCAACGATTATAGTGTCCCACACACTTGTCAACATGGTATCAGAGCAAGCCCTAGGGATCTAACCCTAGTCGCCGCCTCTGCTTCCCTCTCCTCCACGCTCAATGTTGCCCTAATCGCCGCCTCTCCTTCCTAGAAAGAGCAACAGTGAGAGAGCACCACTTGTGGGCGGCCGCGACTCCATGGCTTAGGTCGGCCAGCCGCCAGGTACATCTTAGCCTCCATGGTCGCCATTCTTCCCCTTTCACATAGATCTTCATCTATGTGTCGGTGTCATCCTTCCTGACCATCTATCCTTTTCGATCCATAGTCAAAGTAGGCACTGAGTCTTCCTTGTAGCCGTTGTCGTCAAGTCGTCACTTTCCCAAGCAGCTTCGTGCATAGCCGCCACCATTGAAGCAACCACGCCAACGTGAATCTGCCTTCGACACCAGCAACCATCTGCACAGTGTCCGCCTCCGAGTCCAGCAGCTGCCTCTGCATCCAGCCGTCGTGCCAGCCATCACTCCACCGCTACACCACTTCCCAGGACCTTGGACAGCGCTAATTCCTGTCTCGTTCGGATCGTGGTCAAGCAAGGAGCATCCACTTTTCATGTTCACATGATTTACAGGAGTACAAAAGACCGCGCTAATTCTCATTGACCCATGGTGCTAATTCTCAGGGTTCTTTGTCTCTTCGACGGTGTTATTTCCCGTCAGATAATGCTTCAGTGGCATCCTACACGGCGTGTTGGCCAACTAACACAATGTGTAGCAGTCCTAAATTCACTTGGTGGCGCAAAGATTCGTCCTAATCGCAAGTCACACGACATGTCGGCAGGAATCTATCAACTTTGAGTTTGCCCAGATCGCAAGTTGCATGGTGTGTTGACATCCAATACGGTGTGTCGGCGGAGATCTGGTTTACACCTCCGACATCCTACACGGCGTATTGGATCCCTATATGGCGTGTTGCATTAGTCAGTCTTTTTTGAGCGAAGGAGTTGCACGGCGTGTCAGCAACCTTATACGGCGTGACATCGGAGTCTGCATCTCACCCCCAACAATATACACAACGTGTCAAGCTATAAACACGGTGTGTCAGAAGCAGTCTATGTACTTTCAATTTCAGCTATGACGTCCTCCAAATGTCTATCTCTCCTCCAATACCTAATGATAATCGGATCCTTTTTTTTTACCTCAAAATTTTTTTCGCCCATGGCCGGGCCAAACAAATGTCTTTTCTGGTCAAGAAAAGATCCATTTAATTTTTCTATCCAGATCTTATAAACGGGTTGTTTTGCATATTGACTCCGGTTATCAGCTTTCTACCGAGATCCATCCCGGTAGTGCCACTCCTTTTCCTATTGAGTTTCATTCTGGTAGTGTTTCTCCTCTTTCTAACTAGTTTCCATTGCGATAGTATTTCTATTTTATTCTTCTCTAAATACTACACCTCTCATTTTACCTTTTCTCTTTCCCACCCTCCCATCCATCATGTGTGTGTTTCCATGTGCAGGGATCATATTTTCCTTTTCCACACCATCTACTGACTCTCATCAGATTCGGTGTGGGGGGGGGAATAGAGGAGACACAAAGAAATAGGAGGGTATGAGGAGAACATGAGAGAGAGCATATAAGAAAAATATGGGATGAGAGATGATATTCCAAGCTAACATCATGGAGCTTCGTATTGTTTAGCACATTTGATCTCCACTTTCAGGCAGCTTTGAAGGATCTCCATTGTAGCATTCACACTGAGCTTCTCGCACTAGTACCGCATTATGTACGTCAGGACAACAGTTGTTGCGGCTAATTCCAGCCTCTTATTCCCTTCAGTGTTGATGACGTTCCAGTTGATCATCCATGTTGCTTTCCCATGAGACTGGACAAGAGTTGTTGCGGCTAATTCCAGCCTCTTGTTCCCTCTGGTATTAATGGTGAGACATATGGTTGCTTTTTCATCAGATTTCTTCGAAGCGTGGTTATCAGAACCGAACCAAACCGGGAACCAGTCAGTCTACCGGTTCGGTCCCCTTCCAAAGCTGGAAATGAAGTCTGACCGGCATCAAACTGGTGAACCGACCGGTTGAACGATGAACCGGCGAACCGGTCCAATTTTGGCCCAACCGGTCGGTTCTCTCACTTAGCAAATAAGTGTATTGTTGTTATCTTTCATTAATTAATTTTGAATACTATATAAATGTTGGTATATGTAAGTCCATGAATAGAATAATATTTGTTATTTGGTATGTTTATCAAGTTATTGTGAGCAGTTGTGTGATTATTCATGTTTTATAACTTTTGCAGGGATATTTTCCATGAGTATCAAAGACAATTATATATTTTTAAACTGTGAGTGACGTCATCGGTTGAACCGGTCAAACCACTGGTTGAACCAGTAAACCGAGAACCAGAGGTCTAACCGGTTCGGTTCTGACAACCTTGCTTCGAAGCTCGTTATCTTCTAGCCTGCGCATTTTGTATCTATAATGATTTACCCAGAGTTATCTTCACCGAGCTACTTCGTTACGTCTTCTCTGAGTTGCGTTTGCTACTTCTACATGTCTAGATGATACTTCAACACCTCCTCCAACGTGTTCGTGCCACGTTATGTACGTTTGTAGTCTTCTGTGTTAATTCCAGTTGACTACACTTCTCAGACGATTTGAAGACACCACTACTGCTATATCGACATTGTTGTCTCCATGTTCATGTCGCGTCATGTACGTGGGATGTGTTGATGTGCGCTTACTCCACTCACACATTCCTTTCCGATGAAGATGGTGTAGTCATGGTATTTATGATTGTCTACTTCAGATATTCTTAATTCTAGATGCACTTCAAAAGAACATTTTCCAGCCTAAAGAACACAACTCTAAAGAGGTGTCATCATATGTGTTTAGTTAGGAAGTAGTGTTTAAGAGGGAGTAACAATTTTTGTACGGGGAGTGACACTCTATCTTTCATTATCATTTCTATCTTTTATCGTTTGATTGAATCATGTAACTCCAAGCTTGGATGTGGGTTCACCCATGCTCCAGCTGCTAGAAAGCTATTAAATAGTATATATTAACCTATTTAGTTAATAGGTTATTTAGTTAGTGGGCTTTTTTATTATAGCCCGTTTAGATTACTTGCGTCTTAAGTCTTAGGGTGTCTCTCATCTCCTATATAAAGGAGAGGACGTCTAGTCTTGTATTCATCTCATTGCATTCAATCCAAATCTTATTTTTCACATGGTATCAGAGCGGTGAACAGTAACGGCGGCGTGAACAGTAACTCAACAGTAATTCTTGCGTGAACAGAGCGCGTTCGCTCGTGAGGGAAACCTAGCCGCCGCCCCTCCTCACTCTCCTTTCCGGCGCGCAAGCAACCCTAGCTGTCGCCGCTCGTCTTTTCCAGAGAGCAACCAAGGGAAAGAACCCCCTCCTGCGGCGGCCACCCGCCAGGCACATCCCGGCCTCCATGGCTTCTCCTTCTCTTTCTTAAAGATTTAATTTTTCTTTCCGTACGCCGGCTATCTCCGTCTCGGTGCATTCAGCAGCCATAACCACCGGCCTCCAAGCAGCCATCTCCGCACCTTCGCCGCCTATCGACGCTACTATCACCATCTAGCAGCAGCAGCATAAGCGTCGCCAACCGTAGAAGTAGCAGCCATAATCGCCATCAAGCAGCAATCAGCCGCCGCCAACCTGCTACCCCCCGCCTAGAAAGATCTCGCTACTACCGACATCAACTCGGTACAGGCGCAATTATCAACGGCGACATCAATTCGGTAGTACCGAGTTCTGCACAGGCCATCTCCTGACGTCCTCGGCTCCAGCCTTCGTCGTCTCATAAGGAGAGGCTCCGCACTTGACTCTGCATGCAGCCTCATGGCATGCAATATCTCCGGAGCCGTGCAGGAGACCCTTTGTCATCTCCTCCATTACGACCAAGTGCTACATCAACTGAGTGACATAATCCGACCATTTTTTTTGCTACATCCCGCAAGCTATTGCTCTTCATCACCTTCCCGACTATCTTCATCACTCAACCATCACATCCCATCTATGTCTACTCCCAGTTATTAATTCCCCCATATTCATTATGCCTATTCGGATCCTTAATCGGTCATATCTTTGCTAATCGGATCCAAGTTTTAGCCTAATCGGATTTTTCTACCCGGATCTTGCATTGACCCATTTAGCATATTCTCTCCGGTTATCGGTTTCATTCTCCACATATTACACATCTCCATATACACAAAATTCTCTCAAATCCACCAATTCCTTTCCCACCCACCTATATCATGTGTGTATCCCTTTCCACAGTACGGTGGGGTCATATATTCATTTCTCCACACCAAACACCCACTCTCGTCGTATTTGGTGTGCATGGAGGATAGAGAGGAGAGGAAGAGATGAGAAGAGAGAGAGAGTGAGAGAATATGTATGAGAGAGAGAGTATGAGAAGAGATGATATATGTGTTCAGGCTATATATGTTCCAACTATTATCTTCATGGAGTTTCGCATTGTTCAGCACATCCGTTCTCTACTCTAGACAACAATGAAGGATCTTCATTCAGCGTCAACACCAAGCTATCCGCGTTATGTACGTCAGGTGTTGATGGTGTACTTCTTCAGCTGCATTTACATGAGACAGATGGGTGCTTCTTCAGATTTTAGAAGCTCAGCAAGCCTGCCAAGTCTACATCTGCAAGGTTGATAGTTCATCCAGAGATATCTTCATCGAGTTGCTTCATCACGTCTTCTCCGAGCTGCATTTGTTCTTACGGCATCGCCTTCCGCTGATCTTCTTGGGACTTTCCTTGATGGATGATATCTCCTTTCCCATCAAGCCCCCAAGGTTCATACATCAGAGTTATGATACATGCACTGTATCATCGTCCGTTTGTGTTCGTGCCACGTTATGCACGTCTTCTCAGACAATTCGAAGATTCCGCTACTGCTACATCGACATTGGGCATCTGCGTTCGTGCCGCGTTAAGTACGTAATCCAATGAAGATGACGTAGTGATGGTGTTGAGGATCGTCTGCTCCAAGTGACGAATTACTGTTGTAGTATCAGGTTCCATTCTTCAGATGCTCTTCATTCCAGATGCACTTCAAAGACCTTCAAAGCTCAAAGATCTCCAGCCTGCAGAATACAATTTCAAAGAAGAGAGGCATTGTCACCACATGGTTCAGGGGGGAGTATTAATTAAGGGGGAGTATCAATTTTTTGTATGGGGAGTGATATTTATCTTTTATCTTTCATTTATCATTTCTTTTATTGTTTTATCAAGTCTTGTAACCTCCAAGCTTTGGACATGTGTTTCACCCATGCTCCAGCTTGAGGGGGGGTGTTAAAGAGTATATATTAGCCTATTTAGTTAATAGGTTATTTAGTTAGTAGGCTTTTCTACTATAGCCCATTTAGATTACTTGCGTCTTAAGTCTTAGGGCGTCTTCCCTCTCCTATATAAAGGAGAGGGCGTCTAGTCTTGTATTCATCCCATTACGTTCAATCCAATCTTATATTTCACAAAAGCATTCATCAATTTAGTTTATAGGTTAATTAGTCAATTATGTACATGGGCCTCTTTGCCCTGGCCCATTAGGGTTTAGTCTGCTTCCTTGTAATTGCCTCCTCTCATATATATAAGACAGGGGTGTACATATCAATACACAACAACAATGATTACAGTGTCCCACACACACTTGTCAACACTCTTGTTCTTACACTCCTCAGAAGAATGGTGTTGAAGAGCGTAAGAATCGTGTCATCTCCTCAAAGTTGCCAGAACTCAGATGTTTCACAATCATGTCCCTAAGTCTTTTTGGGTTGTTGTCTCCACCGCATGTTTTCTAATCAATAGAATGCCCTCGTCTGTCTTAAATAACCAATTTCCATATAGAGTTTTTTACCCGAAGCTCTCATGTTTTTTGTGCCACCTAGAATTTTCGGTAGTACTTGTTTTGTACGGAATCTTTAGACTGGTTTAAGCAAACTTGATTCAAGATCTACTGAGTTCATCTTCTTTTGGTACTCAAGAACTCAGTAGGGGTAGTTGTTATTCAAGTGTTGTGAAATGGTTACTAGTGCGAAGAATGTATTTTTTAGGAATACAGCATACTTTTCTACTGTGGGTTCGACTTTGTCTACAGATCTGCTCATTGACACCCCTCTACCTATTCATGTTGAGTTGGACTCTCCAGAATCTGTTGTTCCTAGTGTCCCTCTTAAATTTTTCCAAAGATGTCGCAGGACTACAACTCCCTCTATTGCCCCTCCCTCATCCAATCTCTCATCTTCATCAGCAGATCACGACATCAATCAGGTATACTCTTGTACTTCACATCCTATAAACAATTTTTATTTTGATACTAATCTTGGTTCAAGTTTTGCAAATTTTATTGTTGCTCTTTCCACTTTGGTGTTCCTAAAACTGCGTCTGAAGCCCTTAAACGTCCTACCTGGTGTTGTTCCATGGAAGTGGAAATGGAGGCTTAACATACACAGACATGGGAGTTAGTGGATGCTCCTGGTCATGTTTCTCAGGTAGGCTATCGCTGGATCTTTAGTCTAAAATATCAACCTAATGGAACGGTTGAAAGCCTTAAGGCTCGTCTTGTTGCTAAGGGCTACAAGACTTATGGCGTGGAATATTCTGAAACTTTCTCGCCTGTTGCTTGACTTAACTTTGTTTGTATTCTTATTTATGTTGTCGTCAATAAAAGTTGTCCTCTATTCCAACTTGACGTTAAAAATACTTTCTTATATGGTGAGCTACATGAGGTGTATATGGAGCAACCGCGAAGATTTGTTGCTCAGGGGGAGTGTTCTAAAGTATGATGCCTTAGGAAAGCCATTCATGGACTAAAACAGAGTCCAAGAGCGTGCTTTGATAAATTAAGTTAGATCCTTGCTAAATTTGACTTTAAATGTTGGCATTATGATCATAAAAAATACTATTTTGGGAAGAGTCATTCTGATTGTATATGTGAATGACATCATCCTTGCTAGGAGTGACCATGGGGTATTCAGGATACCAAGGAATACTTAAGGAAACACTTTATCACTAAAGATCTAGGAAAACTACGCTATTTTTTTAGAATTGAAGTCTCACATTCACATACTGGAATTTGTTTATCTCAACGCAAATATGATCTTTCTACACAAAAGTTAGCATGTTGGGTGCCAAGCCAGTCAGCACACCTCTAGATCCTAATACCAATTAGAATGATGATTCTTCTCCATCCTATCCTTGTAGCAAGCAATATAGAAGACTTGTAAGAAAGTTAATTTACTTGACTATTACATGAGCAGATATTACATCAGTTGTTGGACTACTCAACAAGTATCTTGATAAACCTCAACAACGTCATTAGGATGTTGTGTGCCACATTCTCCAATACTTAAAATATCTTCTGGACAGGGTCTTCTATACAAAAATAGGACACTGCAAGATTACTGGTTTTTCAAACTCTGACTATGCCAGTGGCAGGCATGATCGTAAATGTACTTCAGGTTTCACACACCTTAGCAGGTGGTAACCTTGTCACTTGGAGAAGTAAGCAGCATGTTGTTGTGGCTAGATCAAGTGTCGAAGTTGAATATATTGAGTCATGGCTCATACTACCTGCGAGCTCATGTGGGTTTATAGAGAAACTGAGAATTGTTTATTGAGTAAAACAGTGTACAATCCAGTCTCTTATATAACAGAAGAGAATAGAGACTAAAGTAGAGTTGAGTAATATGGGACTAAACTACAGAAGTGAAAAAGCATAAGTGAGGCACATGTTATGCACATGACACTCAACAAAACATAACAAAACACAACATATCTCTATATTCCCTCTCAAGCTGGAGCGTAGATGTCGAACATGCCCAGCTTGTCAACTAGAGTCTGAAAACGAGCTTTGGAAAGTATCTTCGTGAAGATGTCCGCAACTTGCTTGTCAGTGCTGAGATATGGAGTGCAAATTCGATCAGAATGAACTGCTTCTCGAACAAAATGACAATCGACCTCAATATGTTTCGTTCTCTCATGAAAAGTGGAGTTGCTCGCAATAAAAATGGAGGCCTTATTGTCACAAAACATCGGTATAGGGCTGGAATAAGATATATCAAACTCCTGAAGGAGACTCTGAACCCACAGAAGTTCACATGCAGTATGAGCCATTGCTTGGTATTCCGCCTCTGCACTGGATCTGGCGACAGCAGTCTGCTTTTTGCTTCACCAGGTGACAAGGTTTCCGCCAACAAATGTACAGTATCTTAATGTTGATTTTCGATCAGAACGACTTCTTGCATAGTCAGAGTCTGAGAAGCCAGATAGGTTGCAGTGGCCATGTTTCTTATACATCAAGCCTTTCCCTGGAGAACTTTTAAGATATCGCAGAATATGACATATAGCATCCCAATGACATTGTCAGGGTTTATCAAGATACCGACTAATGAATCCGACAGCAGCAGTAAGGTCAGCTCGTGTGACAGTCAAATAGATAAGCTTGCCTACCAGCCTCCTGAACTGGTGATGATCAGCATAGGGAGGAGAGTTTGCATCATCCCAGTCCATGTTTGGGTCAAGTGGAATATTGGTTGGTTTGCAGCCTAACATGCCAATTTCCTGTAAGAGTTCAAGTACATATTTTCTCTGAGAGAGACACAGTTCTGTAGATGATCTGGAGACTTCAATGCCTAAGAAATACCGAAGCTTTTCGAGATCTTTAGTGACAAAGTGTTTCTCTAAGTAGGTTTTAGTTTCATGTATGCCCACAGTATCATTGCCAGATAAGATAATATCATCCACATAAACAATAAGAATGACAAGTCCAGCCACTGTCTTGCGAATAAAGACTGAATGATCAGATTGAGAACGACGAAAGCCAAAGGTGACTAATATCTGGCTGAGCTTGTCAAACCAAGCTCGTGGGCTTTGTTTGAGACCATAGATAGCCTTTTTCAGCTTACATACTTTGAAGGTAGACTCCCCCTGAGCAACAAACCCAGGTGATTGCTCCATGTAGACATCTTCCTGCAGATCTCCATAAAAAAATGCATTTTTAACATCTAGTTGAAAGAGAGACCAGTCTTTATTAACGGCAACAGAAATCAGAATTTGAGTAGAGTTTAGTCGTACAACAGGAGAGAAGGTCTCAAAATAATCGACGTCGTATGTCTGTGTGTAGCCCTTTGCAACAAGACGGGCTTTCAGGCGTTCAATAGTCCCATCAGGTTGATATTTAATAGTAAAGACCCAGCGACAACCCACTGTAGGGCAAGAAGAAGGGCGATCCACAAGCTCCCATGTCTTGCGATCACATAGTGCCTGCATTTCTTAGTCCATTGCCTTCTTACATGCAGGAATAGTAAGAGCCTCTGTAGCATTTTTAGGAATGGTGACAGCGGAAATTGCATAAGTAAAGCAGGCAAAGTTGTTATGCAGATTGGCAGAAGTGCAGTAATGACTGATAGGATGTTTAGTACAGGAGCGAACACCTTTCCGCAAACTGATAGGAAGGTGGAAATCAGAAGTTACCTCAGTGTTTTTTGATCATCCACAGACGCGGGAATTGGTTGGGGAGGGGCCATGGAAGGAGTGCTTGTCTTCGATCGACGTGTGTATACTTGCAGTGGACGCTCGTGAGGCTTGTTAGAAACAGACAGATCGTCAATAATATCTGGTAGAGGTGTCGGTGCCAACACATCATGAGATAGGCTTGCTCCATCATTAGAAAAGTAAGGCATATGCTTAAAAAAGATCACATCCGCACTGATAAACAACTGTCTGAGTATCGGATCAAAGCAGCGATAACCTTTTTGAGTTCTCGAATAACCCAAAAAAATGCATTTAGTAGACCGCGGGACAAGTTTTGACATTCCTAGGCGTAGATTTATAACAAAGCAGGTACACCAAAAAATGCGAGGTGGAACAGAGAAAAGAGGTGCATAAGGAAACAAAATGGAGTAAGGTATCCGATTTTGTAAAACATAAGAGGGCATGCGATTTATAAGAAAACATGTCGTAGTAACTACCTCAAGCCAAAAACGGTGAGGGACTTTATAATGGATAAGAAGAGTGCGAGCAACCTCTAATAAGTGGCGATTTTTGCATTCAGCAACACTGTTTTGTTGTAGAGTATAAGGGCAAGTTGTTTGGTGGATGGTGCCATGATCAGAACAAAAAGAAGTGACAGATTTCTGCATAAATTCCAGGGCATTATCGATATGGAGAATTTTGATAGTTTTATTGAATTGGGTCTATATTTCAGAAAAGAAAATGTGGATATTGTCCAAAATAGTACTCCGATCTTTGAGCAAAAAAATAGCCAGGTAGCGCGGGGAATAATCATCAATAAATGTCAAAAAATATTTAACACCAATTTGACTCGGGACAGAGCATGGACCCCCGATATCCGCATGAACAATATCAAAAATATCTTTACACCCAAATTCTTTATTAGCAGGAAAGACAGACCTCATTTGTTTTCCCAAAACACAAGTTTTACAAGAAAAATTGTTTTCAGCTAATGCAGGAAATAAAAGCTTCAATTTAGCAGCAGACGGATGACTCAACCAGAAGTGCCACTAAAGTCATGAGACAGATGTAGACAAGAGAGTTGAAGCTGCAGGCGGCCCATCCAAGTAGTATAGTCCATCTGGTCCTTCATGGCCCGAACCAATCCTCGTCTTCGTGCGAAGATCCTTCAAAACACAACCAGAGGGTTCTAGCTTAATAGAGCACTGAAGTTGTTTAACAGTTTATTGACAGATAATAAATTAACAGGAAATTGTGGTATGTATAATACAGAGTGAACATTCAGCTTGCGAGATAGAGGAACTGTGCCAACACCATGAACAGGCGTTTTCGAGCCATTTGCAACCATGACCGATGGAATATTCAAAGTTTTAGACAGAGCAGAAAATAAGTGGATGTCGCCTGCCATGTGGACAGACGCACCAGAATCAATGCACCACTTATGGTTACCAGCAGAGGGAGACACAAGCATTGCAGAAAAACCAACAGCAGATGTCGAAGGCAGTTGAGTCATGCGCTTCTGGAAGAACTTCTCGAATTCAGAGCGAAGCCATTCAGTGGTCGGAGGAGCAGCTGGTGGATCGGATGCAGCTTCAGTAGTAGCTTTTATAGAGGCCTGGTTTGCCCAGGCTGGCTTGTCGTGCTTGATCCAACACATGTCTTCAGTGTGATTGTCACGACCACACCAGTTGCAGTAGCGAGGTCCAGTGGCTTGACCTCGTCCAGGAGCAATAGAAGAGCCTCTTCCGCCAGAAGGGGTGGACGTCCTCCACGACCGCGGCCACGTCCAGATTCAGCAGTGTGAGCAACCAAAGCAGGATGCTCAATAGAAGGAGTAGAGGATACATATGGTAGCCGCTGAACTCTCTTGAGAACGTCACGAAGAGTAGGCAGAGGGTCACTTGACAGAATTTGATCAACCACACCCGAAAAAGAAGCAGGTAGGGCAGCCAGGAATTGAACTAGTTGGAGTTCATTCCGCTGCTCTGAGCCTCTTTGATGTCAGCAGTCAGCGGATGGTAGACTTCATACTCATTCCAGAGAGCAGAACATTGGTTGTAGAAATCCTCAATAGACGCATCTGAAGAGAACTTCTTGGCCAGGTTTTTGAAAATTTCAAAAACCCGTTTAGGATTTTGTTGATGCGAGTAGACATGAGACAGTGCGTCCCACATTGCTTTGGCATCATGAAGATACAGTAGAGACTGACTAATGTGCGGCTCGGTGCTATTGAGAAGCCAGGAAATAACACCAGAGTCGTCTTTGGACCATTGAGCATAGGCATGTTTGGTCTTTTCGTCAACAGTAGCAGCAGGGGCAGCAGGAGGATTAGTGGTAAGATGGGAGTATCGGCCTTGAGCCTTCACATAGAGCACAAATGACGCCGACCACAGATGGTAGTTCGAACCATCGAGCTTGACGGTGGTAACACACAGGGAGCGAGGAGGCTCAGCTGAAGCCACACTGAGCAGAAGCAGGCAGTAACGAGGTGGTGGCGTAGCAGCAACAGGCAGTAAATAACTAACCCACTATGGGGTAATAGCAGCAGCAGGGATCTGACGCATCAGATCTGACGAACCCGTGTTTGGCAGATAGATTGATAAAGGAACCTACGCCTGTATGACAAAATCAATATCCCATCATGAGGCGCAGGCAGAGAAAGAACCGGAGAGTTAGGAGACCCTCAATGTGGGATATCTATGGCTGTCTGGAAGATTGTGCGGGCAAAAAGGAGAAGAGGGAGGGCGGTAGATGTGGGGGAAGCAGACAGAAGAGAGGAGCAGCCCGGCGGCGGCGGGCAGAGGAGTGGAGAGGAGCGGCGGAGGTGGAGAAGGGGAGGAGGGGTGGCGGCAGCAGGTGGGGGGGGCGGCGGCAGCAGGGGAGAGGGGGGCGGCGGCAGCAGGGTAGAGGGGAGGGAGGGGCTGCGGACAGGGGAGGTGTGAGCGGCGGCTGGCGGCGACGCGGGGAAGGGGGTGTTTAGGTCTCAGGGCATAGGGGCAGGGTGGGAAGAAAAAAGTTGGAGGACCGGACCTGCTCCTGATACCATATAAAGAAACTGAGAATTGTTTATTGAGTGAGTAAAACAGTGTACAATCCAGTCTCTTATATAACAGAAGAGAATAGAGACTAAAGCAGAGTTGAGCAATATGGGACTAAACTACGAAAGTGAAAAAGCATAAGTGAGGCACATGTTATGCACATGACACTCAACAAAACATAACAAAACACAACATATCTCTATAGGGTTCAAGGCTTACTAAAGGAGTTTGGGGTCTGCGATTCTGAGCCCATGCCTATGTATTGTGATAATAAGGCATCTTTCTTCATTGCTACTAATCCCATATTCTACGAGTGCACCAAGCACATTGAAGTAGACTATCACTTCGTCAGGGAGACTATTCTATCCAGACGCATATCTACTTCATACATCAGGACAAAGGATCAACTAGCTAACATCTTTACAAAACCACTGCCAAAGACAAGATTCATCTCTATGGTAAACAAGCTAGACATTCATGATATCCATGCTCCAACTTGAGGGGGAGTGCTCTCACATTTACTTTTATGTTATTTATTTTGTACTCTTTAGTATCTTTTCTTATCCCATATTGGTGAGCTCTATATTTATTGACTCCTTTCCTATACAAGGAGAGGGCTATGCTTGTATTTTCTTGTCTCAATGATACAATCTTATTATTTTCATATGTATAACGGCACAGCAGGAACAATAAAATCACAGGAATATAGGAGATGTGATATACAACATAAAAGATCCCCAAGTCAAACAAAGACACTCAACCATGTGGGTTAGGGGAATCACATGGAGAGAGAAAAATTAGTACAGTGCCCCTTCTTTTTTTTTGTACCTTATAAACTAGCATGGGGTCTTTTTGTGTCCACTATGTCGCTGATATAACTGATAACGCGAGTCAATTTGCTACATGACACGATTACAGATATCTAGGTTAAAAAATAAATAGATATTTGTGCAACTGGAAAAGGCACATTTGTCTGACCCTTAGGTTGACAAATGTAGGGGTAGGGGGGGGGGGGGGGGGGCAGAGCCCCGCAGTATGGATTAGGTCACAAAATAGATCGGATAGGCAGTAAGCATATTGTGAAACATATTAGGATTGGGGCCAGCGGCAGGGATGTAGGAACTGTTTTAGACAGGGAGGCAGGACAAGGAAGATGACTAGTTGGGTGCAATGGAGAGGCCTGACAGCTATTGCATGCAGTGCAATGGAGAGGCCTAACAGCTATTACATGCGGTGTAGTGGAGAGGCCACGATCTTCTTCATGATTGACTCTACAGATCATGTTTCATAGAGATTGATGGTGATGAGCACGTGTTCCCTAGCGTTGAAGGGGCGTCTGTTGAGATAACTCAAGTGGGCCCCTTCTAAAGAACTTTTGGTGCGGGAGGATTCATTGTGCTCATCTTTAAATAAAATGGCAACTTGGTGTGCTTAGAGATTTAGAGGCAGAAAGGGGCAATTTTTATGGGTGCATGGGTTAGGATTTGACAATGCCCTGTCTTCCAAAATACCACGATCGTGACTTCAGCTTTTCAAGATATACTGGGGTTGCGCTTGTGTCTTTGAAGAATAAATAAAATGGCAACTTCAAGGGGATAATAGCCAAGGCAGGGAATACAAGCACTGCAAAGAGGCTACCCATGGAGGCCATATCCACTGGTAATACTCACAACGCCTATGAGACTTCCATCATCTTGGCCAAGATCATGGACAAGATCATCTCGACCGCAAAATGCTTGGTTTGAATACAATAGATCTAAGGGAAGACTTGGGAAGGGATGACTAGACGTGATTTGAGGGAGTCAGATAACAGTAGTGATGGCCGAGAAGACAAGCGATGGTGCGGGATTTCTATGGAAGAAGGGAGGAGATGACCACGGAGGCCGGGATGATGCCTGGTGAGGACCAAGCTAAGAAGAGAGGGTGGTCACCCGCAGGTGGAGGGTCTCTCCTTTTTCTCACTAGGGTTAAGATCAATGTCATGATACCATGTGAAAAATAAAATGTGAGGCTAATGAGATGTTTCTTATTAGATAGAAGGCAAACTCCCGTCCATGTATATGAGGAGGTATGCACAAGGAAGCAAACTTAACCGTAATGGGCCAAGACAATTAGGCCATGTACATAATAAACTAATTAGTCTAACAATCCAAGAGGCCATAAGGACTAACCTGACTCCATTAGACAAGACAGTCAGTGATGAGTGTCAAACCTAGACATCGCATATTTGCCTTTAAAGCTCTATGTGGGCCTAATTAAGATACCGTTGTCATATCCTCCTACCAGATAGTCACACTAAGCACAAAGGTTGTTGCACGACCATCAACAGAGATGATGCCATGAATGTGACCATTCGTTTCCTCTAAAGGTGAGACGACAGACAAACAAATCGTCATTAATTAAGCACAATAAACATAAACAGTGGATTACTGAAAATCACTAAAAATTAAAACCATTTGCAAAGAGATCCAATCATAGGAAAACTCTTTCAACAAGAACCAATGTATTACATTTACATCCTGGTTCATAAGTACATATCTTGTACCATCTCTTCTCGAGGGTTACAACATCAACTGCCTTGTTAAAGGCTAAACACAGACAGCATAAGAACTTCGAGGCATCAAGCCAAAATCTCAAAACGATTCATTGAAAGCACTAACTATTAACTCCGAGGACCTGAGAGTACAGAGACGACACATAGGACTTCTATCTACAATACACGACAGACAGTAGACTCAACCTGAGCTGTCACTGTTGTCCCTGCTACTGCTGATGTTCTTCCTCTGCAAGATGTTCTCAACCTCCTTTGTGCTTGTCCACCTAAAAATGTTGGATCCCACGGGGGTGAGACAATTGAAAATTGCCCCAGCGAGAGATATAACTCTCCGCCAAAAACATTATTATTGCAGTTTAATAATATAAAACTGAGCAGAAGATAAGCAATTTAGAATATTCTCATCTTTTAAAGCATTGCAACTATCTGTGATAGAGCAGTAAGTCATTTATTCTCTTTATAAGGAATGGGAAGAACATGTATATCATTTACTCATCATACTATATCAACATCTCAAACTTATCCGGTGATACTCATTATCATGGTATGTCATCCATGAATCATTCTCATTTCTATTTGTTGGCCTCAGCCAATCTGCTAACCAAATATTTAATTGTACCATTCGTGTGAGTATACATCATTATATTATATTCAGGCATTGGACTATGCCAATCATGTGCAACTATTCCAGGCATTGGACTATGTCAATCCTGTACAACTATTCCAGGTATTGGGTTGTGACCAATCTTGTGCAAACATCACTGAATACCACATCACTTTTACTAGGTATTAAACCTTGGCCAAGCCATCATGCTTATTCACATCCTTTCTATAAACAAGTATCCCTCTCATATATTTCAAACACTATAACCCTTATTTGGCTATAAGCATAAAGCATGTATGATCAAGATTTCATTATTATTATTGTATCCATTTATTATTATCATTATATTACTAAGTTTCCATTTCTTAGTTTATTTTGAACATTATCATTTCTTCATGAGACTTTTATAAACATCTTGTTACCTCTCACTAGGCAACAACTATTCTCATGGCTCACAAGGCCCATTAAGTATCTTGTCACCTCTCACTAGGCAAAAAATTATCACATGGCTCACAAGGCCATTACATCTTGTCACCTCTCGCTAGGCAACAACTTATTCACATGGCTTACAAGGCCATTACACATCTTGTCACCTCTCACTAGGCAACAAATTATCAAATGGCTCACAAGGTCATTACATCTTGTCACCTCTCGCTAGGCAACAACTTATTCACATGGCTCACAAGGCCATTAAACATCTTGTCACCTCTCACTAGGCAACAACTTATTCACATGGCTCACAAAACCCATTAAGTATCTTGTCACCTCTCACTAGGCAACAAATTATCACATAGCTCACAAAGCCCATTAAGTATCTTGTCACCTCTCACTAGGCAACAAATTATCACATGGCTCACAAAGTCATAACTCATTATACTTGTTATACAAGTACTTAGCATGCCTTTCAAGGCTTATGCAATAAGAAAATTACAACCATCCCATCATTGGGGTTAGGGTTTCCCCTTTATGACCGATTAGGGTTTTATGTTCATTTTATAGATCCAAACCCTAATTCATTGCTCCACACATCTAGGAGCATACATTGCTATCATAAGTATTCAATCATACTTATTTATTCTCAACATTTATCATTAAATGATTACCAACACAAGGTGTGAGTCCCTCTCTTATTCTTACCAGAATATGATTACATCATACTTTATTAACTTGGCTTAACCCTTTCTCAAGGTATGTAAGCCTACACTTATCAAAGTGCATTAAACTCATTACATCTCATTGTAACAATTGACATGACACACTTCATGTTTTACTCATCCAAGTAGATTGGATTTAAGGTGCATCAACCTTGAGGTGTTGGATGTAGTATTTATCATGCCTTGATGTATTACTTCCCTCATTACTTTCAACTTAGTTAGGTCCATCAACTTATCTCGTATTAGGGTATATCCCATCCTAATACTTTATGTACTAACACATTGCATTTATCATGTAGTGTATTGGCCATAAGTCACACATTCAAATTACCCAACTATCATCAATGATATGGGCTCATCTCGGGTTAAGGCATTGTTAACATAAGGTTGTCCATTATCAACCATTCTAGGTATTTCACCTATCAAGGTATTAGCCACTCCATTACTTGGTGTTGCACTCATCACTCCTAAGAATGTCTTGCCCTCACCTTTACAAGGTGTCTCGGGTTAGAGGTGTGCATATGTTCACCATATCGGGTTATAGGTGTATAGGCACCACCATATCGGGTTGGAGGTGTATGACCATCATTCATATCGGGCTAGAGGTGTTGTATGTGTTACCCATGTCGTGCAACCATGTCATGCATCCATGTATGTCGTGCAATAACACTTGTTACTCTTCACTTATATCGGGTTACCCAAATTAGGGTTTCTTGTCAACTTACAAGTATACAATTGACCTTGTATTGTGCATGGAGTTTATAATAGACTTCCTATCATGCAAGAGGTGTATACTACACCCCCATATCATTCAATAAGGTTTACAAACCTATTCATATCATTTTAGTGAAATAGGTGCATCATCATTTCGGGTTAGAGGTGCTTGCTTGTGTACATGCACCCGATATCACTTTTATAAGGTGATATCATCATGTTCAAGCTCTAGACCTTTGTTCTAACTATTATAGTTCATGTCAACAGGTCTAAGAAACTACTAGAACTCATAATTTCATCAACTATTTCAGGAAATTTCGGAATTAAAATTAGATCATTAAATACAGCAATTTAGGTGATGAATAATAACATAGTTGAGTTCAAGTTATATAACCCGCCTTAAGAACCACTTCAAAGCTCCAAGCTCTAAAGCTCCATGTTCCTAAGGTTGAGGATGAACTTCTCAGATCCTCTAGATATAAGAAATAACCATGGATAAGCAATTGGTGAAGAAGAAAAGAAAGGAAGATCAAAACCCTAAATTCATGCTTCAATCCAAGGTTGAAAATGATCTTATCCTCACCTTAGGGTTAAGTATGAGTTCCTTCTTGCTCCTTAACACCTTTGCACGATACACTAGTGTCCTTGCACGATATGCCAACCCTCATGCACGATATGGCACTCACTTGCACGATATGACACTCACTTGGAGTCAAAACTTCACTCTATGGCCAATATCACCCTATATGGCCAATATCACCCTATATGGCCAATATCACCTACTTGGGCGATATGCTCTTGCCATGGGCGATATCCCAAGGCCCATGCACGATACCACAGCATCCCTTCACAATATGGGAGCTCTATGCACGATACATTAGGGTAGGAGGGTGGTAAGGGTCACAAAATTGCACCAAGGGGTGAAACTAGGGGTATATATACTTGTTGCACATGATGGAAGGTAAAAATGAGGTGTCAACATTTTGAGCTAGTAGGTGCCACGTGTCATGCATGGGTGACACGTGTCCATGCATGCATCATCATTTATCTTGTCTTGCAAAACAGTTGAGGATCATCTAGAGATGCAAATTCGTCCATTACTTATCCATTTGGATAAGTCATCTAGGTTTAATCACTATTTTAAGTCAAGCTGATACACTTTTTCTAAGGAAACTTGTTGGCCGTCACACCTCACCTCCTTGAGGTGCTTTGCACGATATGGCCTTTGCCAAGAGCTCACAAAACGATATGAGGCTTGTCCCAAGGCTCCTTGGCCGATAGGCACTCATATATAGGCTTTTCAACTTGATACAACTCAAGTTAAGCTTTCATATTCAACCCTTTTCTTGGTCATTTCTTCACCAAGATTACCATCATTCATAATGGAATCAAGCATGGTGTATCCTCCTTTCTCTCTCCTCTACATGATGCTAGGAGGGATTACGAACACTCTAGATGTGGTAATTTGCATATCAACCCTACATTTTGGGTAAATTGCACTTTGTACCAAAATTGGTGCACAATGCACCAGCATTGTTCAAACAAGTTCAAACTTGGAATTTAGGCTTTCCACAAGCCACCACTTAGCATCATTCTCTCTCTTATGACTCTAAAACACATGGGGTACATTCAACATGTGACATTTTGCATTATAACCCCTCAACTTGGGTAAATTGCACTTTGGTCCAAAATAAAGGAACATTGCTCAAACAGCATTCAATCAGGACCAAACTTGAAATATAAGTGTGTCACATGATGACAAAACTCCTTAGAGGATTATATTAGAGTTCTAAGCAACTTTATTAGTCAAAACAAATAGGGTTACCTCATAACCCAGGTCAGGGTCGTTACAAAAGGCTTCCTTTTACCCATTACATAGTTTATACACCACCTAGACATGAGAGGTGTTTGCAGAAATTCCTAGTCGATGAAATCCATTCAGTAAATTAGATGCATTGTGCTCCGTGTTGCTCGAGATCTGCACCTACCTCAATGCACATCCTTGTCTAGTAGCCACGGCATCTCATTTAGGATTTTAGGCCAACAGAGGACCCTTAGTGAGGGAGTCACTTGACCAAAGAGAAGAAACATTGAAAGGAGACTCATCGATATCCACATCCTAACCTTAGCCAACTCCACACATCTCCCTGATTGCAGCGCATGGGCACAGGGTTATAACCTAGACTCCTTAGTTGTCTCCACAATCTCATGCTTTAACATCTCCTGATATGTAGTGCAAAACCAACAACTTAATTCTAGCGCTGCTTGTGGCTCTCTATTTGTGCCAATTTGATACACAACGAAGTTCCTGCCTATTTAAAGTTAACGAGGGAATTCAAAAGTCTAAGATGATCATTACCATAATGCAAACGACAGGCCACCACCACTCCAGATCTTCGACCGCAGAGTATCAGATACCAGAAACTTTACATCAACTGAAGGTAGAGGGCATACACCGCCAGAGGTTACTTGATTTCTGAGGTCCACATATGATCTCTCTATCCATAAGGCTGCCATGTGCTTTTCTTCTGCGGTCAAAGAAAGGCACTTCTCTAAAGTTTCCCATGGCCAAACCTTTACATTGCCACCTTCAGAGCCGGTCCAGAGATCGCCTGCATGTTAAATGCAGTAAGTAAATATCATCGGATGAGGTGTGATGTTTAAATTTGTATCAGTTTAGGTCATGGGTTCTTTATGTAGGATGGTGGAGTAGAATTATGTATAAGCAATGCGAGTAAGTAATGGAGGTACTATAGCTCTTTTGATATAGATTAAGTGTTTACATACAGCACTTAGTGATTTAATGGTATAAAGAGCAACAAAGATAAAGCAGTCAAAAGTCAGGGGAGTAAACGAACACAGAGTTAAGACAAGAGTACACGTGGTTACCGTAAGAGGAGAAAACCATTGATAAAACAGGACCCCGATGCGCCTGCCAGGACAGGTATTCCTTGAAATGGGAAGAAAGTCCAGCATCGCAGCAGTTGCTTGAAGTGGAAGGGGTGGAATCGAAAGACTGTTGCCACCGCATCGTGTCCATGGTCCAACACCTAACTTTCCCATCCCTGTGCCCGCTCCACACCATACCGCTGGCAGCATCCGCCACCAAGCAGAGCGTGGGCGATGTCGGGCCAGACTGCCGGAATGGAGCGGCCTTCTCCTCATCGACCATCAGCTGCTGTTGCTGCTGCGCCCTGTCATAGCCAAAGCAGTCCTCCCAGCTGGAGAAGAAATCATCGAAGTTCCACACTCGGACTCCCGACTCCTGGCCCGCCCATAGCTGACCGGGCCCGCAGGCAATTGTCCGGAGGAACGTCCCTGCCTGCGTCTCCCGCAGTGGGCGCGGGCGCACCTCGAGGCAAGGTGGGCGGTCGGGGCGGACGGCTGCTCGGGGAGTGAGCTTGAAGATGCCCTTCCCACCTCCTGCCGCAACAAACTCAGGGAGACCCTCCGAATTGGCGGAGGGGACGTGGGACGATGATCCGTTACCGTCATCCTCATCAGAAGATCCCGAAGAGATCCTATGGAGCGAGTAGAAGGAAGCGCTGGCACCGCCGAGCTGTAACTTGTGGTGATGGGGCGGCGCGAGATGGCTGCGCCCCCCGCGTATAGCCCCCTCGGGCAAGGACGCTGAGTGATGGATTTGCGGGATGCTGCCATCCTGGGGGAGGTCGTTGGCAGAAGGATCGAGAGAGGCAGGGTACTCCTCGTGCAGACGGTGGTAGTACGAGGAGGAGTCCTGGACCCGGAGGCTGCGTTGGTGGGTGTCGAGGTAGTTGGGGGCAGGCGTCTGTGACGCCGCGACGGACCTGGAGCGGAATTCAGGTGGAGCAGCTGGAGAGGGCATCGAAGGACGGTTGGCGTAGTTCCTGGTCCTTCCCGTGACCGTTAGAGAGGATATCCGGTCAACCCAGGCACCGTCATCGTCGTCTTCCATGGAAGACGGGAGGTTTTCGGACGAGCAAGAATTCAAGTAATTTGGTGAACTGAGACCTCCCCGGAGACCCCGGTACCTCCTGCGGCGGGTAATACCCGCAAGGAGGGTAGGGGGAGAGGATTTGGCCGACGCCCGACGGTCGACGGAATGGCGCAGGCAGCGTGTCGAGGAGGTGAAGAAGGGAAGTTCAGTAGTGATGGAGAGCCACAAAGTACATGGTAGCTGTCTCTCTCGAGTCTCGGATCCGATCACCGGGTTTGGGTCGGCACATTATTGGATCAGCCAAACACGTTTTTTACGAAAACGAAAAGCCCTCTCCCTTCGCCTTCTGGTTTGTGGTAGAAACCAGCCCGGCCGTCACAGCCCAAGCCACCAACCGAAAGTACGGCCGAGGGCGGCAAGGCAAGCTGATTCGACTGTGGCCATTGCCGTGTCACCACGGTAGTACGGGCGGCAACCTGTTAGGTTTCGAACGGGTTCGACTACATTCGCACCCAAAACCATGTACCCACGAACCCATCATTTGACCAGGTTGTTGCATGTGGCAAGTTAAGTCGTATTTTGACCTTGTGGTTTGTTGTTTTTTGCCCATATCAGATATTGGGTATATACAAGCTCCCTCGATTTATTTAAAAATGTTTTCATTCGAACAAGTCAACATTGAGGTTTGAGTTTTATAATGTATGTCATCACCTATTTTGGCTGGAAAATAATGACTAACACGTTCTTTTTAGGCTCGTTCGGTTGGAAGTAAAATTCTTAGTTCTTGTAATATTGTTTGGTAAGGTAATTTGGTACACGGAATGAGGTTGCTTGCTTGTGTAGTAGGGCCATAGGATGTTTGTGGCTCCACAATCTATAGGGGGTCATCATCATTTAAGTCTCAGTCCTCATTATGTTGGGGTCGGCTACATGGTCCATTTAGCTCTATTATGGGTCATATTTTGTTCGAGATGTAAAGATTCAAAATCTCATTTTATAAACTCATCTCATGTTAATTTAGGTCTTCCTCTTCTTCTATTTATTATGTTTGACTCAATAGAATTGCTTCGTATAGGTCCATCAGTTGGTATGCGTTGCACATGTATGTACCATCTCAGTCGACCCTCGCACAGCTTGTCATCAATGCTCATCACCCCCACTTTATTCATGATATAGTCATGTCTCAAGTGATCTTTTCTTATTTTCGCACACATCCATCTCAGTATATGCATTTCAGCTATGTTCATCTTGTTGACACATTATTTCTTCACTACCCAACATTCACTCCCACAGAGTATGGTCGGATGTATAGTTGTTCTATAAAACTTACTTTTTAACATGAGAGGGATCTTCGATCACATAATACTTCAGTTACAGTCCTCTGTTTCAACCATCATACAGTGATCATATGACAAACATCATTTTGGACATCTCCATCATATGTAGGGGGGATAGAAGAAAAATGTGCAGTTTGTGCCCAGTTGTCAAAGGACTAGACAGGTGAAAAGGAATTGTGCCTTGATCCAACGTATAATCACTAATTGTATATATATCTATCTATGTCATTGTAATTCATTTTCCAAGTATAGTTTAAAGAATAGCCAACCAAACATATTTTCTTGAGAACAACCCGACTTTTGACAATGGCGAGTGTAACATGGACCAATTTTGGCCACACTGACCAAGAAATCAGAGCGACTAGTTAAAAAGTTGGGTGGTTATTAATTTTGTTAGAATAGAAAATGTAAAAAAATGAAAATTGAAGGTATATATATACCCATCTTGATTGAAATTTTCTATTTTATGGAAAATCGGCTCACTAATTCTATAGAAAACTAAAATTTGGTTATGTTTAAATAGTTGACAATTGACATAAATATCATTTCTTGTTATCAATTCCATTTATTTTTTTGTACATTCTATGTGATTCAAATGTAGTCAATCCCAAGTGCGGTTAAAGAGGAGGGTTGGTGGTAGCTTGACATCCAGTCATGAAACTTTGTCACTCTTTTTATGATATGGATATATCTTGATCAGAGTATGACCCATAACAAAGTTGATTGGAAAGAAAGGATTCATGCAGTTGATATTGTTGTTGTTGTTGTTCTTATAATCATCATTATTATTATTATTATTATTATTATTATTATTTCTTATTAACTTATTCACTTTGAATAAAGCATACTGCCACCAAAAAGTGTAAGGTTTTTGGGAAGGGGCACAGTAGAATAACAAAATTTTCCTTTCGCTTATGTTGTAGTGTCGAATCTGTCATGGCTATAAAACTTTTGTGAACACAAGACATGGAAAAGAATAAAGTTTATACATTAGTACACACTAGTTCTCCAACTATTAGACGTGCCTTTCTTGGTGAAGAATTCAAACTTTCAGATCTAGATCTGAAGCAGCCACCAAGGAATTCCAAATTATCTATCAAGAAATTTGGATTGGCCATCGAGCTATTGCACAGGTGTCTTCTTCACAACACCTTATTGTTGTCTTATAGAATGACTTCTCCGAGCCTTCGTGAATGTGCCTCGGCCTCTACTTCATCCACACATATGAAGGAGAATGTGGTGCACCACCTTGGTGACCAAGTTGAAGCGAAGCATGTGTTATTAATGTGCTAGTCATCCTGGAACATCCTTTCTTCTCCTATATTAGACAATCATCCTTAGGACAACTCTCTGTCTCTCTCTTCAAGAGAGAAATATAACAGCCAACTTTTCTCACAGGTCTCAATTGTTGTATATACCTTTTGGGATGTACCCCCTTTATATAGGAGAGTAATGGATTTAGAAAATCCTAATTCCAATCCATCTACTAATTGCAATCTTCAAATAGAATTAACGCTAAAAACTCATACTGGAATTCCAACCGGTCGATTTTCCAACCAGCCAACTGGGTCCTTATTGGGATTCCAAAGGCATTGTAATCAGTCGAATAGGATTCTTAATCGGTCGACTGGGTTAGTTCAGATCTAGATATGAATTGTTTTCCAAATGGATACCTTCCTTATTGAATTCCAATCAACTAACTAGGATTCCCAATCAGTTGACTAGGTCAATCCAATGTAAAATCAGTCAACCAATTGATAATCAATTGATCCATTGACCCAACCAATCTAATCAGCTGACTGGACATTCTAGTTTCCCGAATGGGTAAGAAATCAAATTGTTTATGATTTAGAATCATTCTAGTCATATGTTTGATTGTGAACTTAATATTCGTTGTGCATCCTTATGTGTGTGACTCGATAGGTTCCTAGGTACATTGGTAGTGTTATTTAGAACCTTGTAAGCAAATATTGGTGTTTAGCCACACATCATTGCCAACTAAGTAATAAGATTGATCTAGACAATAACTACAACATATAAAGTGATCAATGTTACCATGAACATATAATTCTTTTGTTATAGATTCCCAGATTGAAACTTAGACATGGAATGTCATCATATTATCATTGAGTCTATGTTTATTGAACTAGAGAAGACTATTCAAGATATTGTGAGCTCAATATTATATATTGACTCACATGAACATAGTCATGCATTTCATTATCATGCTTATCAAGTGGTTGGGATATCAGTCCAAAGGAGGAACAAATTCCATCTACATCACTCACAATGATCCCCATGTTTCATAATGCACCTGATCACTACCTTTCTGGTAACCCTTATTTTAGATCCATGTTGGACTAGTGTCAAAGTACACAGAACATGTGATTGTTGTAGTGGGTTTAGGTCTTAGGATCAAGTCACCACTGCCACATTGAGATATGAATTTGACATATCATTACATGACTTGCATGTTTCACTCTCAAGGCGGGTCTGTACAATACAACTTGTTCTCTAACGAGAACCCGTCTATACGAGGTGATAACCAATATCATGACTAAAGAGACACAGTCATCACTTTACCATACATGCTAGTTTTGTGTATTATTATTGTCCTATACTATCCACAATAATATTCAACTAGGGATACTACATGACTGAGTACTCTAAGTATACATATGATCTCATGTTTATGTCATCAACCCACACCATATGTCATTGAGTCATAATATTCTTAGGATATTATTTATATTCATTATCTCAATACTAAAACAAACATAATAAGTGGAATTGCCTTTTATGAATAATCAAGTCCAATACAATATATCCCTTTGATAATAATCACATGATGACTATCACGATATATAACCAATAGTCTCCCCCTTGCTTTAGATCCACTCACTCATGAATCTAATTCCAAGTGATCTAACATGACTGTAACATCCCCGACCTGGGTTATGGTTTCAAAAGATTAAAACAAGTTTACAATTAACTTACTTAAGCAAAACTTCTAGGTTAGGTGTAACGATCGGGCCCACTACCCATGGCTCAAGTAGAGTTTCAAGAATGATGACTGGCCCCACATACCACCACTAGCCTTAACTGCGCACTTTATCCACACTCATGCGCAAGTCGGAGTCAACTTCCCGACTGGTCACCCATCCTAGTACTACTCCAAGCTGAGCACGCTTAACTATGGAGTTCTTTAGTGATGGGCTCCTCGAAAAGGAGGTGCACCTTGGTGATATGGGTAGTCCAATCATTCCTTTTAAGATCATTTTATCTGAAGCCTCAATTCATGGGATGTTACAATCTCCCCCACTTAGACTATTTGTAACATCCCTGACCTGGGTTATGAACTAACCCCAGGTGTTTTTCTTAATCATGTGATTAAATGCTTGTGGTTATCTGTTGATAATGTAATTAAAGCTCTTGAGGAACATATATTTCCCTTTCTGTCCTTTTAAACAATATTGTAATATTATTTTGTTGAAAGTGGACTTATGTGCAAATTACCCAATTAAAGGGGTTAACTTGAAAATTGCACATGTTTAGATGTTCCTCTAATGATAATACATCATAAGAATGAATTTGATGAAGTATTATGGATTCTCCAAGCTTGGGCACCAAAAGGTAGCTTGTGGGGCAATCCTTGTGCTTAAAACCCTAGTTTTGGTGTAAAGTGCAATTTACCCAAAATGTGGGGTGCAACTTGTATAATATGCTTTTTAGAATATCCTTTATGACTCTTGGCATCATTTAGAGTAATAATGATGAAGATTGCGCTTCTTTTGAATAATTATATAAGAGGGAACACCTTTGTGGTTAAAATCACCAAGTTGCAAGTAAGGAGACCCTTATATATGTGCACCTTAGTGATAAGTTGACCTTCTTTGCCTTTAGTTTTTGGTCTTATAAGGAGTTTTTCCTTAGAAATAAGGAGAAGGGACGTGCAAATAAGAAAGGAGGGACCTAGATTAGAAATGGAGAATTATATGTCCTTATGTTGAAGTTTCACCCAAAGATATATATACAACTTTCCTTTGCAAACAAAGGAACGTTTCTCTTCTTTTATCACTTATCACCTTTCTTGGACCGACTAAGGCAGAGCTTTGGATCTCTGGAGCAGAGGAGAACGACCAAGGAGAAGCTAGGTAAGCTTGGGTCATCTTCTTGCTCGAATTCATGGAGGAAAGTGGATTACAAGGTTGGTTTCATGGTTATCTTACTTAGTTCTTTCTTTCTAGCCGACTTTTCCCAACCTTTCCTTGGAGAAACACCTTTGACCGACCTGTGGAGCTCAAGACGCCATTAAAGGCTTGAATCTTGGAAGCTTGGAGCTCTAGGAACGACCATAAGGTGGGTTTTATAACTCTAAACCTTTTGCTTTCTTATGCATATCTTTGTTCTGGCAATTAGTACTTAGTTCTTCTTCTTCCCCACTCTTCCTTGCTTTCCTACAACTAAAACCACGAGGAACAGACCTTGATCTGGAGGTAGAAGAAGATGGGCGTGATTACCAATGTTACTTTATCAAACGGTCTTGCCCCCCCCCTCCTATGGCCAAACGGTTTGCAAAACCGTTTGAAGGGCAAACGGTTTCACAAGGTCGGTTGGAGAAAACGGTCTCCAAGACCGTTTGGTTGAGTTGACCAAGCATTGACCGTTTGGGATTCCTGTTCATAATTATGTTATTTAATAACCCTACAAATTTGAGGGATTAACTCCCAAGGAATCATGAGTTAAAGGCTAATCAATTAGGTAAACCTAATTGGATTAAGTGCTGATTTTCAACCTGATTAACTTGACCTTTTTGAGAAAACGGTTTCAAAACCGTTTGAGTGAGTTCACCAAGCGTTGACCGTTTGATATTACTGTTCATAATTATGTTAGTTAATAATCCACCAAATTTGATAGGTTAACTCCCAAGGAATCATGAGTTAAAGTCTAATCAATTAGGAAAACCTAATTGGATTAAGTGCTGATTTTTCAGCTTGATTAATTGAACTTTTTGGGAAAACGGTTTCAAAACCATTTGAGGGCGTTGACCAAGCGTTGACCGTTTGATATTAATGTTCATAAATATGTTGGTTAATAACTCACCAAATTTGATAAGTTAATTCCAAAGGAATCATGAGTTGAAGGCTAATCAATTAGGAAAACCCTAATTGGATTATGTGCTGACTTTCAACTTGATTGAATTGACTTTTTGGGTTTTCTTGCCCAAACGGTATTAAGACCGTTTGGGGATCATCCAAATGGTCTCAAGACCGTTTGGGGGTCACCCAAGACCATTTGAAGGTCTAGGGTCAAGTATGGATATGTGTTTGAAGATCCAAAGATGTGGTATGAACCCTAATCGGCTAAGTGCTGATTTTGCAAGTGATGAGTTGATTGTTTTGGGTTGATTGGCCCAAACGGTCTCAAGACCGTTTGGGGATCACCCAAACGGTCTCCATACCGTTTGGGGATCACCCAAGACCGTTTGGAGGTCTGGGGTTAAGTATAGTTAACCAATTGAAGGTCCAAAGGTACACAATTACAAAGCAATCAATTGCTGATTTGATGATCAACTCAATAGCTCAAACCCTAATGGTTTTTCACTAGAATCCAAGGGTTGGGTGATCCAAACGGTCTCAAGACCGTTTGGAGGTCACCCAAGACCGTTTGGAGGTCTAGGGATGAGTATGGTTAAGCAATTGATGATCCAATGTTACTAAGTTAAAGTGTAATCAATTGCTGATTTGGTGATCAATCCAATGCTCCAAACCTTAATTGATTGACTTGGATTTTGATGATATGATGGGAAAACGGTCTCAAGACCGTTTGGAGGTCATCCGAACGACCTCAAGACCGTTTGGGGTCAGGTTATACCCAATTTGGATGATGGTTCTATGGTTTTAAAATAACTAGTCTTACATTGATTAGTATTGAAGGATCATCGATTCCAAACCCTAATTCAATTGAATCAAACCCTAATTGATGAACAATTGAGGGTTAATTAAGGGTCAAATCAGTTGAAGGTTGACCTATTAAACTCAGTTGAGGTATGATTATAGGTCCAATTGATGATTGGTTCCATGAATTCAATGATTGAAGTAATCAACATTGGAAACCTTAATTCAATTGGATACCTTATGTAATGGAGGTCCAATATGATTGAATCTTTGAGAATTAAGATGATGAATGTTCTATTGATCCAATGATGATTAGTAATGATAATCAATGAAGGTACAAAGGTTTAAACCCTAATAGTACCTAAGTGACTAGTACCAATTAAAGGGAGAATTCTTAATTGCTTATAGGATTAATAACTTGATACACTATGTTAACCATAGTAGTATGTACTTGATTGAAGGGTTGATGTGACCTAATCAAGTTGAAAGAATGAAAGATTAGAATATATATATATATATATATATATATATATATATATGAATCATGTAATGATCTTATGTAGCACGACCATGCAAGGGAGCACGGCCGTGGTAGCCTTAACTTGCACGACCGTGCAAGGGAGCACGGCCGTGGTAGCCTTACTTTGCATGACCGTGCAAGGAAGCACGGACGTGGTGTTTTATAAAAGAATTTGAAAAGTGGAAACCTGGGTACTATGAGATGGTCTAAGACTTAATCTAGGGTAATGACAAGTAAATATAGGTAGGACCCTAAAGATGGTTTGTTAGCCAGTACATTAAAGAAAGGAGTGGCTAAAAGGAATTAGATAGAATGATTATGTCATAAACATAAGAAATAAGGCTAAAGAACCATGTTAATGATAAAGGATTTAAGAGGAGAGATGATGCCTAGACCTTTGTATAAATACCTTTATAAATGAGAAGAAAGTGATACATCAAGATATGATAGATATCACATTCAATAATTCAGGGTAATATACCTTGATGAACCTTTAAAACCATTATACTTATATAAGAGATACATGGATTGCATGATGAGTAATTGTTTACAATAAGATATAATGGGCTCAATGTACTTGATAAGTATTGATTAATATGCCTTGAGAATGGAATAAGTCAAATAAAAAAGTATGATGTAATCATAACATGATATGAAGAAGGAATGGGCTAATACTTAGAATTGAGGATAAGTAATGACATTCAATAAGTATTGTAATCAAGAATAAACATTCATCATGTCCTTGTATGCTCCCAAGAGTGGTAGAACAACATGCTAGGGTTGGACTGATAACATGAACATGAAACCCTAACTATTTAGGGATGGAGTATGTTAACCCTAATCCCAGGTCATGCTTTCAAGCATGAAACCCTATGAACAAATTACAATATAAGGAATTCTTATGCCTTATAAGACAAAGAGATTCAATAACCTTAATTGAATAAGGATAATCCTTAAACTCTAGGTTATGCTTTTAAGCATGATGAATCTTCATGATTAAAGTATGAGATGAGGAATCATTATTCCTAATCATAATGAAAGGGATTGGATAACCCTATTTGATGTAATTAAGGGAACCTAGCCTTAGTAAGAAAGGCATGAAGGTACATCCCTTGTATTGAAAGATTAATTCTTCTTTATAAATTGTCGATCTGGAAATGAATTGTTTACTATTGTCAATTGAATTAATCATGCAGGTTATTATAAGGGAATGATCATATCCAGGTAAGGGTTATGATATCATATTCATTAAAAGCATACTATAGGCCTTATGAATAGTGATATATGCTATGTTGTCTAAACTTAAGTGGTAACATATGAGATTAATGGGATGTAAGAGCCGTGAATAACATCAAGGTCATGCTGATAAGATGACTTATGATGATTTAAGGGTTTGAACACCCTATTCTTGAATCATAGTAATGAAATGGATAAGATTTGATTTCCATATGATAACTGATGTGAGTTAGACTTGATACATTTAGTATTCTTTCTTTATAGTAGTTGTTTTGTTGATCTATGTTTGAAAACATGTATGATGTTAAAAATAATACTGAAATGTACTTAAGTAATCAAGTATAATGATATCATGTAGGGCCCTGACCATAGATCCATCATTGTCAGAGACCAAATGATGGTGAAACAGGTTTTCCTAAGGGAACTCCTGGAACATATACTTTTGAGTATATGGGGGAAATGGACGCAAATATCCTTACGTCCTAATGTAGGAATTGATGTAGGATGTATCTTTACCCTATCAATCCTTCATTACATATTTATGCCGGGATGATGTACCACTAATATCCCGAGGAAAATCACCAATACCGTATCGATGAGAGATAAACAAGAGATCTTTCAATGACGAAGAGAGTACAGAACATCACTGTAACTCTATAGCGAAGTTTCCAGAATACCCTGGATAGCTACTACAGCAGAGACACAAGATGTCCTGCAAGTAAATCCTCTTACTGACTGAGGAAGATGAGGTCATAAGAATCTGGCTCTTTTGATGACCTATGTATGGTACCAACGCGATTTCGTAATGGTCGGTTGGAGAATGAGCGGTATACCTCATCTCCGCAGGGCATAATAATGTTTGAAAAATATAATCAGCCGTGTAACATAATTGCTTAGGTTGAACTACAAGAAACAAATGTTTGATGTTACATAGTTAATATATGTTCTTCATATTCTTTAATGAGATATGCTTTGATATCCAATTAGATAATAATTGAAATGTTGTTTTACTGACATTAAACCTACTGTTAAATGTTAATAATCATACTGCTTAATGTTATTCCTTATTGCAATAACAAAGCTTCTGGCGGAGAGTTATAACTCTCGCTGGGACAATTGTTCAATTGTCTCACCCCCGTGGGATTTTTATTTTTAGGTAGACGCCGAGGACGAAGGAATCCATTTAAGAATGAGCAACAACAGCAACAACAGTATCAGGGGCAGCAGTGAATCTCAGGTGGAGATACTGACTGTCAAGTCTTGTAGATAGCATGTCTAATGTCATCTCTGTACTCTCAGGTCCTAGGAGTCAGTAGGTCTGAGGTTTTTGGCTTTAAGCCCCGAGATTTTGTTGTATCTTGCCTTGTACAGTTAGCAGGGCAATGGATGTATGTAATCACTCGAAAGGTGATTCCACAAAGATGTAATGTTAAAACATGATGTAAACTGTTTATCCTGTTTCTTATAAAGAAGTTTATGGATTAAAGATCTTTTGTTAAAAAGTTTTAATTTCTAGTAATTTTTCATTATTTCGCTTCCAGTTAAACAATCGCTTTCGTAGAGTTTACCGCTTCCGCATTAGTTAATCATGTTTTCGTGAGACGGTCGCCACACTATTGATGTCCTCGTCAAGGCTCAACTATATGGCCTCATAATCTGACCCCATTTCAGTGTAGACCCACAATGGCCCATGGACACCCAACTCCCGATCACAGAATGCCAGCGCAAGGGTGGCTACGTCAACCATGGACAGACATTTCCTACATGCCTGGACCGCATGGCTCAAGACTGGCATGCCACATGCCCATGCAGGCCCCACCTACTGGAGGGGTTATGGCTCTGATACCATTTGTAACGACCGGGCCCACTGCCCATGGATCAAGTAGAGTTTCAGGAATGACGACTGGCCCCAAAGACAACCACTAGCCTTAACTGCACTCTTTATCCACACTCATGCGCAAGCTGGGGTCAACTTCCCGACTGGTCACCCATCCTAGTACTACTCCAAGCTGAGCACACTTAACTATGGAGTTCTTTAGTGATGGGCTCCCGGAAAAGAAGGTGCACCTTGGTGATATGGGTAGTCCAATCATTCCTTTTAAGACCATTTTATCTGAGGCCTCAAATCCTGGGATGTTACATTAGACCATAACCCAGGTCAAGGATGAAGTGTAACATCCCTAACCTGGGTTATGGCCTAACCTGGAAGTTTTGCTTAAGTAAGTTAATTATAAACTTGTTTTAATCTTTTGAAAAGTTAAACTCAGAGAGTCTTAATTACTTTTCAAAAGATTAAAACAAGTTTATAATTAACTTACTTAAGCAAAATTTCCAGGTTAGGCCAGGCCTAACCTGGAAGTTTTGCTTAAGTAAGTTAATTATAAATGGCCTAACCTGGAAGTTTTGCTTAAGTAAGTTAATTATAAACTTGTTTTAATCTTTTGAAAAGTAATCAAGACTTTGTGAGTTTAACTTTTCAAAAGATTAAAACAAGTTTATAATTAACTTACTTAAGCAAAACTTCCAGGTTAGGCCATAACCCAGGTTAGAGAATAAGCTCAAACTTGAAAATTAAACTCACAAAGAGTCTTAATTACTTTTTAAAAGATTAAAACAAGTTTATAATTAACTTACTTAAGTAAAGCTTCCAGGTTAGGCCATAACCCAGGTCAGGGATGTTACAAACCTATGTTATGACCTAACCTGGAAGTTTTGCTTAAGTTAATTATAAACTTGTTTTAATCTTTTGAAAAGTAATTAAGACTCTCTATGATTTTAAATTTTCAAAAGATTAAACAAGTTTATAATTAACTTACTTAAGCAAAACTTTCAAGTTAGGCCATAACCCAGGCCAGTGATGTTACAATGACCATCATGCTTTTGCTGTGAAAGTGCTTTCATTAGGGGATCAGTAATGTTGATTCTAGTCAGTACTCTAAAAATCTTAATATCTCCTCATTGTATGATGTCTTATATGAGATGGTATTGCTTGAATTTGTGCTTGTAATGTGATGTGATTTGGTTTCTTTAGCTTATGCAATAGCTCCATTGTTGTCGTAGTATATACTACATCTTCAATGGTTGGAACCACCCTAAGTACATTAATGAACTTCATGATCCATATTGCTTCCTTTGTTGCATTGGAAGTAGAATGTACTCAGTCTCTGTCATAGAATCATTCATTGTCTTGCATGTAACTCTTCTAGCTTACAGCTCCACCGTTTAGGCAAAATACAAATCTTGATTGCAATCGATAATCATCCTTGTCGGTTTGGAAGCTTGCGTTAGTGTAACCTTTTACAACCACCTCTTCCTCATCACCATAAATTAGGAATTTATCTTTGGTTTTTCTCAAGTACTTAAGGATGTGTTTTATTGCTATCTAGTGACCATCATTGGGATTTGACTGGTACTTTCTCATCATGTTGAAATCATGTGAGACATCTGGCATGCACATACTACTACATATATGATAGATCCAATTGTCGAGGCATATGGAATCTAACTCATGTGTTCCCACTCTTCCAAATAACTAGGACCTTAGGATTTATAGAGATTATTTCATGTGACATGGGCAAGTTTCCTATTTTAGAATCATGTATGCTAAACATCTTTAACACTTTGTGAATGTATGTACTGTTGAATCCTAGATGGGTGATTAGATGCTCTAGAGGGGGGGTGAATAGAGCTGAAAGCACTTAAACAAAATCCATTAAACCTTCAAGATATATGACAAGATAAGGTTGCTAAATAGGTAATTTGAGTGCAACTAAATCATGCATAGCAAGGATAAGAGAGATTGAACATGCACCAATTAGACAAGCTATTTAGAGTGGTTCCACACTTCAAACTAGAAGTGTGTCAGTCCACTTGCCTAGAGAGGTCAGCCTCTAGGACTTCCAACAATTGCATTCTTATATTCATTAATAAGACATACAATACATGACCAACAAAGGACTTACCTATCCAATACAAAGAGTCTTCAACCTTACCAAGGACTTACCAACTTTGCAAGAGTCTTCGGCCTTCTCCAAGGACTTACCCACTCTTGCACAAGTCTTCGGCCTTGCAGGAATTACCCACTCTTCTTGGATCTTCTGCCTTTGACTTCACCTTCACTCGGAGAAGCTTTCCACCAAGGACTTACCCACTTGAGCTTGAGTCTTCTGCCTTCTCCAAGGACTTACCCACTCTAGCTCCAAGTGTTCAGCCTTGATCTTCACCAAGGGACTCCTTCCCTTGTTCTTCTTCACCTCTCTTTCTCTTGGAGAGCTTTAGCACCTTCCTCCTTCACTCGGAGGCCTGGAGCAGCTTGCCTTCTTCTCCTTCACTCGGGGAAGAACAGCATCCTTCTTCTCTTTCACTTGGAGAAGAAGCTTCAAACAATATTCAAAGGGAATGGAGGTAGGAGAAGAAGAATGGAGAGCTTTACAACATTACAAATGATAGCTCTCATACATGGTGACCTAACTCACTCATACTCACGATTTTGCTTTGAAGGTAGAGAGAGAAAGGGGCTCAAAGGATTACAAAACACTCAACTAAGGCTAGGACCAAGCATATGTGAATGAGCAACCTTGGAATGAAGTCCAAGAGGTCCTATTTATAGTTGAGGGTGTACCTTTGAACTTGGGAGAGATAAGGGACACAAAATACCCGTTTTACAACTTGCAACGGATCTATTTTGAGTTCCACCAACTTCTCCAACGGTTGGAATTGCTTTTTATGCATTTCAGTACAGTCTGATCGGCCGAGTTTATATAAAGGTAACTCAGCCGAACCACTAAAAGACAAGGCTGAAAGCTAGACTGTCGGCCGAGTTCCTTTGGAGAAACTCGGCCGATAGGTCGACTTTCATCTTGGACCGATCAGTGGATCGGCTGAGTTTCCTAGCTAGAAACTCGACCGAACGGGAATCGGCTGAGTTTGTAACTCGGCCGATTGCAACAAAAATTCCATAATATATGGATCGGCCGAGTTTGGAATTCGGCCGACCAAATCCCTGTTATGGGTATTTTGGAATTTTCGTATAACCGTACAATTGATGGATTTTTGAGTCCCAATAATTTTATCCATCTTAGTTATAATGCAAAACATGAGTATAAGTGATTACATCAATTGCTCTAAGCCAATAAGGGCTATTTCCCAAAAAGGTCAAAAGTCACATGTTTTGCATGTGCTGGATGAGTAGCTTTTGAGTTGAATGTGATTCTTTTCTTGTACCTAATATCTGAAACAATCTCAAATAGATTTGTTAGATACATATGAATGGAATGGTTAAGTCATTATCAAAATATGGGCAATGTACGACACCTAGGTCAACATTCTCCCCCTTTTTGACAATGACAAACCATTCCTCAACATATTGAAAAGAATGTGAAAGTTATACCTTTTCTTCGGGAATTGCAAGGGGATGCAAAAAATGATCAATTTGAAGTGCTCCCCCTGAATTCATGCTTACTTATGCTTGTATGACTTTGACTTGTCTTTTCTCCAATTTGAGATGCGCAAGTTAGGGCAATTGGAGTGTGTCTATACCTAATCTGAAATTACTCAAGTAGAGACATTAGACACCAATATGTGGAATGGTTAGTCATCATCAAAACACGGGTTTAGTCAATTTAGACGTGAGTCAACATTGACCTAATTGACCTTGAGTCAACATTCTCCCCCTTTTTGAAGATGACAAACCATTCCATAAATGTATTGAAAGCATTTTAAGTAAATTCATACCTTTGGAAAAACCTAGGGGTTTCAATAGAATGGAGTTCATATGCTCCCCCTCAATTGATGCGTGTGGAGTTTTCATACTCCCCCTCAATTGATGCAATTTCTCCTGCATGGTTAGCTTTCATAACATTTATAGAAACTATGTCTTCTACTCATATATGTCTACACATATATGTCTCCTCCCCTTTACCTTCTCCCCTTTACATGGACATTCTTCTCCTCTTCATGTAAGACATGCCTTCTTCCTCTTTTTAAAAGAAGACATTACCTTTCTCCCCCTTTGTCATTTCAAAAAGGTGGGGGTTATGAAGAAAAAAGAAACATCACTTGTTAAAGAGAAAGGAGATAATACAAATATATATAAGGAAAGTAGAAGAGCACAGATAGGGTCTTGTCCAAGCATAGAAAGAAAAGCAAGTTAAATCATATACTTGAACAACCCAAAAAATGCAAGATAAAGTGTTGTAGAAAAACAATAAATCACAATTTTGACCCTCAAGATGATGGAATTTGACCAAAAACCATCGGAGCTCATGGCAAAGCGATGAGTCTTGCTCAGAAGGTCGTTTCTGCATGAAAAACACTAGTCTTGCACCAGAAACTGAAACTGGAGCAAAAGCTGCATAAAATCCACAAAAATACTCCAATTTCTACATATCATGTAGATCTATGAACCCTGCATCACAATGTTATGCAAGCAACTCAAGATAGTAGATAAGCAATTTAAAGAACAATCTTGAGCATGTATGAGACAAGATACAAGCATAACATATAGATGATCAAATATACCAATTATTGACAGGGTTAGAACTACATGTATGTGAACTACTAGTAGATGATATCACAAGTTAGGACTACTAGTAGGATCTAGATCATAGCAAGAGATACCAAAAGATACACAAGTCAAAGATCAAGCTATGAGTAGATTTAGAGATATATCCAAACAAAGAGATATGCAAATTTAGAAGCATGAGAGGATATAACTCACTAGATATGCATTCTTACCATAAGATGATTACCCCTATGAACCTCAAGGTTGTATCAAAACAAGAGTACAACGGAAGCGATTTTAGACACAACCAAGAGATCCACAAAGATCATCATCAAAACCTACAAAACAACTTAAAGCAAGTAATTGCAAGATATAGATATACCAATTTAGAGCAATTAGAGAGATAGAGTTGTAAGCAAGATAGGCAATTTAGAACATGGAAATATGCATATATAAAGATACCAAGGGAGTTCCAAAGAATAAGGCTATTGGTTGAGAAAGTCTAGTTTAGAGAGAAATTCTCATCCAATAAGCCAACTGTATATTCTGTGCACAGTGTTATCGGTCGAGTTCTGTGCATTGGCAACTCGACCGATGACAACTGCTGGCAACACCCATTGGTGCCTATCGGTCGAGTTTCAATAGGGAAAACTCGACCGACAGACCAGCTGTCAAAGGGCACATATATTTCATAAAAACATATTCAAAGGCATGCTAAATATACAAACCATATCCAAACATGTTTAAGCAAGTTAGTAATGCACTATAGAAGCATTAGAAACAGTTTTTGAGCAAGAGTGTGAAGAGAATCACAAAATGCCACTTTTGACTCAAAAACCATATGTATAGTGCATACTAACTTGACAAAAATAAGTTAGAAATGGTTATAAGCAATAAAACCATTACCTTTGTTCTTACCATTGCTTTTACACTTGTTGTCACCCTCTACACATCTCACCTTTCTTTTTTTATGTGGATTGACAAGTCAATTTGCAATTCAATAGCTCAAATAAATCCATTTGTACGTACCTACAAGAAGAAAGATGAAATGGTCCCCAATCATGTTTTTGGGTTCGGAGGGGTTAGTTTAGCAACCCAAATCCTATTGCTCTTGGGTGCTTTCCTAAAAGGACAACATGAAGAATAATGACCAAAATCATTGCAATAGTTGCATGTGCCCATAGTCTTGGAACTAGAGGATTTTCCATGGAATATTGGAGGTCCTTTATCTTTGTTGTTCCCTTGACTACTATCATACCCTAAACCATGTCTACCAATTTGTTTAGTAGTATGGTCTAGGATTTGATTAAGATTCTTTTTACCAACTAAGAATCTTTGCAAAAAAGATCTTAAACTATCATTATCATGCTTAAGAGAAGCAATAGTAGAAGACAATTGATTAATGTTATCTCTAGCATGTAGAAGATCATTTTCTAAGCAAAGAGTTTTAGTTAAATAAGAATCTCTATCAATATGAAGAGCAGCAACATCATTCTCTCTATTAGTAGAACTAGAACAAGATTCATGCCCATTGATTTTAGCAAGCAAGGAGGCATTTTCTAGTTCTAATTCATGCAAAACAAAATCTTTGTTTTTGTTTTCAGATTTAAGAACATCAATGTCATGCATGAGAGAATCAACAATTAAAGTATGTTCTTCATTAGAATTAGGCATGAGAGGTTGAGCTTCTAGAAATTTAATCTTATCAAGTAAACTAGCATTTTCAAGTTTAAGAGAGTCTACTTGGCTAAGACAATCATTTTTATCAATAAGCAAGCAAGAATTTGCATATTCAAGATCATCTAGTTCTATATGCAAATTATCAACAATTTTAGCAAGCTTTTTCTTTTTCTTTTTAGAAGACTTAAGAGATGCACAAATATCATGAATGAGATCAATCAAGGATTCTTTATCTAAAGAGTCTAGATTTACCTCATTTGAGTCTTCACTTGTTGATGCTACAAGAGCAAAATGACATTCTCCTTCATCACTAGAGCTTGAGGTTGATCCTTCACATGAATCTTCACTTGAGCTTGAGTTGGAGGAGCCGCTTGAGCTTGAGTGCCATTTCTCCTTCTTGTGAAGATGGGTCTTTTTGCCTTGTGGGCAATCTTCCTTGTAATGACCCTTCTTTCCACATGTGAAGCACCGGATGGAGGAGGACTTGCCTTTGTAGAGTCTACCTTTGGAGTACATGGCATCTTCTTTAGCTTGAGAGGATGGAGAGACTTTTTCCATGATAGCTTCAATTTGAGCCTTTATTTCAGCCTTCTTCATTCTCTTAAGCTCTTTCTTCTCTTGTCTTTCTACTTCCTCCCTCTTGTCAAGTGTAGCTTCATGTGCTTGAAGATTTCCAATGAGCTCTTCAATAGGAATATCCCTAAGCGACCTTGATTCTTCAATAGAAGTCACCTTGGATTCCCATCTCTTGGGGAGAGTTCTAAGTATCTTTGAGTTGATCTCTCCACTAGACATAGGATGTCCTAGAACAACAAGACCATTCAAGATGGTGTTGAGCCTTGAGTACATGTTGGCTATGCTCTCCTCCTTTCCCATCTTGAAGTTCTCAAGCAACCCTTTGAGCATGTAGACTTTGCTTTCCTTCACTTGATCTGTCCCTTCATAAGTGATGCAAAGTTTTCTCCATACCTCATAGGCCGTCTCACAAGAGGAAATCCGGTTGAACTCGGTGGGGGTCATGGAGGCATAAAGGATGTGCATGGCTCTTGCGTTCAAGGTTGCTTTCATCAAGGTGGCTTCATCCCATTCTTCAATGTTTGTCTTTGGTAGAATGTATGGGCTGTTCACCATTTGCCACATCTCGAGACTTGATCCTTGGATGAAGAATTGAATTCTTCTTCTCCAATAGAGGAAGTTGCTCCCATCAAAGATTGGAAGGCTTCTCGAGAGTCTCCCTCCTAGGTAGTCACCCATCTTCTCCTACTTGTTGAAGTATGCTTGGAGAAGACCCGCTCTGATACCACTTGTTGAATCCTAGATGGGTGATTAGATGCTCTAGAGGGGGGGGGTGAATAGAGCTGAAAGCACTTAAACAAAATTCATTAAACCTTCAAGATATATGACAAGATAAGGTTGCTAAATAGGTAATTTGAGTGCAACTAAATCATGCATAGCAAGGATAGGAGAGATTGAACATGCACCAATTAGACAAGCTATTTAGAGTGGTTCCACACTTCAAACTAGAAGTGTGTCAGTCCACTTGCCTAGAGAGGTCAGCCTCTAGGACTTCCAACAATTGCATTCTTATATTCATTAATAAGACATACAATACATGACCAATAAAGGACTTACCTATCCAATACAAAGAGTCTTCAACCTTACCAAGGACTTACCCACTTTGCAAGAGTCTTCGGCCTTCTCCAAGGACTTACCCACTCTTGAACAAGTCTTCGGCCTTGCAGGAATTACCCACTCTTCTTGGATCTTCTGCCTTTGACTTCACCTTCACTCGGAGAAGCTTTCCATCAAGGACTTACCCACTTGAGCTTGAGTCTTCTGCCTTCTCCAAGGACTTACCCACTCTAGCTCCAAGTCTTCAGCCTTGATCTTCACCAAGGGACTCCTTCCCTTGTTCTTCTTCACCTCTCTTTCTCTTGTAGAGCTTTAGCACCTTCCTCCTTCACTCGGAGGCCTGGAGCAGCTTGCCTTCTTCTCCTTCACTCGGGGAAGAACAGCATCCTTCTTCTCTTTCACTTGGAGAAGAAGCTTCAAACAATATTCAAAGGGAATGGAGGTAGGAGAAGAAGAATGGAGAGCTTTACAACATTACAAATGATAGCTCTCATACATGGTGACCTAACTCACTCATACTCACGATTTTGCTTTGAAGGTATAGAGAGAAAGGGGCTCAAAGGATTAGAAAACACTCAACTAAGGCTAGGACCAAGCATATGTGAATGAGCAACCTTGGAATGAAGTCCAAGAGGTCCTATTTATAGTTGAGGGTGTACCTTTGAACTTGGGAGAGATAAGGGACACAAAATAGCCGTTTTACAACTTGCAACGGATCTATTTTGAGTTCCACCAACTTCTCCAACGATTGGAATTGCTTTTTATGCATTCCAGTACAGTCTGATCGGCCGAGTTTATATAAAGGTAACTGGGCCGGACCACTGTCGGCCGAGTTCCTTTGGAGAAACTCGGCCGATCGGTCGACTTTCATCTTGGACCGATCAGTGGATCGGCCGAGTTTCCTAGCTAGAAACTCGACCGAACGGGAATCGGCTGAGTTTGTAACTCGACCGATTGCAACAAAAATTCCAGAATATATGGATCGGCCGAGTTTGGAATTCGGCCGACCAAATCCCTATTATGGGTATTTTGGAATTTTCATATAATCATACAATTGATGGATTTTTGAGTCCCAATAATTTTATCCATCTTAGTTACAATGAAAAACATGAGTATAAGTGATTACATCAATTGTTCTAAGCCAATAAGGGCTATTTCCCAAAAAGGTCAAAAGTCACATGTTTTGCATGTGCTGGATGAGTAGCTTTTGAGTTGAATGTGATTCTTTTCTTGTACCTAATATCTGAAACAATCTCAAATAGATTTGTTAGATACATATGAATGGAATGGTTAAGTCATTATCAAAATATGGGCAATGTACGACACCTAGGTCAACATTCTCCCCCTTTTTGACAATGACAAACCATTCCTCAACATATTGAAAAGAATGTGAAAGTTATACCTTTTCTTCGGGAATTGCAAGGGGATGAAAAAAATGATCAATTTGAAGTGCTCCCCCTCAATTCATGCTTACTTATGCTTGTATGACTTTGACTTGTCTTTTCTCCAATTTGAGATGCGCAAGTTAGGGCAATTGGAGTGTGTCTATACCTAATCTGAAATTACTTAAGTAGAGACATTAGACACCAATATGTGGAATGGTTAGTCATCATCAAAACACGGGTTTAGTCAATTTAGACGTGAGTCATCATTGACCTAATTGACCTTGAGTCAACATTCTCCCCCTTTTTGAAGATGACAAACCATTCCATAAATGTATTGAAAGCATTTTAAGTAAATTCATACCTTTGGAAAAACCTAGGGGTTTCAATAGAATGGAGTTCATATGCTCCCCCTCAATTGATGCGTGTGGAGTTTTCATACTCCCCCTCAATTGATGCAATTTCTCCTACATGGTTAGCTTTCATAACATTTATAGAAACTATGTCTTCTACTCATATATGTCTACACATATATGTCTCCTCCCCTTTACCTTCTCCCCTTTACATGGACATTCTTCTCCTCTTCATGTAAGACATGCCTTCTTCCTCTTTTTAAAAGAAGACATTACCTTTCTCCCCCTTTGTCATTTCAAAAAGGTGGGGGTTATGAAGAAAAAAGAAACATCACTTGTTAAAGAGAAAGGAGATAATACAAATATATATAAGGAGAGTAGAAGAGCACAGATAGGGTCTTGTCCAAGCATAGAAAGAAAAGCAAGTTAAATCATATACTTGAACAACCCAAAAATGCAAGATAAAGTGTTGCAGAAAAACAATAAATCACAATTTTGACCCTCAAGATGATGGAATTTGACCAAAAACCATCGGAGCTCATGGCAAAGCGATGAGTCTTGCTCAGAAGGTTGTTTCTGCATGAAAAACACTAGTCTTGCACCGGAAACTGAAACTGGAGCAAAAGTTGCATAAAATCCACAAAAATACTCCAATTTCTACATATCATGTAGATCTATGAACCCTGCATCACAATGTTATGCAAGCAACTCAAGATAGTAGATAAGCAATTTAAAGAACAATCTTGAGCATGTATGAGACAAGATACAAGCATAACATATAGATGATCAAATATACCAATTATTGACAGGGTTAGAACTACATGTATGTGAACTACTAGTAGATGATATCACAAGTTAGGACTACTAGTAGGATCTAGATCATAGCAAGAGATACCAAAAGATACACAAGTCAAAGATCAAGCTATGAGTAGATTTAGAGATATATCCAAACAAAGAGATATGCAAATTTAGAAGCATGAGAGGATATAACTCACTAGATATGCATTCTTACCATAAGATGATTACCCCTATGAACCTCAAGGTTGTATCAAAACAAGATATACACCTAGATAGATGTAGCAAGTTAGAGTACAACGGAAGCGATTTTAGACACAACCAAGAGATCCACAAAGATCATCATCAAAACCTGCAAAACAACTCAAAGCAAGTAATTGCAAGATATAGATATACCAATTTAGAGCAATTAGAGAGATAGAGTTGTAAGCAAGATAGGCAATTTATAACATGGCAATATGCATATATAAAGATACCAAGGGAGTGCCAAAGAATAAGGCTATTGGTTGAGAAAGTCTAGTTTAGAGAGAAATTCTCATCCAATAAGCCAACTGTATATTCTGTGCACAGTGTTATCGGTCGAGTTCTGTGCATTGGCAACTCGACCGATGACAACTGCTGGCAACACCCATTGGTGCCTATCGGTCGAGTTTCAATAGGGCAAACTCGACCGACAGACTAGCTGTCAAAGGGCACATATATTTCATAAAAACATATTCAAAGGCATGCTAAATATACAAACCATATCCAAACATGTCTAAGCAAGTTAGTAATGCACTATAGAAGCATTAGAAACAATTTTTGAGCAAGAGTGTGAAGAGAATCACAAAATGCCACTTTTGACTCAAAAACCATATGTATAGTGCATACTAACTTGACAAAAATAAGTTAGAAATGGTTATAAGCAATAAAACCATTACCTTTGTTCTTACCATTGCTTTTACACTTGTTGTCACCCTCTACACATCTCACCTTTCTTTTTTTATGTGGATTGACAAGTCAATTTGCAATTCAATAGCTCAAATAAATCCATTTGTACGTACCTACAAGAAGAAAGATGAAATGGTCCCCAATCATGTTTTTGGGTTCGGAGGGGTTAGTTTAGCAACCCAAATCCTATTGCTCTTGGGTGCTTTCCTAAAAGGACAACATGAAGAATAATGACCAAAATCATTGCAATAGTTGCATGTGCCCATAGTCTTGGAACTAGAGGATTTTCCATGGAATATTGGAGGTCCTTTATCTTTGTTGTTCCCTTGACTACTATCATACCCTAAACCATGTCTACCAATTTGTTTAGTAGTATGGTCTAGGATTTGATTAAGACTCTTTTTACCAACTAAGAATCTTTGCAAAGAAGATCTTAAACTATCATTATCGTTCTTAAGAGAAGCAATAGTAGAAGACAATTGATTAATGTTATCTCTAGCATGTAGAAGATCATTTTCTAAGCAAAGAGTTTTAGTTAAATAAGAATCTCTATCAATATGAAGAGCAGCAACATCATTCTCTCTATTAGTAGAACTAGAACACGATTCATGCCCATTGATTTTAGCAAGCAAGGAGGCATTTTCTAGTTCTAATTCAGGCAAAACAAAATCTTTGTTTTTGTTTTTAAATTTAAGAACATCAATGTCATGCATGAGAGAATCAACAATTAAAGTATGTTCTTCATTAGAATTAGGCATGAGAGGTTGAGCTTCTAGAAATTTAATCTTATCAAGTAAACTAGCATTTTCAAGTTTAAGAGAGTCTATTTGGCTAAGACAATCATTTTTATCAATAAGCAAGCAAGAATTTGCATATTCAAGATCATCTAGTTCTATATGCAAATTATCAACAATTTTAGCAAGCTTTTTCTTTTTCTTTTTAGAAGACTTAAGAGATGCACAAATATCATGAATGAGATCAATGAAGGATTCTTTATCTAAAGAGTCTAGATTTACCTCATTTGAGTCTTCACTTGTTGATGCTACAAGAGCAAAATGACATTCTCCTTCATCACTAGAGCTTGAGCTTGATCCTTCACATGAATCTTCACTTGAGCTTGAGTTGGAGGAGCCGCTTGAGCTTGAGTGCCATTTCTCCTTCTTGTGAAGATGTGTCTTTTTGGCTTGTGGGCAATCTTCCTTGTAGTGACCCTTCTTTCCACATGTGAAGCACCGGATGGAGGAGGACTTGCCTTTGTAGAGTCTACCTTTGGAGTACATGGCATCTTCTTTAGCTTGAGAGGATGGAGAGACTTTTTCCATGATAGCTTCAATTTGAGCCTTTATTTCAGCCTTCTTCATTCTCTTAAGCTCTTTCTTCTCTTGTCTTTCTACTTCCTCCCTCTTGTCAAGTGTAGCTTCATGTGCTTGAAGATTTCCAATGAGCTCTTCAATAGGAATATCCCTAAGCGACCTTGATTCTTCAATAGAAGTCACCTTGGATTCCCATCTCTTGGGGAGAGTTCTAAGTATCTTTGAGTTGATCTCTCCACTAGACATAGGATGTCCTAGAACAGCAAGACCATTCAAGATGGTGTTGAGCCTTGAGTACATGTTGGCTATGCTCTCCTCCTTTCCCATCTTGAAGTTCTCAAGCAACCCTTTGAGCATGTAGACTTTGCTTTCCTTCACTTGATCTGTCCCTTCATAAGTGATGCAAAGCTTTCTCCATACCTCATAGGCCGTCTCACAAGAGGAAATCTGGTTGAACTCGGTGGGGGTCATGGAGGCATAAAGGATGTGCATGGCTCTTGCGTTCAAGGTTGCTTTCATCAAGGTGGCTTCATCCCATTCTTCAATGTTTGTCTTTGGTAGAATGTATGGGCTGTTCACCATTTGCCACATCTCGAGACTTGATCCTTGGATGAAGAATTGAATTCTTCTTCTCCAATAGAGGAAGTTGCTCCCATCAAAGATTGGAAGGCTGCTCGAGAGTCTCCCTCCTAGGTAGTCACCCATCTTCTCCTACTTTTTGAAGTATGCTTGGAGAAGACCCGCTCTGATACCACTTGTTGAATCCTAGATGGGTGATTAGATGCTCTAGAGGGGGGGTGAATAGAGCTGAAAGCACTTAAACAAAATTCATTAAACCTTCAAGATATATGACAAGATAAGGTTGCTAAATAGGTAATTTGAGTGCAACTAAATCATGCATAGCAAGGATAAGAGAGATTGAACATGCACCAATTAGACAAGCTATTTAGAGTGATTCCACACTTCAAACTATAAGTTTGTCAGTCCACTTGCCTAGAGAGGTCAGCCTCTAGGACTTCCAACAATTGCATTCTTATATTCATTAATAAGACATACAATACATGACCAACAAAGGACTTACCTATCCAATACAAAGAGTCTTCAACCTTACCAAGGACTTACCCACTTTGCAAGAGTCTTCGGCCTTCTCCAAGGACTTACCCACTCTTGCACAAGTCTTCGGCCTTGCAGGAATTACCCACTCTTCTTGGATCTTCTGCCTTTGACTTCACCTTCACTCGGAGAAGCTTTCCACCAAGGACTTACCCACTTGAGCTTGAGTCTTCTGCCTTCTCCAAGGACTTACCCACTCTAGCTCCAAGTCTTCAGCCTTGATCTTCACCAAGGGACTCCTTCCCTTGTTCTTCTTCACCTCTCTTTCTCTTGGAGAGCTTTAGCACCTTCCTCCTTCACTCGGAGGCCTGGAGCAGCTTGCCTTCTTCTCCTTCACTCGGGGAAGAACAACATCCTTCTTCTCTTTCACTTGGAGAAGAAGCTTCAAACAATCTTTAAAGGGAATGGAGGTAGGAGAAGAAGAATGGAGAGCTTTACAACATTACAAATGATAGCTCTCATACATGGTGACCTAACTCACTCATACTCACGATTTTGCTTTGAAGGTAGAGAGAGAAAGGGGCTCAAAGGATTAGAAAACACTCAACTAAGGCTAGGACCAAGCATATGTGAATGAGCAACCTTGGAATGAAGTCCAAGAGGTCCTATTTATAGTTGAGGGTGTCCCTTTGAACTTGGGAGAGATAAGGGACACAAAATAGCCGTTTTACAACTTGCAACAGATCTATTTTGAGTTCCACCAACTTCTCCAACGGTTGGAATTGCTTTTTCTGCATTCCAGTACAGTCTGATCGGCCGAGTTTATATAAAGGTAACTCGGCCGAACCACTAAAAGACAAGGCTGAAAGCTAGACTGTCGGCCGAATTCCTTTGGAGAAACTCGGCCGATCGGTCGACTTTCATCTTGGACCGATCAGTGGATCAGCCGAGTTTCCTAGCTAGAAACTCGACCGAACGGGAATCGGCTGAGTTTGTAACTCGGCCGATTGCAACAAAAATTCCAGAATATATGGATCGGCCGAGTTTGGAATTCGGCCGACCAAATCCCTAATATTGGTATTTTGGAATTTTCGTATAACCGTACAATTGATGGATTTTTGAGTCCCAATAATTTTATCCATCTTAGTTACAATGCAAAACATGAGTATAAGTGATTACATCAATTGTTCTAAGCCAATAAGGGCTATTTCCCAAAAAGGTCAAAAGTCACATGTTTTGCATGTGCTGGATGAGTAGCTTTTGAGTTGAATGTGATTCTTTTCTTGTACCTAATATCTGAAACAATCTCAAATAGATTTTTTAGATACATATGAATGGAATGGTTAAGTCATTATCAAAATATGGGCATTGTGCGACACCTAGGTCAACATTCTCCCCCTTTTTGACAATGACAAACCATTCCTCAACATATTGAAAAGAATGTGAAAGTTATACCTTTTCTTCGGTAATTGCAAGGGAATGCAAAAAATGATCAATTTGAAGTGCTCCCCCTCAATTCATGCTTACTTATGCTTGTATGACTTTGACTTGTCTTTTCTCCAATTTGAGATGCGCAAGTTAGGGCAATTGGAGTGTGTCTATACCTAATCTGAAATTACTCAAGTAGAGACATTAGACACCAATATGTGGAATGGTTAGTCATCATCAAAACACGGGTTTAGTCAATTTAGACGTGAGTCAACATTGACCTAATTGACCTTGAGTCAACATGTACTTTGTCTTTGGCCAAGAAGCCTTCTAGATCTATTTCTATAAATCTTGGTTTCTAGTATATAAGATGCTTTGCCTAAGTCCTTCATAGAGAATGTATTGTCCAACCATGTTTTAACCAATTGTAGAGTAGGTATGTCATTTCATGTTAATAATATGCATATACATACAATATGAGTAACACAATTATGCTCCGACTAACCTTCTTGTAAATACAAGGTTCATTTTCATTTTGTATAAAGTCAAACTATTTGATCGATTCATAAAAGTGTGGATTCCAACTTCTAGATGCTTATTTGAATCTATAGATTGATCTTTATAGCTTATAGACTTTATTTTCTTCACATACTCTATAAGATTGTTGTTAAGGAAAGAAATTTTAACATCCATGCCAAATCTCATAGTCATGATAAGCTTTGATGGAAAGAATGAACTATGGCAGTGGGTGAACAGGTTTCATCATAGCCAACATATTGAATTTGTTTGAAACCTTTTGCTACCAATCTACCTTTGTAGGTTTGTACATTACCATTCATGAAAGCCTTCTTCTTGAAACCCCATTTGCTCTTTATGGGTTTTATTCAGGTGGATCCACTAAGGTCCATGCCTTGTTGGTGTACATGAATTTCATATCACATCTCATGAATTCAAGCTATTTCTCAAAATCTGGTCCTTCAATAGTCTCATGTAGGTTGTTGGCTCATCATCCTCAATGACCAACACATAGTCTTGGTAATTCACAAGAAATCCATATCTTTTGGCTTAAGATGTGCGTAATAGACCTTTAAGATTCTTGTACTACAATAGGGACTTGATATTCCACACTTGTTTGTGGTTCCTCTTGTTCCTTGTGTGCCTTCATAGGTTCAATCTTATCTTGTTGGTCTCAAACTTCTTCAGGTTCTATTTTCCTCCCATGAGTTCCTCTAGAAGTAAACCCTTCTCGAGGAAAATGTCATCTCTAGAAACAAACACTTTGTTGTTAGATCAAATATCAAAGTAGTAACCCTTTGTTTCCTTAGGGTACACAACAAAGAAACATTTATGTGATTTGGTTCCAAGCTTTTCACATAATCGTTTCTTGACATAAGCCCCGCATCCACAAACTTTCATGAAATACATATTGAGATGTTTCCCATTCCATATATCACATGGTGTCTTTTTAATGGATTTGGAAGGTACTTGGTTAAGTGTAAACACTGGAGTTTTAAAAACTTGACCCCTCCAAGTAAATTAGGACATTAGATAAACTCATCATTGATTTTACTATGTCCAACAAGGTGTGCTTCCTTTTTCCAAAACTTTATGATTTTGTGGTGTTCTAGGTGGGGTCAATTGTGATACGTACCACAATCCCTCAGACAAGCCTCAAACTCTTATCATGAGTATTCACCACCTCAATCTGATCAAAGTGGTTTACTTCTTTTTCCAAGTTGATCTTGTACTTCATTGATCAATTCCTTGAACTTTTCAAGGGATTCTCAACTGCATTTCATTATATACACAACCAGATATACTGAATATATCACTAAGTGTGATGAAATATTGATATCCACATCTAGCACTTGTGCTAAAAGGTCCATGCACATCAACATGTATGAGTCCTAATAAGTCACTAGCTCACTCATTGGTTTGTCATCTTATCCAATAAACAAGACCGACATGTCTCTATTACTTCAAAATCAAAAGAGTCTAGATAACCATCTTTATAGAGTTTACAAATGCTCTTCTCATTTATGTGACCTAAACAATAGTGACAAAGATATATTTTGTTTCAGTCGTTGAGTTTTAATTTCTTGGTATTTATGTTATATATATATATATATATGGTATTGAGGTCTAATAAATAAAGACCATAAGACATAGGGGTACTATAATAAAAGATCTCATAGCATTTTTTATTAGAAATTCAAAATCATTCTTCTCTAAACAAGTGACAGAAATAATGTTTCTATTTATGGAAAGTACATAATAACCATTCTCCAACTCTGTTACAAGACCACTGGACAAAGATGAACAATAGGTGCCTCAACAGTGACCTAAACTCTTTCTCCATTTAGAATGTGTAGTTCCACCTCCCCTTTCTTGAAGGGTCTACTTCCTTTAGAACTGTAGATTTGAGCATACGTGAGATCCATATCCGATATCTAATACTCGTGATGAGGATGTTGATAAGTTTATTTCTATAACATATATACTTCAAGTGGAGATCTATATCCCCTACTTCTTGTTCTTCAGTTCCTCAAGGTGGAGAGGGCAATTTCTCTTCCAATGTTCAGTCTAGTGAAAAAAGTTACAATTGCCTCACTTACCAACTCCTCCCTTTGACTTAAGTGCAAAAGAGTTTTGGTTAGATTTAGAAACTTTCTTAGCCTTACCTTTTCCTTGGACTTCCTTTTCCTTTTTTTACCATTAACACTGATTTGGGATTGTCTTTCATTTGTCCTCAACTATTCTCAACATGCTAAGCAACTCTATTAATTTTTTAACAAAATTGTTCGTGTTGTAATTCATAACAAGATATTTGTATGAATCCTGTAATGATTGTAGGATCACATATGTTTTAAACTCTTTGCCTAAAGGAAATTTTAGTCTTGATATACTTTCCACACATCGAATAAACTTGAGTACATGTGCTCCAACTGGATCACCTTCTTCCATCTTGCACTTAAACAATGCCTTAGAGACATCATACCTCTCTTGCCTTGGTTTTTCTAGATACATGTTCTTGAGATGTGTTATCATCTCAATAGCACTCATATTCTCATGCTCCTTTTGAAGCTCATAATTCATGGATCACAACACAAGTCATTTGATGTCCATTGCATCACTAGAATGCTTCTTATGAGCTCCCATTTTAGCCCTAGGCGTGTTTGGAGTTGGTTCACTAAGTATTGGTGTGTCAAGGACATAGAGCTTACGCTCATGTGTGAGAAGAACTCTTATCATCCTAAATCGATCATTGAAATTATTCCCATTTAGTTTTTCTTTCTTAACGATCAATCATAGTGTAAAGATTATTGTTTTTGTATGTCGTTGATCTACATAGAAGATATTTTGCACGAGTCAACAAACTGATTTGAAAAATAATATTGATTTTAAAAATCTGATTGGAGGAATGAATTTGGACTTTCATAAATAAAACTCCCACTATTTTATTCAAATTAATAGCCTTCACTCATTAATTTGGAGTATTATAGTGAGCAATCTTCTAGTGAGCCACGATCCAAAATACATTAAGTCATGAGTCAACTATGGTTGACCGCTCACGACTTAACTATTAAGGTAGGCAACAATTACCAATTGCATCTTATATGATATTTGGATAGATGGTTTCACAACTCTGTGGAAGTTGCTCTAGAACTCAAGAATCTACCTTTCTTGCTTCTTCATCTAGGGTTTTGCTTCTTTGTTGAGAAAAGTGCCTACTTTGCCGAGTTCAAATCTAAAACCTGGGTTTTCTTGCCTTCTTTGCTCGAGTTTCTTACTGCTAGAAGTCTCTCTTCTTAGTAGAGACGACTTTTATAACCCTCTTTACTTATATTGCATACTATAATCTTGTTAGCTCACGTTCTTGCTTAAAAATGGTGATTTAAGCATTAAGAAGCTAAGCTTGTTTGGGATTTAGATTTTTATGGTGTTAGCCTATTTTCTTTCCAGTTATATATGAACTTGTAATCATGTGCATGTTCTTCCTAAGGAACGAGATGACTTAGTTCAGGTTGGTATCACCACCTATGGTGCTAAGAACCTATCAACCAATGGTAGATATTGGGGTTTCTAGGTTTTTTTCTTCTATAATCACATGACTCGATGGTGTGAACTGATATCCACCCCTTAGTTCAGGTTGGTTTCCTTCCTGACAACCTAAGGTGGTGACCAAGGGTGATGAACGATGGTGTAAACTGATAGTCACACCTTAGGTCAGTGTTAGTCTCTCTTGGAATCTCAATGAGCAATGGTTTGATTCTCTAATGATGCTATCAATGAATGATGACATTAGCTTAACATCTGATGGTGTTAAATGACTATATAGTGTTATTCTAACAATTGATGGTGACTTAATGATCACAACCAATGGTGGATCAGGTCATCACCACCAATGGTGATTTAAGGTGTAATTGTAGCATCGATTAAGACCTAAACCAATGGTTTCTTAGTTCAATTGATCTAATGGTTAGACTTACACTCCAATGGATGGTTTTGAATTATGAACCTGATCCAAAGGTTAAGATCTAAAACTTCTTCATCTAATAGTTTTGAATAATGGACTTGATCCGATTGTTGAGATTGGATTCTTCAACATCTAATGATTTGGATTGAAACCTATAGTATTATATATGATTTTTAATAATTTGAATCCGATGGTTTCCCTTGTATGATCAATTTAAGGAGCTTGATTTTTGATATAATGGCTTGGTTAAAATGTACAACCAATGATGGGCTTTGATCCCAAAACCTATGGTTCCCCCTTTATGTTATTAAATAAGGGATCTTTAGGGTTCAATGGTGACTCTTTCTAGATCCCAACTCGATGGGTTTACATATGGTTGGTTTAAGGTGTTTACTTATGTAAATAACCAATGGTCTTACCTTTTCTAGACCCAATGGTTCTAGATGATGTTGTGGTATGTTGATATGGGTTGAATGATGATGGAACCAATGGAGAGTTGCCTTTAATAAGGTAGTCTTACATTTGCCCTCATATGAATAGAATGGATAATAACCATATTGTGTTGATATGTAACCCTAATGTGACATGGCTTGTTACACTTAATATAATGAACTTAGGTGATGTTGATTAACTATGATCAGCCTTCCTTAGTGGAATAATAGAACAATGGAGTTTCTCTTATTGTTGTGGAACTTTAGTATACTATAACCTAATGGTTACACCTAGAGTTATGTGTGGATCCATACTTGAGAATGGCATGGAATGTGATGATGATGAAGTGCCTTTATGTATCCAAGATTATATGGGGTTGCTGTGGGTTAAGGTTTGTGAATGAATGTTGAACTATAACTTTAATGCAATCTACCTTGCTAAACCTAACCCTATGTAAGAAGATAGTGGTGGTTAATCATGTTATCCCTTTTAGAATGATTAATATAATGATGGAATATCCTTCCTAATGATTGATTGAAATTGTAATGTGTTTAATTGGTGGTCATCATAGCTTCATGATCTATGATTTCTTATGCTAAACTTGTATACTATAAATATATTGATGGCCAATTATATAGCTTCCTTATATGTTGGTATAATGAAGGAATGCTCTTAATTGCTAATGTAATCTTGCAATTGTGAGAACCCGTTACACTAAACGAGATTACTCAAAACATAAAACACAATCGATCACTAATTAATCACATACCCAAAAATATAGGTAAATTAAAACCGATTTTAACGTCCGCACCTGCTCAGAAACATTTGCATAAGAGCCCAACATCTTTCTTATATCCATACTATGCCAAGAATTTGATACAAATTGTTCTATCGCCTTAGCCACAACATATATACATAGGAGAACAATATTTGTATATGCCACCGAACAAACATTAACATCCTAACAAAGTTTTGATTCGTTTGAAATACCATATACAAACTTTTCCTGCCCGGACCTGAGAGTACATGGATGACTCTAGGACACACTAGACATCTAATCAACTTTCTCAAAGATTCCTTACTATAGCTCCTCTTTGCTGCCACGTTTGTTTTTGTCACTTCTGATTACCTAAAAAAATGTGGCGAACCACAAGGGTGAGACCCATGTCCCATTAAGAGATATAACCTCTAACAACGTTTATTGGTTACAACATTTTTAAGTAATTAAACAATTAAGCAGTTTAATCAGATATAACAAATAGGCTCAATATTAGGGATGATTGATAGAATACATAAAGGAGTAGATAATAATTATCATCACTAGCCAGACTATCACCCTTTGTATTGTTGACTGTATAAGCAATTCAATTGCATATGCATATCTAGCATCATGAGCAAGTCTAGTAACATAGAATCACTATAATTATGAATAAGTCTAGCCACATAAGCATAGCTAACAAAATTAGCATGTATAATACATCAAACATATTAACATCATAAGAAGAGTTAACAACATAAGCACAACTATCTGCATAAGCATGATTAGTAATATATGCATCTCTAGTAACAAAGGCATGGCTACCATGCTAAACATAATTAACAACATGAGATATCTAGCATCATGGTTATAATCAATAGTAGCAGTATAGTTATCAACATAAGCATGACTACTATATGTACACATCTACAATCTTAAGCATATCCACAACATAAGTATATCTACTATCTCTTAATTGCACTAAGCATCATATTTATGTAAAGATAACAAACAAGGGTTATCATCCAATGTGAAATGTTGTGTATAACCCTAAACAAATATGATACATGGCTGTATTACATCTTTTATTACGCCTAGGGGGAATTTGAATTGTACCATTCAAAGTCCAACCGACCCTTGTGAAGGGCTATTCAGTTTCGTATAAGATCTAAGAGTGTTGGTATCCTAAGATCTCTTCCCCTCAGTCAGTACAAGTAAAAAGGTAGTGGCATATCAGTCAAAGCTTCCACCATAGTGACATATAGTCCTATAACTAGCCCACCTTGGTACAAGTCACGACGCTAGCATCTAGGGTATTCAAACCCAATCACCGAGGTACAACTGCTGTTGTCCTCTAATCACATCATGTTATAATCACCGAGACACGACTGTAACCGTTCTCAATCACATCAGATGTATGACGCATGACCATAGCCAACCTCCAAAATTATCCTCAACCTGCCGCCCCCACATACTCAACAGTATGCACTCCGAGTTTCCCTTAGGAATACTCATTTCACCATCCAGCAAGTTCTGACACTGAAGATGGTTCTACCGCACAGGGCATTACATGATTAGAGTTGCACTTGATTAGTTATGCAAATTGGGTGAATTAAGGCTGCATCAAACAAGTGGACATACAAACCCTAATTCACTTATAGCAAACATATAAATATCACAACTTTGAAAAGATATAAAACATGTGAAACATAATTTCTCATCTCATCATCACATGGTACTATTCACTTGCCATTCATGAGACCACACTAGTCATCATACTATCACAAGATATAAATCATTTTCACAATATCACAGGGTATCAACCCTTATCAACACAAGAGGATTACACCTCATTCAGGGCTCAACCATGCCCAAAGGTCATTAAGACCATCATATTATTCCCTACAAGATCATCATTATCTTTGCATGTATTATAACAAGGATCGACAACATCACTTACATATAATACACTGGATCAACACAATATTGCATTAATGAGCTAGGAGATATTCATAAACAATCATAGCAGGGTTATATAACGTTAAGAACATTCCTTTATTACATCAACATGCAAGGAATCTAGATATGATTAACCCTCATCATATTCATAATGCACATGTTTAACATAAGAAAGTATGCACCATGTGACTATGATAATCACCAATTAACATATTAAGGTTATGATCATATTAAGGAGGTTATTCCACCATCATTCCATCATATAAGAATTTTAAACATGAATACTCATATTTATCTATTTGTATTATAGTTAGGTTCAACATGATAAATTATATCAATGTTACTAATCAACACTTATACCCAAACCCTAACTCATGTCATCCCCATTGGATCATGGATGCATAAGGTAAAGAATCACCATCACATTCCATACTATTCTCAAGTATGAACCCACAAATAAATCAAGATGTAACCATCGGGTTATAGCATACTAGGGTTTCAACAATAAGAGAGTACCCCATGATTGCATTAGTCATTCAAGGACTATTCATACCCAATTACCATCATTTAGTTATATTAAATCTAGGTATAACAAGCTATAACTCATTAGGGTTACATATCCACACAATATGGTTATCATCCCTTCTATTCATATGAGTGAATAGGTAAAACTACCTTGTTAAGGGTAACCCTCCATTTGTTCCATCATCATTCAACCCATATCACCATACCACAATGTCACCCAAAACCATTGGATGTTTAAAAGGTAAGACCATTGTCTGCTTACATAAGTAAACACCTTGGATAAACCACCTATGAAGTCCTTGATTTGTTCTCTAGAAAGATTCACCATTTAACCCTAGACATCCCTTGATTAACAACACAAAAATTTCCATTGAGAGTAGGGTAAAACCCACAACCGACTGTTCATTTAAAACAAGGCATCCTTTGTCAACAAGTAAGCTCCTTAAGTTGATCATATAAAGGAAACCATCTAAATCACATTATTAGGACCAACATATTAAATTATCCTAGGAATAAATAGTAGGTCTTGACCATTGGGTCATGTTCATATGTTAAACCATCAATTATAGTATAGGTCTGACCATTGCATCAAGTGACCCAAGAAACCATTGGTCTAAGGCTTAGTTGATGCTACAACTACAATGCTTAACTCAACATAGGTTGTAGAGACCTGATCCACCATAATTAGTTACCATTAAATCACCATAGGTTGTTAGATCAACACTATATTCATTCATCAACATCAAATATTAAGCTAAAGTCATCATTGATTGATAACATCAGTAGGGTACTTAATGGTTGATCATTAAACTTCTAATTGATCCAAAACCTGACCTAAGGGGGTGGCCATAGGTTGTCACCATCATCTGACACCTTTGATATTAACCATCAGTTGTCATGAAGACAACACCATAGGGTTGTTGCAATGGTACCATCATCGGGTCATGGGTGTATAGAAGAAATCAACTTTAAACCCTAAAATTGACCATTGGTTGATAGGTGCCTAGCACCATAGGTTGTCAAACAAACCTGGTCCAAGTCATATTATACCTTAGGAATAATGTACACATGATCACAGGTTCATCTAGAACTGAAATCAGAATAGGGAATATTATAAAAATTGAAATCCAAGTCAAGCATAGCTTTTTAGTGCATGGATCATCATTTTCAAGCAAGAACATGAGCTAGCAAGCTTATGGTAAGCAATAAACATGGATTAAGTTATAAAACTTGCCTCTAATAAGAAGATAAACTCCCACACATAAGAAAAAACGAGCATGTAGGGTAGAAAATCCAATCATAAGCTGTGAACTCGTCCATCTAAAACCTTTCTTCATCGAATAAGCAAACCCTAAGCATAAGGAGCAAGAAAGGTAAGGTTTTAGAGCTTTAGAGCAATTTCTACCATGGAACAACAAGGTTCTGACCTGGATAAAGAAAGGAGGAATGATAAAAAAGAAATAAACGGAGGAAAGAAGGGGATTCTTACTCTTTTAGGCCAAGATCACTAGATGGAAGTTTTTTAAACCCTAAAAGGAAGTCAATTACAACCCTAGATCCTTTTTCCAAAAAGGTCCCCACTTTATTCTTCCTTGGACAGGAAAATTCGAAGCAGCACAGAGGGATAATAAAGTTGGGATAAGGAGGGAAGTGATGGAGAGAAAATGGCTCGTTTTGGTGCTTGGGGATAAGCATATGAAACTTTAAGATAAAGAAAAAGAAAAAGTTGAAGTTCTAGTATCTATCCAAGTGTCCATGGCCTTAATTTATTAAGAATATACAAGTACACACACAAGAATCTCCCCCAACATCTGTATATACTTTCTTATCTTTCCTTTGTCGAATTTCCCAACCAATCAAATAATTCATTAGTTGATAGCTACTAAAGGTAGCTCATCCATGAAGGGATAAACCCTAAAATACCCTTGGAGAAAATACCTTCAAAACAAGGTTTAAATACGTTCCCCATGTCTCAAAAATCTCAAGAATGATGATATAAAGGAACATAATGCAAGTGATAAATTGCAAATAAAACCTCTCAATTGGGTAACTTGCAGAAAAGTCCAAAATGTGCATAAATTTGCATAACTTGCTCAACCAGTGTCCAAATTGGACCAAATTTGAAATTTAAGCTTGTATTATGATTTGAAAGCATATCAAAAGGTTATATTAGAATTATAAGCATTCAATTATGGTAATTAATCTTGTTCAACTCATTAAGCAAGTTTAGGGGCCTTACATCAATGCTATCATGTGAACATCTTTTAGTTCTTTAATGCAAATTATGTTGAGCCTGTGTATCACATGTGTGGTGATGTTTATTGAACCTTGTTATAAGGCATAGAAAGATAATAATGAACTTGCAAGAAATGATATGATGGTCTTAATGACCTTTGGGCATGATTGAGCCCTGAATGAGGTGTAATCCTCTTATGTTGACAAGGGTTGATACCCTATGATATTGCTCTAAGGATTTATATCTTGTGATAGTATGATGACAAGTATAGTCTCATGAATGGAAAGATAATAGTATCATGTGATGATGATTTGATGATAAGTATAATCTCTTGATTGGCAGGTGAATACTGCCATGTGATGTTGAGATGAGAAATTATGTCTCATATGTTTTATATCTTCTTAAGTTATTATATAGCAATGTTTGCTAGATATGAATTAGGGTTTGTATGTCCACTTGTTTGATGCATTTTTAATTCACCCGATTGACAATAACTAATCAAGTAAAATTCTAATCACGTATTGCCCTTTGCCGTAGAACCATCTTCACTGTCAGAACTTGTTAGATGGTGAAATGAGTATTCCTAAGGGAAACTCAGAGCGCATATTGTTGAGTATGTGGGTTGGAAATTTGAGGATATATCCTTGTTATCCACAATTGTAGGTTATGGAGGATGACTGCGGTCATGCCTCAGATATTGTGAAATGTGAAAGGCAGTAGTATAATTGTAGGTGACTCTTATAGAATGACCATGCATGAGCATGTTCTCTAGTGTCATGACATGTACCAAGGGCAGACTAGTTGTTAGTGGCTTGACTATATGTCGATGTAGTGGTAGCATTGACTGATAAGTCACTACCTTTTTACTCTTACTGACCGAGGGGGTGAGATCTTAGAATACTGGCACTCCTAGATCTTGTACGAAACCGAATAGCCCTTCATAGGGGTCGGTTGGACGTAGAGTGGTATGACTCAAACTCCCCAAGGCATAATAAAAGATGTAAGATAGTCGTGTAGCATATCCTTTTAGGGTTATACACAACACTTCATATTGGATGGTAACCCTTGTTTGCTTTCTTTTCACTGAGATCGTGTATAGTACAATAAGAGATGATAGATATGCTTATGATGTAATTATGCTTATGATGTAGTTATGATCATGTTGTAAACATGCTTATGTTGTCAGACATACTAACACTGATAGTTAAGATGTTGCTGCTAGCTATGTTTAATATTTCTAGCCATGCCAATGTAATTAGAAATGCTTAAACTGCTAATCATGCCTATGCAGTTAATTGTGTTATGATGTTAGTTCTACTTATGATATATATCTATTCCCTTTATTTGACACCCAATATTGATAGCCATGTTATGTTACTAGACGTATTCATGATGTCAGGGATGCTTATGCTACTAGATTGCTTATGTTGTTAGCAAGGCATATGATGATAGTCAGATTAATTATGATGATTGTTATTAGATGCAATATGATGAAATTTGAGTAGATATCTATGTAGAGAAATGCATTTATATGTTAATTGTATATACATTGATAATCATACTTGTTGTAATATTATATGCTTAATTTGTTTAGCATACTTGAACTGTTCAATCTATTCAATTGATTATTAAATACTCCAACTGCTTAGTTATCCATTGTTTAATCTGATGTAATCAATATCTATTTGAGAGAGTTATATCTCTTGCTAGGATTGGGTCTCACCTTGTGGGTCAACACATCATTTTATATGATCGGCAACAATGGCAGCAGAACCATGGTAGCAAGGGATCCTGAGGTGATGAACCCTAGAAATGGTATCTTAGTGTCTAGTGTGTTCTCGAGTCGTCTCTGTAGTCTCAAGTCTAGGTGAAAAGTTTAATTTATGATGTTTTGATTTAATCAAGATTTCGATATCATGTTGATGCTTGTATATGTGAAATATGTGGGCAGTGTTCCTATGTAAAGTTTATGTTGTAGCTGAGGCTACATGGCAGTTGTAAAGGCTATTGAGCATTATGTAAATGTTCCTAAGCAATTGGGAAATGTTGAAATTAGTTTTAATTAACCTTTTTTTATGGGTTTGTGTTTAATTAATGATTAATCATGTTTTGTGTTTTGAGAAATCTCATTTAGTGTAACAGTTTCTCACAAGTTGGTATCAGAGCTTTATATTTACTGAGTCTATAGGGACACTAGGACTGAGGACTGTGATGATGTCTAAGTTAGGAATATGACATAAAAATATGGTGCAGACTGCCTAATCTCAATATTTGGGTGCCATGTCCAGGTATTCAATTATTAAAGAAAAGGTAAGTATGGAACTCTTAGATTTTTATCTTTCTAATTACTCCGATCAAGTAGTAATTTTGAAACAATCTAAAGAGCATAATAAATCAGAAATCATGGTGTAGATATCTCAATCTTACCCTAACGAATATGAGAATTACATCATAACCTATCAAAACTTGAATAATTGGTAACTATAAGGGAAAGATACAACACCATGAAACTTAAATCTGAATACTAGATAAGCTAAAGAGGAGTTCTTGAAGATGTAATTCAAGAAGATAATTAAGTAAAAGATAGATAAGTCAATGCTAATAAAGTGATTCAAGGTATGAAATTCACATAAGAAAGAGAGAAATCATATTATAAGCATAATATGAGAAGATGAATGAGAACATGAGAGAGTAATCGAGTGGAACCTGAGTTAATCTCAAACCAACTTGTGTGTGTAAGAATGTGTTAATGTAATATATACATGTTATGTGAAGAAATCAAGGGAGAAGCTCCTTGGTTAATGAAGAAAATATAGAATATGATGACCTATACCTCGACCAGTGGTTGAAAAACATGGTAAAATGAGAGGACATATGCAAGAATGATGAATAGTTAATAAGAAAAGAGAAATGAGATGTGATAATCTTAATAATTTGTATGTTAATGGCAAGGAACCCAAGCTATAAGAGGTAAGATGATGACACATAAAAAGTGTAACCTTCATGGAAAAAATAGAATTGGTTGCCTTTTGCCTATGACCCTAGACAATGTTGCAACGATGTGGGAAGTGTGTTTCCCTTTGTGTTTCTTCTTTTTGAAGCATATCCTTTAAGTGGATATTATTCCACTTGGTACGCGTGGACTCATTGAAATCCTGGGGATGGATATCATGATATGATGTGTGGTTGCCTTGGACTATAGTTCCAAAATATTTATGTTTTGTAACGAGCATGCTTTTTTATCCATCTAATAGTTAGGGGTATTCCTCTTATATGTTCTTAGATGGTTATGATGTTGTGGAAGTGGATGAAACTGGGTTATGAGTTCTTCATAGCACATGTAGTGGATACCAAGGTAATACCTCCTAGTTTCCAGAGTGTATCAGTCATATATGAGTTAAAGATATCTATCAGATGAGCTATCTAGTGTTCCTCTCCAATATAAGGAGAGATTTGATGTTGATCCTCCAAGTATTGTCTGGGGAAAATAAGAGTGATTCTGTAATGTTATGTATGGTCTGTTGATGGTTGGGAAAGACCACTATCAAGGATAGATGGTTTGTTGATCAGAAGACATGTGTTACCGTGATCCTTTAAGATGAACTTAGGTTCAGAATATGAATGGATAAGAGTTAGAGTGGGTGACAGAAGTTACATGACCATGATGAATTTAGGGTAATTTCGTTTAGACTAACCGATGTATCAATAAAATTCATAATAAGAAGGAACAAAGTAATCAAGTTATGTCTCATAAGCTTTGAATAATGACATCTTAAAGTATTTTAGAGATAGTCAATAGCATGGTTAACATCTTTGATAAACCTTGAGAATGTTGAAGCAACTATACTTATGTGTGAATTTTTTAGCAAGAGTGAGTTGGGAGTTAACTAGAGTACCCTCTTAGAGTTATGGTACATCTGTTAAGTGGGTTGTGTGAGTCCTGGTAAGATGAACATAGTGTCGGTACCCTACCCCTAACCTGGTAAGAATCTTCTAAGAACATATGCCTTATAGTTCTTGACAATCAGGGGATACCCACCTGATTGATTGAGTTGCTAATTATAATAATCATTAAAGGAGCATAGAGATGAAACCTTGTAAAGTTACATATAATATGAGATACATGGTGTTTTGTGTTTGGTAAGAGCCAGCAAGTATGCCCTCTGATGTGTGTTACAACAAATAGTACAGTCCAAGATGACATTTAGAGTCCCAAGTTGAAAGGTACTACCAGACCTGTACCTGTGGTACAACAATTCTTATGTTGAACCAAGGTGATACATGTAAGAGTTTAGGGAGAAGAATATGTCTTCTATGAGAATTATGTGACATCTTCATGTGATGAAAGTAACCATGTGTAATATTGAGAATGACGTGCATGAGAAGTTTCCATCTATGTGTACCTTGATTTCGGGGGCGAAATCCCTGTTAGGGTTTTGTGGTTGTGAGACCCCTAACCTTGATTAAATGCTTGAACATGCTTAATTACCATAATTGAATTCTTATAACCCTAATATAACATTGTGATATGTTTTGGTATCATGTGATAAGCTAAGTTTCAAATTTGGTCCAATTTGGACACTATTTGTGCAAGTTATGCAATTTTATGCACATTTTAGACTTTTATTCAATTTACCCAATTGAGAGGTTTTCTTTCCAATTTGTCGCTTGCATTATGGTCCTTGAATGTTATCTTATCATTATTGAGCTTGTTGAGCCATGGTGTGACTAGTTAAACCTTGTTTTGGAGGTGTTTTCTTCTAGGGTATTTTAGGATTTACCCCTTTATGGATGAGCTACCTTTAGGAGCTATCAACTAATGGTCTATTTGTTTGGCTTGGAAATTCAACAAACGGTGCCTAAGCAGGTCTCCATGAATATTGGGGCAGCTACGTGTGTGGTTACTTATATATCCTTAATATTTTAAGGCCATGGACACATGGGAAGCTACTTGTAAACCTCATGCTTTTTCTCTACCTTATCCTCCAAGCTTTATATATCTATCCTTAAGCTCCCAAATGAAACTTTTTCTCTCTACCACTTCCCTCCTGCTAACAGCATCGTCCCTCCTCTATTTGTCCATGGAGTTGATGTCCAAGAAAGAAGAAGGTGTGGATCTTCTTGGTAGAAGCATCTAGGGTTACAAACTGCTTCCTTTAGGGTTTCTAAATCTCCTTCTTGGTGATTTTGACCTAAACAAGTAAGAATCCCCTTATTTCCTTCATTTCTTTCTCTAATTTTCTTCCTCCCACCTTTATCTAGGTCGTAACCTTACTGTTCCATGGTGGAAGTTGCTCTAGAGCTCAAGAATCTACCTTTCTTGCTTCTTCTTGTAGGGTTTTCCTACTTGACCAAGTTCAGATATGAAACCTGGGTTTTCTTGCCTTCTTTTCTCGAGTTTCTTACTGATATAAGTTTGTTCTTCTTAGTAGATGTGAATTTTATAACCCCTTTACTTATATTTCTTACTATAAGCTTGTTAGCTCATGTTCTTGCTTAAACATAGTGATTTAGGCATTAAGAAGCCAAGCTTGTTTGGGATTTTGATTTTTATGTTGTTTTCCTATTTTGTTTTCAGTTATAGTTGAACCTATAATCATGTGCACGTTCTTCCTAAGGAAGTGTATGACTTAGTTCAGGTTGGTATCACCACCTATGGTGCTAAGCACCTATCAACCGATGGTCCATATTAGGGTTCTAGGTTATTTTCTTCTCTAAACACATGACTCGATGGTGTGGTCTTCATGACAACCAAAGGTGGTGAACAAGGGTGACGAACGATGGTGTGAACTGATAGTCACACCTTAGTTCAGTGTTAGTCTCTCTTGGAATCTCAATGAGCAATGGTTTGATTCTCTAGTGATCCTATCAATCAATGATGACATTAGCTTAACATCTGATGGTGTTAAATGACTATATAGTGTTGTTCTCACAACTGATGGTGACTTAATGATCACAAATAATGGTGGATCAGGTCATCACTGCCAATGGTGAATTAAGGGTGTAATTGTAGCACTAATTAATCCCTAAACCAATGGTTTCTTGGTTCAATTGATCTAATGGTTAGACTTATTCTCTAATGGATGGTTTTAGAATATGAACATGATCTAATGGTTAGGATCTAACACTTCTTCATCTAATAGTTTTGTATAATGGACTTGATCCAGTGGTTGATATTGGATTCTTCAACATCCAATGGTTTGGATTGAAACCTATAGTATTATATATGACTTCTGATAATCTTAATTTGATGGTTTCCCTTGTGTGATCAATTTAAGGAGCTTGATTGTTGAGATGATGGCTTGCTTAAAATGTACAACCAATGATGGGTTTTATTCCCACAACATATGGTTACCCATTTATGTTATTAAATAAGGGATGTTTAGGGTTGAATGGTAACTCTTTCTAGGTCACAACTCGATGGATTTACATATGGTTGGTTTAAGGTGTTTACTTATGTAAATAACGAATGGTCTTACCTTTTCTACATCCAATGGTTCTAGATGATGTTGTGGTATGATGATATGGGTTGAATGATGATGAAACCAATGGAGGGTTGCCTTTAATAAGGTAGTATTACCTTTTCCCTCATATGAATAGAATGGATACTAACCGTTTTGTGTTGATATGTAACCCTAATGTGATATGGCTTGTTACACTTGATTCTAATGAAATTAGGTGATGGTGATTAACTATAATCAACCTTCCTTAGTGGAATAATAGAACAATGGAGTCTCTCTTAATGTTGCAGAACTCTAATATACTATAACCTAATGGTTACACCTAGAGTTATGTGTGGATCCATACTTGAGAATGGTATGGAATGTGATGATGATGATGTGCCCTTACGCATCCAAGATTATATGGGGATGCTACGGGTTAAGGTTTGTGAATCGTTGTTTAACTTTAACTTTAATGTAACCTACCTTGCTAAACCTAACCCTAATGTAAGAAGAGAATGGTGGTTAATCATGTTATCCTTTTTTGAATGATTAATGTAATAATGGAATATCATTCCTAATGATTGATTGAAACTCTAATTTGTTTAATTGGCGGTCATCATAGCTTCATGATCTATGCTTTCTTATGCTAAACTTGTATACTATTAGTATAATGATGGCCAATTATATAGATTTCTTATATGTTGTTAAATCAAGGAATGCTCTTAATTGCTAAAGTAATCTTGCAATGTTATCATGTGAACATCTTTCAGTTCTTTAATGCAAATTATGTTGAGCATGTGTATCACATGTGTGGTGATGTTTGTTGAACCTTGTTATAAGGCATAGAAAGATAATGATGAACCTACAGGAAAAGATATGATGGTCTTAATGACCTTTGGGCATGAGTTAAACCTGAATGAGGTGTAATCCTCTTATGTTCACAAGGGTTGATACCTTGTGATATTGTGCTAAGGATTTATATCATGTGATCTTATGATGACAAGTATAGTCTCATGAATGGAAAGACAATAGTATTATGTGATGATAATTTTGATGATAAGTATAATCTCTTGATTGGAAGGTGAATACTGCCATGTGATGTTGAGATGAGAAATTATGTCTCATATACTTTATATCTTCTAAAGTTGTTATATAGCAATGTTTTCTAGATATGAATTAGGGTTTGTATGCCCACTTGTTTGATGAAGCCTTAATTCACCCAATTGTCAATAACTAATCAAGTGAAACTATAGTCATGTAGTGCCTTGTTCATAGAACCATATTCAGTACTGTCAGAACTTGTTGGATGGTGAAACCAGTATTCCTAAGGGAAACTCTGAGTGCATACTATTGAGTATGTGGGGGTGGCAATTTGAGGATATATCCTTGTCATCCACAATTGTAGGTTATGGAGGATGAATGTGGTCATGCCTCAAATATTGTGAAATGTGAAAGGTAGTACTATAACTTCAAGTGTCTCTTATAGAATGGCCATGCATGAGCCTGTTCTCTAGTGTTGTGACCTGTACCAAGGGCAGACTAATTGTTAGCAGCTTGACTATATGTCATTGTAGTGGTAGCATTGACTGATATGTCACTACCTTTTTACCTGTATTGACCGAGGGGGTGAGATCTTAGGATACCTACACTCCTAGATCTTGTACGGAACTAAATAGCCCTTTGTAGGGGTCGGTTTCACTTTGGGTGGTATGAATCAAACTCCCCAAGATGTAATAAAAGATGTAAGACAACCGTGTAGAATATTTGTTTAGGGTTATACACAATGCTTCATATTGGATGATAACCCTTGTTTGCTTTCTTTTCACTGAATTCATGTATGGTACAATAAAAGATGATAGATATGCTTATGTTTTAGTTATTCTCATGTTGTAAACATGCTTATGTTGTTAGATATACTGCCACTGATAATTAAGATGATGCTTGTAGCTATGTTTAATATTTCTAGCCATGCCTATGTAATTAGATATGCTTAAACTACTAATCATTCCTATGCAGTTAATTGTGCTATGATGTTATTTCTACTTATGATATAGATCTATTCCCTTTATTTGACATGCCAATATTGATAGCCATGTTATGTTACTAAACATATTCATGATGCCAGGGATGCTTATGCTACTGGATTGCTTGTGCTGTTAGCAAGGCATATGATGATAGTCAGATTAATTATGATGATTGTTATTAGATGCAATTTGATGAAATTTGAGTAGATATCTATCTAGAGAAACCTATTTATCTATTACCTGTATATACATTGATAATCATACTTGTTGCTCAGATTATCTGCTTAATCTGTTTAGCATACTTGAACTGTTTCATCTGTTCAATTGATTATTAAATACTCCAACTGCTCAATTATTTACTGCTTAATCTGATGTAATCAATATCTATTCGAGAGAGTTATGTCTCTCATTGGGACTTCTTAACTCATGGGTCACCACATCTTTTTAGGTGATCGGAAATAACTATAGTAGAACCATGGTAGCAAGGGAAACTGAGGTGATGAACCCTAGAAATGGTAGCTTAGTGTCTAGTGTGTTCTAGAGTCATACCTGTACTCTCAAGTCCAGGTGAAAAGTTTATATATGATGTTTTGATAACTTTTGATAGCAATTTTATGCTTGTATATGTGAAATATGTGGATAGTGTTCCTTTGTAAATTTTATGTTGTAGATAAGGCTACATGGCAGTTGTAAAGGTTATTGAGCATTATGTAAATGTTCCTAAGTATTTGGGAAATATTGAAATTAGTTTTAAATGTACCCTATTTTCTGGGTTTGTGTTTAATTAATGAGTAATCATGTTTTGTGTTTTAAGAAATCTCATTTAGTGTAACGGGTTCTCACAATACTCATATCTCATAGTGAAGGTGGTGATTGTGGTACTTAGACCTAAAGTTACTATGCTCATCACATGTCGTTGGGTATATTTTGACATCATCAAACATAATCCTGAAATACAAGTTGCCATAAAGGTGATGATTGGGTAGCTTTGACACATGGGGACTGACTGTGAGTGATATCGATGGGACTTGTCCCTCCTATTGGAGTTTGATATCCTGGCCACTTGATAAGCAAGATTGAGAAATGCATGTGCATGCACATATAAATCAATATATGATATTGGGGTCACATTATCTCAGACAGTTTTCTATTTGATCAAGGAACTTGGATTGAACATTGAGAGGATGATGATTCCATGCCTCAAGTTCATTTCGGATATCCGAGACAAAGGAATTATATAATCACTGCAACACCTTACACATTTTGTAGGATGAAGTTGTTCTCTAACTTTCTATTCACTTAGGTAGAATTAATGTGGAACTAGGCACCACTCTTTGCTTGTGATGTTATAAGCTTGTTATGGACATTCACTGTCAACATGATATGGGACCTATAGGGTCACACATAAAGGAACTCATCTTGAAGAGGAGTTTAATCTTGAATGATAATTGGATTGATTACTTAAGTGTTTAGGTATTGAATTTAAGCAACATATCAGCTGACTGCACTGCCAATCAATCGACTCATAGGGTGAGATGACCATTTAGAGTGTCAAATGACCAAATCAAGTATAGAGACATTTGTTTAGAGCCTCAACGTGACTGGAACTAAATTGGTTGAAGTTTTACACGAATAAGGCACCAACCGATCGGCTCACTGGGTGAACCGATCGGCTCGGTTGGGCCAAACGAAGGTTCTAGTAGTTTTCCCAAATTTGTGAGAAAGATTGGTCATTTCAGTTTTTCAATTCGATTGGTATAAGGAATTAATGTTTGCATTAATTGAAAATGATTTTGCCAAATTCATATGCGATTATGAAATAGGTGAAACGACTAGTTCGAGCCGTGAACCGACCATCTCGTGTGTGAGACGACTGCTTCATTTATGAAATGACCAATTTTGATTTTGTAGGTTGTGAAAATTCAAGATCTTTAGGTCCCTTCCACTTCCATTTCAATCGGGAACCCTGACCCTAACCCCGCCTATAAATAGAGGGGTATTGGGGGATTCCCAACACACACAATTGAGAATCAGTTGCTCTGACAGTTGTTGTCCTCTCTGGTTGTGGTAACCAAGAGAGACCAAGCAAGTCCTACCAGGATAGGGAGGGATAGAGAGGGAGAGAACAACTGAGGGTCATTTTTGTGGGAGAGCAAGTTGGTGACTAGTACACCAATACAAGGGACAACTTCTTCCTATCTGTTATACAAGAATGAAATGAGTTCTAGTTGGTCCATGCGGATTACTCTAGAGGCAGGAGTCCTTTGACTGCTTCTAGGAGGGAAATGTTAGTCTGTAGTCCGTGGGGAGACCATTGGATTTTTTGCAGAAGCTATTTGAGTCTGCTGTCTATGGTGAAGACCAGGAACTGCACAGAAACTGTCCAAGAGCAACTAGAAGATAGTTGCACTGCAACAAGTTGTAGTCATCAGACTTGCTCTAAGACTAGGTATAAACTCATTAAAACATCTTTCTTATTTCATAAAAGTTGACGTGATCTTTCCGATATAGGAATACAAATAGAAAAAAAATGTTTCTACTACCTTATTTATTTCCCAATAGTGGTACAAAGGCACATCAATTTATTATGTTTTGGGATAATTGATATGATCAGATTTTTGGTTTTATCTTTTATTTATTGCATACGATGTTAATATTTAAATTGTCTTGTATATGTATCTGATTAAAGAACACATAATCCTAAACTTATACACACACACACACACACACACAGATATATATATATATATATATATATATATATATATATATATATATATATATATGCAATTTACACTTGTCGCCCTAAAAGTGGTTTTGATGGTGTATGTGTAGTATGGTTATGCCCAATAACTCAAGATCTGTGTGTGGTTGGATGGTTTGGTTTTATTCCTATATATCTTGATCTGTATACTGAGCCTCAACCTCCTTCTTCCCAATGTAAAATTTATTCTTCCCTACCTTTGATTCCCTCAAATGTAACTCAAGGTTTCTCTTTACAATGTAATTAGTTTAATAGAAATAGGATAGTTTCCTTTCTTTCAATGACAAAGATTACGATCAACGTCAAGAGAGTCAGCCGTCTCATAGGAATGAGCCAACCGATTGGAGGACCAAGGAGGATAGATTGTAGGAGTGGGCTGACTGCCTGATGGACCCAATCGACCGTTTGGAGGTGTCCAAACATTGATTTAACAGATGACCAACTGACTGGCCAAGAGGCGAGATGACCAGTTCAAGGGTTGAACCGATCAACTCAGATTAGCAATCACAGATCTACACCAATAGTAGGTTCATACATGTGATGATTGACCTAAGTGGTAGTAATTCCTTGAGGATCCAAGGAATTATAGTAGACATGTCCATAACCATTGCTTTTTTTTGTTTTAAATTGCATGTTTACCATTGTGGGATATAACATGTATAACTATATATGTGGTGATTGGATACCATATATATATATATATATATATATATATATATATATATATATATATAAGCCCCTCAATTAAACATATTAAGTCTAAGATGCTTTCCAACAAGCAGCACACATGAAAAAATTGATTGACCAAGCGTAGGTTAAAGCCAAAGCGTGGTGTGTCATATATCTCGTGGAAGTGTGATGGTAGTAATGTAGGTTCCGCCAAAGCAGGGTTCATTATTAGAGTGTCATCTTTTGGGTTAGGCTTAATTGTAGTTCTTAGAGTGTCTAAGCCTAGAAGCATGCAGATGATTATGGCAAGGAGTTGCACATATTATCCATCAATAATGGCATATGATACAATTGACAAATTGCCTACCCTAATGGTTGATTATTTATGCTGGCGTTGGTCGAATAATAATTGGTTCATTTTGGATCTTGCTCATTAGAAAATTATTCACTGCAATTTTTCAAATTTATACTTGAGGATAGTCAATTTGATCAAAATAGTGAGAGCAATAGTTAATTATAGACCTAATCAATATCGTCAAATTATAATTTAATCAAATAAAGAATGTTTTTTTAACAAAATTACAAAATTCTTTTGTACAATGAAATGGCAACAAACAAAAATCTCTTTTCTATGCGACCAATCCTTGAGAAGGACAAGTTAAATGGGAACAACTTCCATGACCGGTTCAGGACGTTTAGAATTGTTCTCACACAGGAGTGCAAGTTTTATGTCCTGGAGATGCCAGAACCAGATGAACCCCTTCCAACTACACCTAAGGTTGACATGGATGCTTACAAGAAGCATATTGAAGATGTCGTGGTGTCAAGTGTGTGATTCTATGCTCCATGAACTATAATTTGTAGAGGCAACATGAGAACATGGATGTGATTGAGATGGTCACAAATCTTTTTATTATGTTATAAGATCAGGCAAGACAAGAGAGATATGATGTCTCCAAGGCGTTGTTCAAATGCAACATGGCAGAAGGAGACTCAGTAGGTCCTCATGTACCCAAGCTCATTGGGTATGTGGAGAACCTAGCTAGACTGGGATTCCCCTTGGGTCAAGAGCTGGCCACTGACGTGATTCTACAGTTCCTGCCAAAGTCTACCGTCAGTTTGTCATGAACTACAACATGAATAACCACAACTAACATAATGGTCTCGATTTTTTTAAGCTTGTAGTGTCACTTTTTAACTGACCCCTAAGTGGCCGTCGCTAAAGAATTTTCTCTATAGGGTTGGTTTTTTTGACCAATGAAAACTGACCTTATAGAGTAAAAACTGACCCAAGAGGCTGTAAAAAACTTGACCCAAGCAAGAAAGAAGAGGCTGTAAGGTCGGTTATTCCTAAAAACTGACCCTAGAAATGTCTTGTAAGGTCAGGTATTACTAGAAAACCGACCCTATAAAGCAATAGAGGTTTTCTCGGTCGAGAAATATGTCGACTAAGAAGATTTCTCCTGAGAAAATTGTCGACCAAGAAAGTATCATCTTAAGCTTTTTAGAGGTCTTCTAAGGTCGGTTATTTCTATAAAAAAATGACCCAATAGAGTACAAAAAATGAGCTTTATGATCCCATTGCCTATAAGGTCGGTTATTTCTAAAAAAACTGACCCAACAGAGTACAAAAAATCTATAAGGTTAGTTTTGTTTAAATAAACGACCCTAGAAGTTAAAAAACTGACCCTATAAAGCAACAGAGTTCCTATAAGGTCAGTAACTTGCTCGATCGAGATATTTGTCGACCGAGTGGATTTCGGTCAAGAAAATTGTTGACCAAGAAAGTATTGTCTTAAGCTTCCCAGATGTCTTGTAAGGTCGGTTATTTCTAAAAAACTGACCTTATAAAGCAACAGAGGTTTGCTCAGTCGAGAAATACGTCGACCGAGAGGATTTTGGTTGAGAAAATTGTCGACCAAGAATGTATTGTCTTAAGATTCCCAGAGGTCTTGTAAGGTTAGTTATTGCTAAAAAACCGACCCTATAGATCTATAAGGTCAGTTTTTTAAAATAACCGACCCTAGAGTTTACAATTTTTTTTAAAAGAAAAATTCTTCAGAACAAAAATCTTTAGAACAATAACCTGCAGAACAGAAATCTACTTTACAAAGATCAAAACCTACAATAGAAAGTAGACTTGCAAATGAAATGATGCAAGCCGGAAATTCATTCCAAAGCTACATTTGCTAGATTTTATGTCCATTCGAATTATCAATTTCCAAACCACAAATTTATAACAAAAATTATTCATATATATATTCAATTGAGACATTCATAGACATGGCACATCATAACATTCACAAAATGATAGATTGCAGTCTGAGATGATATTAAAAATTAATGTCAGATATAAAAGTAAATTTAAAAGAGTTCCAAAACCACATACATAATGGAGCTGACATATGCATTCAATCTAATGCTATATTGACTTCATTTAGAAAAGCATCTGACCACTCTTCTCAAAATTCATTTAAGTCCTCAGGTGTGTAAGGCTGAGTTGTAAATATTTGTAACAGAAAATGCACATGCTAATATTTTATAAAATGACTACAACTCACTTGTAAATTGATGATGTTATTCTTTATTACCTGATCTATAGTCTGAATGTCATGTGATGCTTGTTTGGCAATAGCTTGCATATATTTCATTACATAGTAGCCACAATCCAATCCATTATTTTGTATAGGACACTACAAATAATGAATTATACTTAATGTTAGTAAACTACTATAAACAGAGTTGAGATAAGACTATAAGAGTTGACATATAAGAGTTGAAAATTAATACATATAAGACTAAGCAGCTGTCAAAGTAGCTACCTTGACATTTTTCAAAGTCAATATCTTTAATTTTGTGGGTATTTGTCCTCCACCTTCACGAAAAGCCTTTAAACCTCTATCAATTAAACGATAGTTTGTAAAATAGAAATTCTAAATAGAAATATCATGTTGATGCATGGACTAAATTTATGCTTACTCCATAGCTAGCAATTTCAGTTTGTGACCCCTTGTTGTTTTTCCCATTGGGTCAAGATAATAAAGAGTCATCAATTTTGGGACAACCACCACTAATTTCTAATGTCTAGATCTGAGTAAGAATAAAACAAACATTAAAATAAATAAATTTATTCATTATTAAAATTAAATTGAATAATAATACTTACTGGACGTTAAAAGGAATTAGGATAATTTCCTTTGCCACACTAGCAAAATATTTGAATGTAGTAGAGAAGTACTCATTCACATCCTCAATATGTGTCTCCACTTGACTAGTGACTGAAGGAACTAAGAATCCAACATTCCTTATATCAAAGTTTATGGTCTCGATATATAAATGGTTGTAAAACATTTGTAATTATTTTCATATATAGAAAATAAGCTAAAAATGTGTATTGGAATTTTCTATATTGGTAGATCCTTACCTTATCCATACTTCTAATATCGAAGTATTCAACCAATCATACCGGAATAACTCTATAATATCATCAAGAAAAATAGAACTGTCAAAGTCCCTCCCAGTTGTATCATTTGTTAAATTGACCAACATTTGTAATCCAGAGCTTTGGTTGGCTAAGTATCGACACAAACATTTACATTTACTTCCCAACTCATTAAATGTGGATTCTGGAATAAAAGATGGCTTAGGCATAGAAGGATGACTAGTAGAATTTTTACTTTTCAGTTTGCAAACTTGTTAATTAAATTACATACTTATATTACACGAGTTCATATATGTAGTCAAATATGAAAAACATGGTAGAATTCAAATATACCTTATTATAACCAAGTGTCTAGGCCAACCCACCATAGCACCCTCTGCTTCTTCAACTGTACTATATTCAGGATTAGGTATGGGTAGTGGTTTGTCCCCCATTCCTTCATACACAAGATGGATGGACACATGAAAAATGTCATCAGTAATTTGTTAGCAATGCAATGTACCACCAAGGTTGTATACCTTGTCCGCTGCCACAACATTATATTCTGGAACCTCCACTACAAGTTTACAGTTCATACCAACCTAGAATTGAAATAATATAAGTTATATATGAAGTGGTAAACCAGATACCTACTACAACTATATATATATATATATAAATCATATATATATCATACTAATAACACAACATATAGAACTTACTGCAGATTGTTGTGGTGGGTCATTGGGAGTGTTCCCATGACCTTCTACAGTTGGAACATGGGCTTGTACCTCATCATCTGAGAGACGCACAGTTTGAGTAGGTTGAGAAGGTTGAGTAGGCTGAAATGAAGACATTATTTCTTTTACTTTATGTGCTACTAATGCTTCAACTTCCTCCTGTGTAAGACCTCATGTACGACCTCTTTTAGATTGCGAAGGGACAAAATACGACTTCAATCCTATGCCAGCTCCTAATCCCCTAACACGGCCAGGATGCTCCCCTGTACCAAGAGCAACTAATAGTTCATCCATGCGGCCAGTTGGGATGAACTTTCCTTCCTTCTTTTTCTCATGGATATCAATCTATTCATAGCTAATAAAAATATTAAATCACAATATCAATTAGATATAAATAAATCTAAGTTTGTGGGAGTTACTCTTTATTTAGTTGGGATAAACCTACCATCTTTTGTGCCACCTCCTTAGTTGCAGGGTTGACACTTTCACTTGCTCGATTCTTTCTAGCATCAATCCACTGCAAGTGTCGGGGTGGACACTTAGCTTGAGTTGTACTAGACTCTTCTCCAGAAGAGAGTTGCTTCTCTTGTAGTTGGCGGCGGAAGGCATAACCATCGGGCCTCAAGCGATGGTCATGCACATTTTTGGCCCGTCTTTCCTTTTGGGCCTCGTGAATAGCCTGATCATTTAAAATGAGGTGTTGCAATTTGAACTTGGAAAACATATATAAAAAGATTCACCTCCTTAATTGTATAAAATTAAAGATTCATACAATACATCACAATCTTTATTACCTGAAACTCTTTCAATTTCCTAGCTGCAACAAATCTTTCCCACACCTTAAGATCTATAAAAACATATATATCTATTGCTTTCTTCTTTTGTTTAGGATTATCTATAAATTCCCTTTTGAGATATGTCTTAAAAGCCCTCCATCGTACACCACAACATTGTAGCACTTTTTTCTTGTGATCTTTTTCATTTAGATGAAAAATACCCTATACACACAAAAGAAGTAATAATGTTGTCTTAAAAAGGATATGTATTTCCAAGCAAACTAAATTAGAATCAATAAACAAAAAACATATTAAAATAATATCACTTCCACTCACAGATATATCTTTCCATAGGAGGTCTTTTAAGGCATTAGAAACATCATGCCAATTTTCTATATCTATTGCCACCTTACTGTGCACGGTCACCCCTACGTAATGCTTGAAAGCACTAGCATGTTACCCAATAGGTGATCCTATGACATCAAACTGGACTACTAATTTCTCCCCTTTGGCCCTGAGCTCCTACAGCCTGCACATCAGTGTGGTACCTCTACTTTTCTTAGCATCACCACTACCATCCTCATGGTGCTCATGCTCAGAATGTTCATCTTCACTTGCCATTTTAGAACCTGCAAGCATACATGATAAAAGAAACATAAGTGATAATAAAAGCACAAGTGGTTGAATGATATATGATGTATATTTAAAAGATTACATGCTTGAATGATAATAAAATAAATAATTCAAAGAATACATGCCTCTAGTATTGGTTGAGTTGTTAGTCAAGTAAAATTCCTTCAGCATTGTCTTGATGTTTATAGTATTCATCAGTGTTATCTTCAACATTTACACTTGGAAAACCAACTAAAAATGGGATGGAATCATCATACTTTTGTTGTATTCTTCTTCATTTATAGGATCTACAGTAAACTATCTTTTTCCATGAAGAACGACAGACCAATTTTTATTTGTCGGGTCATCAATATAGAATCCTTGTTTTTCTTGGTCTGCCACGATGAATGGCTCATCTTTCTCACCAATCTTTTCAAAATTCACCAATTTGAAACCCAACTCATCCACTAAAACTCCTTTGTTGTTATCAACCCAATTACACCTAAAGATAGGAACTTTGAAATTTGTATAGTCCAATCCCATATGTCCTCAATGACGCCGTAATATGACACCTTAGCTTTGCATGGTCTTTTATCTTTGGCACTAGCAAAATACAACGAACAAGTTTGAACGGTGACCCCACTATTTTGGACTGTACTACTTTCATCTTGACGCTTTGTGTAGTATGAAAATCCATTTATGTCATATCCTTCATATGACATGACATCCATTTTTGGCTTAAAGGCGGACCATTTTATGTTCTCAGCAACATTATTCGGTGATTCAGATAGTTGATTAAAGACATTCTCTTCAAACCACCTAATAAATGTTCGATTATGCTCTCTTACAAGTCACATTGAACTGAATCGCGGATGATTTCTCTTGATAATATCATTGTGTTCTGTGATGTAGCTACTAACTTCATCGATGTTGTGTAAATTATACAAATGTGCTTGTTCCCACAACTCACGACTGATTCCTTTCACTCGTCCTCCCTGAGTTCCTTTGCCACAATAAGATTCAATGTGATGGGAATTTTTTAGATCGCTAGAAGTTTCATTGCAATTCAAAAAATCATTGCAAAATTCTATCACCTCCCTGGCCACATAACCTTCAATAATACTTCCTTCAAGACGATAATGATTCTAAACATCACCTTTAAAAACACTCATGTAGCGTTCAAATGGATACATCCAGTGTAAGAAAATTGGACCCAACATCTTCACCTCCCTTGTTATATGTACTACCAGATGAACCATGATATCAAAAAATGAAGGAGGAAAGTACATTTCAAGCTGACACATGGTAACAATTACATCTTTTTGTAATTTATCGAGAGTATCAAGATGTATCACTTTGTTGCATATTTCATTGAAGATGAAATAGAGTCTTGTGATTGCAAACCTTACATGCTTCGGCAATATATCGAATAGCCACAGGTAAAATTTGTTGCATTAAGGTGTGACAATCGTGAGATTTGAGACCTATCAACTTCAGATCCTTCTTTGATACCAATCTACGAATATTATAAGAGTATCTTTGTGGAACCTTAATATTATACAAGCACTCATAGAAAGTCTTTTTCTCCTTCTTTGACAAAGTGTAACAAGCTGGTGGTAAATATGTGTGGCGACCCCTGATCTCCACTGATAATTCTTTTCTTATACCCATTAATTCTAAATCTTTTCTAGATTTGATGCCGTCTTTAGTCTTTCTTGGTATATTCAATAGCGTACCAATGATGCTATCACAAACATTTTTTTCAACATGCATGACATCAATGCGATGTCTAATTGACAAGAATATCCAATAAGGAAGATCCCAGAATATTGACCTCTTCTTGTAAAGAGTTTTGTCACATGTGAGAGTACGACTGCTTGAACTTTTTCCAAATTCATTAACAATATATTTCACCCTGTCATATACAACATTTCCTGGTATAGGTTTAGGAGCACTTCGCTCCTCAGTTGATCCATTAAAGGTTTTGCATTTCCTTTGATAAGGATGCACTTGTGGGAGAAATCTCCAATGAACAAGATATATAATTTTACCACCATGTTTCAGTCGGATTGAATCAGTATTTTCCTCACAAATAGGACATGCTTTGTATCCTTTTATGCTATATCCAGATAAATTTCCATAAGTTAGAAAGTCATTAATCGTGCAAAACAACATAGCACGCAAACTAAAGATCTCTTCACGTGAAGCATCATATGTGATAACACCTTCTTCCCATAGTTTCATTAGGTCATCAATTAGAGGTTGAAGGTAAACATCAATGTCATTTCCAGGTTTCTTGGGCCCTGATATCAATATTTACAACATGACATACTTATTTTTCATACACAACCAAGGAGGAAGATTGTATATAACAATCATAACATGCCAAGTGATATGTTGGCTGCTTAATATACCATAAGGATTCATTCCATCCGTACAAAGCCCAAGTCTTAAGTTTCTTGGTTCTTTACCAAATTGAGGGTATAATAAATCAGTTTTCTTCCATTGTGGTGAATCATATGCGTGTCGTAGGACGCCATCATAATTGGCCTTTAACTCCCCATGCCAAGACAAATTTTGTGCATCTTCAATATTAGCAAACAAGCGTTGAAATCATGGTATTATTGGTAGATACCACCATCACCTTGGCAGGAGAACCATTGTTAGCCTTAATTGAATTTGTGGTCTTGTACCTTGACGCACCACATTTTGGACAATTTATCAAATTACTGTAGTCCTTCTGAAATAACACACAATCATTTGGACATGCATGAATCTTCTTAGCCTCCATTCCCATTGGGCACATTATTTTCTTTGATTGATATGTTGAAATCGGAAGCTCGTTGCCTTCAGGAAGAATTTCCTTTAACAAATATAACAATGAAGTGAAACTCTTATCGCTCCACCAATTTTGAGCTTTAAGAGTACATAATCTCATCACTGCACTCAACCTCGTGAACTTAGTACAACCCTTATATAATGGTTTTTCAGCATCATGGACAATGTTTGTAAATAAAGAAGATGGATCAATGACATTGTCCTGACAACTACGTAGAATCTCATCAACCATATCATCCAAAATCAGTTCATCCTGAATCAGTTCATCATTATCATCATTATATATATCTTCTATGCCACTATGAGTATCAACATTTTTTGATCCATAATTAAATTTCTCTCCATGCCAATACCATTTATTATAACCTTGTATGATCCCATTGCATATGACATGATTTTTAATTTCCTTAATAGTATCAACTTTCAAATTGTTACCACAATTTCTACATGGACAATAGAACCTATCTGTAGGTAGTTTTCTATGTTCCTCAGCAAATTTGATAAATTCATCAAGACATTTGGCAAACTCTGGACTGCAACGGTTCTTGATAGACATCCAACTTCGATCCATTTTCTAGATCACATTAAAATTAATTATAAAACTGAGCATTTAATATTGATATTATAAGTTGTAATTTTTATTGCTAGGAAGTTAATTACGTTTATCCTAAAGTGTACCACCTATCCCATTTTTGAATATCTAATCTCACTAGTAACTGTATAATGTATGTTTAGTTTTGAAGAAAATTTCAGCATCATTTCCCCTAATTATAAAACTGAGCATTTAATATTGATATTATAAGTTGTAATTTTTATTGCTAGGAAGTTAATTACGTTTATCCTAAAGTGTACCACCTATCCCATTTTTGAATATCTAATCTCACTAGTAACTGTATAATGTATGTTTAGTTTTGAAGAAAATTTCAGCATCATTTCCCCTAAGTTCTCCAAGTACACCGATGTAAGTGGCAAATAATCACTCACATATGTACCTAGAGAACAAATGAGGAAATCCTACTAAAAATTTCTTCAAAACTAAACATACAAATACACTTACATCCTAAGTGAGATTAAATATCCAAAAATAGTCCCAGACCGGGGACTATCCAAAATGTACTCCTAATCAGTAAATTTTGAACGGGTTTCTAAGTTAATATATATAAATGTATTATTTTCATATTTATATATTAAGTTAAACATCATGCATTAATGATCTCATCTATAAACCCTAAAATGTCAATCTGGAAACTAAGACCGAGAAGCTTTATATACTCTTAGAATACATCTCAACTAATCTTAGCCCATCATCGTCTCGATGAACCTTGGGTAATATATATATATATATATATATATATATATATATTCATCAAAGACAACACATAATTAAAAAAATTCAAAATAGAAAAATTTGTTTTGTGAACACTAGTTGTTGCATGGTAGGCAACACATTTTTAAATAGAATCAATCATACAAATAAAAGTTATAGAACATAATTTTAGTGGTATCACATTACTAGTAATTCTATATGTCAATTTTTTTGTATTCACATTTTTTTTAGGCGTACCACATTTTACTTGTTTTGTATGAACATTTAGGATATATGGACAGTCAAAATAAAAACAAATGCATCACTTACAACAAGTAAAAGTATATTGGAAATAACAGATGCGTCATTTGGGGAACATATTGGTCAAGATCTTAAATATGATAATGCCAATGGAGATGCATGTTTCAGAATGTTATTAATGTGTGAAGAAGCTGATACATGTTGGAAATCCATGCTAATGATTAACTGGTGAGGTCAGTTGAGAAAGGCAGGTGGCAAAGCAGGTTCTTTTCCGTAGGCAGAGCACCTTACCTCAGTGTTCGGGTGCCGGCGACGAGGGTTTCTTCTCCTTTGTAGGTCCGGAGGCGGCCTTAGTGTTCGGGTGCTGGCGGCGAGGGTTTCTTCTCCTTTGCATGTCCAGAGGCGGTGGCGGTGAGGTATTTTCTTCTCCGTAGATATCTGCGGCGGCAGGAATATGGAAGAAGCTTAGTTCGACATCAACGATGATTGGTGGTTGTGGTGTGCTGTGTGCTGCTGCTTGGTGCGGTGGTCGTGACTCTATGTCACTTGACGTGGAATGTGGGACGGTGCGAGGGAGGGAAAAAGGAAGAAGCAAAAGAAAGACAAGGACCATCCAAGCAAGAAAGTGGCGACCGAAACCCTCACAAGCTCGTGAGGTAATAACCAAAGCAGGAAATATAAGAGCAAGGAAGAAAGGAAGAATAGAGGCTCGACTCGCTGACCTATAGTGACGATTTTCTAGAAAAACCGACCCAAGAGGGTTAAGTGGTGTCCGAACCACCTATAAGGTCAGGTAAGTTAAAAAACTGACCCTATAAAGCAACAGAGGCTTTCTCGGTCGAGAAATTTGTTGTGGGATGTCAATCCCTCATTTATGCACAAAGCACTTACTAGGTCATTAGACTAATTTATATGATCCTAGATATTCAATATCACAAAAGAGCCTCAACATTACTCATAATCACTGCTTTGTATTGTATAGGGCTCACCATAGCATTCACTTATCTATGACATTCATTTCACCTACAAGTTAATGTTGCACAAGTAGGAGAGAGAAAATACTATTTGTGAATAATAATTCTTCAAATATAGTGAACACACTTATCTTAATATCATCATATTAGGGTTAGGGTTTATATGTACTCGATTAGGGTTTAGTAGCATCATACCACCTCTCAACCCTAATTACATTATGTCCCTTTTTGTTGGAGAATCAAGTATCATTGTTGATGGTTAGCCATTTATACTCGCATCCCTTTTAAAATAAACCTTTATTCTGGGTACTGACCATGTTCACACTTACATGTGTGTAACTTAACCATCTTCAATACAAGAGTTGATTATCCTTGACACATGAGTGTCGACCTGTTCAGCAATGGGGCTGCATGACTTGACCAGGTATGGGGTGTTTCGACTGAGACACAACCCATGTGTCACGACCGTGACACATCCCATGGTTTGGACCTATCATTACACCTAGTTACAACTGGAACACCATCAAAACACAACATCGCAATTATGACATAAGAAAATACCAACATGGCATTACAATCACAACACCATGGCTATGGAATGCTACATCGTGACCTCGACAAAGTGCATTGCGACCGTTGCTTTCTAGGTGCGTCGCCACCATCTAGCATGGTGTCAAGACCAAGTCGTACAACATGTCGTTTTATTTTTTACAAACTGTGTGTTATGACCCAACTTCATCTTGTCTCCACCACAGCTAATCTAACCTCAACATGATACAACCTGCACACCAGGTAACAAGTGTAGACACCATCAAACTTAGTTATCTTGGCTGCAACGTCAGCCAACAACCAAATTTGACCCTACAACAATGGTGTGTCACAACCCAACCAGATGGTAACGACTAGTCTAAGGTTAAGGGGTGTGTTGTGGTCAAAACCACCCAACCAAGGGGTGTCGACTGCAACAGAAGTCCATGGGTTAGTCTTGACCACCTACAACACCCATAGCATATCTGAACTAGGATCAAAATAGGTGATCAAACCAGAACACCAAGCATCACAGGGTGAGCATCGCCATATTCTTGAGTGTTCAACGAACCCTGATGATGAAGATCATCAAATAGAGATGTTTTAGGGGGGGACTGAGATTCTTATACACATATAACCAGATCAAAAATTTCTATTTGTTTAACATAACAAATTTGTAAAACAAGTGGTAAGATCAAATTTAAAGATGCATATAATAGAGATAGGAGAATTCATAAAACCTGCATGATTTTGGTGAGGAACAACCTCCCAAGACTTGAGATTTTAAGACCTTCAACCGAACTCCAACACTTTGTCCAAGGAAAACACCTCCAGAAAGAAGAAAAATCCATGATCAGAAGGAGGTTTAGACAAAGGAAAATAGATCTTGGCCAAACCAAAAAGAAAAGATAATATTTTACTTGAGTTCACCATGAAAACCCTAGCTTATGATCATTGTAAGAAAGAGATCTACAAGAAGAACTACCATGGATGATCCATAGTCAAAGAGGAAGAAGAAGACGAAGAGTCTTAGAACAAAATGTGATTTAGAAGGAAAGATCACTTACCAAGAGATGATTCTCCAAGATTCACCACCAAAAGCTAACTGTAGCACAAGATCTTCAATCTTGCACCAAAGATCGACCACCCAAAGATCAAGTTTTACTTCTTCTTGCTCCTAAAGCTCCAAAGGTAGTCTCAAGGAAGAATACGAGTTGTAGGCCAAAAAAGATTGCTTGATTGTGAAGAGGATAGTTTATATACCCAAAAGTAAGAAAAAAGTGAAGATCTTTGACGTGTCAACACTATATCTCATCAAGGGACACATGCCTTCTCAAGGGACACATGCCTTCCAAAGACATAACCTTCCTTTCACTCGCATGCAAAAATCCATGGTCATGTTTATCCAACAACTATGTCGTGACCTACTAGGTCAGTTTCTGTCTTGTTGCGGTCGCAACACTATCTTCATCAACTTGTCTCAGGTCGAGACACTTCAAGGTGAAAACCCTAGGTCACATGCGCATGGTCGAGTCACTAAAAGATAAGGTGTTTCCACCCACCTCTCACAAAGTTATTGCGGTCGTGACCATGCATCCAAGCTTGTGTCTTGGTCGAAAACCTCACCATAGATGGTGTATAGGTCATAACATCAAACCTAGGTCAAACACCAAGTCAACCATCCAAACCCTAGGAACCATAATATCACATGATGATGTCACACCATCATCCATGATTCAAACAAAGTGCCTCATACCATATTCTTCTCTCTCTATTTTCTAAATCAAAAGAAACACTCTCTACATGTGTCACTTTGCAAGATTACCCTCACTTATTGGTAAATTGCAAACTACTCCAAAACATACATATTTTTTTACCAAAAAGCTCAAACATTAATCAAGTTTTAACAAAAAGAAAGTGCAAGCATGACGCATAATATAATAACCTCTCAAGATATTAGGATAAGGTTTAAACATCTCATTATACAAGGTAAACATTATTAAGCATTAAGCTAGTTGAGGAGTCTTACAACTATAAACCCCTAATAGGGATTTCTCTCTCAAAATCTTATGAAAGAGAGTCAGATACTTCTTCCACATCTCGTCTTCAAGTTCCCATGTGGCTTCTTCAATGCCACGATGATGCCACAAAACCTTAACTAAACCAATGTCCTTTTTCTTCAACTTCTTGATCCTTCTATCCAAGATCAACACATGTCCTTCTACATAAGATATATCATTATCTAACTCCACCTCCACTAAATGAAGAGTCAACTCTGTACCAGGGTGACACTTCCTCAACATGGAGATATGAAACACATGATGTAACTTCTGTAACTCAGATGGTAGCTTCAATTTATAAGCCACCTTCCCAACACGTGCAACTACATGATAAGGTTCCATATATCTGGGAGCTAACTTATCATTCTTACCAAACCTTAGAATACCCTTCCAAGGAGAGACTTTAAGATACACCATGTCTCACACTTAGACCTCTAAAGGTCTACGACAATTATCAACATAAGATTTATGTCTATCCTGAGCTGCCTTTAACTGTTCCTGAATGACTTTGATCTTTTTTGTCATCTGCTGGATTAGCTCAGGACCTAAAAGTTGATATTATCCTATCTCATACCAACACAAAGGACATCTACAACATCTCTCATACAAGGCTTCATATAGTGCCATATCAATAAACCTTTGATAACTATTTTTGTAGGCGAACTATATCAAACTAAGATGGATATTCCAACTACCCAAAATCTATAATCTAAAGGATCCCAGCAGATCCTCCAAGGTCTGAATTGTCCTTTTAGAATGTCCATCTATCAATGGATGGAAAGCAGTACTGAACCTTAACTGCGTACCCATCGATGTATGCAAACACTCCCAAAAGTGACTAGTAAACTAAGGACCTCTGTCTCATACTATAGTAGTTGGGATACCATGTAGATGTACTATATCATTGACTTGCACCTGTGCAATCTTCTCACTTGTATACATTGTCTTTATTGGTAGAAAGTGTGCTGACTTAGTCAATCTGTCCACTATTACCAAATCGAATCACCACATTTGGCTATCCTTGGAAGTTCAACCACAAAGTCCATTGTGATATGATCCCATTTCCACTAAGGTATAGGCATTGGTTGTAAAGTCCCTATAGATTTCTCATGTTCAGCTTTAACCTATTGACACACTACACACTTAGCTAGAAACTCAGCTATATCACATTTCAATACTGACCACCAATACAGATCTTTCAGATTCTGATACATATTGGTGCTTCTTGGATGCATAGAATACATAGAGGAGTGAGTTTCTTCTAGAGCTAAAGTCCTCAGATTATCTTTATCTGGCCCGACTGATCTACCATGATAACACACTATCCCATCATCAGATTCATGGAAGCCATCATGCTTTTCACTGCCCAACTCTACTCAAATCTGTCATGTCATAGTATCATTCTATTGTGCATCTTTAATATGTTGATTCAACATCGACTTTACTTGTAACTGTGATAACAAACCTTTGAATGTGGACACTTCCAACTGTACATTCATTCGTCATAAGGAGACAAACACGTCTCTCTTATGGCACACCAAAGCACTCAACTGTTCTTTATCAGTGAATGATGATGCAGAGGATTTTATACTTGAGGAATCTGCCACTACATTCACTTTTCCTGGATGTTAATCTATAGTGTAGTAATAATCCTTAATCAATTCCTTCTAGTGTCATTTTTACATGTTCAACTCATGCTTTGAAAATATATACTACATGTTCTTGTGATCAGTGAAGATCTAGCACTTCTCCCCATATAAGTAGTGTCTCCATATCTTTAGAACATGGACCACAACATATAACTCTAGATCATGCATTGTGTAGTTCCCCTTGTGTTTCTTAAGATCTCACGAGACAAAAGAAATCACATTCTTATCCTGCATCAACACACAACCTAAACCATTCTTGGATGCATCACAAAATACAATATAACCTTTTCCTTGATCTGGTAGCACTAAAAATGGTGCACTAGTCAATCTTTCCTTCAGGATCATAAAAGCTCTTTGACATCTATTATCCCAAAAAAATGGAATATCTTTTCTAGTAAGCTTTGTTAGGGGTAAAGCGACTACACTGAAGTTCTTAATGAACCTCCGTAATATCCTACCAATCATAGAAAGTTGTCAACCTCTATAGGTTTGTTTGGCTGATCCTATTCCAACACTGACTCTACCTTCTTTGGATCTACATAGACTCCTTTAGAAGATAATACATGTCCCAGGAAAGCTACTTCCTTTAACCAGAACTTGCACTTACCAAACTTTGCATATAATTTGTGTTGCCTCAACAAAGTCAAAGCTTGACATAAGTGTTGCTCATGTTGTGGACCATGTTTGGAGTAGATAAAGATATCATCTATAAACACAACTACAAACTGATCCAGATGAGGTATGAACACTCTGATCATTAGATCCATAAATGTTGTTGGTGCATTGGTTAGCCTGAACGACATAAACACAAACTCATAATGAACACACCTCATCCTAAAGGCTGACTTAGGTATGTCATCTATCTTAATCTATAACTGATGGTAACCCCACCTCAGATCTATCTTAGAGAAGACTGTGGTACCTCATAATTGGTCAAAAAAGCATCCATATGTGGAAATGATACTTATTCTTATCATCATCTTATTCAACCGTTAATAGTCAATACATAGCCTCATTGTTCCATACTTCTTCTTAACAAACAGAATAGGAGCACCCCAAGGAGACGTGCTCATCTTAATGAAACCTCTCTCGAGTAGTTCTTGCATTTGTTTCTTAAGCTCCTTCATTTCTATTGGTGCCGTCCTATATGGTGTTTGTACTATGGGCTGGGTACCTGGAACTAGATTGATTTCAAAGTCAATCTCTCTAGGAGGAGGTACACCTAGAAACTCATCAGGAAACACATCCTCAAATTCTTATACAATTGGCACTTCTTGAATACTAGGACCCTTGCCTTGGTATTTAGCACATGTGCCAAAAATGCATCACATCCTTGTCTCTTCCATTTCTCTATTGTCATTGCTGAAACTAGACATGTCAGAAGAATCTTCCTACCACCCTGGAAAACCCATGAAACATCACCATATACAAATGTTTCTATCTTGGCACTATAGTCCAAGATCACTTGATACTTTTCCAAAGTATCCATCCCAAGGATTACATCAAACCCATGCATATCAAGTAGCAAGAGATCCACTCACATGCTATGTCTTGAAAAAGATAGAACACAAGATAGACATACTTCCCACATCTTGGCAGAACTAACTAGAGGAGTTTCTAGATAAATTTTATCTTGTCTACGACTAATAGGTTAGAAACAACTAGCAATCACTTCTCCAGTGATAAAGGAATGCATTGCACCTGGGTCAATCAAAACATATACAAAACATGAAGAAGACAAATTAGACTAAAATAATTCCATCTGACCACTCACAACCCTCGGGTTGATGACTCCCTCTGGCTGACTCATCACATAGAATTGAGCCATCGCCTATTGTCACCCTCTACCTCTACTAGCATGTCCTAATGAATCACCTTGTGATGCTAGTTTGCATCCTATACTACTATGTTGTTTTCACTGTTGTAGACTATGCTGACTCTGCCTAAGCTACTGAGTCACTTCTTCATCCTTTATAGGGCAATACCACTTAGTATGCCTGACCTGTCCACACTTGAATTAGGTTTTTCCCTCATACCAAGGACTAGATGGCCCTGTTAGAGATACTAACATTGCACTCTGAGCTCCTGTAGGTGGCAAACTATGACCTCTACCTCTACTCTGTGTCCACTGTGATTGAGTTACTGACCTCTATTAAGATTGTGGTGATGACTACCTAGACTTCTTGAAGCCTCCAGAAGATTGTCCTTGATACTTCATAGGCCTCTTCTTAGCCTTTACTCACACTTCTCTATAACTGATCTCTCCACCCTCCTAAATGACTCATCAAAAGTTGCAAACCTTTCTCTATTCTCTAAGGATGATACTGGGATTGAAAACTCAATACTCAAACCCTTCTCAAAGCGTATGATCCTCTCCTTTTATATTGTTTCCGTATGTAGACAAAACCTAAGAAGCTCCATAAAATCAGCTTCATAAGCAGTGATTGACATGGTTCCTTGTATAATGTTCTCGAACTATACAATATTTTCATCTAAGTAAGTCTCAAGAGAGTATCGACTTACAAACTCCCGTCTAAATTCATCCCATGTAATCACAACTCCTGACCTTTTCTCCTCCTCAATGGACTACCGGTGGCCAACACTTCCCTTTAACAAGTACACTGCATGCTTTACCTTGTCCTCCTCAGGGATGTTGAGGATTTTAAAAGCCTTTTCTAGCTTAGTCAGCCACATATCTGCATCAGCTGGATTAGACGTACCGACATATTCGAACGCTCCTACACGTCAGAGTCTCTCAAAAGTCTTTCCAGACCCATGAGTTTCAACACTGGGATCCTATGTCCTAGGTTGAATTATAGGCATCTTGTCCATCATGCGGTTCATTGTAGTCATAAACTATCCAACAAAAATCTCTAAAAGCAGGGTTGACTACATTAGCTGGATTGACTTGAGGCATCTTAGGTATAGCTTCAGCCCTTTCTTTCCTCCTTGCATCACCTCTTGGTGCATAATCACCGCTTTCCACACCATGTTCATCATGCTCTCTGGACATCTTTTCTGTCTTCTTCAACTTCTACAATAGAGGAAGCTATTATAAGATGTACTGGAGGACTCTAGAACAAACTCAAACCCTAGTCATATGTCCCTGTAGACTCAACAAACCTATTGCTGATCCCACAAAATTGTGATGACTATCGCCACAATAAATGAGATTACTCAAAACAAATCACAGAATTATCATTAACCACAAAACTACCACAAAATTAGGGTAAATTAAATCAACTGCAATTTAATATCTCAAGCAAAAGTTTATCACCTCAAGCCTTCAACACAAGCCACCTGTATTAATTATATGCCAAAAGATTATACATATCAGGTTCAAGACTATCAATCTACATATGCTACATATTACAATATATTTATATGTACATGCCATTTATATACAAACATAGCACATGTCAAAATATATGTGTCTGGATACAAAACACAAAATCTTCCCAAAGACCTAATAGTATAGGGATGACACATAGGACTACTAAAAAAAAAAAACTCTAACTAGCAACATTTCACACCTTTAGCAGTTACTGTTCTCCTTGATGCTCTATACCTGCACTACGACCTCGACCACCTCATCTACTACCACCTAAAAAAACTTTTGAAACCCAAAGAGTGAGACCAAATGTCCCAGTGAGAGTTATAACTCTTCACCTACATCTATTATAGGCATTGTAATATAAAGGAACAATAAACACAACTGGTATAACTATTTGAGCAACTTAAGCAAATACAATTGAACATTAGAATAGTTTATACTTTTTAAAAGGAATATAAAGAACAAATATAACAGTTGACTTCTCTTATCGCATTATAATTCAAGTTCTCAATATAAATATAAGGAATGGGGTCATCCAATGTGATTCGTATTTGAACCTAAACAAATATGCTACACGGTTATTTAACCAATTCCCCCCCCCCCTGAGGATTTGAGGCGTACCACTCAAATCCAACCGATCACTGCTAAGTCGAAATCAATACCATACAAGATCAATGGAAGAGTCGGACTCCATGATTGTCACCAACACTACTTGGTCAGTTTAAGTCTATAATGCAGTGACATATAGTCATAATGCTAAAAAAACAACTTGTAGTCATAGCTATAGTCCTATAAAGAAAACAACTCATAGTCAAGCTATCATCCTATAAACAACTAGTCTGCCTTGGTACATGGCACAACACTAGAGAACTGGCTCACACTTGGTCGTTCAATAATAAACAATATATCACTATTCCACAATTTAAGGCCACAGGGAAAGATATCACATGCACCTGACATATTCAACAATATGCGCTCTGAGTTTTCCCGTTTGAGTTACTCATTTCACCATCCAGCTAAATACTGACACTATAGATGGATCTATGGTACATGACAACTACATGATTGGGGTTTCACTTGATTACTCATGCCAATTGGGTATCTTTAATGCATCAATCAAGTTACAACGTATTAATCCTAAACAAAATCCACAAAATTAAGGGAGGAGACAACTTCAGAAGATATAAAACATATTAAGTGAGAACTTGTCTTGTCATCACATGGCTCTAGTATACTGGCATTCATGATGTCATCATTAATAACACATCACTATGGGATGTCAATCCCTCATCTATGCACAAAGCACTTACTAGGTCATTTGACCAATTTATATGATCTTACATATTCAATATCACAAAAGAGCCTCAACATTACTCATAATCACTACTTTGTATTATATAGGTCTCACCATAGAATTCACTTATCTATGCCATTCATTTCACCTACAAGTTAATGTTGCACAAGTAGGAGAGAGAAAATACTATTTATGAATAACAATTCTTCAAATACAGTGAACACACTTATCTTAATATCACCAGATTAGGGTTAGGGTTTATATGTACTCGATTAGGGTTTAGTAGCATCATACCACCTCTCAACCCTAATTCCATTATGTCCCTTTTTGTTGGAGAATCAAGTATAATTGTTTATGGTTAGCCATTTATACTCTCATCCCTTTTAAAATAAACCTTTATTCTAGATACTGACCATGTTCACACTAAAATGTGTGTACCTTAACCACCTTTAACACAAGAGTGTTGATCATACTTGACACATGAGTGTCGACCTATTCAGAAATGAGGTGTCGCGACCTGACTAGGTATGGGGTGTCACAACCAAGACACAACCCATGTGTCACAACTGTGACACATCCCAAGGTCTGAACCTATCATTACACCTAGTTACAATTGGAACACCATCAAAACACAAAGTCACGATCACAACATAAGAAGATGCCAACATGGTGTTACGACCACAGAACCATGGCTATGTAGCACTACTTCACAACTGTGACAAAGTGCGTCTCAACCATTGCTTTCTAGGTGCGTCACGATCATCTAGAATGGCATCAAGACCAAGTCATATAACATGTCATTTTCTTCTTTACAAACTTTGTGTTATGACCCAACATAAATTTGTCTCGACCGCAACTAATCTAACCTCAACCTAATACAACCTGCATACCAGCTAACAAGCATAACCACCATCAAACTTAGTCATCTTGGACACAACATCAGCCAATGACCACATCTGACCCTACTACAACGCTGCATCATGACCCAACCAGTAGGTAACAACTAGTATAAGGTTAAGGGGTGTGTCACAACCAAAACCACCCTACCAAGAGGTGTCAATCATGACAAAAGTCCAGGGGTTAGTCTTGACCACCTGCAACATCCATATTAGGTCTGAACTAGGATCAAAATAGGTGATCAACCCAGAACATCAAGCGTTATAGGGTGAGCATCACCATATTCTTGAGTGTTCAATGAACCCTAACCTTGATGATGAAGATCATCAAAGAGAGATGTTTTAAGGGGGGAAACTGAGATTCTTATACACATATAATAGATCAAAACTTTCTATTTGTTCAAAATAATGAATTCGTAAAATAAGTGGTAAAATCAAATTTAAAGATGCATATATGAGAGATAGAATAAGTTATAAAACCCGCATGATTGTGGTGAGGAACAACCTTCCAAAACTCAAGATTTCAAGACCTTCAACCGAACTCCAACACTTCATCCAAGGGAAAAACCTCCAAGAAGAAGAAAAATCCATGATTAGAAGGAGGTTTAGAGAAAGGAAAATAGATCTTGGCCAAAAAAAAAAGAAAAGATCATCTTTCACTTGAGTTCACCATGAAAACCCTAGCTTATGATCTTTTTAAGAAAGAGATCTTCAAGAAGAAATACCATGGATGATCCATGGTAAAAGAGGAAGAAGAAGACGAAGAGTCTCAGAAGAAAACATGATCTAGAAGGAAAGATCACTTACCAAGAGACGATTCTCCAAGTTTCACCATCAAAAGCTAACCCTGGCACAAGATTTTCAATCATGGACCAAAGATTGGCCACCCAAAGATCAAGTGTTGCTTCTTCTTTCTCCTGAAGCTCCAAAGGCGGTCTCAAGGAAGAATATGAAGTTGTAGTCAGAAAAAGATTGCTTGGTTGTGAAGAGGATTGTTTATATATCCAAAAGGAAGAGAGAAGTAAAGATCTTTGAGCAGTCAACACCATAGCTCATCAAGTGACACATGCCTTCCAAAGAGATAACCTTCCCTTTACTAGCATGCAAAAATCCGTGGTCATGTTTATCCAACAACTATCTTGTGACCTACTTGGTCGGTTTCCCTCTTGTTGCAGTCACAACACTATCTTCATCAACTTGTCACAGGTTGATACACTTCAAAGTGAAAACCCTGGGTTACATATACATGGTTGAGTCACTAAAAGACAAGGTGTTTTGACCCACCTATGACAAAGTTATTGCGGTCACAACCATGCATCCAAGAATGTATCTCGGTCTCAACCCTAACCATAGGTGGTGTAAAGGTCATAACATAAAACCTAGGTCAAACACCAAGTCAACCGTCCAAACCTTAGAAACCCTAATATCACATGATGATGTCACACCATCATCCAAAATTTAAACAAAAAGTACTTCAAGATAGATTGTTAGTAAATAGAGATAACAATAAAGGAAGAGTTGGGTGTAAAGGGTTACACCGATGCAAGCTTCCAAAATGACAAAAGTGATCTCAGTAAAATATGTTTGATTTAAGGAAAAATGTTGTTAGTTGGAAGGTAACTAAACTAATAGCTATTAATTATATTCTACAATAAAAGCTGAGTATACTTATGTTATGAACACATAATGATGTTGTATGGATCTAGAAGTTCACATGATGAACTTATAGATGTTCTAACCATTGATGACTTAGTAGTAATACTATGATAACAATGGAGCTACTTGTTAGGAAAGGAATATCAGATGCCATGTTAAGGTGGTTTCATCTCACAGGGAAGAGATAAGAAACATAAAATATATCATAATAGCAAAATGTTGCTAACTCGTTGGATTAGCACTTGCACGTAGAAACATGCTGGACATGTTCAAATCACTAAGAATGAGATTCATGGGTGATTGGATCTAAGTGCAAGTGGGAGTCTGTTGGTAAGGTATGCCTAGAGAGCCAATCATGTGATGATTGACATGGCACATATCATAAGGGATTTGATTAATAATCATAAAGGAAAGCTTCCAATTCATTCTGTTTCACTCAGTTATGAGATAATGAGGAAACATTATGAATGTCTAAAGAATGACAATACTCAATGATGTATGTCTTCAAGTACATGACTTGAATAATGAGATCATACAAATTCTAAGAGTATGTAGATTCTTATTATGTCCCTAGTCAGTTGTTAGTGTGGAAGGAAGATAGAACCAATGTGGGTTGGTTGGGGATAAAATCTCATTAGTCATGATATGACATATCAAACCAAGCACACAGATACATGTTATGGAACAGTGTGTTGGACAGACCCACCTTGAGAATGAAACATGGAAACCATCATTGGTGGTCATAGTCATCTCTCATAGTGAAGGTGGTGATTATGATTCTTAGACCTAAAGTCACTACACTCACACATGTCGTTGTTTATACTTTGACATCATCAAATGTAATCCTAAAATACAGGTTGCATAAAATTGATGATTGGGTAGCTTTGACACATGGGGACTGACTGTGAGTGACATAGATGGGATTTGTCCCTCGTACTGGAATTGATATCCTGGCCACTTGATAAGCGAGACTAAGAAATGCATGTGCATGCACATATGAATAAATATATGATATTGAGGTCACATTATCTCAGACAATATGCTATTGGTTCAAGGAACATGGATTGAGTGTTGAGAGGATGATGATTCCATGCCTCGAGTTCATTCTAGATATCAGAAACAAAGTAACAATACAATCACTACAACACCTTACACATATTGTAGGTTGAAGTTGTTCTCCAACTTTCCATTCACTTGGGTGGCATTGATGTGTGACTAGGCACCACTCTTTGCTTGTGATGTCGTAAGCTAGTTATGAACATTCACTACCAACATGATATAGGACCTATAGGGTCACACACATAGGAACTCATCTAGAAGAGGAGTTTAATCTTGAATGGCAATTGGATCGATTACTAACGTGTTAAGGTATTCAATTCAATCAACATATCAACTGATTACACTGCCAACTGATCAACTCACATGGTGAGATGGCCTTCTGGAGTGCCAAACGATCAGCTCAAGTGTTGAGATGGCCGTTTGGAGTGTCAGACTGATTGGAACTAAATTGGATGAAGTTCAACACAAATAAGGCACCAACTGATCATCTCACTGGGTAAATCGATCGGCTTGATTGGGCCAAACTAAGATTCTAGTAGCTTTCCCAAATTTGCAAAAAATATTTCTTGTTTCACATGTTCAATTCAATTGGTATAAGGAATTAATGTTTGCATTAATTGAAAATGATTTTGCTAAATTCATATGCGATTAGGAAACATGCAAAAGGACCAGTTTGAGCCATGAAACGACCGTCTCGCACGTGAGACAACCATTTTGTTTATGAAACAACCATTTTGGATTTCACAAGTTGCAAAAAATTCAAGATCTTCCGATCCCTTCCACTCCCACTTTAATCGGGAACCCTGACCCTAACCCTGCCTATAAATAGAGGGGTACTAGGGGCTTCCCAACACACACAATTGAGAATTGTTGCTCTAAAAATTGTTGTCCTCTCTGGTTGTGGTAACCAAGAGAGCCTAAGGAAGTCCTACTTGATTAGGGAGGGATAGCGAGGGAGAGAACAACTGATGATCATTATTGTGGGAGAGCAAGTTGGTGACTAGTACACCAATGAGAGGGACAACTTTTTCCTATCGATTCTATAAGAATCACAGTAGTTCTAGTTGGTCAGTGTGGACTACTCTAGAGGCAGGAGTCCTTTGGCTATTGCTAGGAGGGCAACATCAATATACAGTCTGTGGCAAGACCATTGGAGTCACTACAGAAGCTATTCGAGTCTACTATCTGTGGTGAAGACCAGGAGCTGCACAAACACCGATTAAGAGAAACTAGAAGATAGTTGTACCCCAACAAGTTGTAGTCGCTGGACTTTCTCCAGGACCAGGCATAAACTTGTTAAACAATCTTTTGTATTTCATTGTAGTTGACACTATCTTGATGTTACAGGAATACAAATATTTTTTTTTTGTTTCCGCATCCTTATTCTGTGGCCGTATTTCCCAACACTCTATTCATTATTCTTTGAGTTACACCTGCATTCTACCTTGATAATGTGTCTTCTATTGTTTGGTTGTGACTTTTGCATGTGACAATTGGTGAATTTTTGTACGTCTGTCTCTCTCTGTTTTCTCCTTCCTTGAGGGTCTAGAGATAGGCAATAAAGGAAAAGAAATAGGCGCAATCTAGATCTAGAAAACGTGATGGAGATCGTAATGCAGACCATCACGAGGAGGCACATGAAAAACCACTACCTTATCCACATGTCCATAGACCGCTTCATGACTACTTCATGCCTAGGAACTACAATTCACCTATTGCCACTAGAGTTGAGAAAACACTAGGGAAATGGTTCTTCATTCCATTAGATCTTCTTGGGATCCTTCCTACAATCTGCGAACTGGAAAACAAATATCCTTACAAGCATGTAGATGCTTTTCTGGAGACATGCTCTACATTTAGAACTCCTATGAGAATTTATGACTCTATTAGGCTCATCATGTTCCCCTTCTCTCTCAAGGACAAGGCTACAAAATGATATTTATCAAAAATAAAAATTGTCACTTGGAAATCAATGAAGAATGAATTTATGAAAAAGTTATACCCTATTGCTAAGATGAAACTGATGAAAAGGTATAGCATGTATTTTAGTGAGAAGTAAAATGAACAGTTCCAAGAGACATGGGAAAAGTTTCAAAAGTTGCTAAGGGACTGCCCACAACATGAGGTGCCAATTTGTTAAATGATACAATACTTCCACATGGTATTGTCCAAGATGGGTCAAATAGTTTTAGACTCATCATGTGGAGGAGATTTCATGGCCAAGGAACCTAAAGATTCATGGCCTCTCTTTGAGCACCTAGCTAAAAATTCAAGGTATCGAGCCTCATGTTAGACAACCATTGTGATAGAAACATGGGAGCAACACCTTCTCATGCCAAAAATTATACCAAACCCCAGATGAGGAAAATCTTAGTGGATATGATTTCTTACAAGAGGAAATCTGGTTGAAATCAATGGGGGACATGGAGGCATAGATGATGTTGATGGCTCTTGCATTCAAGGTTTCTTTCTTCAAGGTAGCTTCATCCCATTCTTCTATCTTTGTCTCCGACATCTTGTATGGATGGTCCATCATTTGTCATAGCTCAAGACTTAATCCTTGGATGTAGAATTATCACATTCTTTTCCAATAGAGGAAATTGCTCTCATCAAAGAGTGGAATGTTGATGAGGTACCTCCCACCTTGATAATCACCCGTCTTCTCCTACTTGTGGAAGTATGCTAAGAGAAGACCCACTCCGATACCACTTGTTGGATCTAGGATGGGTGATTTTATCTGGTGGGAGGGGGGATAGAGCTAAATGCACTTGAAAAAAATTCATCAAAAATTCAAATTATTTAACAAGATAAGGTTGCTAATTTGGGATTTGAGAGCAACTAAAAATACATAGCAAGGATGAGAGGTTGAAACAAGCATAAGAACACAAGTTATGTAGAGTGGTTCCAATCTATAAACTAGGAGATTGTTATTCCACTACCTAGACATGTCAACCTCTAGGATTTCTTGACCATGTCTACTCCTTATATTCACTTATATGAGTTACGACATATGTTCTTCCTTTTTTTGGGACAAGGATATCCATCTTTTCCTTTTAGGGGAAGGGAGCCAACAACCTACCAAAGGACTTACCTATCCAACCAAGAGTCTTCTATCTTACCAAGGACTTACCCACTTTGCAAGGAGTCTTCTGCCTTCACTAAGGACTTACCCACTCTTGCACAAGTCTTCCATCTTTGAGGACTTACCCACTCTTCTTGCATCTTATGCCTTTGACTTCACCTTCGCCAAGGAGAAGCTTTCAACAAGGGACGCCTTCCCTTATTCTTTTTCACCTTTCTTAGCCAAGAGAGAGAACCTTAATATTCATCTTCATGGTAGAAATGAGAGATTGGGAGGAGCCTCACAAGATATACACGTAGGACTAGCTCTCTTATAAATCTCCTACTCACTCTAATGGATGTAGCAAGTGATTAAGCTTAGAGAGAGAGGAGGCAGTAGGATGCACTCAACTATAGAATAGGGACCTTCATACTGCTTGGCTAACCATGGGATGAATTTCAAGGGGTCCCATTTATAGTTAGGGAAGCCTAGTAGCTAGTGGGAACACTTAAGGTCGAATTCTAGCCATTCGAGATATTGCAACGAATACTTTTTTGAATTTTGCAACACTCTAACAGTTAGAAACATTTTTCTGTACTTTTCCCTACAGTGTGATCGGTCGAGTTTTCATAAAGGTAACTCAACCGATCACACTATGCGACAAAGACAATATGAAGTAGTGGTCGAGTTTGTCCTGTATGCAATTCGACCAATCACTTGAAATCAGTTTTTTTGAGTGCATAGGGTCAGTCAAATTTTGTGTATAGGAAACTTGTCTGAACCTGGGCATTCTCAAAATCCAAGGTATCGGTCGAGTTTGTATTTTGACTGATTAACACTCTGTAATGAATTTTGGAAAATGCCTTTAAAGTTCTTATATATATGATTTAAGCACTCCTTATTTTTCTAAGCTTAATTACAAGTCTTACAATCATTACAATTGATTTACAACATGATTCTAATGGATTTACATCATGTTGCACGAAAGTGAACTTACATTGATTTTTGACTTGTATTTTCTCCAAGTTAGGATGTGCACGTTAGGGCATTTGGAGTGTGTCTATACCTAATCTGAAATCACTCAAGTAGAAGAAATTAGAAAAAAAAGTGTAATGTTTAGTCATCATCAAAATACGAGTTTAGTCAATTTAGACCTTGAGTCAACATTGACCTTGAGTCGACATTCATGACTTGTTCATGATATTTTCAGAAACTAGTATCTTGACTTAATGGTTAAAGAAATAAACTTGGTTTATACAACAAAGGGAAGTGGTACATTCCTTGGGTTTCATTATATTACATTGTCAAATTTTTCTCGCATTATCATGTTTAACAGTTTATTGTATACATGTTATCATGTAAACACTTCTTTGATTTAAGAGGTATTATTATATGCACATATTCTTAAGATTTTATGTATACATGTTTATATGTTAAGATAAGATCGGTTAAATATTATAAAACTTCACGTTTAAGATCAATAATGCAATTATGGGTTCAAACCCTAATTAAGATAAGACCCAGTCAGAATAAGAATTAATAATTAGGCCCTATCTCATGAAATTGTTTTTGAAGGCTGGGGCCTAATGAGTCCCCTTCAATTTTAGTTCAAGCCCATGCCTGCACACCTTGAGTGTGCTCATTGATGTTCATGTTTAAGGGTTCAAGTCCAAGCATGCACAACATGTGTGTGTTCAATGAGACCAGATAAAATAAGGTTCTTGGAATATGTGCCATAATAAAAATGCTTAATTAAGTTAAGAATGCATCCAAAAGACATTATTGATGTTTAGGCATGCTCATATCTCTTTTAGGTCTATGTTAAGTTAGGTTCATATTATTACTAGAAAATAACCTCTTACAAATTGTTTTTCAAATGCATGGCTATGTGTGGATGCACATAGGTTGTATGCAACATGGGATAACTCCCTGGAGGTGCATGTATTTGTCATTTCAAGACCTGGAGGGGTGCCATCTATATCACCCAAGGAGATTTAACCAGCAAATCAAGTATTTCATGTATCAAGTTCCCTTTTTGTAAGATTGGTCAAAAGAATATACATGAGAATCAATGTATCTATATCTTGTGTAAAGTTGTTTTTTTGGAGAAGGTAAAATATTACTAGAAACTAAAAGTACAAGTATAGGGGACAAATAAAAACGTCGTATACATTGTGGGTTACTCCATAAAACCCGACTATCTAAGTATCATGGTATCAACCCCTAACCTGATCTTAGGTTTTTCTTTAAGCAACCAACTAGATTTTGTACAAGATTCTAAAAAATGGCTAAGTTATCATTAGAGACTATGCTATGTAGTCTAAAGTTTCTCTCCTGCCAAATGACATAACAAGGACCCCAAACACATCACCCACTAGTGCTATAAAATTACCCCTCATGTTGGATTTCTCCATACACTAAAAAACCACCTGATCAATGTTCCAAGGGAAAACCACCCCATTACATTTTAATTGAGATCTGAAACCAAAGGCACATTCATTACATGCAAGCAAAGAATAAGTTATCATGAGTTTCTGGTTCATCATGGAAAAAGACACAAATTAGATTGACTAAAAATCCCCATTTTTTAAAACGGTCCTCAGTAGAAAACTTTCTAAAAATGATCCTATACACACATCAAATCCATATAGGAGTATGGAACTTGTTCCAAAGTAGACTGTCCCAAGGGACTTGGGGCGTATGACATGAAATAGGCAGCCAAGAATGACAATTACATGATATGAGACTCTATCACCCATCATCATTAGATTCATAGGCTGATTTCAGGGTGGTCTAGAGAAGGGCCATTGTCTACCAAGTACTTGAGCACCTAGGTGGCATCACCTCAAGGTTGGTGCCATATCTCTTAGAAGTCCAGGATCTCTAGGGAAGTATCCACTCTTTTAGCAGTAGCCACCTTCACAATGTCCTCAATACCATGAACATTGAGACTCCCTCATGAAACCTCATTGCAATAGAGGACCAGGTCACAACATGGTACTTAACCCCATATGAAGGTCACATAGATGTTACACATCTTCTGAATCATGAAAGGAGGATCTTCACTTGTGTGCACTAAATATGACTTTACTCTATAAAATAGATCTAATGAGAATCGAACAACCTATATGGGAGATGCACACACTAGCACAACCAAATATACAATCATGCAAGTTATTAATGTAGGGGGAAAAGTCACTCCCCTTCCTCCTACCACCACATACTGGGATACCCAAATACAAGCAGGAAAGATATGCTCATACAACTAGACAACCACTTTAAGTACACCACACCCGGAGTCACATGATCTTGAGAATTAGACTTTGAATTTTAGAGCACCAAGGAAGAGTTTAGTGAGCTATCCAAACTGATTCACAAGCATCCTGAACCCTCTCAAGACTATGGCACTAGAAACAAGAAAGAATAGAACGTCCTCGAAAAATATCAAATGTGGATTGACTCTGATACTCCCCATCTTGAAGGGACAAATACAATCAGTCCCCTCAGCCAAGTGGACTTCATTACAAGGGTAAAAAACAAAGGGGATAAGGGTTCCCCTTGTCTAAGTCCATTACATGCTTTGAAGATACCAAATGGCAACCCATTAACCAAGACTGAAAATAATGTGGTCTCAACACATTATTTGTGTAAACCAACCCAACATTGTGCAAAACCCATAGACTAAAGTATAAGACACAAAAAAGACCAACCAACCTGACCATAATCATTCTATAGATATAAGTTGATGCAGGCCTTGCAAGAGGCAATCTTCACTTTAAACTCTAGAAGAAATTCAATTGTGAGAAGGTGTGCTATCTGAGATGGAACACCTTATAATGAAGGTTGATTGCCCAGGGGATATAATTTGTAGAAGAACCACCCTCAACCTTTATCCATCAACTTGTCTATGATCTATAGAAAACATTGCAACAAGCAATGGGTCTCAAGTCATCTAGGGAAGAGACATGGTTCCGCTTGGGAATCAAATGGAGAAAGGAATGATCCACAGACTGAACCATTCTACCCCCAACAAAAAACATACAACAACACAAAAAATATCCTCTCTAACCACCTCACACAAATACTAGAAGAATTTGACATCAAATACATCCGGTCGTGGAGCCTTAGAAGACCAAATAGAGAAGAGAGTGAAAAATGTGTATTTATCCTTTTTATTTACATCTTTTAGATATCTTTTTAGGATTGTTTTGTTATTTATTTTCTTAGTTTTGTAATTAATTGAATTAGTTTATATTTTATTTTTATTTTTAATTATATTTGGTTGGTTTTTTGCCGAAAAATATCTAATCACTCCAATGATTAATTTTCCTTTGAAGATATTTTGCACAATTCCCCCAAAACCTGAAATTAATGTATACCCGACACCGAAAGTGTCATAACTTTCTAAAAGAAAATCTAATTATTTGGACAACTTTAGATCCTTTTATAAAGATAAATCCACTCAAATTTCTGTTTCGGGAATATATAGCAAAAATAATGTGAACGGTCAGCATAATTAAAGACAGTCAACTATTTTCTCTATTGACCATATCCCAAAAGTTTTCAGCCACCGACTAGGAATTTTCTAGAGAGTCTTGTATATAGAGTTTCCACCCCTCCCTCCCATGTAAAATACGGGGGGACTCCATAAGAAAAGACATCCAGTTTTAGTTGTAGACCACATCTTGTATAATGTTGGATATCATTTTACTTTGCATTTCTTCTAGTCTCATTATGTTTGATTAGATTCTTCTGGGGCATGGGGAGTAAACCCTTAGCCCAGTTCTATTCAATATCATTATTTCTATTGCTCCATAAAAATAATGTCTTTTATCTATTTATGCATGATTATTCAGATGATCTGATATATTCTTATAGAGTGATATGCTCATGGATCTCTATAAGAATGAAAAAATAGTCACTTTATTGCGATTATCATCTTTTTGTCTCTTAAACCTTTCTCCAGTTATAATCTTTGGTGACACAACCACCTGAGTCTTGGGTTTGAATGTCTATTTGAATTCACATGCTTCTTGATATGACCGTGGATAGTGGCATGTTTGGATGGTTAGATAATGATTCGAGAAAGCGGGGACTAACATGTTCACGGGAAGTCTGACCCCTATGAGTTTGTCCATAAGGGCATGCAACCACATGGTCCTAATTTGATCCTTAGAGTTTGGAATTTGATTAGTTGAATAGGAACATTGTTTTTATGGTGATCCTCCAGACCCCCAGATCTTTATTTTCTTGTTTAGTTGATCTTTATTTCAATACTTTTATTTCTATTTTTTTAGTTTTAACAACCCTCTCAAATGTGAATTTAATTCTTGTTCTCACAATTGAATTTGGATCTTGACCTTTCTTCTCTGCCGTCCAATGGATCGATACCTATCTATACTAAGTTGAGTTGTTGTTCGTATCAAGTTGACTACCAGGTTAGAAGGTTAAACTCTAGGACTTTTCCTAGTAATTGTTGCATGGACAACGACACACATCAAAGTTCACCTTTGATCTCAACCTCAATGATTTCTCTAAAGAGTTTGCTATCATATCATTTGTGACCTTTCTATTTGGAGGGTACACATTAGATACTCCACCTTAAGTGTTATTTGAGAAAGTACAAAAGTAGTAGACAACAACCTCACCCACTTCCTTCTACCCATTAGTTGTCAAACCACCTACCTTGAGTAAGGAATGAACATTGCCCTTCATTCTTCTCTTCCTAATTACTATGTGGTAAATTTGAGTATTATTGTCCCAATATCTAATCCATCAAAGCCGACTTATTTGCCACATCAACATCTCCTCCACTTTCTCAAGTTGATAGAGTCTCCCAACAATATCAACTTCCTTATGGATAAGGGTGGCAGAAAAAGGATATTGTCAAAGCTTCAATGAAACCTCATTGAAGGTTACACACAAAGTAGAAACAAGGGTGGGCATGTCCCAAAGGAACTCATTATAAGCCTAGATCAAAGCTCCAATGATGTTAAGTTTCTGCAAGACAACAAATAAATGATTACTTGTCAACCGAGTCTTCCAATTCTCTTTGACGATTGAGCCACAACTCGGCCAATCCAACCAATCATTGATGAAATGAAAAGGTATGTCATTTGAGACAATACAAGTCATCTTCAACAACAAATAGCCATGGTCGTTGTTTGGATGGCTCCCAAGGTTGATGGAAACTTTATGGATGATCTCCAGCCACACTTGGTTCACCAAGCCTTTATATAGGTAGGGAGCAATGCTCCTATTAGCTTCCCTTTTATTCTGCTAAGTGGTCACCCTTCCTATCATGTTGAGCTCTATAAGACCAACAACCTCAATGACATCGTTGAAGCGATCTAATCATAAGTTCAGGATAGGAAACCCCCCATACTTCTCATTCGCCATAAGAACATGATTGAAATCCCTGAAAAAGAGCTGAGGCAAAGCCTATTAATTGGCATTCTTCTTAACATCTCAAAGTCTCCTTCTACATATCTCATATTTCCCCCCCCCAAAAAGGATATAGATCACAATATGCAGATGTCACATAACCATTTATTGCCCAAATCCTAACACCAAATAACTACGAAGTCAATGGCGGTAGGACCTAGGCATCTATCCCTAGCATGGTATTATCAAAGTGCAAATGTGGAAGCGTAAATCTTAGCATACATAGACAAATAACAAGATAAATCACCAACCATAGTCTCAACATTCAACAAGTATTAGTAAGAAATATTGTCTCATTAAAAGATTTCCATTACATATTAAAGAGTATAATTCTACAAGTTTGTTCATGTACACTAGTGACCTTACAACAAGTATACCTGACATAGCTCACCAAGCCCATCAAATTCAAGCCATCTTAGAACCTATAATGTACATGAAACAAGGGGGGTGAAGCACACGAGGTGCTGAGTACATGAATGAAAGATACATATACATAAGTTTTGCATGATCTGAAAATATTTACATAAGTAACAAACAAGAATAAACAAGTTAAATATTTTGCAAGTGAGAGCATGTGTTTTAAATCATTTCACTCCAATTATACCATCATTTCATGCATTCATGAATATCATGTATTCCTAAGGCCTTTTTAGACAACTTCTCATTGGAGGAGTCTATGAGGGTGATCAAGATTAACTAACCCTTTGGTCCACCCTATCTTGGTAACTCATGTAGGACACCCAATCATATATCCTTACCCCAAAAATTCATGCAAGTGCATGAGTTTTGTATAATGGAGTTTATATACTATGTTTACAAGTTATAAAACAATGATAGTGAGATAAACATTGAGTACAATACTATAATACTACATGGAAATAATTGAACAAGTAAACAAGCATACATATGTATCACATTTCAAGCAAGAAAGCCACATTCATATAATGATTGAAAGCCTGTACCTGATTTCAAAGATCTCATAACCTATACATGATCATCTACATCTCAAGCAACACCTTCATTCATTTCATTTAAACTGGGACCTTCGATATGCGATCCTACAATGATCACAACCTGGTCCCCTTCCCCTACTTTGAATACACTCCACAAACCACCAAGTGGTCAGATGGGTATGGGACCGCTCACCATCGCCACGGAGCAGCCGTATGATGTCTAGAGACACTCACCACCTTCATGCCCCCGATCCAACCGTGGTGGTCATGATCAAAGTCTTGTTTAGTTGGACAGATCTGTGAGATCTGGCTTGTCATTTTTCTAGCACACCCACCAAGCCCGCTCGCGTGCCAGGGCACTGATGAGTATATTTTTACCCATTTTTACATGCTATTTTATTCACTTTTTAGGGGATGTCGTGTCTCTATTTCTTAGTTTTAGCTTTATATTCACTTAAATGTAATTATTTTCACTTGTTTGTATTTTAATGCATTTTCATATGTATTTCATGTAGAATCAGCCAAAGTTGCACTGCGACACCTAGATGGACAATTGGGCCCTCATGATGTTACACCTCAAGGGAAGGAAGGCCCAAAAGCTTTCTCTACGACCACCTTCCAACCACCCAGTCAAGCAAGCGGCTCTGCCAATTACCCAACTCTAACCTCTCTCCAACCAGAGTCTTCTAGATTGCTACATCTTGACACACGCTCTCAGGATCCAGCCCATTCTGATTCATCCATGTTGGCACCCCAGAGGACGGGACATGAGGTTCAAATTGAGCAACCCACGTGAGTCTCTTGTTGGACCGAGTAAGGTCCATGCAAGTAGATGCCTTTGACAATAAGCATGGAACTTTAGGGTTTCAAAGGTGAGGAATGCATCTATAAAAGGGAACCCTCATTGTCCATTCAAGGGGTCTCTGATCGGTGATCAGAACACACATTTTAGCAGCAAAAACCCTAGCGAGGAGTGAGGAGGCGGCGCCCATAGTGGAGAGATTAGTTTTCTTGCACCAGGCATCATGCCCTTCTTCAACGTTCATGTTATCTCTTTGTTGTTGTCCCTCGCCATGAGCGAGTAGACGCTTTGTGATGGGGCATGGGGACTAGCCCCGATCACCCATATTTTATCTTAGCTTGTATCTAAACTCGATAATATAGTTTCTAAATAAAGTATCATTCTGCTCGATGTATTACTTTGAAAATTGATGACTTGTTTTCATATTAGTTATAATCATGGATATGTAGGTTGCTGTGATCATGATTATAACAACAGGATGATCTTATTATCCCCCTTAGCTATCAACAAGGGATAGTAAGGTGGTTGAACTTTGATCTGCTATGTCCTGAGGATGGTCAGTCATAAGTAAAGGAGTTCAGTAGTATAGATAGGGAACTTGGGTGCCGAGGATGGTTGGTTCCAAGGTAATTTGTGTTAGGAGACGAACTGTATCCTATGAGAGTGCATCATATAAACCTTGATTTGGAAATGACTATTGGAGAATTAAATCTTGTTAGGAATTATGGAGGTCTGGGTAGAAAACCACATGCCCTGGTGCTCTTTATTACATGTTATTTACCTATTTAATCTTTGTTTCTTTAGGAAACAATTTAGTTTAATCAATTTTTCAACTACTCATTGATAAATATTACTCTTACTATTTCTTAATCATATTTAATTACTTAAAAATGTTGTCCTTTGGGTTCGATCCTTAATTATACCGCAATAAGGCTTCCACTCATTTGGAGTGGGGAATTAGTGCACTACTTTTGGTAAACCTAGGATATCATTCTTTTAGGGTTTTTCTTGGTGCAACATTTGTAGCCACATCAAGCACTGTTGTGTGAAGCAACTCACCAACCGTGGCAGCATTGGTGCCAATGTTGTGCCCGAGCTAGTCTTGAAGGCCATAAGATGGTCGGTCATGCTCGCCTCAACCTGAAGAAGGAGATGGGCATAAGATAAGATCCAAGGGAGGGACCAAGTTGATAATCCCCATAGAAGGAGTGTGGAAACGTCTTCGAGAAGGAGTAAGAAAAAGTAGGTGCAACTGGGGGTGGAGAGCACGAGGGAGAGAAAAAATAAGGGGAAAAGAGAGAGGGAGTCAAAATGAGAAGAAAATGGGTGTTGAATTTGATCATAGGATCGTATATGGGGCTGATTGGTGGAGCGGGGGTAGGTGGTTTCATCGGCTTTGCCTCCAACCCCTATAAAGACGTAGGAGATGGTTGTGAGGCATTGGATTGCAATCAGATGACCTAGAAGAATGGCACACATTAGGGTTAGAAAAAAAAAGAATAAGTAGATGATCCACACGATGGATGGGCCTCAGAGGGCCGACCCAACAAGGTCATTAGGCATAAATGGGGGGAAATATTTATTATAGTAATATTCAATGATTCATAACTTGAGTCATGGAGGTTAGATTGAGGCGATTCTTACGTTGTTGAAAATATAATTGAAAGCTCTACATCATGAAATTCATTATTGAGCATTATGATCACAAATATGAGGTTTGACGTTATCTTAGTAGATGGTGACATATTAATGGAAAATCCATAGTTCAAAACTTAAATCAAAGTCACGTCTTATGAGTTTGATCATTGGTGTGATCAAATTGGGTATCACAAAGTTCAAAATATGAAATTGATATCCAATTGAGTGAGAGGCCACTTGATGAGAGAGAAAGAGTACAATAGAGGAGAGAGAAAAGTTAGGTTGTCACATCCTTCCCTTATTAAAAGAAATTTAATCCTCAAAATTCATTCAAGATCATATGCATCATGTTTAGATAATCGATTATAAATATCAAGGAATCTCCCCTCACGGAGTGTATAAATAGGTTTCCATCATTAAGGATGTACTCATCCCCTTTATAAACATATTACTTGGTGGTTTATCATGTTATGGGATCATCTTGACATTAGGGTACCCGTAACCCTTATCCCCTTCGCATCAGGGTTTTCATTCATATACTCATACAAGGCCAAGGTGTGTTATCAAATATATATGTTGGCCATTTCTCAAGAAAACATGTTCATCATCACAACTTCTAAATAACATTATGATGGTACATGTATTTCATCATTATACTATATTTTATGCATCTTTTAGTATTCCTTTAACAGTTCTTCCAACTATAATCTATAATGTTCATTTCTTTTCATCTTGGGTATGAAATTAAGCATTATATTTGGGATTATTCAAGCTAATATCTCAAGGCATTTTCATATCATGTCTGTGATTTCAAACTTTCATCTTTCATGTATGTGATGGATTCATATTAACATCATCTTATGAGAGTGACTTATCATACATATATCAAGTTTTTAACTTAAGTTAGATTATTTAATGTAGCAAGCATCATTTGAGGAACAATATTATCATAAATGGCAAAGTTTTATAATTGTCTCACTTATATTGCAAAGGAGCTCCACAAGCTCAAGCCACTCAAGCTAAGACCTATCTATGTCCACCAAGACATACTAACCACAACCCTTTACCCATAACAAAATTTTACCCAACCATAAAAAATAAGGCCACCACTAGATTCCTTTACATAAAACCACTAACCCAAGTATGAGGCTTATCATGTAGATCACATATCATGTACATGATTTAAGAGTTTTAGACATCTCCCTAACATATATAGCAATCATCATATATTCAATTGCCTCTTTCTATAGGGTTAGATTTTTTTAGGAAATCTAGGGTTCAACATTTTCAAGGAAACAACACAATAGGAAAATCAACTCACATACTTAGTAGTAGTATAGATAGGGATTCATCATCATATATTTCATCATGCATATTTTCAACATTTCATGTATTTTGGAGTTTAGGTACTCTGACCTTCTCCCATGTTAGATCGATTTCACATAAAGAGGTCTCACTTTTTGTATGTCCCATGCTAGAGGTCCTCCTGAGTAACGATATTGAGGCCTATGCTAGTGTCAAACTATATCTCACACATCATATCTCATAATCTACAAGACTAGGAACAAGGGAGCATGTTAACACACTAGCTATGTTTAACACACCAACCAATTCATATATATCAAACATGGTGCTATATTATCTAGGGTGCATTGTGAAACTCATCTCACGTCGACAAATAAAGTTGAATGTTCCAACATTAAACATAGTTCATCAAGAATCACGCCATTAATATCAACAGAACCATCACCGTTGTCATCAAAATCAACATCAATTTCATCATCATCATGATCACCATTATCATCGTCGTCATCATCCTCATCCTCATAATAATCATCATCAACGTCAACATCATTATCATCATCATCTTAGGTCATTTAGGCTACTACTAGCCTAAACTTTATCATGTCTCTAGAAAACTCTTCAAACTATGTATATAATCTAAACTCTCACATCTAGATCAATGTTACATCTTTCTCTCTTAGGTTACATGGATACTCACTTCCTTTCTATGTGTGGTAACATTTTCATATATGCATATACTTATACTTGAAAAAAGTTTTATCCAAGTTGAAATGGGTGATGGAACCACCATACTCCAATCGATTAAAACCAAAACCAAAACAAGTTACCACACTCATTAGGCAATCTAGTACCATGAAACCTAGAGAACTAGCAAGAACTTGGTGCACACCTATGTAGCTACCCTAAGCACATGGCATGAATATATGTCTAGGGTTGTAGTAAGATCTCCATTTTCTCACCCTCTTGAACCTACAACCCATACTATAGGACATAAGGAGGAGAAAAGAAAGGTTCTAGGGATTACACAAGCCTACACCTAGTTCTAGAACTGTGATAACTAGGAAACTCACACTTTGAATATAAATTCTATTTCTGACCTAGATCTTGGTCTCAAAGTAAATTTCTTTTTGGTAGGTGTTTTGATGCACTTTGATATATCCCGTATGTGTACATCACCTTGATAATAGTCAAATTGACAAAAATCAAGTTTACTTTCATATCATACATCACCAACTTTCACTTGAAGTTTGATCATATCCTTGTGAAATTTTAGGATCTATTATGTTCTCATGTTGTAGAGATCTCTCTCATGGTTCCAACACCTCTTGTTTTTCCCAAATCGGATCTAGGATGAAGGAGATATGTCCATTTAAAATTACCTCAATTTACCCTTATTTTTAACTCATTTTGAATCTTTTAGCCTTCTTAAGCCCAAGAAGGCGCAACCCATTTGCTCCCCTTTCCCTAGGCTATTTGGATGCTGCCATCTCGACCAATATCAAGCCTCCATTTCATGCTCAATGATTTTTTGACCCTTGGATCATCCAACCCCTGATTGAGGCCCTCATCCAACAGCTCAGATGATCTCCCCTTTCTCTGTACTGAGCACCAGTAATAATGGCGCCGGTTGGCACCTAACCCTTCCCTTGGCTCTACCAATCATCAATGTTTGAGCTCCATTTTGATAAATTGATGACACCATTCTTATCCCCTTGCTTTCGCCTCTCATTTCCCTCTCTTTTCTCTTTTCCTCACAAGCCCTAACTCCCCATTTTCTTCCTTCTTCCCCTACCCCTTCTTATAAAGCCGCCGCTGTCCCACTTTGGGAATTCGTACCCTAGGGTCCCTTGACATTAGATGAAGGTGACGATGTCTTTGAAGCATCACAATTGACCCGGTCGGCAAGGTCCTTGGCCTCCCATGGCCTACTTTCCCTTGTGCCCCATTGCTCCGACGATTTCGCGACCACAACACCACCCACACATTCGTGATGCCTGGCCCTTGGGGACGATGGGAGGGTTGAGATCTACTGATGAACCCCACCCTCTCCCTTGCGTGGGCCGGTCCAGAGCCGCGACCCCTCAGTTGACTGGTTTGGAGATCAATGCCTCACTGGCACAAACATGGCCAATGTGAGCTAGTACTAGTGTGCCACCATATCACTGCTAGGAGGTCACTCTCTCTCTCTATCTCTCTCTCTCTCTCTCTCTCTCTCTCTCTCTTAAAGAACATGACTAATATTGCAAAATTTGTATAAAATGATCCCTTAAGCCAAAAATGACATATTATATATGATTTTGCATCTAGAGAACAAGATATGTTCAATGGTACTAGTTTCTTGACCTATTTAGTACAATAAAATGATCTAACATCACCTAAAAGGCATGTTTTGGACCTATATGCAAAAGATCCTTTCTTTTATGATATTACTTGTTCAAGTGTGCTTCAAATGTCTATGAATTCTATAAATTAGTAACTTTCACCCTCAAATACAATCATTTTGTATTAGGATCCTTCTTGGACCCTAATGATGACCTTGTGACACTTAGTGTAATCTAAATATGGCCTTTTGTGATGAATGTTAAACCTTATTCTTTCATTGACCTAAAGTTTCTCAAAGTTGTTTATGTAGCCTTGAAATCACTAAATTATCATGAATTGTATCCCTCTTTGCCTCATGAATCATTCATGTGACCTAATGTGACTAAAAGCCCTAATGTTGACTTATTATGTGATCTAGTGTGAATGTTGGTAACAAAGTTGCTAATCTTATGTATACCTTTCTCCTTTGATCACCCATGTAATATAATGACCCCAAATCAATAGTTTGATGATGTTTATAATACCTAACTCATATGGACCCCCATCTATACTCTAATGGTGACTCTTGCATGGCCTCAACCCCTAGCATGTCCTAGATGCAAGAGTTAATTATTGTGCTATAATCTTGTTGGCTAAATGGACATCTATAAATCCCTTTGTTTTGATTATGACAAACATTTCATTCTTATTAATCTAACGAGCTACTTGAGTGTGCAGGATGACAAAGCAACAAGGGAAAATCCACAAGCTTACATATTTATATTTTCATGCAATGTAATCATTGTTGTAAAAACTTGTACAAATATATAATGTACAAGTACTTAGATTGCATGTAAATCAAGCGTTAGATTCTCCCTAGCTAAACACCACAGTTAGACAGGTCATCCCATTCAAATAGGATCACTTATGCACACTCACACATATAATTAGTGCCTAAATTGAAACATTGAAACAGGATCAATCTCGGTCGACAAACTCCTCGACCGAGACACTCTCGGTCGACAAACTCCTCGACCGAGAAAGATCCAAAGTAGCCGTTAGACACAACAGACAAGTTAGTTGGCAGTTGGAGAAAGACGTTGCAAATCACTTGTTCTAGAGTGCCTGTCGGTCGACAAAAGTTCGACCGAGTAGGTGTCTCGGTCGACCATTCCTCGACCGAGACGATCTCTGACAGCAACTGTAGAATTAATTAATTAGCCGTTGTTAAAGCAACAACTTTGTACCTAACGGCTAGTTAAGCACTTAGAAACCCCTAGAAGTTGTCTAGAACGTCCTTAAGCATCCTTAGGCCATTCCTATATATAGGACAAGCCATAGGACACTCAAATACACTTGCTACACTTGAGAAATCCTTGAGCATACTTTGTGCAATCTGTTTGTAAGCAATTTGAGCATTGTGACAATTGGCCATTTCATTCCTTAGCTCATAATTCGTGTCCTATAGGCTAGTATCTCCTACCCACTGCAATCACAAGTTCACATACTTGGTTAGGAGATCTATACGCTTGATCTAGGCAAATCAAGCCTTGGGCTACAAAGGATAAGTTGTAATTTCTGTTTTCTTTCTTGTTCCCCATTATTGTTTGTACTCTCCTTGCTACTCCTAGGTTGGAGGCTGCGGATTGGAGAGGGTGAAGATCTTCTTGGCGAAGAAGGAGACTTTGAGCTACTTCAGAAGGCTGGTGCAATGGGAGGTTACTTCTAGAGAGGAATGCTACTTCAAGGGGGAGCTTGGAGTTACTTCAAAGAAGGCTACCTCAAAGTTGGTGCACCTACTTCAAGTGAAGGCTGTTCAAAGGGTGTAAAGGAAAGTATTGTATTTTGTATAAATCCTCGAGAGGTAATAAAATAAATACTTTCAAATCCCGATTGGGTAAGCAACCGGGTAGTGGACTGACAACTATAGTATTTGCTATAGTTGGAACCACTCTAAACACCTGTCTCTTTCTTCCAATTTCAATTGTGGTTGTTTGAATTCAATACATTGTTAAAATAATTCAAAAACTCTATTCACCCCCCCCTCTAGTAGTTTTTCAATTGGTATTAGAGCAGGCTTCAAGGAACCCTAACAAGGTCTTGAAGAAATGGGGGATGGATTGCTCAACAACCTCAACCTTGAAGGAACACTTGTTTCTAGGCCTCCAGCGTTCGATGGAACAAACTACCAATATTGGAAGAGAAGGATGCAGTTCTACTTCCAAGGCATCAATTGGGACTTATGGAGAATGGTGTCAACCCCATATGAACTCCCTCAAACTCAATTTGCAGAATGGGATGCAAATACGGTAAAGCTGGCCCAAATGAATGCAAAAGCTGTAAGCATTTTATATTGTTTTATTTCGGTAGGAGAATTTAATAGAATATCTAATTGTGACACAGCCTATGATATTTGGCATAGACTGTCCATAACCTATGAAGGCACAGTCCAAGTCAAAAATTCTAAAATTAGCATGTTTAAACAAAAATTTGAACACTTTCGTATGGATACTAATGAATCAATTAGTGAAATGTTTGCAAAATTCTCTACTATTGTTAATGGTTTAAGTGCTCTAGGAAAACATATTCCTGAAGAAGATCAGGTATCAAAGATCCTACGTTCGCTTCCTCCAAAATATAAGCCAAAGGTGACAGCCATTGAAGAAGCAAACGACCTCACTCGACTGAAAATGGAGCAACTTATTGGCAACTTAGAAGCTCATGAAGCAACCCTAGAAGAGGAAGAAAGAAGAGCACGTGAACTTCAGCAAGGAAAGAAGAAGGATGTGGCTATAAAAGCTTCAAAGGCTGTCACACAAGAAAGTGAGGAGTCAAGTGAAGAAGAGGGAGAAGAAGCCTTGATAGTAAATTGTAAGAAATACAAAAGATTTAAATCTAACAAAATTTCCAGCTCTTCTTCTACCCCTCCTAGGTGCTTTGAATGTGGGAAGAAAGGGCATTTCAAAAATGAATGTCCTAAAGCAAAGAAAGGAAAGAAAAGCTCACACAAGAAGAAGGGAGAAAAAGCCTATAAAGCTGCATGGGACGAATCAAGTGACAGTGAAAGCGGAGAAGAAACCGTGGATTGTCTAATGGCAAGAGAAGATGATGAAAACTCTCAAGAGGTAAGCCTACTTGATCTTTCTAAAGAAGAGTTAGTCACTAGTCTACAAGAAATTCATGATAAGTATGTTGATGTCAAGAAGAAACTAAAGAAGGTTATCAAATCAAATGATGAGCAAATTGCTAAATTAGATAATCTTTCTTCTAAAAATAATAACATTGATCTTGAGAATTTGTCTTTAAAAACATCTTTAGATGATTGCACTAGAAAGCTACTCACTTTAGAAACAAATGTTGATCTTCTTTCTAAAGAAAAGACTGACTTGTTAGCTAAACTAAAAGATTTTCAGACTCAACCTATTTTGTGTAACCATCTAGACTATGATAATGTTATAAAAGAAAGAGATTCATTGCTATCTGATTTAGATCAAGCAAGAAAAGATTTACATAAGAAAATGAATGATATTGCTCAGCTGCAAAGAGAACTTTATGAGTTAAGAAGAAAAGATATACTTGATAACATTCTAAGTATTGGTACTGTTTTTAACGGAAGAAAAGGTTTGGGATATGCTCCAAAGAAAAATCAGCCCAAAAGAACTCAAACTATGTTTGTACCCAAGAACACAATGGCTAGAAAGAGAAATGAAGTTGATTCTATTACTTGCCATTTTTGTTTACGCCTTGAACACTACTCCTTTTCATGTCCTTATAAAACTAAGGATTCCGATTTAGTTTGGGTCCCAAAACCTCAAACTTAGTAGAGTCAAATGGAATTTAGTTGAGATATAACCAAATGCTCCATTTTGCTATTTATATTGTCTTATCTCAACTAAACAAAAGATTGCATGCATATTGTAAATTTTCTGCATTATTGTACTGAAATAGGAGCTTAGTCAGTCGAAGTATTGTCGACCGAACTATTAATCGGTCGAAGTATTGTCGACCAACCGAATGTCTGTAACATATCAAAACTTACAACAATTATTTCGGTCGAAAATTGGTCAACCGAACTACATTTCTGTGTTTTCTGGTTTGTAATACAGTAATCTTCTCGATCGACAATTTGTCGACCGAGACATATGTCGGTCGAACAATTGTCGACCGACTGGACTTCTGATTCAGAACTCTTATACAAATCTATACTTTAATGATTCTAACCATATCGGACCATCACATGGGTACCAAAATCTACATTTTAATGCAGGAATGGGTGGTTGACAGTGGATGTTCCAAACATATGACCGGAAACAAGGATGCATTCCAAACCTTTGAAGAAAAGAAAAGTGGAACAGTCACCTTTGGAGACAATGGTAAGGGCAAAATCGTTGGAATAGGTAATGTTGGTACAAACCTCGAAATTAAGAATGTTCTACTTGTTTATGGTTTGCACCATAACTTGATAAGTGTTAGTCAATTATGTGATAGTGGTTATGATGTGTTATTTAACAAAACTTGCTGCAAGTTATTAATAGAAAATACTACAAATGTTGTTTATGAAGGAAATAGAGTTGGAAATCTTTATATTCTTAAACCTAACTCTATGAAATCAGTAGTGGGAAAATGCTTGCTTGCAAATGAAAATACCTTACAAGTATGGCATAAAAAGCTAGGACATGCTAGTTCACATGTTATTAAAAAGCTAGTGAAGTATGATCTTGTTCATGGATTGCCTACTTTATCTTTTGATCAAGTTGAAAACTGTGAACCATGCACAATGGGAAAGCAAACCAAAACCTCTTTTAAACCAAAACATGTACTTAGCACTAGTAGGTCCTTAGAATTAATTCATATGGATTTATTTGGACCCATGAGGACACAATCTATTGGTGGTAAAAGATACTGTTTTGTTATTGTTGATGATTATAGTAGATACACATGGGTACACTTTATTGCAACTAAAGATGATACTATTCATGTTTTTATACAATTTTGTTCCAAGATTGAAAATCTATTACAAAGCAAAATATGTACCATTAGAAGTGATCATGGTGGAGAATTTGAAAATCATACATTTGAAGAGTTTTGTACATCTCAAGGGTACACTCATAATTTTTCTGCTCCACGCACCCCACAACAAAATGGTATAGTTGAAAGGAAAAATCGATCACTACAAGAAATGGCTAGAACTATGATGCTTGAACATAACACACCCAAAACTTTTTGGGCTGAAGCTGTAAACACTGCATGCTATGTGCTAAATAGAGTAACTGTTCACTCTCATTTAAAGAAAACTCCATATGAACTAATACATTCTAAGAAACCTAGAGTTGACTATTTTCATACCTTTGGCTCCACATGCTATATCTTAAATACCAAAGATGATAGAGATAAGTTTGACTCAAAATCACACAAAGCATTCTTTTTGGGATATTCCACCTCTAGTAAAGCTTTTAGAGTATATAACAGTATATCTAGAAAAGTTGAGGAATCTATTCATGTTTCTTTTCATGAAGAGTCCAAATCTGAAAATCTAGAAATCATAGATCTCACAAATCAATTCGAAAATCTAACCATACCAAATAATAGTGAGAAAAGTACTACAAATAATCACCAAGTTGAACCACAACCTACACCTAGGCTTATTAAAGATCATCCTCAAGAATTAATTATTGGAGATCCAAATGATAAAGTTAAAACTAGGTCTTCTTTCAAAGATGTTGCAAACATGGCTTTTGTTTCTATCATTGAACCTAAAAAGATATCTGAAGCTCTTAAAGATGATTATTGGATAATAGCCATGCAAGAAGAATTGAATCAATTCACTAAAAATGATGTATGGGATTTAGTTCCTAAACCACAAGATAAAACCATAATAGGAACTAAATGGGTTTTTAGGAACAAGCTAAATGAGGCAGGAGAAGTAATAAGGAATAAAGCTCGGTTAGTAGCACAAGGATATAATCAACAAGAAGGAATATATTTTGATGAAACATATGCACCGGTAGCTAGACTTGAAGCTATTAGAATGTTACTAGCTATTGCTGCACATAAAAACATCAAACTATACCAAATGGATGTAAAAAGTGCATTTCTAAATGGCATCATTCAAGAAGAAGTATATGTTGCCCAACCACCTGGTTTTGAAATACCGGAAAAAGGTGACTATGTTTATAAACTTAAGAAAGCACTTTATGGTTTAAAACAAGCACCTAGAAATTGGTATGAAAGGCTCAAGACATATCTTTTTGATAATGGTTTTTCTATTGGAAATTCAGATTCTACTTTATTTTTCAAAACATATACATCTGATTTCCTAGTTGTGCAAATATATGTTGATGACATTATTTTTGGAGCTTCTAACGATTCATTGTGCACACAATTTAGTGATATTATGCAAAAAGAATTTGAAATGAGCCTCATGGGTGAACTAACTTTCTTTCTTGGTTTTCAAATTAAGCAAACACCTGCCGGAATATTCATAAGCCAAGAAAAATATACTAAAGAACTCTTAAAACGGTTTGGAATGGATCAGTGCAAACATGCTACTACTCCTATGGCTACTTCTACTAAAATTGATAAGGATGAAAATGGGGAACCTATTGATGATTCTTTATATAGAGCCATGATTGGTAGTTTGCTTTACTTAACTGCTTCTAGACCGGACATTATGTTTCCCGTTGGTCTTTGTGCTCGATTTCAATCACAACCTATGCACTCTCATTTTCTAGCAGTTAAACGAATTCTTCGTTACCTAGCCGGCACTACTTGTTTTGGTTTATGGTATCCAAAAGGACAATCCTTGGATTTTAAAGCTTATACTGATGCGGATTATGCTGGTTGTCGACTTGATCGCAAGAGTACTAGTGGTGGCTGTTTCTTATTAGGGAGAGCTTTAGTATCTTGGTTTAGCAAGAAACAAAATACGGTTGCCCTATCTACAACTGAAGCTGAATATATGGCAGCTGGGTCTTGTTGTGCTCAAGTGCTTTATATGCAACAAGTATTAAACGATTATGGTTTTACTCTTTCATCTACACCTATTTTTTGTGACAACACAAGCGCTATAAACTTAGCACATAATCCTATTTTACACAGCCGAGCTAAACATATTGAAATCCGTCATCATTTTTTAAGGGATCACATCTCCAAGAATCATGTTTCCCTTCATCATGTTGATACGGAAGATCAATTGGCTGATATTTTTACAAAAACGCTTCCACTAGATCAATTTAACAAAATTAGGAAGCAATTGCTTATCACTCCTTTGGAAGATGTTTTCTTTGATATTTGTGCTACTTAAACAAAAACTCTTATTTACATCATGATATTTTGGTTTTTTTATATGGACATCTTTTTCATTAGATTTGATGGAACATCTAATTAAGGGGGAGTTTTTATTTCTAAACAGATATCTTTTTGAAATGACAAAGGGGGAGAAATAAATATAAAACTAAAACTTCGAAAAACTCAATCAATGAGTTTCATAAATAAACTCTTGGCTTTACATTGAAAGTTGCTATATTCCCTAGTGAATTGGATTTCATGTTCCATAATTCAAGGGGAATAATAAGCACACATTTTATAAACAAGAGGAAAAGCTACAAAAGGTAATCTAAAGGTATGAAACTCATATGGTTTATATTTCCTTTATTTTTATATTTAGGAAATGTTTGTCATCTTCAAAAAGGGGGAGATTGTTGGCTAAATGGACATCTATAAATCCCTTTGTTTTGATTATGACAAACATTTCATTCTTATTAATCTAACGAGCTACTTGAGTGTGCAGGATGACAAAGCAACAAGGGAAAATCCACAAGCTTACATATTTATATTTTCATGCAATGTAATCATTGTTGTAAAAACTTGTACAAATATATAATGTACAAGTACTTAGATTGCATGTAAATCAAGCGTTAGATTCTCCCTAGCTAAACACCACAGTTAGACAGGTCATCCCATTCAAATAGGATCACTTATGCACACTCACACATATAATTAGTGCCTAAATTGAAACATTGAAACATGATCAATCTCGGTCGACAAACTCCTCGACCGAGACACTCTCGGTCGACAAACTCCTCGACCGAGAAAGATCCAAAGTAGCCGTTAGACACAACAGACAAGTTAGTTGGCAGTTGGAGAAAGACGTTGCAAATCACTTGTTCCAGAGTGCCTGTCGGTCGACAAAAGTTCGACCGAGTAGGTGTCTCGGTCGACCATTCCTCGACCGAGACGATCTCTGACAACAACTACAGAATTAATTAATTAGCCGTTGTTAAAGCAACAACTTTGTACCTAACGGCTAGTTGAGCACTTAGAAACCCCTAGAAGTTGTCTAAAACGTCCTTAAGCATCCTTAGGCCATTCCTATAAATAGGACAAGCCATAGGACACTCAAATACACTTGTTACACTTGAGAAATCCTTGAGCATACTTTGTGCAATCTGTTTGTAAGCAATTTGAGCATTGTGACAATTGGCCATTTCATTCCTTAGCTCATAATTCATGTCCTATAGGCTAGTATCTCCTACCCACTGCAATCACAAGTTCACATACTTGGTTAGGAGATCTATACGCTTGATCTAGGCAAATCAAGCCTTGGGCTACAAAGGATAAGTTGTAATTTCTGTTTTCTTTCTTGTTCCCCATTATTGTTTGTACTCTCCTTGCTACTCCTAGGTTGGAGGCTGCGGATTGGAGAGGGTGAAGATCTTCTTGGCGAAGAAGGAGACTTTGAGCTACTTCAGAAGGCTGGTGCAATGGGAGATTACTTCTAGAGAGGAAGGCTACTTCAAGGGGGAGCTTGGAGTTACTTCAAAGAAGGCTACCTCAAAGTTGGTGCACCTACTTCAAGTGAAGGCTGTTCAAAGGGTGTAAAGGAAAGTATTGTATTTTGTATAAATCCTCGAGAGGTAATAAAATAAATACTTTCAAATCCCGGTTGGGTAAGCAACCAGGTAGTGGACTGACAACTATAGTATTTGCTATAGTTGGAACCACTCTAAACACCTGTCTCTTTCTTCCAATTTCAATTGTGGTTGTTTGAATTCAATACATTGTTAAAATAATTCAAAAACTCTATTCACCCCCCCTTCTAGTAGTTTTTCAAATCTTGCATATGATCCTATAATGTTATCATTATATCTTGATGACTTCAAATAAGTAAAATCATCATGCTTTAGATCTACATCCTAATGTGTTCTACCTAATGTTTTTAGACTTGGATTTATGACCTAGTTACATGAAATTGAGTTATATGACTAAATGTGGTCTTGCATGATCAAACCATGATGATAACCCAAATCTCATTCTTTCTCAATTATAAAATTATATTTTATCTCTATCTAGTTGTACTCTTGAATGTGGATGGTTCATTTAGATATAAGACTTTATCTTGATCCTTGGACTATGATTAATAATGACATGCATGTTGGAAGTTTGGAACTTATTTGAACTAAATGAAACCTAGATCTAGGGGACACATCCACATGAATCGTATGATGGTTATCTTAAATAAACCACTTTGAACTAAGACACTGTGTTACATCTTTTCTTTGCAAGGTTTCCTTGGTTTGGATCATCTCTAGGAATCTCACTCAAGATACATAGCTTGTTTTCTACTTACAAGGTATGCTTACTCTCTTGACCCTACTCTGGTATTGACTTATTTGTATGTATACTCATATGAATGCTTCACTAGGTAATTACTTGTTTGAGCTACTTGTTCCCTATGATTACTACATTAATTTTGTTTGAGATATGTTAAACAAAACTCAAACATAATTGAACTTGTCCATTATACAAACCTTGTGTACCTTCCTGTATTCTCGGGGTAAGGGCAAAAGGTTGGGTGCCTTACTTGAGATGTCAATATAAGGTGGACCATGTAGATAAAAGGGTTGGCCAATTTTGAGCACCCTTACTGACCCTTCCAATGGGAAGTTGGTCAATGGTCATGATATGTTGTTAAGTATAATGAAAATGCTTTTAAACACACTTTGTTTAAAACAACATTATTGAATGTTCACGCCTTGTTTCTACTTCTTACTTATATGATGTTTCTAGCCAAGAAACTTTTATATTACTCTTACAATGTGTTTACTTGCCCTTTTCATAGTGTACTTAATGCTTTAGCATTAATATATTGTGTTTATCAAATTTGTAGTTTCCAAATGAAGATCCACTACACTCAAGACTCTAAGATAAAAAATGAAACACCGATGAGTATGTTTGAATCTAGAAATGGGTACATATCTCTTATCCTCATGTTTAATATCTTGTTACCTCTTTAGTTTTGTTGTTACTGATTTTATATACATATTGCCTATGTGAAATATTTGTGCCATTCTATGGATGGGCAACCAAGTCCACTCGCCTTTAGCTTGTAGCCATTACGAGTGTGGACCTCGGGTAACAAACAGTTCCATGAAAAATGGTATCAGAGCTATGTACATAGGCCTCTATATATGTTTGAGGCATAACACCTCTTAAGAACCCAAGAAGGACTAAAATCCTTTCCTCAAGTTTAGAGAGTATTCTAGAATCTCATCTATTCTTTAAGGACCACCTAAGCCACCCAAGTAGATGATGATTAGCTAGTCTTCTCATCTCCTCATGTGATTCTTCCCTCATGACTATTAATCACATGAAATCTCAATTTTGGGGTAGCTTATACATGGGAAAAGTAGAACTCATTGAAATCATGAAAGTTGATTAAGACGGTAATGCCATGATCTGACTTAAATTGAAAATCCTATTCGATGTAAGAAAGTACTCATGACATTGATGTACTCATGACAATTTAATGATGGAAAACTAGATATAAGTTCTTTTTATGTTTGAGGTAAATTTCTAATATGGTGAAATAAGGTGGAACTCATGCTTTTCACCTCATGTTTGATGAGGTCCCTATTGATTAAACCTATGTTTCTCTATTTTTGATTATGCCTCAAACTTAGTTAAGCAAACATTTCCCCTATTTGATAGGCACCACGACATGCCACAAAACGACCATGTTTTTGGAACCCTAGATCATGATGGAAAGACTTGTTACAAGAGGAAAATCCCCTATTGACCATTATTTCCTATTTGGAGACTCAATTTGAATAATATGATGGACCTAGATCCCAATCTTGCATTATTATTCTCCAACTCTTGAGCTCCCAATTTGACCTCTCAATTTGCAAGGTCTACCCTTATCTTGTCCATTAAAGGGAAGGAATGTTATTATGACCTTGAAGTCACAAAAATCTCAAAATATGGTTGCCCTACTAATGATCTTGATGTTTGACTTGTAACCTTGTAAAATATGATTTGATAGTCGATAATCACCCTATTTGGATACACTTTATGGCTCATGATTAATACAGACTAATGTGCTATATTAGGGTGGTAGTTGACTTATGAATCCCCTAATCTAGGTTACAACCATATTATAACTAAATTTTCATCTTGATGATTATTTAGAGTTCGGAAAGGTAACCCCTTCCACCCAATTTTGATTTCTTGACCTAAGTCCCTTATAGGTCAAATCCATGACAATATTGATACTCGAACTTGAATCTTGATTTAATGACGACATTGAAATATGAAGTTGTTGACTATGGTTAGTGGTTAGGTTTCTAGAAAGACCTAGGTCTAGATCATTCATCAACCTTGAATACCATGAAAATAAACTCAATATTGATGCCATGAAATGTTTAATAATGCTTTAAATGTTGCTCAATTGTTGCTCAATTGTTGTATACGATTGAATGATCACCCCTAAGGTCTAAAGAAGAATCTAAACCCTAGCTTCAAAGTGTTTGTACCTATGACCTTGATGTCCAAACTTGACTCTCGATATTGATGTATGAAATATTGATCATGATTATTAATGTTGGTTTGACTTGACTCCTATGATCACCCTATTTGGATCTTAAGATCACCCTCGATATATGACTAATGAATTTTGTGTTCTGAAATCTCAAAATTTGAAATTATGACTATGTTGATTCATTTGATTTATGACTTACAATTAAGCTGCATGTGGACCAGGGTGGGACCTTCCATTGATTTTGGGAACAAAAATCATGACATTACAATATGATGTTGGTCTTGAATTTGTTGAAATGTAAAATCCAAATCATGGAACCCACCTAGGACAATGCAGAATCTAAAACTCTATACTTTAATAATGAAAGTCATGCCTTACTCCTGAGTTCTATTTTATTGACCTAAAATGTGATCTCTCTAAATTGGTGATCTATATCCAATTATGTGCTTCGTGTGATGATCTCTCCCAACTTCATGATCTAAATGGCTATACTTCACTATGTTGTTTGAATTTCTTAAGTATAGAATAACGTCAATATTATGGTACCCTATGAGAATTCCAGGATGTTTATTCAGAATTTCAAGTTTGACTGAAGGTTTGTGCTAATTTTGGGGACAAAATTCCTTCTAAGGTGGGGAGGATGTGATAACCAGGAAATTTACACTTTGAATATAAATTCGATTTCTAACCTAGCTCTTGATCTCAAAGTAAATTTATTTTTTGTATGTGTTTTGATGCACTTCTAATATATCTAGTATGTGTATATCACCTTGGTAATAGTCAAATTGACAAATATCAAGTTTACTTTCATAGCATACGTCACCACCTTTCCCTTGAAGTTTGATGATATCCTTGTAAACTTTTATGATCTATTATTGTTATCATGTTGTAGAGGTCTCTCTCATGGTTCCAGCGCCTCTTGTTTTACCCAAATCAGAGATAGGATAAAGGAGATATTTCCATTTGAAATTACCTCAATTTAACCTTGTTTTTAACTCGTTATGAATCTTTTAGCCTTCTTGGTCCCAAATAGGCACAAACCATTTCCTCCCCCCTTTCACTTGGCTATTTGGATATTTCCATATCCACCAATAGTAAGCCTCCATTTCATGCTCTGTGATTTTTGACCCTTGGACCGTCCCACTCCTGATTGAGGCCCTCACCCAACGGCTGGGATTATCTCCCCTTTCTCTGTACTAAGAGCCAATGGCAATGGAACATGCTGGCACCTAGCCCTTCCTTTGTCTCTTCCAATTGTGGATGTTTGAGCATTATTTTCAAAAATTGATGAGCCTATTGCCCTCCCTTTGCCTTTTCCTCTCCATTCCCTCTCTTTTTTCTCACTCGTGAGCACTAACTCCCCATTTTATTCCTTATTCCCCTACTTATTCCTATGGCACCACCTCTGTCCTGCTTTGGGCATTCTTGTCCTAGGGTCCCTCAATAGCCGATGAAGGAGGTGGTGGCTTTGAAGAATCACTACGGACCCAGCCGACAGGGTCCTTGGACACCCATTCCTTGCTTTCCCTTGCTCCGGCGAGCCCGCGACCGTGGTGCTGACCACATGTTCATGTCGCCTGGCCTTGGAGATGACAGACGTGCCAACCCTTACATCACAAACCAAGGATCGAGGTCTTCTATTGATTTTGACTCCCTTGCATGGGTCGGTCTAAAGCTGCAACCCCTCGGTTGACTAGTTAGGAGACCGACACCTCATTGGCGTGGATGTGGCCAACATGAGCCAATACTAGTGTGCCACCCTGGTGCTACTAGGAGGTTAAACTCTCTCTCTCTCTCCAAGAACGTGTCTGATCTTGCAAAATTCGTAAAAATGATCCCTTGAGCCAAAAATGACATATTATATATGATTTTACATCTATTGAATAAGATCTATTTAATGAGATTAGTTTCATTACCTATTTTTGTTTATAATTCTAGTGATATGTTAAAATGACATCTTTTAAACTCATACTACATGTTTTATTCCATCTAATGCTTATACTTTCTCCTTTGTGCTTAAAAACCCTATGATAGTATAATATCAGTACCTTGTATATCTTCATGTATAAAGATTTGAACTTGATCCATCTTAGTACAATAAAATGATCTAATGTTCCCTAAATGGACTATTTTGGACCTATATGCAAATGATCCTTTATTTTTATGATATTACTTGTTCAAGTGTGCTTCAAATGTCTATGAATGCTCTAAATCAGTAACTTTCACCCTCAAATATAATCATTTTGTATAATGATCCTTCTTGGACCCTAATGATGACCTTGTGACACTTAATGTGTCTTAATATGCCCTTTTGTGATGAATGTTAAACCTTATGCTTTCATTGATCTAAATTTTCTCAATGATGTTTATGTAGCCTTGAAATCTGTAAATTATCATGACTTGTATCCCTCTTTCCCTCATGAATGATTCATGTAACCTAATGTGACTAAAATCCCTAGTGTTGACTTGTTATGTGATCTAGTATGAATGTTGATAACCAAGTTGCTAATCTTATGTAAACCTTTATCCTTTGATCACCCATGTTATATAATAACCCCTAATAAGTAGCTTGATGATGTTTATAATACCAAACTCATATGAACCCCCATCTACACTCTAATGGTGACTCTTGCATGACCTCGACCCCTAGAATGTCCTAGATGCAAAAACTAATTGTTGTGCTATAATCTTACATATGATGCTATAATGTTATCCATGCTATCTTAATGACTTCAAATCAGTATAATCATCATGCTTTAGATCCACATACTAACTTGTTCTACCTAATGCTTTAATGACTTGGATTTATAACCTAGTTGCACAAAATTGATGTTATATGACTAAATGTGGTCTTTTATGATCAAACCATGATGATAACCCAAATCTCAAGTTTCTCAATTATAAAATAAGACTTTATATCTATCTAGTTGTACTCTTGAATGTGGATGGTTCACTTAGATCTAGGATTTAATGTCGATCCTTGGGACTATGATTGAATAATGACATGCATGTTGGAAGTTTGGAACTTATTTGAACAAAGTGAAACCTAGATCTAGGGGACACATCCACATGACTCATATGATGGTTATCTTAACTAAACCCCTTTGAAATAATATACCATGTTACATATTTTCTTTGTGAGGTCTCCTTGGTTTGGATCATCTCTGGGAATCTTACTCATGGTACACTTACTCTCTTGACCCTACTATGGTATTAGCTTGTTTGTATGCATGCTCGTATGAATGCTTGACTAGGTAACTACTTGTTGAGAAACTTGTTCCCTATGATTTGTACATTCATTTTTCTTGAGATATGTTAACCAAACCTCAAACATAATTGAACTTGTCCATTATACAAACCTTATGTACCTACTTGTATTCTTGGGGTAAGAGCACAAGGTTGGGTGCCTTACTTGAGATGTTAAGATAAGGCGAACCATGTCGATAAAAGGTTGGCTAATCTTGAGCACCCTTCTGGACCCTTCCAATAGGAAGCTGGTCAATAGCCATGATATGTCGTTAACTACAATGAAAATGCACTTAAAACACACTCTGTATAAAACAACATTGTTAAATGTTCATGCCTTTTTTCTACTTCTTACTTATATGATGTTTAAAGCCAAGAACTTTTATATTACTCTTAAACTATGTTTACTTGCCCTTTTCATAGCGTACTTAATTCTTTAGCATTAATATATTGTGTTCCTCACATTTTTAGTTTCCAAATGAAGATCTACTGCACTCAAGACTCTAAGATCAGAAATGAAACACCAATGGGTATGTTTGAATCTAGAAATGGGTACATATCTCGTATCCTCATGTTTAATATCTTGTTACCTCTTTAGTCTCGTTGTTACTGCTTTTACATATACATTGGCTATGTGAAAATTTTGTGCCATTCTACAGAGGGGCGCCCAAGTCCACTCGCCTTTGGTTTTGTAGCCATTTGGAGTGTGGACATAGGGTAAAAAAGGGTTCCATGACAAGAAGATCTAGGTTCAAACCTATAGGATAAGTCATCTTAGTCCAGAAAGGACATCTCATAAAGTTTATAGGTTGATATGTAAAGTTGTATTAAGTTTGAGTTTGATGTGATAAATTCTTGGTGTAGTTATTGTTCATGCTCTGATACCATCTGTCATGAAACTGTTTATTGCCAAAATCTTGACTCTAAATGACTAAAAAGTCAATGGTGATAGGACCTAGGTGTTCATCCCTAGAATGGTATTGTCAAAGTGCAAATATAGAAGTGTAAAGCTTAGCATACATGAACAAATAATAAGATAAAATCACCAACCATAATCTCAACATTCAACAAATATTATTAAGAAACATTGTTTTATTAAAAGATTTTCATTGCATATTAAAGAGTATAATTTTACAAGTCTACTCATGTACACTAGGGATATTGCAACAAGTACACCTGACATAGCTCACCAAGACCATCAACTTCTAGTTGTCTCTAAACCTATAAAATATGTGAAATAAGGCAGGTCAAGCACACGATGTGCTGAGTATATGTCTGAAAGATACATATATATAAGATTTACATAATTTGAAAATATTTGTAGAAGTAATGAACAAGAATAAGCAAGTGAAGTATTTAGCAATGCAAGAGCTTGTATTTTATATCATGTCACTCCAATTATACCATCCTTTCATGCATTCATCAATATCATGTATTCATAAGGCCTTTTATGGAAAACTTATTTTTAGAAGAGTCTACGAGGGTGCTCACGATTAGATAACCCTTTTATTGACGTGGTCCACCCTATCTTGATAACTCACGTAGGACACCCAATATTATGTCCTTACCCCAAAACTTCAGGTAGGTGCATGAACTTTGTATAATGGAGTTTCTACATTATGTTTGCAAGTTATAAAACAATGATAGTGAGATAAACATCTAGTACAATACTAGAATCCCACATGGCAATAATTGAGCAAGTAAACAAACATACATATGTATCAGATTTCAAGCAAGAAAGCCATAGTCATATAAATATTTAAAGACCATACATGATTTTAGATATTTCATAACCTATCCTTGACCATCTAGATATCAAGAAACACCTTCATTCATTTCATGATCAACCAGAGCTGTTAATATGTGATCCTACCATGATCGTGACCCGATCCCCTTCCCTTACTTCTGACAGCACTCTACAAACCACCAAGAAGTCAGATGATGCCTGGGACCACTCACCATTGCCATGGAGCGGTCGTCTGATGCCCGGGGCCACTTGCCACTATCACGCCCCCGATCTAGCTGCGATGGGTCACAATTAGAGTATTGTTTATTCAGACAGATCTATGAGATCTGACTTACCATTTTCTTGGCACACTTGTCAAGCATGCTCATGTATCAGGGCATTGCTACGCAAAGCATGTCATCATCTGTGGTGGTGCTTGTGCGTAGGTCATGCTCGAGCCAGCCTCGAAGGCCTTAAGATGGTCGGTCATGCTTCCCTCAACCCGGCAGAGGATATGGGAATAAGATAAGAGCCCGTGGAGGGACCACATTGAGAAGCCCCGAAGGTGGAGTGTGGCGACACTTCTGAGAAGGAGGAAGAAGATGTTGGTGCAGCTGGGGCTGGAAAGCACGAAGGAGAGCAAAAATAAAGTGGGAAGAGAGAGGGAGTCAAAATGAGAAGAAAATGGGTGTTCAATTTGATCAGAGGATCATATGTAGGGCTGATTGGCAGAGCGGGGGTAGGTGGTCGCAATGTCTTTGCTACCGATCCCTGTAAAGACATAGGAGATGATCAAAGGCATTGGATCGCAATCTTATGACCCAGAATAAGGCGTACATTAGGGTTAGGTGGAAAAGAACAAGTAGCTGGCCACACGATGAATGGGCCTATGATGGCTGTCCCAACAAGGTCACAAGGCATAAACGGGGGGGGGGGGGGGAGGTCAATTGAAGAAACATTCCATGATTCATAACTTGAGTCTCGGAGGTTAGATTGAGGCGATCTCGCATCATTGGAAAGATAATTGAAAGCTATACATCATGAAATTCATTAGAGATCACTATCATAACGAATATGAGGTTCAAAGTTATCTTACAATATGGCGATATATTAGTGAAAAATCCATAGTTCAAAACTTAAATCAAAGTCATGCCTTATCAGTTTGATCATTGGTGTGATCAAATTGGGTATAATAAAGTTCAAACTATGATATTGATATACAATTGAGTGAAAGGACACTTGATGAGAGAGAAAGAGTACAATAGAGGAGATAGAAAAGTCAGGTTGTCATAGAAGACCACCCTGGTTTATACAACTAGTGGTTATCATCTAGTCCATGGAAAAGATGACTTGGACATCCTAGACAATTGGGTTCCCCCCATGGCTATGTGCCCAACCTCAATTTGTTCCATATTAGAATCACACCTCCAACCAATTGGGAAAAGGCTAGAAATCCTATCACCGACATCTCTTCCTATTCTTGTTTGTAAGAAAGCAACAATAACAACTCCAACTTCTTGGATGACCTTTCTCAACCTTGTTTGTTTCCACTGGTCCATGGTAAAGTTGATTTTATTGTTGAAATGAATGGTATATACTATTTGTTACAATATTTGAATGTAATCATGATGATCCACACTCCTGATTTTGTTATGTATGGAGTAGACTTTGAGGTTTCTACAAAAATCCTACTGTAATATTTACTATGAATCAACCTTTATCATCAAAGACAAGGTAAATGCGAGTATAACCACTCACCATTGAGACAACATCAAAGGCGTGGTACATGTTTTCACAAAATATTACTACAAATAAGAGTTTGGGAATTAAGACAAGTATCTTATAAATAAGAAAATTATTTATCACTAATGAAAACACATGTTGCATTTGTGCCTTGAATTAACTGTAAAAACAAAGTCGCAAAATATAGTACATCTTCCATTGCATATTATTTGGTCTGAGATCTATGTAAGGAGTAGGATCTGGGAGGGGACCCACTCTTCCCTGAATGGAGAAATAAAACCATCCTATTGCAAAATTGGAGGGAATGAAGAATTTCATTATTCCCAAATGGTATATATATAATAGAGCATAAAAGTTTATAAGAAGTAGATAAAAAACTATTACAATGTTACATGCTGATTCATCTATAATTGTTCCTCACCATATATATTTAAAATAGTAACATACAAGGCCCATTTGAGAGGGAAACCTGGCCATTCTAAGCTATCCCCAAGTTTAAAATCATGAATATGATCTTCTTGTGTCCTTGTCCTCTAATGTACTAAAACCTTGGTGGAAGGATAACATCACCCATATAATAGGAAATAAAGGCATGTATCAATAAACATTGAGTATGCACATATAAACAACATTATGGCATTATATTTGGTAAGAAGTATAATAGGGTGTGTTCCCATGCAAAAAGGGGGCTATCAACATATATTTAGGTTCCAAAAGAATTTATCTTAAAGATGATGCATAGCAATTTAAAGGACATTTTGAGATCAACATTCTTGCTAGATTAGACATTTACAATTTAAAAATAAATATTATCTTCACATGCATAAATAGTGGTCTAAATATACATAAATTGGGTCGTAATAACATATGATCATGGAACAAAAGTAATGGTGGAAACACACAACCCAAGAAAAATACGTGCATCCTTTGTAAGTATGCATATACATAAGTACCATTAATCTAGATATTCTAGTCAAACATTTAGCATGCATAAATAGAGAGTCAAGACTAGCATTTTTGTCATGAATCACATAAAATATTCAAATGGAATAGTAGGAGGTTCCAAATGACCCATTATAAAAGGAGTCCTCAAGATTCACAAGAATTCAGATAATTTCTATTTAGGGAACATGGAATTCTATTTCAATATCAAAAGAATTAATATTGAATAAGATTAACTCATTGTAGGAAATTACGTTTAAAGTCATATATATGCCCAAACTCAAATAGGGATTGCACACACATGATCTTCATGACTAACCCTATCTCTAGGGGTGAACATCACAATACATCCTTCTCAACCTAGACAATGTTTTATAAATGCATAAGTCATAAATACCCATTCATAATTGAAAGTATAGATAAACCTAGTAATGGTTACGTAACTTGGGGAGTTAGGGTTTATAATTCTTAGAATTACCCATACATGGAGTCATGGATGGGATTATTTATGATATCATAATACCCTTAAAAGAAATATCTAGGGTTTTAGTCTTCCAATAGAGTGGACGAGTTATTCCTATTTCGAGCTACTCAAAATTGTATGGCTCTACGTAACTACTATCAAATAACAAGTATATATTTACATGATTAGAATCTAGGTTTCATGCATGATATAAATCTTCATATTATCAAGAACAAGTACATAAAATGTTAGGTCATCTATAAATCAACTTATAACATGAATTTCTCATGGTGGTTTAGAATGATAACTAATATCCTATCTAATTCATATGTATTAAGTAAAATCAAAGAGCATGCAGATAGTAGACAAGGGTACATGGCTTACAAGATTATTATGGATTTTTACTAATTACTAATTGTTTGTATTAATATCATACCAAGGGTGTAAAAATTTAGTTAATATGATATAAATATGTTTTATATCTTAAGACTTGTTGATTACTATCTAACTTCTTATCTACTATACTTCCACTAATTATTTACTAAATTACATTTACAAATTAGTTGTTAACTGGTATTAATACAATACCATATAAATATAAGTGTTGAGTGTGTATAACACTATAATAAATTTGATCATCCAAGTAACTGATATCTATTACAATTTATGTATCTATCATTAACCCAGTGTTATCTCTAAGTGTGTGTTATAGTTTACTATGACTAAAAGGTTATAGAAAACCTTACCCTAATTGATGCATGAAGTCACATAGATGAATTTGTTTGGTATCTCCTCTTCATACTCCCTTTAACATGACAAGTTTGTGGTCAATGGTAAAGTCCCTCAAGGAGTTGGCTTTGGGCTTTACAAGGTTATCATGGCAGCTTGGCATGTGGATTCTATTCATATGTCGCATAGGTAGGGCACACGATTCTATGAGAAGAGGTAATTAGATTACTGAGGTGGGTACAATCTCTCCACTATGACATCATGACATCACTTAAGCTACAACCAAGGAAATTCTGGTGCTTGTCAGGATCTGAAGCATTCAGACTTGGATCACCAACAACAAGGACCGCAACTAGGATCAGTCTCTTAGGTCAAGCTGTTGGGATATAAGATCTTTGTGGGGTTGATGAGAACAACTAGTGGGGGTCTAAGGAGGCTAGTGAATCAAATTTTTATATGGAGTAGTGTTTGGTTTGTAGTTGGTTGAGTTTTGGTGATGAGGATCCATAGTAGGTTGTCGTGGTTGCTGGTTCAGGGTAGAAGACCATGTTTATGGTGGAAGATAATGCTTGCAAATGTCCATGCAGAGGTGCAAGTATGCTAGAAGGAAAGGGGGTTGGGACATGTCCTTGTGGTGGAGGCAACCATGTGGTGAGGAAGAAGAGCATATCATCACAAGAGGTGGTCTCCATGACCCTCACTGGTGGATTTCTGCACTATTAGTTTGTAGTTTTGTAGGGGCACAAGAGAAGGGAGATGTATTTTGTGTCTAGGATTTAGGTTGAAGGAAAGAGGAGGTGAAGAATAAGATAAGATAAGAAAGAAATACATATTCATAAATTAATGAGTCCTTAATTACTCTACTTTGGTACTAAAAAATAATCCAAACTCTAACTCATGAAACAAATTTATGAAACAACATGTCAAATTGATTAAAAAGGAGAAAAAAACACGAAATGAATATTTATCAACCAAATAAAAATAAAGTATAAAAGATTTAAAAAGAAGAAACTAACATAAAAAAATGGACTGAACATGTCATATTAGCTTACCCAACAATGTTCATATATATATATATATCAAAATAAATTTGACAATTTAATAATTATTCAAATTCCTAGTTTTTATAATATTTATTTCTCTCAATAATTACATTACAATGCCTTTGTTTGTTTATTATTTTCTGTGTAGTTGTAATGACCTCACCTTCAGCGTCCCCCAATTAAGGAAAGACCTTCAAGTTGAGAGCCATTACCTATATTCCCAAGGATCCAGATTTAGTAAAGAATAAATAACAACAAATAGTTTCTTTTATTCTAAATATTGTTACAAATTGTACAATGATATCTTCTCAAAACTAATACATATTGAGAAGAAGTAACTAGCTATCTAATCCTCCTTTAACTTATCTTCAATACTTTCAGGTAATTTCCATATGTTTTATCACATGTTGACATCTTCAGAATTAGGGGGTACCTAAAATGCTAATAAACAAAATGTCGTTCAGTATAACAAGTTATACTATGTACGTGTGGTGCAGCCATAATTTGTGCAACTAAGATAATCACATACAAACATCAAGTATTGCACATAAGAACTTGCATATTCTTTACATATTCTAACCCTTACTGTATACATTATCTTAGGTATGATCACTGTCCCCTCCAGGGCTCGTGTGCATCACCCCTTGATATACATCAACCTAGGGTTTAGAATATTAATATTTACTTATGTGATACTCATATTGGCATTATAGTTGAACATGAATTAAATAAACAACCAACAATTTATTCATTGAATCAATCCTCGAAAATCATTCAAAAAAATCGGCAAACTATATTGTAGGTAGTCATAATCATTACGACGTACCTTGATGGTGAGCCATGAAGAATATGCATTACATATACTTTAAGCATATTATCCAATAAACAAACAATCCAAGATATTATCTTTAACTTGCATTTTTGTAAATACTAATTTGTCACCATCTCATTAATTAGATTAAGCCCTAATCGGTCCTAATCTAAGGTTCAAGGTTTCCTTAGTTTCTAGTCATTATCAAGGTTATGTTTGATCCCTCAATTGCCATGTTCATTGATTAAATGACTAAAGAACCCTAATTCATATTAAGCATATCTATTATTATCAAATCTACCATATCCCTTTATTATGAACACTTAGATTAGATTAACTTCATTAACAACATAGAAAGTTAGGATCTTTTAAGCCTATTTACTTCATAAGCATGGCTATTCACATTAGAAATACTAATCACTCATCATTAATATCATGATCATCTTAATTTCTCATCTTGTTCAACAATACCAATTATTATGATAAAGAGATCATGTCTAGCACATTTAACCATCTTCTTACACAAATCTCGGGTTTTTATGCTTTAATCACCACTTAAATCCATCCTTGCATTAATTTTGAAATGGGAAGCATAGTTGGATGTAAATTATATTTTATATGTACCTCACTCGTTCTCCTAATCATTTTGATATATAATTTTTTTAAGACACTCCTAACATTTTCTATAAATAAAACAAGATAGGTATTATACCTTAATTCCTGAGACCACATGACACCTCTTTATTGGTCAATGCCACCTTAAGTATGCGCCAACTGGGGCGCGGATCGGACCCTTGGACTGTTGGTTCATCTTTGAATCGGTTAAATATTACTGAATCGTGACTGGACCCAACTGGTCACCTCCCTCTTTCATGCTTTTCTGATCGTGAT